>CM067216.1:120078832-121278832 GCA_034190945.1 Octodonta nipae
CAACCTAAAGTATTCTATCCTACAAGATATTGAAATTTTTTCAACAAAATTCGAAAACTCGTTAATTGTTACCGAATGTGCCGTTCAGTGCGCTGTATAGGCTGCCCTACCGATCGTACCGTGTCGAGTCTACCGGTCCGAGTCGAGTCAGTCCGTGTAGTCCCTTAAGAGTTGAATTAACAACGTGATCCTGTAATGATACGTAAGAATATGGCCACAATCTTCTCGCTTCTGCCAAGCGGTAGAATGAAAGATGAGATCAAGAGCAATCCCAAAAAATGACATAATTTTGCGAATGACCAAATAAGATTAAAGAACGGAAATGTTGTGGAAACTATTCCTAATCGTACTTGTCCATTTGAAAACCTAATGCTAATTTTTTTTGTGAACTACTCTCGATATCAAACTTCATTCTTCCTCTTGGCAAATGCGAGAAAACCATGGGATATTGTTACCTTTTCTTACAGGATCAAATCTATATCTCAACCATTTCGCAACACTTATGCCTACCGAATTTTAATTCTTGATTGCAACATGAATTAGAATTTAGTCAAAAGGCTAAAGCGCGAAAATCGATGAAAAACATATTTTTTTCGAAAAATGGAAATTGTGTTTTTCTATGTTAGCCACGCGGTTCTCATTTTATTCATGAATAAGAACTTTACAAGTCTTTCAAGGCAGAAGCGAGAAAATGGACCACAAATTTGTCACCAGCTGACGGTCTATTAAGTTTGCCCGCTAATGCTAATTGGCAATAATTTCAACGATTTGAAAAATTATCAGGGAATCAGCTATTTCAGAAGGCTTTCGGGGACTTAGAGTAGGTATTGAGTGGGATGACATCGGGGCGTGCTTAGTATACCTCGACGCCATTCAGGTCATGGGTCAGACATTCGATGACCATGTGAAGAACCTTGGCGAAGTATTCTCCAGAATTAAGAACGCCAACCTGAGACTCAACCCGAAGAAGTGTTCCATGTTCCAAAAAGAAGTAGAGTTTTTGGGCCACGTCGTTTCCGAGTCAGGATTCCACACCAACGAGATAACATAGCAGGCATCAGTGATTGGCCGGTCCCGAGAGACAAGCATGAACTACGTAGCTTCTTGGATGTCTGTTCATACTACAAGCGATTTGTTGAGGGATTTGCCACCATTGCCGCACCCCTACATCGGCAGACCACCGAAAAAGAGACCTTCTATTGTTATCAAGACTGTGAAACATCGTCCCGACGACTGAAGGCGACAGTCTGTTCCAGCCCAATCCTAGCT
Organism: Octodonta nipae; assembly: GCA_034190945.1. Lineage (NCBI taxonomy): Eukaryota > Metazoa > Arthropoda > Insecta > Coleoptera > Chrysomelidae > Octodonta > Octodonta nipae. Next base: position 120,080,102 of record CM067216.1, read on the forward strand.
TTTCCTACAGAGTCCGGCAAGTTCACCTTAGACACCGACACCAGCAACACAGGTTTGGGGGCCGTCCACCCATTGCAAGATGGTGAGAGAGGCTGATACAGTACTACAGCGTGGATTTCAAGGTGAACATCGTGCCGGTTGTTTGCATAATAAAACATGCCGATGCCTTTCAAGAAGACCCCTGTAGTAGAATCCGGATATTGTCTAAGATGGAACAGCGAGAGATCTGTCCATCAACCAGATCCGAGTGCAGGCCCAATGAGAGACTGACAACGGATAGTGTAAAACAATCCGAGTGCCCAGAAGACCAAATGTTTGATCGTGTGAACAGCGAACCAATCCTGTCACTTAAAAAGAGAGGGGCACCCAGGCCAGGATAGGACGAGGTAGCTAGATACTCGGGCGTGCTGAAATCGTTATGGGCCCAATGGGACTTTCTAAGATTAGAGAATGGAATACTCAAGCGGGAAAGCACTGATGGCCGAGAAACCAAGTCCCAACTGGTAGCCCCAAAAAAGAAGGTACCAGCCATCGTGACGGAAGTACATGATGGGATTACCGGAGGTCATCTGGGCATGAATAAAACCTTAGATAAAATTGGCCAGCGGTACTACTGGGTAAGTTACTTCGAAGACGTCAGAGCTTGGTGCCCGAAATGTGCACCAGTAGGGGCTTGAAGACCCAGACCAAGGACAGAATGCAACAGTATAATGTGGGCGTCCCATTTGAGAGCAAATGGCCTGAGGCATATGCGATACCCAATCAAGAGGCAACCACGGTAGCGACGGTGCTGGTAGAACAGCTATTCAGCAGGTTAACCGTCCCGTTGGAACTACTTTCAGACCAGAGGCGTAACTTCGAATCGAATATATTACAAAAGATCTGTACGATGTTGGGGATCAGGAAAACGAGAACAACACCATTGCGTCCACAGTCCGACGGAATGGTGGAAATATTCAACAGGACCTGGGAACACACCTATCTAAGGTCGTCAGCAATAATCAGCGTGGTATGACATATTCGCCCATTCCTGTTGTTCTATCGCTCAACTGTACATAACACTACAGGCCTGACTTCTGATTTAGAAAAGAGCTGAGATGTAAATTGCAAAATGAATAAATTTTCATTTTGCAATTTATCAATATCAAAAATATAAAGCTATTGACAACGAAGTCAGAATAGACTTTGAAACGTTTGGTTTTCCTTCAATATACGTCGATTGTGGTGTTATTGCCCAAAAAAAAACATAAAAGTAATAACAGTTCTTGTCTGTATAGTCTCTAGATGTCATATGTGACTTGCCTATACGCCTTAAGTTTTGTGTCAGAATCTGAGACGGAGGTCTCAGTGTGCCTCTATAATTGATAACGTGTATGTATGTGTAATCTCTTTAATAATTGTCTAATAAGGTCATGATTCTGATAAGCTATATACTGCATTATATCCAGCAATATTTATTTCATTTTGTGAGAAATCTTTGGTAATATGTGTCTCTGAGAAGCATATAATATTGGTCTTTATTGATTTGCTATCCATGTTAGTTCAGTTTGGTGTGTATTTAAGCCTTGAATATTTAGATACAATAATTGTGACTTTATCTGCTACATTTTATAATTATTTGATTATTAAGCCTCCCTGAATAATTTTCTCTCTCTTGCAACTTTTCCACCACTCTTTTATATGCCTCACAATTTCTATCATTAATGTTTGAAGTGTACATGAGGTAGCTTTAATATTTCTGAAGCATATTTACAGTTACAATTTGTACATAATTCTTCACTTGATTTACAGTCCTTAGCTTTATGGTAACCAGCACACACTTCACATGAGGGGGATCGTTAAAACACTCGTTTTGCATTTAAACTATTCTTATAAAAATGCGTTTTTCCAGCCAATGTGTATTGTTTCTTTCTTTTTTAACACATCATCGGTTGTTTTGTCCATTTGTACAATTAGATTAGTCTGGCCTTTCCTATTTTTGTATTTGCGAACTATTCTTGATTCCCTGTCACTTGGATCCATATTTATGGAATTTTGTACGACTATTTTATCAATAAAAGTATTGTCGTCTGTCAACTGTTTTTCGTTATGTTGTATATTACAATTCTTGTATTTTTCTTCCTACAGTTGTCCTAATGACCTTTTTGTATTGTATATATTCTCCTCTGATATAGTTCATTCTTGACACTCCTACTACTTTTCCTAAATTATTTGCATCTACAGTTTCTACAACAGTTTTCTTTGTTGTTTCGCTTGTTGGGAGAGATCTTTTGGTTTTGCAATTATCATTAAGTTTTTTGGGTTTTTACTGCATTGCTATATCCACAATTTTTAAAACCTACATTATTCTTTAGTTTGTCGATTTCGTCTTGGAGTATACCGATAATTGTGCTTTTATCTTGTATAATATGGTCTTTGCTGTTTATTAACTTTTTAAATAATCCTATTGATTCCCCATCTAAACACTTCGGATAACAAAACTTCATTGTACGACTACCAGTTAGTTGCATAACTTTAATTTCCGAAACAGATAGGTTTAAACACCCCTTACATACTTCCAAATTACATCCATCACACTTAAACTGCCATTTTTTAACTTTTATTTGTTTATATATATATATATATATATATATATATATATATATATATTGCAGTTCAGTTTTTAGTCAATCAGTTAGCCACGTAACTACTCAAATAAATATGTAAAAATATATTACAATATATTAATGAGATACATAATAATATATACTAGTATTAGAAAATATTCACTTTCAGTACTGTACAAACAAATCAGACTTTTCACAATTTCAGCTTTGCAGTTTAAGGTATTCTTTTGCCGCAGTCTACTACCGTATTACAAATGTTTAAGTGGAATCCCAATACGTTGAAGCTGGACACACTAGCTCAATAGCCCGACCATTAGAACATTCATAGAATCTATTACAGAATTTTTCATGTTCGTGGTATACTGGAATTGAACTATCGGTTTGAGGACAGTTCCAGGCACCTGCAGAGAGATAAAACTAAATCAGTAAACCTCTATGACAACAATGATAATACTGGGTGTGAAAATGTTATATAATTAGCATTTTTTATTATATAATTATTTGTGAATTAATGTTTACAAATTGTCTCTTATTTTAAGCAATATATTTAACAGCTTAGAATGTACTTACAAGTGGTGTAGGCGACGGAAGTCAAAACAAACAAAACATACAAGTATTTCATTGCTGCGTTGTAATAGTTTGTGCTATTCACAAAAATGAGTTGAAGTATGAGAAAAGTTTTCTCAATTTTTTAATTTATATACAAAAAAGTGTGTCAATTCCAGCACTCGAGATAACATGTTCTAGTATTTAGGTACTTGTCATTAATTAGATTACTAGCCATAATTACACGACATTATATTACTCGCCAGAATAACATTAAAGAATTGATCTATCAACACTCTCCAAGCTCTAGGTCCTATCCTTCTTGGCTTTGTCCTCCTAGTTCAGATTTTAGTTAACTTCATATGAAACTAGATTGTTCACAAAAAGGAAAACCAACAACTTCAGTAATCTGAGGCAAAAACTAATAATTCGCTAACCTATGGTTCGATCATCAAAACTAGTTATATCGATTATATTCTAATTTGTAGCCTATTCAGAACAGCGATTACTAATATACGCGGCCTCTCGACTCTTCTAAGGTTTGGCATCACGTATTGTTTAACTTCAACTTGAGGTGAAATTAAAAATCGCATTCTTCAATTGCTTGTTATCTTGTTCCACTATTTTTTCTTCAAATAAGTTTTTATCTATGCTTTTAATACAGTTTGTTAATAACGGCAATTCCTGCTATGACGAATCTATGATCGCTTCCTGAGCCTTAGCAGCCTCATATTTTTTATTGTGCTTAGATTATTTATCTAGGCTAAGGCAATATGGAACTTGACCAGTGGCGGATTTACCAATAGTTGGGTAGGCTAGAAGCTGGGCGGCAGACATTAAGAGCTAATTCTTAGTCAAATTACTTATAATGGGTCTTTAAAACTGTTTCAGGTATAACTACAAGCTAGCATACATCCTGGGAGATAAATTTCCTTCCAGTCCTTTGTAGAATGTATTCTAGTTTAGTAAAGTAATGCACATATTTTCAAAAGTACATTACTTCTAAAAGAATTGATTCTGCAAGACCATATTTTCGGATGAAATAAGCTTTTCTTGTCTGAAAAAATCAAGTCAAGAAAAACTAACAGTTAAGTTCGTTTGCGCGTAAATCATCGATGATTTGGCCAACAAATAGTGCAAATCAGTATGGCAAAATGGTTCATAACATGATTGAATTTTCTCTTCGAGGTGTCATTCCTTTGTACGCAAGACCAATATATATTATATATAAATATAATATATATTGTTTCTGGTCGGGAACCTTCATCAGTTGCGCTTCCCACAATTGAATGTCCTCTCGACCACTTCTTTATGCATTTGATGCATTTCGTTAAATTTGAAGACGCGAGATGTAAGACCGACATCTAGGATTTTCAAGAGAATCAGTACAGAGAGGTTCCGAATCTGGAGCCGTTCCATGTAATTAATGTTCTCCCTTAACTCCTAGGACAGAATGTCACGATAAAATTTTCAGGTTACTTCACCTGTCAGAGATATTGAATACTCTCTTCGAGGTGTCATTCCTTTGTACGCAAGACAATATATATTATATATCAATATAATACATATTGTTTCTGGTTAGGGACCTTCATCAGTTGCGCTTCCCACAATTGAATGTCCTCTCGAACCACTTCTTTATGCATTTGATGCATTTCGTAAAATTTGAAGACGCGAGATGTAAGACCGACATCTAGGATTTTCAAGAAAACCAAACAACACAGAGTATCAGTACACAGAGGAACCTCTGTGTACTGATTCTCTTGAAAGTCAGATGTCGGTCTTACATCTCGCGTCTTCAAATTTAACGAAATCCATCAAATACATAAAGAAGTGTTCGAGAGGACATTCAATTGTGGGAAGCGCAACTGATGAAGGTTCCCGACCAGAAACAATATATATTATATTTATATATAATATATATTGTCTTGCGTACAAAGGAATGACACCTCCAAGAGAGTATTCAATATATCTGACAGGTGAAGTAACCTGAAAACTTTATCGTGACATTCTGTCCTAGGAGTTAAGGGAGAACAGTAATTACACGGAACGGCTCCAGATTCGGAACCTCTGTGTACTGATTCTCTGGAAAATCCTAGATGTCGGTCTTACATCTCTCGTCTTCAAATGATTGAATTTATTATTCTTATCTTTTTTTGTAAGTAAAATTATAAATATGATAAATGTAATAGTATTTTACCGTCGACATTGTATATTAAAACATAAATATTCATGGATCACGAATAACTTACAAAAATATACCCAGAACGTCAGTGCATATCTGATTTTCGTTTTTCAAACTAAATGTAAAAATTTCTATAGAGTCGTCTTATAATCTAAAGTTTAGCTTTTATAACTAAAGTCTATTGTATAATTTATCAAATTATGCTGCAATTATTCCCCATATTGATTGGCAGAAAGGAATAATAGATTTAACTAATGTTAAACTTTGTTTTATTCTAAGACTATTATAAAAATTGTTATTTCAATTCTACTGTTTATAAATTTTTAAATTATTAAAATCAAGAACGAAAATACCGTAACTAAGAATCACCCAGATAGAAACTGATTTTTGTAGAGATAAGCCGGCAAAATTTTAATAGCGTATACTTGGGAATATGTAAATCCAACTCGACTTATTCAATAGTTGCTGCCATTTCCACTATATGATTTTTCCAAGAACGAATTAGGTATGTATATTTCTGAAGTGTGCGAGTTGATGAAGCCAAATGACGCCAACATGACTATTTCTAATCGTTTACTTTATCTCGTGTTAATTATTGAGTTCATAGTTAGCTCTCTCTCTCTCTCTCTCTCTCTCTCTCTTCTTCCTCTTTAAGTAATTTTCGATTGAGCTACAGAGAGCTAGCATGAGTAAAGTCAATCATCCAGGAGACATTATAAATTGTGTCAGTATTCAGTCCATGTGAATGTATATGTCTATGGTGCGAACTGTACTAATCCTTCTACTCTTTCGTTGCGTTCATCTTACTTTTTCCCAGTTTGGCATTAAAGTCGCTAATTATGTAATCGAGAGGCCTGTTATTAATATCTAGAATCCCTTTTGGTGTGAATGGATGGATAATGTATGTTTTATATTAAGAAAGTGGACACTATTTTTTACCGTATCAACTTAAAGGAACGATAGGTACATAACTTTTAAGAAGAAATGTGAAAATTCTGTTTAACATATATTAGATTTTTGGAAAAATAATTTATTTAAATAAATTGTTAGTCCTAAAGGGAAAGATTAGTGAATTAGTGATCCACTTAAATATTTTCGATCATTACTACAGAAGGATGTATATCAAATACATTTATAAACGCTGCAGAAGTGATTAGTTACTGAAAAGATGCACCAGAATTGATTGAAAAATTAGTGAAATAGAGTTACTTTCGCTGGAAGCCCAACACATTTATAATTGTAAATCTTCAAAACTTGCAGCCAATATGAACAGCATTCCGAGGCCCTTTTGATCTAATGTAGAAGTTCCATGTCACTTCTGTTATCCCGTAACTCCTTCATCAGAATGTCACGTTCAAATTATCAGGCTAGGTTCACCTTTTGCATACAAAAGAATGAAATCTCGAAGAGAGTATTCAATATCTCTGACAGCTGTATCAAATACATAAATAATTGTTCGAGAGGACATTCTGTTGTGGGAAGCGCAACTAATGAAGGTTCCCGACCAGAAACAATATGTATTATATAAATTGTCTTGCGTACTGGTCTGCCCCAGTCGCAGTAAGACGGACAAAAGATGGAACCACCCAGTTCCATTAGCAAGTCGAGTTTTATCTGACATATTAATAACCAGGAGTTTCTAATGTCATGCGTCTGTACTTGTACAAACTTTATAGCAAAATACGTTTCACGGGAACCGAGGTTGTGATAATGCTTCAATTTCAAAATTGATAATCTCGGGCACAACAATGAATTTTTTTTGCCCAGAAACCCTGTCGAGAAAACGCAGGTTTACCACTATTATTCGTTAAATAATTTCTTTCAAATTTCACTTACTTGCTACGTTCCGTGCTGTATTTACAGGGCCGTCAATACTGGATATTAATGATTCATTTAAAGATGTAGTTTTGTCAGATTGGGAACATTTCTAAAAACTGAACTACTCTTTTCTAAATTACATTCGTTTTTATAAATTAATTTTGACTTTTTTTTTGCCTAAACCCAAGTAGTTCCCTCTATGATATCTAAAATAGCTCTAATCGCCTTTGTAGTCGCTAAACTCTCTGCAGTGTCATTAACGCCAACCAGCCCCCTGAAAAATCTATTTCCATATATCCAAACTGTTGAGAATTTTAGATTGGGAGATCTGACTTAACCACGATTTTCTGAGTTCTGCCTTCTGGAGTACTAAAAGAGTCTATGAGGTACTTACAATTTATCCCAAACCTGCGACGATTTTACCTAGAACATTTTTTTGGCAGGAGGGTAGTAATGAGTCTAAGGGTTGAAATCGATATAAATCGATAAAAAAGACAAAATTCGTTATTTATGAATGATTTTCTGAATCCTGTCAACTAAATTAATCAAACATATTTATATCTAAATGACCAAAAAAATGGTATGACGCCTCCTAGGGAATAAATGAATATTCACTTGAAAAATTGTGCGGAAAATTTTCATCTTTATTGTGTTCGTCCAGAAATGTCCCTAGCAGGCGTTTTTTTGGTCATTTTGATATAAATATCTTTGATTAATTTAGTTGACAAGACTCAGAAAATCATACAAAAATTAATAATTTTTCTTACATGTTTATATATCGATTTCAACCCGTGGACCCATTTCTACCCTCCTGAAAAAGAAAGAATCGATGGTAACCTATCGTTTTATTAACATGGCAGTACTCAGAAAATCGTCGAAGAACCTTCTTTTTTTTTTGTTTTGGAAAATCTAGTTTTCACAGGAAAATTCCGTAGGAAGCCCTAGGATTTTTTCATGAATTGTAAGAACCTCATAGAACCTTTCAGTACTCCAGAAGGCCAGATTCAGAAAATCGTGGTTGAACTTTTAATTCAGATCTCTCGGTCTATTTATCGTAATTATTTATATCTTTCCTACTACTAAACCCAAATATCCTGATAGTCTCATAGATGTCATACAATTGTTGATGCGTCTGGTCAACGTGAACCCGTGTCTAATGAGATGTATGCCCAATAAGTAGTGAACCACAATATTTGACACTAGGATCTTATGCCGAATGCTTCACGTAACCAGCGGTAATTGACTGCAAATACAACAGCACCAATGTTGCTGCTTTTGCTATTAATAGTATCCTGGAACTAATCTGATGTGGGATTTTCATTATTATCTCAACATTAGAACATATTAACTCTTTTAAATTGTTTTTTTATATTTGGGCAAGAAAGATCTGCCATCTAAAGTGGGTTGTTTCATAAGATACTAACTACCTTTAATAAACAAGATTTTGTTTCGATATTTTGAATTTCACTTTCACCATTTTACTGTTTAAATTTTGCATTCCACATTCTGTTGTAATAATTGAAGTTTGATATTTATTTCATCCTTTTCTGATTTCAGTTCAGTAATTCTATTTAGTTACCATATTTAATTAATCTTCTGGTTTTCCTTCAAAGAGAATCTTTTCGTCTTCTCGGTTTCTTGAAAGTATTTTAATTGATGTTTGTTGTTTAGCTGTACCAACTTTGAATCTTTTCATTTATTTGGCTCTCTTTCATTCTCTATTCTAGAAAATTCAGTAAGTATTTTGTACTTTTCTTGGTGTGTTGTCTATATCTTTTTCGTCCGATCTAGTGTTTCCTATGAATAATTAATGAATATGAATAATTAATTGTGTTCTGCATTTCACACAATATGGAAAATTAAATCATATTCGCTTAATTTTTACTTTCAACAGCACTTTTTTCTCTTTCTTTCCCAAAACGCAGTTCTGCACTTGCCCTATTTGAATAACTGATTTTTCGCAAAATCATTACACTAACACCTATATCAACTTTCCCTTTTTTTATTTTTGGTGGTTTCGGTTGAGCGTTGTCGATTCACCAGTTAATCACTAAGTCATCTTAGTTCTTATGTAAATACTTGTAAAGATATATTAAAATTTATTAAAGAACTATTTCATACAATAAATATACTAATACTCTAAAATATTCAATTTTCAGTACTATAGAAAACAGTCAGACTTTACACAATTGCACTTTTGCCATTTAATGTATTCTCTTACCACAATCTACTACCGTATTACAAATATTTAGGTCAGAATCCCAGTATGTTGTTGCTGGACATACTAGCTCAATGGCTCGACCATTAGAACATTCATAGAATCTATTACAGGATTTTTCATGTTCGTGGTATACTGGCATTGAGCCATCAGTTTGAGGACAACTCCAGGCAACTACAGGATCATAATAAAACAACATCAGTAAATATATATAACATAAATGATAATACTGGGTGCGATATCAGTACAATTAAATTAGTACTAACTTTGACCAATATATAATTTATAACATTTAGTTAATATGAGCAACATTATTTAATGGTTTACAAAATACTTACAAGTTATATAAGCAACATAAGCCAAAACAAACAAAACAAGCAAGTATTTCATAGTGGCGTTGTAATTTGTTGAATTTTTCACCAAAAAAGTTGAAGTATGTGAAAGGTTTCCGAATTTTTCTTATTTATACATAAATAAATATGTCAATTCTGGCACTCTAGATAACATATTCTAGTAATTTAAGTACTTATAATTAATTATATGAGTTGTCAATGTTTACAACGACAACGTATTGCTCTTAATAAAAACTTATATATTCTTTTGTTTGAATTAAATTCAAGTACTAAAGATTCGAAATAGCATCCTGTCCAAATTGTAAAGGTAGGATGTTTTCTCCAATTTCTAGGTCCGAACTTGCTTGTTATTGCCTAGCAAGGTCAGAATCTCGTTCTTATCATGTAAAACAGGATAGATTACAAAAAAAGGAAAACGTAGAATTGTCAGTTATATGGAGATGTCGGGCACTGAACCAATAATTCATTAACCTTCAGTCGTGTGATGTTTACACACTAATGTCAAAATTTGTATTTTTAAAATAACTACTGCCAAAGAGACAGAACACTAAAACGCTCGGCTGGCTTTCGACTTTCCTTACAGTAGTCACAGTACCCTTTTTATTGAAAATTTTTGCAGATGAAAAATGATCAAGAATCGCATTCTTCAGTTGTGTACTTTCCTTTCCTGCAGCTTTTATTCTAATAGTGCTTGTTATTGTTGGGATTTTTTCAGATTGTTATTATCTCCACTCATGTGCGCCGTTTCTGTTTGTATTATTATTATTAGATTAAAGACAATTCATGCTATGACCTTCCTTATTGGAGTTTCTTGTGTAGAAGGAATTTGCTGTGTGCAGTTTCTGATACCTAACCTAACCTAACCTAACCCTTTCCTTAAGTTTACCAAACCTAAAGTGTCCTATTAATAACTCCTGATATTACGCCTTTCTTCTTTAGCATATGGAGCTTAAGCAAAAAAAGTATCAACAAAAACTTTTTTCGCATATCAACCTAAAAGATTAAGTAAATCTACAAGAATTTTTGTAACAAATATATAATAGACAAATAAATATATTTATTATCTATATTTATGTGACTCCAAATTAAAATACCTCTTAGTAGGTATGAGTAAGGGGTTTTAATTGAAATATTACTTAACAACTTTTCCATTGCCGCCCTTAACCTGACAAAATTGTAAAATGTCAAAACACAAATTTATTTTGATACTCTTTTGGAGATTTCTCGAGCCATTAAACGGAATGCAATATATTGCTTCGGTACGAGAAACTTCATCAGTTGCGCTTCCCTCCACTGATTGAAATCTGTAATAATTATTGAAGTGAAACATTCTTAACGGGGCCATTTACACATATGAAAATAGATGAGCAAGGGAATGAATTGGATAACTTGACATATATGGACACCGACACTGAAACAAACAAATTATTAAATGAAAGTGTGGATGCTTTGTGATTGAAATACCCATACAATTCAGTTCACTGAGTAAGAAACAGAGACCAGGTAAAATACATTATGGGTTTCTTCTTTTATAGAACATTAATAATATATAGGAAATACAACATTGAAATAATACAGAAAACCTCCACAAAATTTGCTGTTCTAATAAAATTCCAAATCTCTCTTTGCGAAAAAATGCGTTACGGATTTGATATATGAAAGTAGTCAGAAAGAACGCTATTAATTTCATACACCTTTTGTTAAATTTTTTGTCGCATTTACAATTCATCGATATGAGCTTCAACTTACAAGTTAATTTTAAATTAAAAATTAAATTACACATTAGGATTAATACTTGAATCATAACAAAACAGTAATAATTATTTTAATTCTCCTGAAATTTATAACCATTGCTAATGTAACACAAGGAAATCGAAACAGAAACAGCAGATAACAAGAAACGGGAAGTATAATTCGTAAGAAGCTTTCGCTTCCATCGTTCATTCTCAAATGACTGCCGCTCTTTTTTATGTATTTCGTGCATTCGACTAGATTTAGTATTTTAGCACAACTGATGAATATTCTCAGCCAGACACAATATATTCTCTTGTATTCAATAGATTGTAAAATCTTGAAGAGATAGAATCATGATTAATAAGTTTTAGTTAACCTACGGATTTTATGGTGTGATTCTATCCTAGTAATCATCGGGAAAGGTTGACACACACAGTTCGACCCCCGATTTGGGTTCTCCGGAAACTCTTACATGGCACTATTAATTTTTCGTTAAAATATTAGGAATATGAACCAATATACCTGCTTTATATACGATTTATGATATACTGATTTACCTAATTATCGTTTCCCCAGCGCCTCCTAAATTGGATACAAACAACAAGTTTTCAGTTAGTGAATATTGTTAATATTCATTTTACGCCGGCAAAAATTCAGTAACCTTCGAGAAAATACTCATTCTAATAAAAAAATGTATACGATATTAAAACCAACCGAATATAATAAAAACGAGAACTACAACAGGCATCCTTAACACTTCGATTGATGCAGAAAACTGAGTCAATGTGATTCCGGAATCGAATATCATATACACTGGGAGACCAGAAACGACTGGCAAAATTCTAGACCTGAAGGAAATCTTTTGCCTTATGGGTGACAGTTTTTAGTTGAAGGTAGCGTGTAGCGTATCAGCTGATAGTATTAATCACTTTGGTTTCTAAATAAGTGAGTTAATTTTGGTAAAATAAAGACGTTTAAAGTGATATTTGTGCATTTGAACCCACAAAATCAACTATAATATAAAAAATCACTAAAAAATATCAGATCTCTTTAGACCCCTCCAAAGGAAAACTTTCAAAATTCTTGAAATAATGTCATTCAAATCACTACCTATTTTAATTCTTCCGTTTCGGACAAGCTGCTTTAGAAGAAGGCGCTGTTTTAGATTCAAGAGCCCCATGAATGTTTTTTTGCTTTAGTTGGAGATTGATGTTGTCGATGCTGTGGATTTCAGAGCTGAAGGCTACTTTTCCGCTGCCGAAACAATTGGATTTGCAGCCGATGATTTCTGTACGGACTTGCACTCATCACTGGAAGCTGCTTGTTTTTCAAGTGGGTCATGTTTCAGACTATGAGATAGTCGGCTAGTCAGTTAATCAGTCCCTCAGAAAAATTTTATATAAACAAATATGAAAATATTTTAAAATTTATTAGAACTTATTTCATACAAAAAAAATAGTACATATATAAAAGCCATAAAATATTCCATTTTAAGTACCATTTAGACACTTAAGACTTTCCACTATTCTGGTTTTAATAACTTAAGGTATTCTCTTGCCACAGTCTACTACCGTGGTACAAATATTTAGGTAGGAATCCCAATATGTTGAAGCGGGACATCGTAGTTGAATGGCCCGACCGTTAGAGCACTGATAGAACCTATTACAGAATTTTTCATGCTCATGGTATACTGGTACTAACCCGTCAGTTTCAGGGCAACTCCAGGCACCTGTGAAATCAGGATTAAATAATGTCAGGAAACATAAATAACAAAAATGATAGTAATGGGCATATAAATATCCAAACTCACATTAAATATATACATGTAGGTATATACAATAAACAGACTAAGTTCATGGTGTGCACCACGTTTAAATTTGTAAATTATTCGACGTTTCGGATCCTGCCTTTTAGCCATTATCAAGCGGCAAACAAGAAAATGAAATGCATTATACTTCGAACTCTGGGCCTCAATCTGCCTACTCCCCAAATGTCACAAAAATACTAATAAAAGAAATATTTCAGAATCTAGATCGAACTTGGGCTCTCAATATGCCCACTCCCCAAGTCTCAGTCTGTCTACTCACTCATTAGAATACTATAAAAGAGTGTCACAGTCTAGATTACACTCGGAGCCGCAATTTACCTACTCCTCAAGTCTCACTGCATAAATGAACGTAGTGCAAATGAGAACGGCTTCGATTAATATTTGTCAGTCGGTTAGAAAGGGATGTTATGTGATGATCAAGTAGCACGGCTATGGGTCTGTCGATGATATACGTGCCTAGACGTATACATTACTATAAACTCAGTCGTTCTATCTCTTTCTTACTTATGGAGATTTCAGAGTTATTTCTCTTTCTGTTAGGGAATATCCCTTAAGTAATATTGGATAAACCTAAAATTATGTAGTACGAACAACGCACATAAACGCAATAACACATTTTCATTCTCAAAATAATTTCCATATCTCATAATAATCTATTAGGCATAGTTAATAAGCTATATTATTATTTTATATACTTACAGGTTGTGTAGGCGGCATATGCCAAAACAAAGAAAACCAACAAATATTTCATTATAGTGATTTATTCGTTGGTGTTGTTTACAAAACTAAGTTGAAATATTTGAAAAACTGCCTCAGTTTTATATTTATATGGGAAAAAAGTGTGTTAATTCCAATACTTGAGATAATATTTCCTTCGTATTAATCATATTTACTTCAACAAGTTTCTAGACGATTTGTCAATTTAATTACCAGTTAAACATTACGCGTTAATACCGTCAATGATTTTTCATTATAAGCTTTTGAGGTATCGTAAGATAAGAATATATTAGTATCCAAACAAATTATTTCAATATTTTGCTTCAACCAACCTTTCCTAACTTTTTGTTAGTTGTCTTCATATAAGAATTTGCTCATCACTGTTCCCACGTTTTAGTTTAGATCAAGGTTTGTATCGTTTAAAAGTGTGCAGTGTGCAATATACTTGGAACATATTAGTTCAGTAAAACGAGTATTACATAAATAGATTTAAAAAAACAAAAACCGACTTCACAAAAGTAACTAACAAGCATGAAATCATTTTTACTGCAACACTTAAATACTTTTTCTGAAGTCGGTGTCAAGTTGAACAGCGAAGTTGCGAAATACAATTTATAAATATACTTCCCAAATTATTTTTCACTTTAGCTTGGTACCAACTTCAAAATAAATATTTAATTTTTGCAGTAAAAAATTATTTCATACTTTTTTGTTAAGTTACTTTTGTTGAAGTTGTTTTTTTGTTTTTTTTTATGCATTTGTGTTGAGTGATGTAATAGCTTATTAACCGCCTTCCAAAAACGAGCAGGTTATCAATTCGTCGGCACGTTTTTTATGTATGCTCAGTGATTATTCAAAAACGACTTCACCAATTTTGATGATTTAAACGGCATTATAGGAAGTAATAGATTTAATAATAATAATAATTTTATATAACGTGAGATTTAGGGTTTTCTAGAAAATCAGAAAAAGCAGTAATTAAGGATTATACTTCAATGAATTTAAATGAATCTACATTGTTTTCTCTAAAACTGTTCAATCAATTTGAATATTTTATATTGTATTTTACAAACAGATGTTCCAACTTCATTTCTTATAATTTTCTATAATGGAAAACATGCCGTTTTTCCGAAAATGGTAAAAATATGTGCAAAAAAGGTAAACATCAATGTAAATGTTAAATTTGCATAATAAATATCTAGCTTAAATATCAAGATATCCCATGAAAGTATATCGTACAGGGTATTTGTAACGGTTTTCATTTTATAACGCTTTCAAGTTTATGTGGTATTATTAAAGTTTTCTGGAACAACAATCGATTTTAGACGACCTTCACGTAATTCTTCTCTAAGCAAATTATAGCCACGATTGAATCGCATGAAAATGTTCACGATTTAATTCAATTTCTTGGCCGACACCAGTATTCTTCCCACTGTAAAGAATACAAACATCAAACATTCTGAGTGAGTAGAGTGATGAAAAATCGAACTTTACTTTAGGGACGTCGATTGACAGATGACAGCACCTGGATTGCCTATTCCCGAAATATAAAAGGCAAACCTCGTATACTTTCTCACCGATAAAAATCCCAGCGAGCAACCAGAATAAATAATTTTTTACTGGAATTTGTATCAAATATTTGTTAAGAAATGTTAGTACTAGGTTTTTATGTTAATTTGAAAGTCAAAGGGTTGCATTTCCGAAACAAAGGTTCGAAATACTACATTGAAATATTTGACTGAACATAAATTTACCAATATTGAATTAGTGAAATTACAAATAAATAACTGTGTCAATCATGCACATAAATCAATTCCTACTTTTCTATATTTGAGCCTTCTTTGTGTTATCTCTCCAAAGTAAACGGACTGAAGTATCATGTTATTTCAATTAAGACATCTCGTTCTACATAGAATTTTTAAATTTTCAAGTGTATTGTTGATATTGTTAAGGATCATTTCTATTTCTGAAATGTGAAGTCCAAAGTTGTCAAGAAGAACTTTTATTTTAAATTTTAAAGCAAATAAAGTGACATATATTATATATATATATATATATATATATATATGTTATATCATAATTCATACACACACGTGTTGCTTACTCAGCAAGTATCCGTGAGAAGCGTATCATTTACGATTTCGCAATATCATATTACGTTAACGATATGACAATTGTCAGTATAATCCTGTAGACGCTAAATTGCAGATTGTATCACGTCTTGAATTGTATAAATACGAAATAATTAACGGTCTCGTTGGAGATCATTATAGTAACTAGTGTAAGGCGTAACTCTGTCCGTTTAAAATTTGAAATTTGAATTTAAGTGAAAATAATTTTTTTAAAAAGTTAAATTTAAAAGAGTTAATCTAAAAATTGGCGCAGTCAGTAGGATTGTTTAAACACAGTTTAGGCAATTCCTAAAAAATTGTGGTGAATTTTAATTTTTCATGAAACAAACGAACCCACGGCAAGCGACAGCAGCTGAAGGCCAAGGACACCAAGAACACGCACATCCCGCTCACCAGTGTACCAGCCAACAGACGTCGACTGCCAGACGTAGCATTAAGGACCCTAGATTTAAGGACAAAAGCAGGCGACACCAACTGAGGCCAAAGGCATTAAGAAACACGCACCCTAGAGGACGCTCACCGGTGCACTAGCCGCAGAACAGGTCAAATGCTTGGAAGGTACATGTAAGTACTGAAACGAATCATCACGAAATATTATTTTGATCATTTTAATAAATATTGATTTTATTATTTTAATACATTGATTTTTATTATTTTATTACATTGATTAATATCTATCTATCGTTATAATTTTTAACATTTAAAACGTTCACATACTAAATATCCACAAATATTCACACATTGCTTTACACGTTACTGATCTCCCACAACCCATACTAACACCATCAACAACATCTGAACGAATTATAATTCCATCTATAATTCTGTCTTTTGCAACATCTCAAAAACATATTTTAATACATTATGCCGGAAACAAGAGCGCAAGGTTCCGTTGAACCCTACAAATTATCCGAAATTTTTGCTATCATACCGGAGTATGATGGAAATCAAATTTTCTTGAACACTTTTATAACAAGCTGCAATACTGCTTGCAGCATGGCTGTAGACAATCAACTCACTTTAGTAGTGCTACACATTAAAAACAAACTTCGCGGTAGAGCCGCAGAATTAGTAAACTCGCGTAACGCGGATAAATGGCTAGACATCCGTACATTATTAGAAAACCACTTTGGCGACTCAAGAGATTTATCGGCATTAATACAAGACCTCCAGAGGATTAGACAAACAAATGAGTCACCTCTGACTTTCGCAGCTAGATTACAAACGCATTTAGCTAAAATGTTAGCCTCCGTTAACAAACAAGTGCTAACGACAAAAGAGAAACAAGCCCAAAGCGACCTTATAGAAAATATGGCCCTTAATAGCTTATTGTCGGGTTTAGAACCCAAGATAGGTCAAATCGTACGAGCTAGTGACCCTCGCGATATATTAACCGCTGTATCGAGAATTAAGCGCGAATTACAATTACACCATTTCGAAAACCAAAAGTTTCAAGGCGTCAGACAACCACCAACTCCAAACCGTAAACCCATGATTCCTCCAACAATAAAACAATGCTCATTTTGCAAACGCTCAGGGCATACGTACATCGAATGCCAGGCAAGAATGAGACAGCAAAACCCTCCTGGACAGAATTTTCGTCCACAATTTCCAAATTTTAGAAACACTCAACAATCTATGCCTTCAACAAGTACACAACCGCAACCAATAAACCAACTTCCCCCAACTTCAAATCAAACCCCACAAGCTTCAGGTCAATATCGACCAAATCCTAATTATTTCAGACAGCAAAGAACTCATCATGTAAACAATCTCGAATACTATGCACCATACGACCATTACGATACCGCATATGAACAACAATATGACTGGTATGATTATCAATTGACTGACCATCCTCATCAATACAACTTTTCAGAAAACTACTCATCCGTACCAGACGAACAATACGAAACAGTGACTGACGAATATGCAAACTATCCCTCCTATGAACCAACATTAGACCAACCAAGACACCGAAATTTTCGCGAACCCCTCCAGAATTCGAAACCACCCGAATTCGAAGTACCAATACTTCCAATGAAATCCCTGAACTTACAAGAAATTCAACCCAACTCTTTCAAGACAGAACAGCAGTTTCTGTAAGACCACTCCTGTCCGTTAATTCGAAAAACTTATTTTATATTACTGATGCTTCCAATTCTTACAAACTTTTAATCGACACAGGTGCAGGATTTTCTATTTTCAAACCCGAAACATGCCAACGATTCTCTAAAAGATTCCCAGAAAATGTCGTAATTCAAGGAATTACAAACGAAAAAATTTAAATTAATGAATCAACCCTCGTACCCTTCAATATTAACGATCCCCACAAAGTCTATATTTGTAACTTAAATATAGAATTTGATTGAGTCTTAGGATCAGACTTTCTAGAGCATTACGATTGCGTAATCGATTTTAAAAACAAACAACTTATAACCAACTTCAAGTCACTACCCCTATACAAAGTAACTAACAAAACTATCAACCCTAACTCGACACTTTCTACTCCACCAAACCAACATTTAACGAACTCTTCAGTAACTCAAATTAATATGGTAACTATTGAACCACGAACCGAAAAAATCTGCAAATTCAAAAGCAACCTGAAAAATACTGATGCTGTACTAATAGGAACCGAACAAGACAAAGTTCACATCCCAAACGCCATAGTAAAAATTGACAGCAAAGACGAATTTTTAACATCCGTTCTAAACGCGAACGCCATTCCAAAAACCTTCGTTTTCGAAAAAATAATATTAGAACATTTACAAACGGATAACGTTTACAGTTTTAACAAATACCAAAATACAAATGTACAAATTGACAGACGAAACGAAATAACCAACCAACTTCGCCTCGAACATTTAAATGACGAGGAATGCGAACTTATTACTCAACTCTGTCTCGAATTCTCAGACATATTTTACTTAGAAGGTGACCAGTTGACATTTGCTAACGAAGTGAAACAGTCCATCGATACCAACAATTGCAAATCAATCTTTACTAAGTCCTATCGTTATCCCCATATCCATAAAGAAGAAGTGAAGTCACAAATTTCTAAAATGCTTGACCAAGGTATAATCCGCCCTTCTAACTCCCCCTGGTCTTCCCCAGTCTGGGTCGTACCCAAAAAAATTAGATGCTTCAGGTAAGCAAAAATGGCGTGTAGTCGTAGATTACCGCAAACACAATGACCAAACCATAGGCGACAAATACCCCATTTCAAAAATTTCCGATCTATTAGATCAACTTGGACGTTGCCAATACTTCACAACTCTCGATCTTGCATCGGGATTCCACCAAATCGAAATCGAACCCAAAGATATCCAGAAAACTGCATTTACCGTAGAAAACGGACATTTCGAATTCGTCCGAATGCCTTTTGGATTAAAAAATGCCCCGTCCACTTTCCAACGCGTCATGGACAATATACTTCTGGGTATACAAAACGAAAGATGTCTTGTCTATATGGACGACATCATTGTCTTCTCGCCCACAATTCATGAGCACACCCTTCGACTCACAGGAGGTTTCAAACGCCTTAGAAAATCTAACTTAAAAATCCAGCCCGATAAATGCGAGTTCCTTCACATAGAAGTGGCATATTTAGGACACCTCATCACTCCCGATGGCGTAAAGCCAAATCCTAATGAAGTCGAATGTATAATAAAGTTCCCTCAACCTCAAAATCATTTTTGGGATTAGCCGGCTATTACAGGCGCTTTATCCTAAACTTTGCAAAAATCTCTAAACCCCTCACGAGACTACTTCAAACAGATACACCATTCCTATTTGATTCAGAGTGTACTAAATCTTTTAACGAATTAAAACACGCATTGACTTCAACACCAATATTAATATATCCAAACTTCAATGAACCATTCGTCTTAACTACAGACGCTAGCGCTTTTGCAATCGGTGCTGTATTGTCACAGGGACCGATAGGATAGATACTCAACGATTGAACGAGAACTCTTAGCTATTTTATGAGCTGTCAAAATATACAGGCCGCTAATTTTTGGCCGTAAGTTTCAACTAATCACCGATCACCGCCCGTTAACCTGGCTTTTCTCCTTCAAAGACCCAGGTAGCCGACTCGCAAGATGGCGACTAAAGCTTGAAGAGTATGACTATGAGATAATATACAAACCCGGTAAAATCCCGTATAAAAATCAATAACTTTAACAAATGTACTAAATTTCAATCAAAATATGAACTAGTAACATTCCCAATACTGCCACTTAACGAAGACTCAGATAGTGACGTTCCCGAAGACGAAAACAACGAAATCAATCAGGAACACTTATCTCGCGAATTCAACAGCGTCCTTGAAAGATACCAAACTATTTCCCTGATCGACTACGGTAAAACCCAATTTTCTAACGGTCAACTCCTCGACAAAGAAAATAAAAACATAATCGTATTTCCACAACAATCGAACCTCCAAGATTGTCACAATAAAATATTTGACGATATTTTTGAAGAAAATGCAGACTTTCAAACTTTTAGCATCAACGTTTATTCAAGTAAAACTGTACGAAAAAGAAAATACTTTATCATACCGATTCCATCCGACCCGGAAATTATTAACGAAGTATTATTTGCCTCTCTCTATAAAAACAAAAACCTCTTAACACCTCAAGTAACCTATTGCGTAGAGAACAACATTGACCTACCCCTATTAGAGATGTTCTCTTTTATTTTCGCAGACACTGATATAAAATGGAAAATTTGTCAAAATATTACACAAACCATCGAAAAGACCAAGTTCCCGTGATACTCGACCGATTTCACAACGGTAAAAGTAATATTCACCGCGGAATAAACGAAACAATTCGTAGAATCAAACAAAAATTTAATTGGCCCGGTTTAACTAAAGATGTAGAAAACTTTATTAGAAATTGCGATATTTGTCAAAAGACAAAGGCGTATCGTAAAAACTTAGATAATCCACTTGTAATAACTGAGACTCCTAGGACACCTTTCGAAAGAGTCAACATCGATATCCTCGAAGTACCAACTAAAAACTATGCACTTACCATCCGTGACGAACTTACCAAATTTTCACAAGCTTACCCCATCAGCGATAAATAAGCCAAAACAGTTGTCAACACTTTATTACTTTACTTCCAGCATTACGGAACACCCCTTCGCATTCACTGCGACTACAGCAGAGAATTTGATAATGCCCTACTCAAGGACCTCTGCAAACTCGTTGATATTAAACTGTCATTTTCCAGTGTAGGACATCCACATGGCTCACTTGAGCGTTTTCATTCGACACTTCTAGAAATAATAAGGATTCACAAATCAGAAAACCCTGATGAACACCCGTTCAACATTTTACCTTATGCTGTGATAGCATACAACAATTCAACAAGTAAAATCCATGGTTTCACACCATATGAACTTGTATTTGGCCACACATCCGGCCGACCTCCCGAAACACTTTATAACCAACAAGAGTTAATTTCCAAATATGTTCGTGACCTCAACAATCGCATATCCCATTATTACAGAATTGCTCGCGAACGAACAGAAGTTCAAAAGCAAAAAGCAAAAGAAAGATTCGATAAACACGTCTCTGAAAACCTTCCAAATTACCAAATCGGCGACAAAGTCTATGTCAAAGAATCGCAGCTTAAAAATAAACTCGAAAATAAATTCAATGGACCATTTCAAATTTTGGAACTCCATAACAATTCCGCTACTCTCCTAAACTTAGCAACTAATCAAAGGACTAAAGTTAACTTCGATAGACTGAAGCCTTATTCAGAAAGTTAATTTCTGTTCCAGATTTTTCTTGCTGTTCGGATCAGCAATATCACACTTCGAATTAAAACCAATACACAACACACTTGGGATATATTATCATGATGAAACAAGGATCGTCGTATCCAACCACAAATGGACTCTTCTAGCCCACCGCAACTTATCAGCACTAGAACACGCTTTTACAACCAATAACAGATTACTTGACACTTTATCTAAAACAGTAAGTCTCGATGTACATTCTACGAATAATTTCAGGTCTGAAATACAAACTCATATCAGTTTGTTAAGACAAATCTGTAACTCTCTTAAAGAGAAATTTTCAGAAATATACTCCGACACGAAACGATTTAAACGCGGATTATTAAACGGTGCCGGAACGTTATTTAAAGCTATAACAGGTAATTTAGATGCCTCGGACGGCGAGTTTTACACAAACAGCAATAATAGTTTGAATCAAAAACAATTGCAAATTGAAAACATAATGAAAAATCAAATGAGCATCACAACTTCAGTTATTAAAAATTTTAATGAGACCATTGCGAAATTACAAATAGATGAAAAGACCTTCAACGAAGACATTAACCGGATTAGAAGAACAATCATTCACCTCGCAGACAAAACAGCATATATTCAAGCTAAACTTTCATTTTTAAATATATGCGAAAAATTGATGGAAAATTACCTTTATTTACAGAATAATCTAAATGACATTTTAAACGCTATCACCTTTGCCAGGCTCAAAATAATACATACATCAATTTTAACGCCAGAACATTTGATAACCGCCTTACAAGAAATCTCACAAAATTTAGTAAAAAATAATTTACCTCTTCCGGTAAGATATTCAAATGTTGCCAAATATTTAGAGATTATAGATCTTGAAGCTTTTCAAACACGTTCAGATCTTGTCTTTGTTCTCAAATACCACTCGTAGAACAGCAACCCTATACCGCTTTCCATCTTTATCCTATCCCTATTTATGACGATAGTACAGGCCTACACCATGTACTTCAGTTCACCCAGAAATACATTGTGAGAAATGATGATTCTTTAATGTACATCTCAATAAAGGATTTAAGTGCGTGCAAACCGCTAAACTTTCGCGAAAAACTTTGCTCCTTTGCTCCGAATTGAATGCTTACCCTATAGACACTAACGCCCTATGTGAAGCCCAACTGTTGAAAAACTTTAAAAATGTGCCGGAAAATTGCAAAAGTTCCGTTATTTTCAGCCAAGGCTATAATGTGCAAAAACTTGAATCTAATACGTGGCTAATCATAATTTCAGAACCTATACGAATCACTATCAACTGTGCAGAAACTGATGTAAAAACTGTAACTATAAATAAAAACTCAGTTCTCAAAGTTTACTCGGAGTGCAGTGCTTTTATCGGCATCACAAAGGTACAAGCCGAAAATCGGAAATCCATAAATATTACTGATAATTCCCATCCAGTTTACATACCTTATAACTGTTGTAAACCTATACCAGATAAAGTCAAAGTTCCAGAACTCCAACCCTTAAAACTGGACCACCTCAATATCGGAGAATTAGATATAGCCAGTCATAAACTCGAGCAATACTCTAGAGACTTAGATGACTTAATCAATCAACCATTTATAACGAAAAATATTTCATGGTTCACATATGTAACTATTGCAGTTATAATAATCATAGCTGCCTACATCATATACCGCACTATGCATAAGAAATTACAGCTCCGAAGAAGAAACCCTTCTGCACAACATACGCCACAACCGACCAAAAGAAGTTTTAGCCACTTAATTATAAAACTTCGCCCGACTTTGGATATTTCCGAAAAAGACATTGAATTGAAAGAAACTGCTTAATAAAGTATGTACTTTTTTCACACGATATTAACATTATATTTGGACTATTTTATTTGCAATATTATTATTTTATTATTTACTTTTATATCGTTTTATCATTATATTCGTAACCTATTTTATAGTATTATCCAATTTATCGTATTTTGCTTATTATCTTGTTCATGCTTTATTTTGATATTATTATTTTTATGAATTATTAGATATTAAGTTATTTCAGACAATTGCTAATGTTTTACGTTTCACTTCATTTAAATATCATATTACATTTTAATGTTATTTCAAAAAGTTGATGCTATACCATCAACTTTTAATTTGTGATGGGAGTTGTTATATCATAATTCATACACACACGTGTTGCTTACTCAGCAAGTATCCATGAGAAGCGTATCATTTACGATTTCGCAATATCATATTACGTTAACGATATTACAATTCTCAGTATAATCCTGTAGACGCTAAATTGCAGATTGTATCACGTCTTGAATTGTATAAATACGAAATAATTAACGGTCTCGTTGGAGATCATTATAGTAACTAGTGTAAGGCGTAACTCTGTCCGTTTAAAATTTGAAATTCGAATTTAAGTGAATTTTTTTAAAAAGTTAAATTTAAAAGAGTTAATCTAATATATATATATATATATATATATATATATATATATATAGGGTGTTTTGTAGAAGGTTCGCCAAACTTGGAGGGAAGATAGGTGGGCTCATGTGCTATAATATGTAGCCCATATAACATCTAGATATCTTACGTTATGTGTTTTTTTTTTAATTTAATTTTTTTTTCTTAATTCTCAGATTTTTACATTTGAACAGTTGTAACTTTTTTATCTTCACCAAATAAACTTAAATCTGATCGATGATGATTGTTTGCTCATCTGCATTTGATATTTGAGACAAATAATTGGTTAAAAAAATTGTCCACAAGTGGAGAGGTTCCATAAAAAAATGATTAAGTGATTAAGTTGAACACTTTATCACATTATCCCCGACTTGACCATACAATGTATGGCATCACACTCCCTCTAAGGCACACAATGAGTGCCTTTAGGGGAAAATTCACTAAACCCCAGATATCCTAGATATCAAAAGGGTTTAGCTCTGTGGGAGCCCTTGCCAGGTTTTCAAGCCCGTGGTTGGAGTCGTGGCGGCAGTTTCCCATGAATTTCCTGACCGTCCGGGCTGTCCCTAACAAGACGGCTTTGTGCATTTGTTTGTAAAGATGTTCGTCCAGACCGAGGTATTTTAAGTTGTTTAATAGTTGTTTTGGGACTAGTCCTGTTGTTGGGAATTGCTATGTCAATTAAAGTTGTTTTTCGAGAGACTTTATCTACCAAAACTATATCTGGTCTATTGTGAGCAACAGACCGATCGGTCAGTATCGTGCGGTCCCAGTACAGCTTGTAGTTGTTATTTTCTAAAACAGATTCTGGATTATATTTATAATATGGTAATCTTACCGACTGCGATAATTCATGTTTCAGTGCTAGTTCCTGGTGAAGTATTTTTGCCACAGCATCGTGTCGTTCTTTGTATTCAGTTGCAGCAAACGCTTGACAACCTCCCGTGACATGCTGGATAGATTCAGATGTTTGGCAACCGTACCTGGATCTATCGTTGTTAATGGAAGGGTCTTTAACGATGTACTTTAGGTAGTTCTTAGTTGGAATTACTTGATCTTGGATTGCCAATATAAAGCCTTCCGTTTCAGGGAACATATGACCAGAGATCAACCAGTAGTTCGACGCTGCACTGTCGACATAATCTTGGTTGACGTCATTTATATGTCTTCCATGAAGGGGCTTCTCTTTCCATTTCAGCAGTTTCTGATCTGTGGTCTGGTGGTGTAATTGAACATGTTGTTGTGTCAGTCGCAGTGGTGTTGAGTCATCAACCTGGCACATGACTCTATGTAGATCAGAAAATTCTGCGAGTTTCATACCGTGGCAAAGTTGTACGTTCGACAGAGCTCTTTGGATGGTGATTTTGAGCTTTTGTTAGTAAAACTCGAACTTTTCGTTGTAATTGTTCAATGTCAGTCTTGCACCAATTAACTATACCGAAAGAGTAACTGAGCACTGAACACGCATAGGTGTTAATAGCCTGAAACAGATTTTTACTGTTTAGTTTGGTTTATCACATTTTTTCCGACTTGACCATACAATGTATGGCATCACACTCCCTCTAAGGCACACATAGTGTGCCCTTAGGGGAAAATTCACAAAACCCCAGATATACTACATATCAAAAGGGTTTAGCTCTGTGGGAGCCCTTGCCAGGTTATCAGGCCCGTGGTTGGCGTCGTGGCTGCAGTTCCCCATAAATTTTCTAACCGTCCGGGCTGTTCCTAACAGGACGGCTTTTTGCACCAGTTGGTAAACATGTTCGTCCAGACCGAGGTATTTCAAATTGTTTAATAGATGTTTTGGGACTACTCCTGTTGTTGACATAACAATTGGTACTGTTCAAGTGTTGTTCATGTCCCATTGTCTCTGTATTTGAAATTCTAAATCCCTGTATTTGGCTATTTTTTCAGCCTGCTTAATATTTATATTGTTGTTGTTAGGGATTGCTATGTCAATTAAGGTTGTTTTTCTAGAGACTTTATCTACCAAAACTATATCTGGTCTATTGTGAGCAACAGTCCGATCGGTCAATATCGTCCGGTCCCAGTACAGTTTGTAGTTGTTATTTTCTAAAATAGATTCTGGTTTGTATATATAGTAGGGTGTTCTTAGCGACTGTGATAGCTCCAGTTTCAGCGATAGTTCCTGGTGCAGTATTTTTGCCACAGCATCGTGTCGTTCTTTGTATTCAGTTGCAGCGAACGCTTGGCAACCTCTATAAAACCCTTTTCCTGATTTTCGGAATAGTGCGTTGTCTAGTTTCTCTTGGTTACTGGTTTTGTACTTTCTCAATCGACTTGTGTATACGGAAAGCGTTTGTCGTAGACTATCCAGACACTGCTGAGATGTGATGTTTTCTCCATCCCACTGGGAGTGTATTCGGTTATTGTCCATGATCGTCTTGACAAGTCTTTCTATTCTGTTGTTCCTGACCCCTCGTTGGTACTCGGTCAGTCTTCCAATATCTTTCCGAAGAGAATTAATTTTCCCTTCTAGCCTTCTTTGCCAAGGTGGTATTCGAGGTGTTTGTCCAAATTGGGGAGGGTCTTGCTTTGGTCTTATTGCGACCCCAATTGTTCTGCAGATGGAAATTGCAGCACAGTAGATGATTGTGTGTAGCGACTCTAATGTATTAACACCTAACACATAGTGTGGCAAGATAAATTTGTTCATAGCCTGCAAGACGATTCCCAGTTTCTTAGAAGATCTTAGTTTGGGAAGAGTTGGTCTAATCAATGGATCTGTTCCACTATACTCTATAAGAGCTCTTTCCATTTCTGCTTGGATTTTCTCAAGCAGGTCAGCGTTGGCTGGCTGTTCTTGTTGAAGTTCTTGAATCTCGTCTGCTCTTTGCGCCAAAGGTGTTTCAGGCTCTGGATCTGTTGTATTTCGACCAAATAATTCGAGCTCAACTTCGCTCTTTATTTCGTCCAGTTGATCAGGCGAAATAAGGCCATTTCTCAAGATGACACGATATTGATCTGCGACTCTCTGTTCGGTAACTTGAAGCTCTGGGTACTCACGACAGAAATCTTGATGCAGTATTTGGCGATATCCAGTCTTGTCCTGGCCAAGGTTATTCACTCTGTAAAACGTGCGCATTATAAATTTATTCATGGCGCTAGTCCATTTCATGCTCTGTCTTATCAGTCCCGCTTGAGTGAGCGCTGGCTGTTGATCCTGCGCAACACTTTCTGCGGGTGGAGTTCTCGTTCTCGTTTGACTCGTTTGTTGTGGTTATTATATATATATATATATATATATATATATATATATATATATATATATATCTGTTTGCAAATACAAATGTGCTTATAAAGTCACCATTATTTATTATGTGTAGAGCTTATAACAGTATTTCTAGAATCTGTGTTATTAACTATGACAATTTTGAATCAATAGCTGAAGCATATATTTAACAAATGTCAGATCAACCATGGTTCAGTTACTAGTAAAAGTCTTTTGTCAACTGTTATTTTGTTTCTTTTTTAAAACTGTGGGTAGAATTTATGATGTAATATTTGTCAATTATTATTTTATTTCTTGTTTAAAAAACTGTGTGTAAAATTTATGTTGTAATATTTGTAATATTCTCTGTTATTTTAATTCTTGTTATTATTATAATTTTTTTTTTAATATTTAAGATACCATAGTTTATTAGTATGTTTCATTACATAATATTTGTCCTGTAATTAGATTTATTTCTGTTGGGCAATAAACTAAACTAAAACTAAAACTAAACTAAATTACAAAAAAAATTATAAGCACATCGAGAACTTCGAATGCTTACAAAAACTTCTCAACTTCAACCCCTTTCCAACGATATATCACACATATTGGAAAGTTATCAGTATCATAATAAAATTTGAGATTGTAACTTACAAGGTTAGAACTACAAAAAATAAAACATACAGCAAGATGCAATACTTTGTTACAAATTTTGTTCAAACCGGCTTCTACCACTACGGATGCAATCGTGACAACTTTTTCTGACTCCTACAATGGTAGTCTCCAGTCGCATTTTATCCCATATTATTTCAAAAGCAACATTTATTCTTTCTCTTAACTGCTCTTTGGTTTATATTTCTCTCTCGAGTTGCTTGGCCCGTCCACATACACAAAATTCAAAGCGAGTCAGGTCTGGCGACCTTGGAGGCCATAGAACAGGGCCAGTTTTCTCAATTCAAGCGTTTGGGAATGAAATGTACATGAGCTCTCTGACGGTTCGTCTATAGCGTACTGGGCAGACATATTTTTTGAATTTTTCGACAATTTTATTGGTGTGTCTTCGAATTGGATTTCATCTAATGAGATCGATCATCCCGCATTGTTTGGAACGCAATATTGATTATTTCCCTTAGCTGCTCCTTGGTGTCGTAAATGACGAATTTTTAATGAACGATTTATTGATCTTATTAGTTGAAATCAAACCAATAATATTAAAAAAAGTTGGTTCAGACAGCTCCTGGAGATAACATTCCCAAACGCGTGAATTGAGAGAACTGGCCCTATATACTGTGGCCTCCAAGGTCGCCAGACCAGACTCCCTTTGATTTTTTTGTATGTAGACGAGCCAAGCAACTGGTTTATGAGTGGGAAATAGAAACCAAAGAACAGTTAAGAGACCGAATAAATGTTGCTTTTGAAATAATGGAGATGGAAATAATGGAGATGGAATAGGAGTCAGAAAAAGGTGTCGCGATTGCATCCATACGATTGCATCCGTAGCGGTAGAAGCTGGTTTGAACAAAATTTATAACAAATTATTGCAACTTGATGTATGTTTTATTTTTTGTAGTTCTAACCTTGTAAGTTACAATCCCAAATTTTATTATGATACTGATTACTTTCCAATACTATTATTTGGAGGCCAAATAATAGAATTAGGTATTTTTTCATATTTTTCCTATAAACAAAAAAAATAGATCTTAGAGTTTGGGGAATAACGGGGAGAATGGGTAATTTTTTTAAAATATTTTTTTAATATATTTTAAAATATTCATTTTAAAAAAATTAAAAAATATATTTGTACCTATTCGTCATAATGAGCCCTGGGATTTGATATATTACATGACCCGTTAGAAACAATTATAATTTTTTATTTTCCATTTAATTCTATAATTTGCCCCCCAAAATGAATATTAGGGGTTTCTTCTTATTTTTCCAGTAAAGTTCAGGTGAGGGGCTATACTTCCAGTTTTTCAAAATTTTTCAGCTTATGGTTTCGGAGATAAGGGGGGGAATGGATAAAATTTTTTATATTTTTGTTAATATCTTTTAATTAACTTATTTTAAAATTTTGAAAAAAATATATTTGTTTTCGTCGTAATGAGCCCTATCATTTGATATATCACATGATGGGTTAGAAACAATTTTAATTTTATATTTTCCATTTAATTCTGTAATTGGCCCCCCAAAATTAAAAGTAGAGGTTTCTCCTTATTTTTTCAGTAAACTTCAGGTCAGAACCTATAAATCTATTTTTTTTCAAAACTTTACGTTTTATAGTTTCGGAGATAAGGAGAGGGGATGGGTAAATTTTCGTTAATATCTTTTTAAATATTTTTTTTAAATTTTAAATATGAAAAAAATATATTTGTGTTCCTCAGAATGAAACCTTTCATTTGATATATTACATGATGCGTTTGAAATTTTTTTATTTTTAAATTTTTATTTAATTCTATAATTTGCCCCCCAAAATTAATATTAATGGTTTCTCCTTAATTTTCCTGGAAAGTTCAGGTGAGGGGATATACCTCCATTTTTTTCAAAATTTTCCAGCTTATGGTTTCGGAGATAAGGGGGTGAATGAGTAAATTTTGGTATATTTTCGTTAATATCTTATTAAATAATTTTTTTTAAATATGAAAAAAATATATTTGTGTTCCTCATAATGAGACCTTTCATTTGATATATTACATGATGCGTTTGAAATTTTTTTTTTTTTTTAATTTTTATTTAATTCTATAATTTGCCCCCCAAAATTAATATTAATGGTTTCTCCTTAATTTTCCTGTAAAGTTCGGTCAACGCTCTATATTTCCTATTTTTTTTTCAAAATTTTATGCTGAGTAGTTTCGGAGATCAGGGGGGGACGGTCGATTTTTTTAGTTTCCCCCCCACCCCCAGAAGTACCCCTAAAATCAAATTTTTTTCTTTTACGATATGTACTCCTGATCGAGTTATCAAACTATACATTGATATCAAATTTCAACCTCTTCCGTCCAGTAGTTTAGGAGAAAATGGCTGTGATGTGACAGAGGCAGAAATCCTGAGTGATATTATAAGGGTATCCGTATATTGTATATACGGAACCCTAAAAATAATAACTTCAATATATTTTTAAATATATTAGCAAGACATTTCAGATCTGGCAAGGTCAATTTGATTTACTTCTTTTTGCAAAAACAATCATTGAAATTGTTATTTGATCAATTTTTTAATATATAGTGCAAAAATGGCTGTTTCATTATTATATAAAATCGAGTATTAACTCGACCTATTAAGGTTTGGATTGGTTAATTTATTAAATTACAGTAAAACCTTTTAAATGAGGAAAGTCTAAAGAATTAATACCTCAATTCAATTTGGTTAATACGGCTACTCTATTTTACTCAAGATTGTAAGAAATATTTGTTTTTTTTTTTAATTTTGCAGAGAAAAAAATATATAAAAACATAAATGTCAATATAATGTAGGTAAATGTTAAGTTGTAGTATTTTTACTGAATGGGAATACATTTTGATGTTGCGAACTAACTTCTAGGCAGTCAGAATACTAACATCGAACGAAAAAATGGCATAGCTGATGTTTTTCGAACCAAGCCGAATAGAAAGATCTCTCCAAAACCTGTTGTGAGCTTCCTACTCGATGAAATTCACTTTCTCTGAACAGTCATTCATAATCTAATATATTTCACAAATAAAAATTGGTCATTAAAGTTAGATTAAAAATAACTACAATTAACCCTATATACTTCATTCTAAAACAAAGTTATTTTAAACATATAGAAATTAATTATTTCTGCTAGTGTGAGCTAAAATAGGTTTATCATACGATCCTTATCAATAAAGAAGAACAGTTTTAAGATTTTTCACGGGCTATCAGACGGTTCATTATAATCATTTTCTAAACCAATATTTATTGTTGCGGGCGCACATTAACAAATCTTCAGTCAAAAGTTGGCGTTGACCAGGACCCTGACCATGCCCTTGAAGGGCATTTCAAAGTCAAATAGATTTTCTCATTGCGCTGCTCCCATGGAATAAAAGATTCCCGCCCGAAATTATTATTTGCCATGACTAAGACCACGAAGGTCAAAATTTCCGTTCAAATATGGTGTTGACCAAGCGCGTGACAATGACTTTTAGCGGCCACTTAAGACAAGAGGGAGTGTTCACACGACAATTAAATGCAAGGTGGAATACAAACTCATAAACTAATTTCGGTTCCAAATATTGGGTCCGCGCTTTTGAATCTTTGTTTGTTTGTTTGGCGTAATATGGTTCAATTTTTTGGAAAATAAAAAAAAGTTTAATCTTGACTTGTCCTTCAAGGTTATGCTCAGGGTCATGGACAAGACTATACATTTTTCGCTCTATTTAAATACGTTATAGTAATATACGGTTTCTATTTGAAAAAACGAACTTGACCTTCAAATGACCTTGAAGGTTAAGGATCACCTTGTGTAGGCACTTATTTTTAAGCAATAAATAAAGGTTTAAACATATTTTTTATTGGGTTAAATTAAATTATTAAAAGATTAGTTTTACTGAAAAAAATTACCTTATATAGAAGTAGAAATGTTCAGAAACAAAAATTTAGATCAATAAACATTTAGGGTGTTCATATAAACACACTGTAATATCTCAACAACAAATTTATAAATCCACAACACCTGTTTCTATATGTAATTAAAAATGAAAAAAGGTTGCTTTAGAACTCTAATTTCAAAAAAAGTTATTTTCGCAATAATTGCTTATACTGAAAAAATAAGGTATATGTGAAGATTTTCGAAAAGACAAAATAAGCAAATTGATGTGTCTTACTAAGGCCTTCCAAAAAATATTTGATCGTGTTCTTTTATAAACTGCATTGTAGCTTGGGAATAGAAAAACATGATTTCGCCAACTTTGGGCCTTGTCATTAAATATTTTTTTATCTGTCTATAACTAAAAACTACTTGCATCTTGTAACAAATTAACGTCACGTCACGTCATGAGCCATTTTACCTACATCTGGTCTATTTTTTAGGCCAAGCAATTTTTAACATTATTAGCTTAAGAGGCAAAAGATATTATAAAATAATATGGAAATTCGTGTCCGTTTTATTGAGGTCCATACCTTCCTTAGTTCGTATATTATCCATTAAACTTTCCGATTATATTTAAGTAACTCGAAGAACATTTTTCAAAATTTACGATGCCGTAAATCAAAATGCACGAGTCACCACATAATTTAAGGCTTCTAAAAGGGTTGATAGACATCGTAAAATGAGTTAATTCTAATTTTTATAAGTTGTTTTAGCTCCAACATCTCATGAAATGCTTGAAATGGCAGCAGTAAAGATTGTAATGCAATCTCTTATTCCGGAACATTAAAATACAAAATGAAACCGGGTTAATGTAGGGTGAGATTCGGAACTCGTTCGAAATGATGTCTTATTTTTTGTTAACGTTCGTTTCCGCAGTAATCTTTTATGAGCACAAAAATCTTCCAATATGGACGCCTTAGCATTTATTACCTCAATTCTTAGATTTACAGCAATGTAAGTAAACTCGTAAAAACAGTCTCATTGCCGATCTTTATCAAATTAATGTGCAATGGAGAAAATGTATTTGTGTCGAATAATTATTAACTCTAGCAAAGTTTCTACAATTTGATCTGTTTTATTATTAATTTGTGCCACCACTACCATTAACACTTTTGCTACTCACGAGACTTCCTGAGAACAGTAGCAATAATGACTTAAGCTTTAATTAAGCTACATTAACCATCAGAGACGTAAGCGCACTGCACAATTCCTTTGTCCCCAAAATTGTGACGATAAATTTACTTTAAATATATTTTACTTGAAGAAAAATATGTGAATTGCCTTAGCAGTAATACTTCTTTTACTTGCTTTTCCTCAAGTATTTATTTGGAATTGAATGAAGAAGTACGAAAGTGTGTTCACCAACACTATATTCCATTTTTCTTGTCAGTCAGGTTTTTTAAGTACTGAAAGTAACTATGGAAATAAGACAAAACCAATTTGCTAAAGTGTTTGAAAATCTCATAAATTAGTACTCCACAAGCAGTCCTGATGGTCAAACTCTTAAGGAGGAGAAAATGGTAGTTTTTCATATTTTAAATATATGTTTAAATTTTTTTTTAGTTCTGTAATAAAAATAAATTGTTTTATTGAAAAAACTATATAGTAATATTATATTAGAAAATTTTGTACTTACATTTTTATCTAAAAATATTTAAAAATAGCTTGGTTACAGGAAATATTTGAAGACATTACAAAGAAGGCACCATCAAAACTAATAACTGGATCATCTGAAATCAAAAAACTAAAAAGATTTTTTTAGTTAATGAGTTTTAAGAGGTAACACCGTTTTTTTTTTGATTATATCGGTTTTTGCATTTTTAGTATTACTTTGAAATCAAAAAACCGAATTTTGAAAAAAACGGTTTGTCAAATGATACTAAATTATTGGTAAATGTATTATTGTTATATATTATAATGGAAAAAAATTAAAATCTCGGCATCGTTTTCTTGAAAAGTATGTATAAAAAGAGAGTGAAAATTTCAATATGATTAAATTCTGAGTTACAATGAACACCGAGTTTAATTACCTCTGAGAAAATATGTTTTAAAGTATTTAAGATTACTAAACAAGTACCACACACGTGCATAACTGCTCGGCAATACATACACACCGAAAACTGTATAAGGCATAGACATAAGCATCTATATATACAAAATCTCTCCTAGATACTATAAAAGTATTTTAGAGATCAGAAAAGGAGAATGAAACAGCTATCTGATGTTTTTACTGCACATGTTAATCCAGTCACTGGGAAGGAAACCAGGTCAATACCTCTACTTTTTATAACTGACGAGTTTGCTAAAAATTTCGAATTAGGCTTTTCTTACCCCTGATTCAAAAGTAAGATACGCCCTAGGTCAGCTTTTTATTTTTAAGCGGTAATAACCACCTCTTATTGAAGAAATGAAAATATATTGAAGCATTTTATGGATACTAATTATGTTAAATTTCAATTTTAATATTGTCGGTTACAATAATGGATATTGTGCAAATTCTCAGCCCTTTCTTAAAAACCACTCTGTTAATAAAAACAATTATAAAAAATCGTTTGACAAGTTCAGCTGTTTTTTAGTGTATTTATAAGACATTCACTGTTTATATAAAACAAATTCCCGTGAATTGTAACACTTAAACCTCAAAAACTTCCCCATATGCCAAAAATACATATATCAAAAAAGCTTTCTCAACAACTTCAAAAGCTTTAAATGTAAATTTGTATTCCAAAATAAATTCCTTCCTAGTTAGTCAATCAAATATTTTTTCATTGGTTGCTTATTTTCAACCCTTGTGTCAAAACGGCATAAAAAAATTGTGATAATCAAACTCTTTCATCTTGTATATATATTCGGGTGGAAAAAATCATTTCCCATATTATATATATATATATATATTTGTTTTTAAGTTTTCGCGGGCACACGATCTCGTGTTGTCATTCAAATATTCTCATTTATACTATTAAGTTATTCAAGTAGTTTAACTATTTTAATTGTTCAATTTAAATTTTGTATGTTTCTAAATAAATATTTTTTTAAAAAAGTGAATTGAATCAAAGTGAATATATATATATATATATATATATATTTGTTTTTAAGTTTTCGCGGGCACTAAATATATTAGATGGTTTCCGGGAATTCATCCGCGTTGTTGATAACTGATCCCTGCCGGGATCGATGGTAAAATGACGACGTTTCGGCAGAGTCACATCTGCCCTCTTCAGGTCGGTTCGCATAATTCTCGTAGCCTTCTACTTTCGCTTCTAGTTACTCGAATACTAATACTACTAATACTACTAATAATACTTAGTAGCAGAATTATGCGAACCGACCTGAAGAGGGCAGATGTGACTCTGCCGAAACGTCGTCATTTTACCATCGATCCCGGCAGGGATCAGTTATCAACTACGCGGATGAATTCCCGGAAACCACCTAAAACATATATATATATATATATATATATATATATATATATATATATATATACATATATATATATATACAGGGTGTAAACGGTTTGAGTGCAAAGATTTTGAAGAACAATACTTCAGGCAAAAACAAATCAAAAAGCTTTATAACATTTTCTAAAATAAACTATAGTTTTGCCAAAAAGAACACATAAAGTTAGATTTTATGTAGCCCTTGCTACAGTGAATAATAGAATAATTTCGATTTCAAAATGTCGGTAAATCAAAATATGTAAATACTCAATAGCTTATACATCTTTAATAGCCACATTAAAAATGAAAATTGATTATTTAAACTCGAAATATGCTTTTGTAATTTAGTGCAAGTTTCTCCGAATAGATATGGCAACGTGGCATACAGACCAACTTATTTACTACATTTTTTACTTTAACGACGACTGGGAGTTACGATTGTTTTTTTGCGATTTCGATTCTTGTAAATAAGAATAGATAAACGGTAAAGTGATTTGAATGATATCTATTTGATGTAGGCTTCGTGGTTTGCTTTCCAATTACTATATTTTTTAAATAAATAAAATCGGTTGTGATTAGTGTGTAAGTTCGAAAATTAAGAATAGTGCGACAGTATTTATTTGTGAT
Organism: Octodonta nipae; assembly: GCA_034190945.1. NCBI lineage: Eukaryota > Metazoa > Arthropoda > Insecta > Coleoptera > Chrysomelidae > Octodonta > Octodonta nipae. The sequence goes on from CM067216.1 coordinate 120,116,372, forward strand.
AAATAATATACAATTAGGGAAAGACATGGCATGCTCTTAATTTATGGGGAAAGCAGACGTAATTGCAAAATAGCAAGAATGTTATACAGGGAAAGGTTTCCTAACAGACGCCTGCCCAATGCTATGACAATCGTAGCTGTTTCGCAGAGGCTTCTGGAAACAGGTAGTGTAATACCACAAATAAACAATCGCGGACCACAGCGACATAATCGTATCTTAGCTATTGAGGATCAAATACTAGACCTTATCGACATCAACCCATATCGTAGCACACGGAGTATTGGAAGTGAGCTGCAAATTTCTCACACTGTTGTTCATAGAACATTACGGGAACAATTGCTCTATCCATATCACATGCAGCGGGTTCAAGGGCTTTCAATTGATGATTTTCAACCAAGACTCAATTTCTGTCGTTAGTTCCTCAGAAAACATCGACAATTTCCTAATTTTGTGAACAATATTTTAACAACAGATGAAGCAATTTTTAATAGGAATGGTATAATAAATTTTCATAATACGCATTCGTGGTCTTAGTTAAATCCGCACGAAATACGCTAGTCAGTATTTCAACACCAATTCTCAGTTAACGTGTGGGCTGGAATAGTTGGTGAATACTTGGTTGGGCCATTTATACTGCCTGCACGTTTGACAGGTGAGAATTACCTTTATTTATTGAACAGCACGCTACCAGATTTGTTAGATCAAGTGAACCTACAAACACGTTCCAATATGTGGTACTTACATGACGGAGCACCTGCCCACGCAAGTCATCTAGTTGTCGACTTCTTAAATAGAACATTTCCCCGTCGTTGGATTGGTCGAAACGGACATATACGTTGGCCAGCAAGATCTCCTGATCTCAATCCTTTAGATTTCTACTTCTGGGGACACATGAAAAGTAAGGTTTACACGACTCCAATTATTGACGAGAATTACCTTAGAGAACGCATTTTTGACGCTGCTGACGAAATCCGAAATATTCCAGGAATTTTTTCTCGCATACGTGAAAATTGGATTAAACGGTGTCGTGCTTGTGTCGATAGTAATGGTGGGCATTTTGAACATTTGCTGTGAATAATCCGTTGTTTCAACTCAGTTCTATCATTATAATAAATTCGGTAAGTAGGATTACATATTTACTTGTCTAATATAAATAATATTAATTAAATCAGTAATAATGACTCTTCGAATAATTTAACTGGTAAAAAACTACATATACAGATCTCTTGAGTTGAATATCATATTTACCCAACTTTGTATAATTGCATAAAAGAGACCGCCAAATACAAATTCTAATTGCAATACCTTGTATTAAAAACGTAAATATTTTCAACAAAATATTTCATACATTCTTATTTAATTCTAAGGTCAATATCATCAGTCAATACAAAAACACAGGTGTTTATTTTTTTGTCGGCGTAGTCATTCCTTTATTATTCGCATAAGAGTGAATCTGCTTCGAACGCGAGCGACGTTGCCGGATTGACAATAATTTACTTAATATGTTTTAGGGATTTTCTTGGTTATTAAGGCCTACTGACCATAGTGGTATAAGAGTTTTTTGTTTAATTTGGTGTATACTACCTCCACCTAAAATATATGCACTCAAACTATTTACACCCTGTATATGTATATATATATATATATATATATATATATATATATATATATATAGAAGCCTCTGCGAAACAGCTACGAATGTCCTAGCATTGGGCAGGCGTCTGTTTGGAAACCTTTCCCTATATAACATTCTTGCTATTCTGCATTTACGTCTGCTTTTCCCATAAATTAAGAGCATGTCATGTCTTTCCCTAATTGTATATCCGGCCATTATTTATGACAAATAAATACTGTCGCACTATTCTTAATTTTCGAACTTACACACTAATCACAACCGATTTTATTTATTTAAAAAATATATTAAATGGAAAGCAAACCACGAAGTCTACATCAAATATCAAATTCAAAATCACTTTACCGTTTATCTATTCTTATTTGCAAGAATTGAAATCGCAAAAAACAATCGTAACTCTCAGTCGTCGTTAAAGTAAAAAATGTAGTAAATAAGTTGGTCTGTATGCCACGTTGCCATATCTATTCGGAGAAACTTACACTAAATTATAAAAGCATATTTCGAGTTGAAATAATCAATTTTCATTTTTAATGTGGCTATTAAAGATGTATAAGCTATTGAGTATTTACATATTTAGATTTACCGACATTTTGAAATCGAAATTATTGTATTATTCACTGTAGCAAGGGCTACATAAAATCTAACTTTATGTGTTTTTTTTGGCAAAACTATAGTTTATTTTAGAAAATGTTATAAAGCTTTTTGATTTGTTTTTGCCTGAAGTATTGTTCTCCAAAATCTTTGCACTCAAACCGTTTACACCATGTATATATATATATATATATATATATATATATATATATATATAATATATATTAAAACGAAGTGAGACCTTATAAGCTACTATTCAACTCAGGCCCAACAATAATTTTAATGTACTACTAACATTCTGAGGACAGTATATAACTTGGACCTACCAAAGCGAGAGCTACGCGTAGTTGCAACATTTAAGTAGTTATGTATATTCTGGCGATAACGTCCTATAAATCTACGCATGAAGGGAGGTCCATAGATTTTTATTCCGGCAAATTCAGTTGTTTTGACTAGTCGTTATATGTTTACGTTTTTTTATATTGTGACGATTCAGGGTCAGACGTTCTGTCTCAGAACAGTGCGTTTGAAATAAATTCATTTAAACATAAGATATTTTTGCTCAATTAATATCCCATTAAAGTAATAATTTCTTGGATATGCTTCATACAATATACAGTTTGAGCCATAATTATAGCTAGAGAAGACAAATATTGTTGTTTCCCCATTAATGAGTCACCCTATATGAACCATTCGTACTGCAGTTTTAATAAGACAATAAACAGATATATGATCCATCTCTAGATACTCAATAGGATGTTAAACTCATTGCAAAAAGTATACATATTGAAAAAAAGTAGTTTTTTATACTTGTAATTTTAAATTATCTCCGTCAACATTGTATGTTATAACATTGCTACGTTAACAAATGTTCAGTGTTATTATATTGTTAAAATTGTATGACAAGTTTTCGAGATATAGGGTGTTAAACATCGGAAATGTTTCCATTTTCTTATCAGATTTCTCATAGCAGACATGTATTATTTCCGTACATTGCTGGAAAGATAATTTTCGCATTATTTGACAAAAATATTAAATAAAACAATTACCATTAATTATCTTTGATTACAGTGTGTTTCCAGTATATGTAACATGTTTTTCAGAAAACCCATTTTTTATTACAACGATGAGTACATATGATGTAATCGCACAATTAATAAGAAATGAGTTCTTGGATGTGTTCATATATTATACAGTGTAAGTCGTAAATATGGTTATAGTGGGGATATACCATTTTTTACCATTAATGAGTAACCCTGTATAAACTACAATACTTTAATTTGTACAATTTTTGCAAACCTGTAGAATTTAGTGTGACGAGTCGTTGATTTCTATAATTTAATATAAACATTCCAGGACGCATGGTTTATACAGGGTTACCTATTAATGGAATAAATAATAGATGCCCCCTTTAGCAATATTTACAACTTACACTGTATAATGTATGAATACATCCAAAAATTAATTTCTTTGACATTATATTAACTGAACAATTAGATCTTCTTATGTATTCAACATTATAATAAAAAATGAGTTTTCTAAAAAACATGTTACGTATATGAGACACCCTGTAGTAAAAAATAATTAATAGTATTTTTTTGTGGAATATTTATGTCAAACAATGTGCAAACCACGTCCTCTGCAATAAAGGGAAATAAAAAACATCTATTATGAGAAATCTGATGCGATAAAGTGACATTTCTGAAGTTTAACACTCTATATCTCGAAAACTAGTCATACAATTTTAATAATATTCTGCTCAGTAAAACACTGAACATTTGTTAACGTAAAAATGAATAACATTCAAAGTTGACAGAGAGAATTTAAAACTACGGGGTAGTATAAAAAATACATTTTCTCAGTATGTATAGTTTTTGCATTCAGCTAAACATCCCGTTGAGTATAAAGAGACGGATAATATATCTATTTAATGTCTTATTAAAATTTCAGCACGAATGGTATGGACAGGGTGAGTAATTAATAGGAAAAAATAATATATGCATTCTCTAGCTAAATTTATGGCTCACACTGTATATTATATGAAGCACTTCCAAGAAATTATTAATTTAACGAGATATTAATTGTGCAATAAAAAAAATATTTTTTCAAAAATCACATGTTACGTATTTTTTAAATACCCTGTAATCCACCAAAACTTATGACAATTGTTTTGTGAAATATTTATGCCCAATAATGTACAAATCACAATTTATCCAATAACCGGAAATAAAGCACGTCTATCACTGAGAATACGATATCAAAAAGCGGCATTTTTGATGTTTAACACTCTGTATCTCGAAAACTAGTCATAGAATCTGTTTGAGCGCACGGACTCTTTTTATCAGAACGTGAACTTCTACAACATACCAAAATTGCAAACAATTTGACGGAAGTCCATTTTTCCATAAGAAAGGTGTCTGGTCCTTTAAAGAAGCAACTTCCAGACCATATAATAGGGATTTATATAGTTGAACAGATTTGAAAAAAAGGAAAAGCAACATCAAGAAGAAATCGAGCAAAGGTTAGTGAAATATTTTGATGAAAAACGTAAAATAGAATGAGAAAACCTTTTAACTAATATTGATAAACAATTAATGCAAATAGTAGCACAAGTTAATGAAACAGTTAATGAAAGAATGCAAATAGTTGAGTCAGAAATAAAAGAGATAAATGATGACATTAAGACCATAAAAAATACCATGGATACTCTTGAAACCAAAGTAGATGACCTCGATTCCATCCAAAGCCAAGTAATATTTGAAATCAGTTCAATTCAAGACCAAGTCAGTTCCATTAAAAAAACAGTACAGTGAAGTACAAGATAAAATCAGTGTCATCCAAAACAAGGTAGAAACAGAAATTCAACTGGACTTACAGCGAGAAAAATACCAAAACACCATTAGTATCAAAGGTTCCCTTAGCAAACCACTCACATTTGATGGCAGTTCATCTTGGCTCATGTATAAACGGCAATCTGAAGCCGTGGCTACAGCTAATGGATGGGATAACCAAGAAAAATCTACCTCTGGTGTAATTTCCTTAAAAGGTCCGGCCTTAGAAATCCCCCAAAGCATTCCAGTCAAGGCAATTTCGACAAGATCATCGCCATCCTGGACAAAAGATACGATATCAATCCCTGAGCCAAGTATAACAGGTGCAACTAAGTGAAAAAACGCAAAAATCCGGAGAGAGCTATCAAGAATTCGAAGCAGAGATCAGACGGTTAGTACACTTGTATTACCCAGACCTGCCCGAGGAAACGAAAGACCAATTGGTCACACAGAGTTTCATAAACGGTATCAGGGATGTGGAAGTACAAAGAACTATAAGACTTAGTGGCATCAAGAAAAGTAATGAAGATTTACTTCGGGCCTTGGAAGTAGAAGCAGTCATGAATATGTCCAAACCGTGGGTGCGAGCAGTTTCCTTCATCCGGGACGAACAAGAACCATCCTTCCAGGCAGTGTTGTTCGGAATCCATAAACTTCTAGAACGATCACAAAGAACTGACCACAGAGGAGCATGCTACCGGTGTGGACGGACGGGGCACATTTACCGTGACTGCAGAGTGGGGCTACCTGAACGATCATCAACCAGAAGTAGCCAAAACAACAACTTCACCAACCAGGGAAACTCCAATCAGTCAGCATAAGGGGGCGAATGCTGACTAACCCTCCACCAGCCCCCAGAACAGTATCCATCGGGGATTTTGCCGATATAGCAGCAGCCTACTCATCAGGGGCACCATCAATAGCCGAGCAATTACCATCACCATCGACACCGGCGCCGCTGTGTCCATTGCCAAGTCCGGAGTTTTGAATGCATCAGAAATCCGGCCAGTTACCAACAACATCCAGCTCAGAACAGTCACCGGTGAGTCCATGTCAATACAGGGTGAGGCAGATGTAGTAATATAATTAGGGGACAACCGAATCCGGCATAGGGTCCTGGTAGCGAATATTGAGGACGATTTCATACTGGTATGAACCTAATCAGCCAGCATGGATTTATGTTCGACCCGAGATATGATGTTCTTCGGTTCCTAACTGATTAATTTATATTGACACGGCCCGTCAACAGTTCAGGCACCTTCATAAAAATTGAGGCAAAATCCTCAACCAGAATTCCCGGACGAACGGAACAGATAATTGATTGGCAGCTAGAAAGCAATCCTGAGAGCTGCGTTGGAATGGTGGAGCCCGTACACTCGGTTCATGACTACTTAGTTGGACGGGCTATAGATAAAACCGGACGAAATATACCAATTAGAGTCCTGAATTTGCCCAACAATGGCATTAGAATTGCTAATGGTCAAGATATAGCTTGTTACGAGCCAGTAGAGACCATCATCAATGGCAAAGAAGTGTACCAGACATCAGTGAAGAAGACAGGTCCCAGTAAAGAGTTCCTACAACAGTTTGCTGACATTTTGACACACCTTACACCAGAGGAACAGAAGAAAGTAAAGCAATTTATCGCAAAGTACTGGCAAATTTTCAACAGGTAAGATAGAACCACCGGTCGCACCAAGATCATTCAGCACCGAATAGACACCGGAAAGGCTCAACCTATCAGAATACCACCTAGACGACTAACATTAGGGCAACAACAAACAGTCGAGGAAAACATCGAGTCCATTTTACAAAACGGAGTTGTTGAGCCATCCATAACCCCATGGTCTGCTCCCGTCGTGCTAGTTAAAAAGAAGGATGGAACCACCCGATTTTGCGTGGATTACAACAGCTATCCACTACCCCGAATTGATGACACTCTGACCACACTAGCAGGCTCCCGTTGGTTCTCCACACTAGACCTAAAGAGTGGATATTGGCAGGTTGGTCTACATGAAAACGACAGAGAGAAGACAGTGTTCTCCACTAGTAAAGGGCTGTTTCAGTTCACGGTCTTGCCCTTTGGGTTATGTAGTGCTCCCGCAACATTCGAGAGGCTAATAGAGTATGTCCTGAGCGGATTAACATGGAGAACGTGCTTATTATACCTCGACGACATGTTTGGTTATGGGTAAAATCAGAACTCCAGATATTAACGCCAACCTGAGACTCAACCCGAAGAAGTGTTCCATGTTCCAAAAAAAAGTAGAGTTTTTGGGCCACGTTCTTTCCGAGTCAGGAATCCGCACCAACGAAGACAAGATAGAAGCCATCCGTGATTGGCCAGTCCCAAAAGACAAGCATGAACTCCGAAGCTTCTTGGGCCTATGTTCCTACTTCAGGCGATTTGTTGAGGGATTTGGCACCATTGCCGGGCCTCTACATTGGCAGACCACTGAGAAAGAGACCTTCCGTTGGAATCATGATTGCGAAATACCATTCAGAGACTGAAGGCGGCACTATGTTCCAGCCCAATCCTAGCCTTTCCTACACACTCCGGCAAGTTCATTTTAGACACCGACGCTAGCAACAGAGCTTTGGGGCCGTCTTACCCCAGGTGCAAGATGGTGATCGACTACTACAGCCGTGAATTCTCGAAACCGGAAAGAAATTTTTGCGTCACCACAAAAGAACTTCTTGCAATAATAGGGGATGTAGATCATTTCCATAAATACCTCTATGGTCGTCATTTCTTAATCCGGACAGATCATGCCGCCCTTAAATGGCTACTGGACATGAAGACACCGGAAGGACAACTGGCAATACGATTTCAAGGTGGAACATCGTGCCGGCCGTTTGCACAATAATGCCGATGCCCTATCAAGAAGACCCTGTAGAGTAGAATGCGGACATTGTCTGAAGACCGAACAGCGAGAAGGTATCTCCATCAGACAGATCTTAGTGCAGGCCAATGAAGACTGGACAACGGAACAGTGCATCTTGTCGCTCAAAAAGAGAGGGGCACCTAGACCACGATGGGACGAAATAGCTAGATACTCGGGCGTCCTGAAATCGTTATGGGCCCAATCTGACTCTCTAAGAGTAAATAATGGTAAGCTCAAGCGAATTTGGGAAAGCACTAACGGTCGAGAAACCAAGTCCCAGCTGGTAGTTCCAAAAAAAGGTACCAGCCATCCTAACCGAAGTACATGATGGGATTATCGGGGGTCATCTGGGTATGAATAAAATCCTAGACAAAGTTCGCCAGCGGTACTACTGCGAAATTACTTCGAACACCTGTGCAGCCAGTAAGAGCCGAAGACTCCGACCAAGGACAGAATGCAGCAGTACAATGTGGGCGTTCCCTTTGAGAGAATTGCCATCGATGTCGCCGGTTCATTTCCCAGGAGTGTGAGGGGGAACAAATACATTTTGGTCGCAATGGATTACTTCAGTAAATGGCCTGAGGCATAGACGACTCTCAATCAAGAGGTAGTCACGGTAGCGACGGTGCTGCAGGTTTTGCGTCCCGTTGGAACTACATTCAGCCCAGGGCCGTAACTTCGAATCGAATGTATCCCAGAAGGTCTGTACGATGTTGGGGATCAGGAAAACGGGAACAACACCATTGCACCCACAGTCAGACGGAATGGTGGAAAGATTCAACAGGCCATTGGAATAAGACCTGATTGGGATGAGCATATTCATCTAATCCTGTTGGCATATCGCTCGGCCGTCCATAATAGTACAGGCCTGGCTCCAGCCAGGGTCCTATTCGGAAAAGAGCTGCGATTACCCTGTGATTTGACTTTTCGCTCCCCCGAAGAACCTTCCCAAGCCATCAACGATTATGCTCCGACATAACATGCTGGCAATACACGAATTAGCCCGAACGCAGATGTTGGCCATCAGTGACCAGATGAAGACATAATATGACCTCAAAGCCAATTCATTCGGGTTGCAAGAGAGGAACAAAGTCTGGCTATACAACCCCCAACGGAGCAAGGGTATATCTCCAAAGCTTACGCCCGCCTAGGATGGTCCATACGAGGTGGTCAAGAGGATTAATGACGTCGTCTACCGTATCCGTCGATACCTCAGGGCTAAGTTGAAGGTGGTCCATTTAGATCGACTCGCTCCTTACCATGGAGAGGATGTTTCTGACCGGGACGATCAGAATTAAAAGGAGGGCAGTGTTATAAATTATCTATTCCGTCCTTGGCTAGTAACGTAAAGCATTTTATTTCAATACATCAATCGCTGAGAGGACGAAAAAATGTATCTCAAAATAACTCGACAACTCTAAAATTGACACTCGGTTTTGCTAGAAGAATTCGATGCGGATTATAAAAGGAACAGCCAATCATCGCAGAAGTTAGTAGAGCTTACCTATTGTTATGATTTCGATGTTATTGTATTAGAATCAGCTGTTGAGAATATTTTATGTTTACGTGTGAATAAAAGTTTTAGAAAGTGAAGTGAATATTAGTTTTTTTTTAATTAAATTGACTTTGAACCCACGGAGTTTATTCCAATATGTTACGGGCCCCCCTCTGGAGTCGCCAATGATGATTAAAAGGAGCGGCCAGCATCGAGGAGTTAGTTATTTATTGGGAAGAGATTATGTCGTGATTCGAATAATCAGCTCTTGTGAATATTTGATGTAAATAAAAGGTTCTAGAAAGTGATACTTAGTGAATATTAGTTTTTAATTAATTGAACCCTCGGAGTTTATAACAATATCTAGCCTCAAATATTTTATTCCTGAAGATTGTCAAAGAATAAACGGAAATTAGAATTTTCAGTTTAACTGTAAACATCGACCAAAGAAATTTACTACTTACTTAAACGTCAATGGAAATAACATGTATATTAATAAATAGAATGTTATACCAACCTACACTCTTAGTGAGGACTGTACATGGTTGCCGATTATATGTCCTCACTTATTGCATAGCATAATATTTGAATAGTCATAAAAATATACGTCGTGAAAATATACATACGGTGAAGCGCCCTCAGTCTAAAATTCGGTGAACTAAATTTGCATTTTTCGTCAAAGTGAGGTCCTGTCAAAATAATGCTAGAATTAATAATTACACATTTTGGGACTATTTGAGAGTGATATACAAAGTGAGGACCGTATACGGTCCTCTCTTTGACTTGGACCTCACTATTACCGGGAATTTCTTTGAGAGGTGGCTCACTTCTTGCTCTGGGCATATTTATATATATATAATTGAAATGGAAATAATTAATACAATAATTTCAGTTTAGTAATACAATACCAATATTACTATATAAACAAAGGGAAAGAAAGTTAGGGTGGTTTTAGATGTAAGAACACAATGGGAATATCAAACGGAGGTAAAGATACAATAATCTTATTAGGAACGTAAAATAGTAAATCCAGGTCATGAATAGGTAACTTCTAATGCAAGTTTTTATAAATAGAATTAGTAAAACATAAGTTTTAGAATACCATGAATTTGACAGTTTTATCAAAAATTCTTAAAAAGGGAGTAATCTTTTAACCAAGCATAAAGAATTATTCTAATAGTTTATCTAATATATCATGTCGGAGATGTTTAAGTAACAAAATGAATTAAATTTTACCTTGATTTGGATATAAAAGCTTAAGGAATGACGTTTAATAATTTCAAAAATCCAGATTTTCACTGGCTCAATATTTTCGTAAAGCAACGGTTGAAATCAAAATCTTTGAGATATCATTATTTAGATATAAAAACTTCAAAATTATAAATGACATGACACCTAATTATGACATGGGCGACAAACGGATTCATTTGAAATTTATACCGTACGATAAAGACATATAACTAGTAACTAGTAAGAACGAATGCATTATTGGAAGAAAGAAAACTACATATTTGAAGAAAATAGGATGGTATTTTGGAAATCAAAGCAAATGGGAAGTGATCAACATATGGAGGAATGGACATTGGAAAGTTAGTAATTAAAAAGTTAAGAGATTTTTCGTTTTATGTCAATATAAAAACTATAAATAAGCGACAGGGTATGTCGTTCGAGGTATTCAGATTTTAGCAGTGGTAAAGTAAAGATTGTTCGGGGTTATAAATTGACGTTTCATAACTGTGAGAAAGATTTTGACAGAAAATAATTTCGAAATTCAAATTTTTGCAAATGGTATTACAAGAAAGATAGATAAAGTGACCATCAGCCAGGATAAAATCAAAGAAAGCAACTGTGCAGAGAAGCTTTTGCAGTCAGTATAGAACAAAATTTATAAAAAGAGCATTAAGATTAAGGAGCAGATAGTTCTGATTACAGAAAATTGTATAAAGAGAGCAGGCAGATAAAAGAGCAGGTACTAAGCAGGTATTCGAGCGACATTATAGAAAGCAGGTGTGCAGAGAAGTGGTTGAAGCAGCAGTTAAAGTAAGTGGCAGTTGCAGAAAAAAACAGTCAACACAGATAGATTGAAGCAAGAGGATAAACTGGTTGATGCTTTAATACGAACTTAAAGTAATCAGGAATACAATTTTGCTGTAAGGTTAAAAATTTCATACGGCGGTCATACTCAATTAAGATAATAGAATTTATGATTGCTTTTAGATTCATTGGGTAATATATATTTTTTGTATCGAGGTTTAAAAATTAAAATTTAGTAACTTGCATTTGAAATTGCATTGTTTAAAATTTTATTTGTGATAGAGGAACCATTCGTATCAACAAATCTTTTTAGGTTAATTTATAGATTTCAAGTTTTAGGTAAGTGTTGTTTGATATTCCATTTTTTATTATTTTTCTTCTTCTTCTTCTTTAAGGGTTTCTCTGTGAAGAGTGGCTGTTGGTAAAGACCCGTGATGCCATATACCAGTATTGAAATGTAAAGTTAATATATTTCACCATTGTCCAAGTCCAAGTAAAAACATTAACAAAAAAACTCTTAAATTGAAATAAATCAATGTTCTTTGGCATGGCATGAAAAAGTTGGTGATTAATTAGATTATACACATATTTTAACTATCACTTGAAATAAATGAAATTAATGATGGATTGTTAGGTTATGTAAAAACTATATACACAAGGCATTGCAGCCTTGGACCTCCGGCTTTTGCACTAAGGCTAATACAAACCAACCATGGTTGTTTTAATTGAAATAATATAAAATTTATAATACAAAAAATAATTTGAAATTTGTGTTTTATTGACTGGCAACAGTCGATTGCATATAGAAAGTTTATTTTTCAGATACTGAGTCTCAAGTAACTAGAGCAAGAAGAAGTTTTATATTTTCAAAAAAAAATTTTGAAAACAAGTAGATTAATAGATCAATTCAAAATTTAATTATAATAAAAACTCCATTACAATATATACCTATATGTATTGTAAATACATACATAAATGTATGTGTGTCGTCATGAATATAGCATTTATGTCTACAGAACATAATTTAATGCTCCAAAATACATTTTTTACGTGTTTTAATTTTTTTTCTAATAAATGCAATTGGGTTTTTCACGATAACTCCGTTAGTTTTTAAGCTAAAGCGTCCAGAAAAATAACATTTTAAATGTAAAAGCTACAAGACTGAGTACGTTAAATTGTTCTAAAACCCTTTCATTTTAAATAGTGAAGGGCCAAAGGCTGATTACAGGTGAGTTACCCGCTTTAACTTAAATTTCAATAAGCTGTATTTCTATTATTTGTCAAGCTATAATAAAAAATAAACAAAATGTTCCCTAAGAAAAAAGCTACATTTTTGTATTCTACCATTTTTACGAATCTTTTATATTATAGATTGAGATTTATTCTGGAAAAATGCCAATAGAAAACATATAATTTAAACACGATTTTCTCGGAAAATACGAATTCTGAACCAGCTAAACTTTTGGACCTAATAAATAACACTAAAATAAAATAATTTTTTGAAGATATACTTTTAATTAAAATTGGGAAAAAAATAGTATAACTTATATTGCTTCTTTTTTTCCAAAAATTAGAGTAATCCACTTTTTTCATCACATATCCCTTTTTTTATTCAAAATGACTTTTAACAGGGCTCATTTCAAAGGTTTTTAAACCCCTTTCAAAAAGATTATATGAGTTTTATGGAAAAAGATTTCCATTTTCCCTTATTTCATGATATAGGAGTATAGTACCCAAAAAATAAAAAGTCATATTTAAGCAATTATAAATCGCGTATTATTGTACTTAGAAAACTTGATCTACCGAAAAATATTTATATGACATTTTTTGTTTCAAATTTGATTCTTTCAATTCCCTGGGTTGTTATCAATGTAAAAATTTCTACCCCTAGTTGGGCTGTTGACCACCCCAGGGGTGGAAGCACACTTCCATTACCCTATAACTTATGTTTTTTGAGTAATTTACTATCAGCTGTAAAAATTTCAGACAAATTGATGTTCACTACTGCTCAAAAGCGGGTAAGAAGATTAGAAATTATAGCTCTGCCTTATTTTTCTCCGATGTACTTCAAATATTGACATGATACTTTGTACTTATTTTCATAAGCAAAATTTTTAAAAAATCGAAAACGTTTAAAATATTAACATTACCTTCCTCTTAAAGCCAAAACCAATAAAGCAAACATGTCCAGAGAAGTATTAACCGAGTATGTTGTTCAAAGAGGTTATGCTGTGTACAGGTAAGCTGCTATGGCAAGTACAATACGTGCGTCCGAGGTGGGCTGAAAATTTACACTGTGGGATACTGCCGGAAAAATTCAAAATTATTTGTTTTCATCCATGATATCAGTATGGATACCGGTTTCGATACTGTGTATTTTTGGTATTGATACTTTTCTTGTGATACTTTCATATGGGTATTATTGTTCGTGCTTTCGATGCTGATGCTCTGATGGGATTCACCACCAGCTTAATTTTTTTCGCCTGTTTTAGGTTATCAGCCTGCTACATGCATATTTTCCCGGATTTTAGTGTACTTTTTCCCGCTAAATTGGTAGAGATACCTGCTCTCGAAGATATCAGTATCGATACCTTAGTTTCGATACTACTACCGACACCGGTATCCATACTGTTTCGATACCCCTTTGAGGTATTGATACTTTAGTTTTAGTGGTATCGCAACGTGGAGTACCGCTGAGCATTTTGAGTTGCGAAGCACTTTGTAAAGCCAGCAGTACATGTTCACCAAGCTTATTGCGGGCGTAAACAAATTGATAAAAAATAAGTGCTACTGCCTAAACGTTCGGCAAATTTGAAGAAACATAGTACACAGTATTGCACTTTTAGCCTCTTATTTGCTAGAAGTGATGAGTTTTGCTTAGTAAGAAAACAAAGTATGGACGACAACAATGAATAATGAATACATTTTACATAAATGACACCGTAAAGCTAATTTCAAAAATAATAATTTTTTTCGAGTAAAACTATGTCATTACATAAATTTTACGTAAAAAATAAGCACATTTCCATAAAAAATGAAGCTATCAAATCGAAATAAACGATGTGAAAAAGATGCATCTTGTTAACGAATTCATTTTCAAATCTTCTGAATGCTAGATAACTCGACAGGATGATTCAAAAGTTGGACTAAAAACACATCTATTATTCTCTAGGTTTAAAGCAACCTCTGCACAGTTATTCCAGTCACTACAATTTGTTTTGAAAGATGAAAATTTTCTTATCTTCATTTTGCTAAGAGGATCAGTAAAATTGGCCCAAAAACAAAAAACTTATTGGACTTTGAATTTTGTTAATATTTTAAAGTGACCGATTTAAATGTGTATTTTATTCTTCCTAGAAAGAGGCATTTATACATTACCTAGTGGCCCTTGCAGCTGAATATTTTGACTAAGCGTAAAGATTGGGACCTAAAATTGATTCTCTTGATATATTTCAGTAAGATTAATGCTCGTTACAGTGCTCAAATCATAAAATCAAAAGATTGATCGTACAATTATGAAAAATGATTTCATAACTTTCTGTATTTTTATCCTTCATTCATTATTAAAAATATTTAATTATTATTAAATATAATTAATTCATTATAGGTAAAAAAGCAATTAAATTTACATGACAGAAATCAGTAATACACAAACATTCTTTTGCCTGTTCGTTAGAATTTTCTCTCCTCAGTTTTTCCTGCAGCAGATTTGACACTGTTAATGTGAAAGAAAGTGTAGTAGTCAATTTCATAAAATTGCCTGGATTACTTATTGTCTGTACAAAAATTCCTCCTCGCAGATATTCTGATAGAAAGAGATATCTACAATACGATCAACTAGTATTTCTGAATATAAATAGTGTTTTGTATATTGTTTGATGCTTAACTGTGTTTAGAGACGTTTCAACTCTGAATCCCCATCTGGCCTTGATACATTCTTTCTTGTTTTTTTTTTGCTGTACCAGCAATAGGTTTTTGAACAAGATATTGGTTTTATCCGCCAAACCTATTGTTACCGGTGCTTATTAAAATAGGTTGGCCAAATTTGATTTGTCCTCATGTCTTCGGGAAATACTATACTGGTGTTCGTTTTTCGTTACTTCTAAAGGGGTTTTCCTGGTATATTTTTGGCTAAAATCACACACGTACCTAGGGGTTTGGGTGAATTTGGGGGCTCAAGTCCGGAAAAATTTAGCAAAACATTATTGTCTACATCTTACTAAGTGGTTCTAACGAAAAGAAATGATTCTAATCCTTACGCATTTATGTAAAACTACTGTAAAGATAATCAATAAAATATAATTCCTAAGTAAAATTATTTTTTTAACCTAAATTTTGTTTTTTGTTTTTGTCTGGTTGGTTTTAGTGATGCCTTTGTTGTTTGTTTTGTTGTTGAAATTTTCGTTCTAGTGTTATTTATAAAACATGGATATTGATTTTGAAGTAGATGTCAAAATTCTACAAAATTTTTACTTCGTTGTTAAATATGAAGATATGCTTTTAACTCTATCATTACTTACACTTTATCACCCTTTCTTTACATTCAGTAGATGGTTGAGTTAAAATTAGGTGTTTTTACTATTGTCGTGGATTTGGGATGGAAAAGTCTATTGCTGGAAGAGCAAAAAACGGTACCCTAAGTATTAAGTGATCACCATTCACTAAATGTCACAGTAATTTTTTTTTGACAAAGAAGAAAACTGTATTAAAGCGAGAATAAACGAATAAACCTTCAGCTTAAATACGCAGCGATTGATAACGACTCCTGATTTGGGGTTGAAACGTCTTGAAATACAGATGAGTATCACACAATATATATTATACACTATTTATAGACAGGAATAATGGTTGATAATATTGTACATATCTCTTTCTCTCAGTATATATGTTAGGAAGAATTTCTTTACAGGCAACCAGTAAACCGGGTAACTTTTCGAAATTGTATTACTATGTTTTGTTCCCCATTTCAATTTCAAATACTTAAATAAACAAAGACCTCCTCAACAATCTATCCAAAATTAAATAGAAACACATCCAAGAATTATGTTATTCTAGAAAATGTATCAAAGTTTGACTTTTTTTGTATATCTCTAATTAAAAGTCAATTCAAACATCAAAGAAAAATCAGGGAGACTGGCACAATCTCGAACGGTTTTTCCTAATGTAGTTCAGTCCGTCCCTATCCAGATTTAACAAATTTATACCGACATCTACTCTGGCCCACATATTACTCGCCTGTCGGGGAAAAAAGGAATACGTCAGTCACAAAGAAAAACCCTAAAGCAATCAATCATGGCCCTTTCTAATCGCTAGACTGATCTAAGCTTGATAGATTCTCCCTATAGCTAATGATTTGTGGTAAGTACGTTCTTCTGGGTCATTCACTTTTGCAAAATACCTACTTGACAAGGGATTTTTGTTCCAGGTTAATAGTTTATAGTTCATTTTTCTTTATTATCATTTTAATCCAAAAATCTGATACCCATAAAAAATAATACATATGTTATATTTAAATCTCTTGTTAATTATATGATTTCGGCCAGTTTCTTAACATTTACCATTTTTCTATGAAGTTTCAGAATTCTGTATGGAAATATATATATATATATATATATATATATATATATATATATATATAGTTTATCTAATTTTCCTATCCTTTCTTAGTCATATTTAATTAGCTTGTGATATGTAAAATATCTTATAAATTCGAATAAAAAATCCCAAGTAGTTTAGTTTTTCCCCGACTTAACCATACAATGTATGGCATCACACCCCCTCTAAGGCACGCTAAGAGTGCCTTTAGGGGAAAATTCACTAAACCCCAGATATCCTGGATATCAAAAGGCTTTAGCTCTGTGAGAGCCCTTGCCAGGTTTTCAGGCCCATGGTTGGAGTCTTAGCGGCAATTTCCCATAAATTTCCTGACCGTCCGGGCTGTCCCTAACAGGACGGCTTTCGGCATTTTCGTTACAGTTCGTGTGTTGTTCATGTCCCACTGAGTCTTTATTTGAAATTCCAAATCTCTATATTTGGTTATTTTCGCAGCCTGCTTGACATTTATATTATTGTTGTTAGGAATTGCTATGTCAATTAAAGTTGTTTTCCGAGCGACTTTATCTACCAAAACTATATCTGCTCTATTGTGAGCAACAGTCCGATCAGTCACTATCGTGCGGTCCCAGTACAGCTTGTAGTTGATATTTTCTAAAACAGATTCTGGTTTGTACTTATAGTATGGTAATCTTACCGACTATGATAGTTCAAGTTTCAGTGCTAGTTCCTGGTGCAGTATTTTAGCCACAGCATCATGTCGTTCTTTGTATTCAGTTGCAGCGAACGCTTGACAACTCCTGTGATATGCTGGAGAGACTCAGATGTTTAGCAACCGTACCTGCATCTGTCGTTGTTAATAGAAGGGTCTTTAACGATGTACTTTAGATAGTTCTTAGTTGGAATTACTTGATCTTGGATTGCCAATAAAAAGCCTTCCGTTTCAGGAAACATATGACCAGAGATCAACCAGTAGTTCGACGCTGCACTGTCGACATAATCTTAGTTGACATCATTTATATGTCTTCCATGAAGGTTCTCTTTCCATTTCAGCAGTTTCTAATCAGTGGTCTGGTGGTGTAATTGGACGTGTTGTTGTGTCAGTCGCAGTGGTGTTGAGTCATCAACCTGGCACATGACTCGGTGTAGATCAGAAAATTCTGCGAGTTTCTGGAAATGACTACGCAAAATAGAAATTTGTTGATCTAATAGTTTTCTTAGATCTGCCAATCCTCTTCCTCCTTCATACCGTGGCAAAGTTGTACGTTCAACAGAGCTCTTTGGATGGTGATCTCGAACTTTTCATTGTAATTTTTCAATATCAGTCTTGCACCAATTAACTATACCGAAAGAGTAACTGAGCACTGAACATGCATAAGTGTTAATAGCCTCAAGGAGATTTTTACTGTTTAGTTTGGTTTTCAACAGTCGTCGTACCCTTCTATAAAACTCTGCTGTTAGGTCCTTTTTCATAGTCAAGTGATCAATACGTTGAGCCTGATTTATTCCA
Source organism: Octodonta nipae (assembly GCA_034190945.1). Classification (NCBI taxonomy): domain Eukaryota; kingdom Metazoa; phylum Arthropoda; class Insecta; order Coleoptera; family Chrysomelidae; genus Octodonta; species Octodonta nipae. The sequence goes on from CM067216.1 coordinate 120,134,904, forward strand.
AGGTATTTATAAGTATGACCTTCCCCCATAGATTCAATTGAGGTGCCATCTCCCAATTGGAAGTGCCCCTGCTGTATTTTGCCTTTAACTAAATTAATAATTCGGCATTTGCCTAGGCCAAATTTCATGTGGATGTCACTAGAGAACCCTTCTACTATTTTAATCATATCATGCAGCTGTTGTTTCGTAGCTGCCATCAACTTTAAGTCGTCCATGTATAACAAATGGTTTATCTTTAATGCTTGTACGTTGTTGTGTTTGAGACTGAGCCCAAAATTTGTCGAGTTCGGTTTGTTTGAGAGAGGGTTCATATCCAGGCAGAACCACAGCGGGCTAAGAGAGTCTCCCTGGAATATACCCCTTCTGATTGGAATGGGGTCAGTTTGTATTGAACAGTTGGCTTCATTCAGTGAGATTTTGGTTTGCCAGGTGGACATGGCATATTCTAAAAAGTTAATAATACAATTATTCACTTTATAGAGTTTCAGTGCCTTAATGAGCCAATGTAGAACTAAATCAAATGCCTTTTTGTAGTCCACATATGCCATGTAGAGATTTCGTCGTTTCGCTTGGGCTTGATTGCAGACAACGGAATCAATTTTCAGTTGTTCTTTACAGCCCATCGAATTTTTCGCGCATCCCTTTTGTTGTTGAGTAATTATGTTGTTCAGCTCACAATGTTTGAAAATGCGATGATTAATGCACGATATTATGAGTTTGTATAAGGTTGGAAGGCAAGTGATTGGTCGGTACTTTGCTGGGTCCTGTGTACATAGGTTGTCCTTTGGTAAGAGGTATGTAGCACCGTGCGTAAGGAAACTAGGCATCTTGTGTGGGTGGGTAATTACGTCATTTAGAAGGGCAGTTAGTGTTTCGTGGGTTGCGTAGAGTTTCTTGATCCATTAATTTTGCACACCATCTGGTCCTGGTGTTTTCCAGTTATGGAGGTGCTTCATTATGTTGGATGTGTCTTCCGTTGTAAATGGTAGGTGTTGTATGCCATCACAGTTCTGAAATGCAGCCTCCTCCTCATTAATCCAGCTGGCTCTGGAGTTATAGGGGATTGTTGTGGAAAGCTGGGTTTTTCCCGGATTTCTCGATGTCTGTTTTACTGGGGTAACTAGGGGCTTCCATTCTTGTTGATGTTGTTAAGTTTTCTATAAAACCCTTTTTCTGAGTGTCGGAAAAGTGTGTTGTCTAGCTTCCGTTGGTTACTGGTTTTGTACCTTCTCAATCGACTTGTGTAGACGGAAAGTTTTTGTCGTAGCCTGTCCAGACACTGCTGAGATGTGATGCTTTCTCCATCCCACTGGGAGTGTATTCGGTTATTATCCATGATAGTCTTGACAAGTCTTTCTATTCTGTTGTTCCTGACCCCTCGTTGGTACTCGGTCAGTCTTCCAATGTCTTTCCGAAGAGAATTATTTTTCCCTTCTAGCCTTCTTTGCCAAGGTGGTATTCGAGGTGTTTGTCTAAATTGAGGAGGGTCTGGATCTGTTGTATTTCTACCAAATAATTCGCGCTCAACTTCGCTCTTTATTGTATCCAGTTGATCGGGCGAAATAAGGTCATTTCTCAAGATGACACGATATTGATCTGCGACTCTCTGTTCGGTAACTTGAAGCTCTGGGTACTCACGACAGAAATCTTGATGGAGTATTTGGCGATATCCAGTCTTATCCTGGCCAAGGTTCGTAATTCTGTAAAACGTGCGCATTATAAATTCATGGCGCTAGTCTATTTCATGTGCTCTTTTCAGTCCCGCTTGAGTGAGCGCTGGCTGTTGATCCAGCGCAACACTTTCTGCGGGTGGAGTTCTCGTTGGACTCCGTTGGTGATGGTCACGTTGATTCTGTGACCGTATTGGTTAGTGTTGTTGTGGTTCTTGGGCTGTAGCTCTTTGGACGACAGGGGCCCGCCTCCTCAGCACCCTGCCACCGACGTCCCTCATGCTGTCATGTCCAGCACCGGCTCCCGACATGCCCTGGCGATCTCAAGGCAGCGGCTCTTTTCCGAGGCATCTACTCCGTAGCTCCATTTTCATGGGTGGTGTCACCAATTGACCCTTGTGACCCAGGTAACTCGGAATCGTAGGGTTGTCACTTCCCAGAAAATATTATTTAATAATCTTTAAGTGACCTTAACAGTATTAACCTTACGACTAGAAAATGATTTTTTTCAATATCAATAGCCTCTCAAAAATAGTATTAGAGAGGTATAGTGAGGTAAAGTTAATGAAGAACAATAATATAAAGAATATATAGACTATGGAAAAAGTAATAATAAATGACATACATGATTAAAGTAACTCAATAACGGGCTTAATCACACAAACCAGGAAATTGTTGAGATATAAAATTGCAAACCAAATTCTGCAAATAATCAAGCTTAAAAGGCAAGATCAGAACTCTTAAAAGAATAAATCCAGACAGGTCATGAACCAGGGGCGACTTCATGCTTCAGGGGAGGCGAACCTGTACTAAATTTGCCTGAATAAAATTTTAAACTTAGATGTCTTGGGTTATTACACTAAACATAGTCGTTATGAGGTTTAAACCAGTAGAAGTTACCTTCTTCTAAGCTCTTGGAGTTAGGATTTCCTCGTTTTAATATTAAATTTATTGACTTTAAGGTGCTCGGTGGGGGCAATCGCCCCCCCCCCTCGGATCCGCCCATGCCATGAATGCAAATAATTTAATAAACGCTCTGTAACGGGTAATGAAAAAAAACATAACTTCATATCTATTGGCATACGTAATAAAACTCTAAAATAAAAATAAAAATCAAGGGATTCCGGCGTTTTTCGTAACAATTTCTAGTGTACGTTTTATTTAGCTTATCCGCTATTTTGGGAATACACTGCATACCTAATGTATTGTAATGTTTTTATTTTCACAATTGGGTTCTTGGATTTATTTATAAACACTGTCCAACTCAATCTAATTTACTTCCACTTCTTTAACACCATTTATATTCAAAGAACTATTTACAATTCATCTTAACTATATGGCAGTCGAATATTGAGTAAATGCTTCTTGAGCTCTCCGAATTTTTTATATTTCTTCTGGGAATTCTACAGAATGTCTACTAGACTGGAATTTTCCGAGAACGTCATCAAAGTAAGCCGCTGACCTCGATGCGCCAGACGATAAATGCCCCTTCTACAAATTATCGGATGAATTCCCGTCACAATTATAATTCCAAAATTAATAGCATTTCTGGATTTTAATTTATTTTATTTGATAGCTTCTTTGAGCAAGACAGATGTTTAAAAGGATATGTACGTTGGTAAAACCTTAATTTACTGCAGTCTAAAATTATTATGACGCTTCAATTAGGTTTGTAGTTAAAGATCTTTAAATTTGAGATGTTGAGTAGGGAATTTAATAGAGGCTTCATAGAAAATTGAATAGTCTGATATATAGTAAAAATAGAAGTTTTATTTTGAAGATTCTATTAGAAATAGCATCTAAGATATCATTTAGAAGTTGTCTAAGTGTTTTTCGTAGATTTTTGTGTAAAATCAATTAATTTAATAATTTAAAATTTTAATTTAGGCGCCTTAGGTTATTTTCTGCCAAATCTATTATTTATGTGACTTTTATTAATGTTTGAGCGGTTATAGCAGTAGAATTTGATAGCTGTATTTTCACTGAAGTTAAAAAATAATATACAACGTTTGAAACCTTACTAAGAAAAAAAGATGTTGTTGTTAACGTACTTAAATAGTGTGATGTTTTGTTAAAAATCCTAAGTTGTTATTCTGAATTCAAAAAAATGAAGGGCAGTAAAAAATATATAAAAAGCACTAAAAAATTTATGGTATACTTTATTTTGGATTCCGTTTAAAGTACCCCCTAGCACAACAAAACTAGACTTTAACGGTTGTGTGGGGTAGAGGGTGGTTATTGCGATAACCACTATAAACCTTCTTCTAGTACTTGACGAGTAAAAAATTATGGCGGTGGAATTAGGTCGATAGCTGTTTTCCTCTTGAAGTTATAAAATATTCCGCTAGCTTAAACGTTCAGCTAGCGGGGAAGCTATAACGGGGGTGGGTTTTGGAGTAAAAAATTTTTTTGGCGGTAAAAAATTAGTAAAAAATTATGGTATGGGTTATTTTGGATTCCGCTATAGTGTCCCCGCTAGCTTAACGGACCTATCGCGAAAACAAATCCATAACATTTTACTGCTCTGGAAAACACCTTTCTGAACGCACCGAAGTTACCACTATTGACAGATACTTCTGTGCGATTTCTGACTATTGTCCTAGAGGAATTCCAGTACTAAATTATATTTGCCTCTTTCTCCACTCTAGATCAAATATTATTTTAATTCATCAATATGTTTTGACCCTCCTTATATATTTTATTTCAGAACTAGCCACCCAAAATAACTTTTAGAATACCTTTAAAAGAAAAAGAGAAAAAAACATTATAATTTATATTTACGGGGGGACACATTTTTCACGTATCGGTCGCCCTGTAGTTTCAGCCCCTAAGCAAGGGTGAATATCACTTCTTCAATACAAAGGGGTATCATGTAATACCTCTTTTTAAATTAGCCACCCAAAATAACGTTTAAAATACATTTAGAAGAAGAAGACAAAAAAACACTTTAATTTATATTTAGAGAGACACATTTTACACGTATCGGTCACCCTGCAGTTTCAACCCCTAAGCGGGGATGGATCTCACTTCTACAAGTTTAAATACAAAGGGGTATCATGTGATACCACTTTTTAAAGATCTCTTTTTGCCAATCTTTTGACACATCATTTTTTCATATCAGATTATTTTTTAGAGTTATGCTAAAACCGTAAAAAAATTAAAAAATTTAATTGCAATTGAAGAAAAACATGAGTATAAATAAAACATTAATAAGTGACAAAAAATCCTTAAATGTTTTTGCAAAAGATATTTGCGACTGTAAATGTAAACAATTAATTAGTGGTAGTGGTTTCATTGTATACTGACCATCAAATTTCGACAATGGTTTATTCTTTACAAAAAAGAATTGAAATAATATTTATTTATGGGGAATATCAACCTATGGACGCAGAACTGCTTTCATGGGAGACATCCCGCTAAAAAAATTGGGCATCAGTATATGTTGGATTTAGAAATAAATTTGTCAAGAATCGTAGAGTTTTAACTGAAGCTACACAGGTTGAGATTTTAGATCATTTTGCCATAGATCCCCAAAGATCAATACCAAAAGTTTAAAGGTTAAGAAATATTTAAGTCGGCTCTGGGCATAAAACGTTATGTCTAAATAATTTTCTTCACTACAAAATACAACTTTTACAACAGCTTGCTGAGGATAATTATGACAGAAGGTTAGAATTCTGCAAACTAATAACTCAAAGGACAAATACAGACCCTACTTTTATTAAAAATATTTATATTTCTGACGAAGTAGGTTTTTTTAATGGATTTGTCCATAAACATAATAGATACAGGGTTAATACCAATCCACAAACTGTCGGAAATAAAATTATTGGTCCTTTATTCGTGGAAGAAAATTTAAGTGAGGAATTGTATTTGGAAAATGTGATAAATCCCCTTAAAACCGAATCATTAGAAAACCAAATAGATCAAGATGGAACTTTGTTGCTAGACGAAGAAAAACCTATTATTTCAACCGGACGGAGCACCTCCACATTATGCATAGCCTGTACGAAATTGGAATGAAACATTTCCAGATAAATGGATTGGAACAAAGGGCGCTATAGACGACCTACCGCCACGACTTTTTTTTATGGGGACATCTAAAAACTGTGATGTATAAAACTCAACATCACGATATTCCTGAACTTAGATCTAGAATAGTGACTTTACCATTGTCTTACCAACAATGGTGGACATTTTGAACATCTAATTTAAGTACAAAGTAATTATAACGCTAATACTATCTAATAATGTAAATACAATGTAAATAATAATTATTCTAATTTGAAAGTTTAAAATGGCATTACAAAAATTAACTGATTTTAAAAAATGATGTGTCAAAAATTGGCAAATAGAGATCTTTAAAAAGAGGTATCACATGATACCCCTTTATATTTAAACTTGTAGAAGTGAGATCCACCCCCGCTTAGGGGTTGAAACTGCAGGGTGACCGATACGTGTAAAATGTGTCCCTCTAAACTAAATATAACTTAAAGTGTTTTTTTTGTCTTTTTCTTCTGAATATATTTTAAAAGTTATTTTGGGTGGCTAATTTTCAAATAAAAACCCTGTATATTTACACAATGATTGTCGCATTATCTGTTTCATATAATATTTGAGAATATGTGGAAATTGGGAATCAAATTTGTTGTTTAATATACAGTTCACATGGTTGTGTGAGTGTTGGAGATAATCCAATGGCATTTTAGGCAGGTAGGAGTATTGATTTCCTTAAATTTCACTACTTTTTGTAATCTCTAATTTTAATAATAATAAGAATTTTTAATTAATAAATTAATATTTAATTTATTATTATTTTTTAATGATGTGTCTAAGGCCCTAAAATACTGCATGGCATCTGCCTAATTCTTTCCAATACTAAATTATTGAAGATATGATTGTTACTTAACTTTTCTTGATTTATGGATTTTTGTTTTAATCTCTAAGTTATTTTTATCTGCCAACATATCATTAGTGAACTCGACCTTCATCCCTAAAATTATCTGTATTCGCGGCGTAATCCGTTCTTGACAAAAGGTTTAAAAGCAGTGAGCTACTTCAGTCAATCAATTTTTTTATTAACATAGATATGTAGATGATATTATATTTGTATTTTATGTGCTGAAACAAACAGTTGTGACTATTTCTCAACTTGATAAGTTAATCCACCCTAATAGTAATTTTTCAATTTAATTAAAGTTAAATTTACGAGGGAAAATTTCGGGCCAATATTTCCATATTGAGAGAATATTTGAGAATATTTGTAAAAGTCAGAAATCTTTAACTACATTTAGGAGGGTAGGAGCAGTGATGGATTACCGCCTAGGCCCGTGAGGCCCGGGCCTAGGGCGGCACAATGTGGGGGGCGGCAAATTTGTGAGAATGTCAAAATTTTAAATCTGATATAATGTAACGACAATGCATTTTAAGGATTTATTCTGATTTTTTTTTTATATAAATTTACAAATAAATTTCTATAAAATAGAATGTAATACATTTTCTGATTAACTTTTTTATTCGTGAGTGCAATACTGATAAATAATGTTTTATAACATAAATAATTGAATATTGAAAAGGTTTTTTTGAAGAATTTTCAAAGCTCTGTTGACTTTTTGAATAAGAGGACTGTCATTTAGAGGACATTCAGAACGAATTGGATATCCCCATAATGGAAATTTTTTAGGTTCAGTTGAGCTTCTTCCTGAATTTGATCCGTTTTTATCAGAACATTTAAAATTATATGCGCACGCTGGCCGTGGAAATACTTCGTATTTATCTAAGACAATCTACGAAGAAATTATATTATTACTTCAAAATAAAGTATTGCAACATATTTCTAAAGAAGTGCAATCTGCTAAGTATTTTGGTGTAATTGTGGATTCCACGCCTGCTATTGCTCATGTTGATCAACTCACGATAATTATTAGATATGTACGAAACAATGGTAAAATTGTCGAAAGATTTCTGGAATTCATTCCAAATACTGGCCATAAGGCTAAAGATATTGAAGATGCTTTGTTAAAATCTCTGGAGGATAATGGTTTGAATATAATGAATTGTCGTGGTCAGTCTTACGATAATGCAAGCAACATGTCAGGTTTATATTCAGGAGTGCAAGCATGAATCAAAACAACTAATCCATTAGCTGAATATGTTCCTTGTGATGGTCACTCTTTAAATTTAGTGGGAACTTGTGCAGCTGAATCTGTTACCGAAGCAGTTGACTTTTTTCTACTTTGCAAGAATTATATAATGTTGTTACTGTTTCGACACATCGTTGGGAAATTTTAAGACAGCATACAAGTTTAAGACTTAAAAGCCTTTCTCATACTCGTTGGTCGGCTCGACATGATGCATGCTACACATTAGAAAAAGAGTGGCCTGGAATAATTGTTGCACTAAACTTTATTGGTGAAAACAAAGATGAAAAACCTACTACGCGAGCAGAAGCTAAGGGACTGCAGCAAAAATTACCACATCAAGAACAGCAATTCTACTCATTGTTTGGAATGCAATTTTGGATCGCTTTAATGCTGCGAGTAAGAAGCTTCAGGATTCTCAAGCTGATTTATCATCTGTGATAAGAATATATAGTTCTTTGGCATTATTTCTACAAGATATGAGGAATAAACAATTTTCTGATTGTGAAAAAAAAAGCCAAAGCACTATCTGGAGTTATTACCACTATGACACCCGTCGTAAAAAAACCCGAAAACTTCAGGCTGACGAGTCACGGGAAAATGAAAGAACAGCTTTATCTGGAGAAGAAAATTTTCGAACCAACGTCTACTATCCAATTTTAGATACTTTAAGTGTACAATTGACAGGACGTAAAAGTGCTTATTATAATCTTTACGAAAAATTTAATTTTTTTGACAATTTATATGAAATAGATACCAATGAATTAAAAATTCGCGCAGATGAAAATGAATGTATTCATTTGCACTGTCAGCTCAAAGTTTCTCTAATGAACACGAAAGATATTCATTCCGCGCAAGGAGTATACAATTTTTTGCATTCTCAAAATCTTCAAGATGTTTATCCAAATGTAGACATTGCTCTACGTATTTTTTTGAGTATTCCGGCTACGAGCTGTTCAGGAGAAAGATCTTTTTCCACCTTGAAAAGAGTAAAAACGTATTTACGCGCAAGTATGGGCCAAGAGAGACTCAATGCTTTAGCACTACTGTCAATTGAAGCTCAACTAGTTCAAGAAATTGATTACAACGACATAGTTGATGATTTTGCTCAGACGAAAGCCAGAAAGAAGATATTTAAAAATTAAGTTATACATTATAGTTTAAGAAAACTGACTGTTATTTATGTTGTTAATATTTATTTGTATTGTTTAACAATTATACTTGTATGAAATAAATATTATATCTAAATAATATGAACGGTCTCAAAGAAATAAAATTTCATCCTTTAAAAAGGGCGGCTAATCAGAAAGGGCCTAGGGCGGCAAAATACTTAATCCGCCACTGGGTAGGAGGTATGACTATAGCCTCTATGTCCCCCTTTCATGCCAATCAAAGGTGTCTACAACTAATAGAATGATTTAGAGATAGAGCTGAAAAAAATCAGGGGAGAAAGCTGTCGGCTGTTAAATATTAAAAAACACACGAGATACTCATTTAATAACCTAACTTGTGATAGAGTTTTGGAACCAGTTTAACAAGAAATGTCTGAAAAAAAAGAATGTGTTCGATTAAAAAGATAGCTTGTATATTACATTACAAAAGTGACCTCTTTTCGGGAACTTTTTTAGTAAATTATATGGCATAATCTATCTCTTATATCGATTAAATATTTAAAAGAGACAATAAACATAGACATTCTAAAGAAATTTACGAAAACTCAGGAAACAGGTAATTTTTTTATGAAAAAATTATATATAAGGTGAACTGCAAGTGATGGCGTCATCTTTTTGAACGGGAAAGGAACAGTCTACATTTTTTCCAGACGGCTCAAAATTATCTCAACTTCTTCAAGACGGTACCAGGTTGGCGAAAATACAAAAACTGTTCATGAAAATTTGGTTACTATTTACAGAATACTTTTACAAAATAAATACAGGAATTGACAAAAATTACTTAAAATAACACAGATATGGAACTACAGTTTGTTATAAACTACAAAAAAAAAAATTATATACAAATTAAAATAAATGTTCTCTATGAACTAGGTACTGCACAATAATCTGTAAACTCTGGAAAGGTTCCGAATAGAAATGCCCGGACTGTTAATTTAAATACCAGAAAACCATTGGATGACGTGAGAAATTAATATGTTTCATGGAAAATCCAGATTCAAACCTGCTGTTAAATTTTAACCAAAAAATAGCGATCAATGGAATTTCTCACAAACTTAAATGTGTTCTGGATTTTCATATCACCATTAACGAATGTTTAGGCTGTCAGTAGGCCCGTTCAAATAAAATGTTGACTCGTCTGAAAATAGAATACTAATGAGCTCATTATGTCGTTGTTTCTATTCATTTGGCTAATCAGAACTTAATTTTTAGTTGGTTCAAACCCCCACCCCAAAATTTTGGGCTTAAATTAAGAATATTTCATAACGATCAATTTTATATTGTAGGTGTACATTTTGGCATTGGAAATACATGAATAGAAATATAAATTTTGTGATTCTAATCCATCTCTCCTACTTAAAAAAATGGCTATGGACAAACCCTCATATGTGTTAATGTTTTGAATTTTGCTGAATCTACTTAGCGTACCGATCATCATTAAAATTTCTATCCTATATTTTCAGTTAACATTTTTGTAGAAAACCGATTTAACAATAGCTAATAAAAATAGTAGTGGCTAAGTGTTAAAAAACGTAGATTGCTAATACCAGGTCTAAGCGCTCGAGAATAAGGTACCACGTACGGGACGATCAGAATTAAAGGAGGGGCCCTGTTTCATTCCAGTACGACATCGATCGCTTTTAGGACAAAAAAAATTGATCTCGAAATGGCTCGGCAGCTGTAGAATTGTACGAGAGGTTTCGATGCTGGTTTTAAAAGGAGCGACCCATAATCGCGGCAGTCAGTTAGACAGCGACTACGAGCGTATATTGTAATGTTATTGTGATATTTGAATCAGCTGTTCTGTATAATTTGATGTAAATAAAAGTTCTAAAAAAGTGAAAGTGAATATTAGTAGTATATAATTTTAATTGAACCCACGGACTATATAACAAATTTGGTGAGCAGAAATGCAGGATTAAGTGCAGTTAAAATCGTAATTTGATTTATAGAAACCCGTAGAATGGAAAAATGGACGAAACTACCCAAAAAATAGTTAAGCAGGTTAGGGAGGGACTGGACGAAAAAATAGTCCAGATTCTGGAAAAACGTGACAATAAAGAGAATCAACATCAGGAAGAAATTCAACAAAGGTTAGTAAAATCTTTTGATGAAAAAGGTAAAATAGAATTAGAAAATCTTGTCACTGCCATGGAAGAAAAACAACAAAATCTAGTTTCCACGTTGAAAAGTGAACAGCAAAATTTAATTGTGGGATTATTCTCGAAATTTGAATTAACAAGACAAACTAAATTTAAAATATTAGAAGAACAGAGACAAAATGAATTTAAATTATTAGATGAACAGAGACGAAATGAACTTAAAGTAACTGAAGAAAAAAGACAACTGCAATTTGAACAACTAATGCAAATAGTATCGCAAGTTAATGAAACAGTTAATGACAGAATGCAAATACTTGAGTCAGACATAAAAGAGATAAATGATGACATTAAGATCATAAAAAATACCGTGGACACTCTTGAAACCAAAGTAGATGACCTTGATTCCATCCAAAGCCAGGTAAAATTTGAAATCAGTTCTATTCAAAACACAGTTCAAGATAAAATCAGTGCCATCCAAAACAAGGTAGAAATAGAAATTAAAAAAATGCAGCAGGACTTACAGCGAGGCAAATACCAGAACACCATGAGTACCAAAGGTTCCGTTCTGGTTGTCCAGAATGGCGTATCTCTTGTGAGATACGACCATCAATCCTTGAGCCAGGTATACCAAGTCCAACTCAGTAGGAAAAAGCAAAAATCCGGTGAAAGCCTCCAAGAATTCGAAGCATAGATTAGACGGTTAGTACACTTGTCCTACCCAGACCTGCCAGAGGAAACCAAAGATCAACTGGCCACACAGAGTTTCATAAACGGTATCAGAGATGTGGAAGTACAATGAAATCTAAGACTAAGTGGCGTCAAGAAAAGTAATAAAGCTTTACGTCGGGCGTTAGAAGTAGAGGCCGTCATGAACATGTCCAAGCCGAGGGTCCGAGCAGTTTTCTTTAACCAGAAAGAGCCAGAAAGAACTGGCACCAGAGGAGCATGTTACCGCTGTGGACGGACAGGACACTTTCAACACTTTACTGCAGAGTAAGCCTACCGGAACGATCACCAACTAGGGGTAGCCAACAAACCGACCTTACCAACCAGGGAAACTCCAATCAGTCAGCATAAGGGAGCGAATGCTGACTAACCCTCCACCAGCCCCCAGGACAGTATCTATCCGGGGATTTTCCGAGATAGCAGCAGCCTAGTCATCAGGGGCACCATCAATGGCAGAGCAATTACCATCACCATTGACACCGGCGCCGCTGTGTCCATCGCCAGGTCCAGGGTCTTGAGGGCTTCGGAGATCCGGCCAGCTAACAACAACATCCAGCTCAGGACAGTCACCGGCGAGTCCATGTCAATACAGGGTGAGGCAGCTGTTGTGCTACAGATAGGGGACAACATAATCCGGTATAGGGTCCTGGTAGTGAATATTGAGGACGATTTCATATTGGGTATGGACCTCATCAGCCAGCATGGATTTATGTTCGACCCGAGATATGATGTTCTTCGGTTCCTAAATGAAGAATTTGTATAGACACGGCCCATCAACAGCTCAGCGACTTCCATAAAAATTGTAGCAAAATCCTCAGCCACAATTCCCGGTCGAGCGGAACAGATTATTCGATATACAGCAGCTAGCAAGCAATCCTGGGAGTTGCGTTGGAATGGTGGAGCCCGTTCACTCAGCTCATGACTACTTAGTTGGACGGGCTATAGTTAAAACCGGATAAGAAATACCAATTAGAGTCCTTAATTTGTCCAACAAGGACATCAGAATTGCCAATGGTCAAGAAATAGCTTGTTTCGAACCAGTGGAGACCATCATCAATTGCGAGGAAGAGTACCGGACATCGGTGAAGGAGACAGGGCCCAGTAAAGAGTTCCTACAACAGTTTGCTGACCATTTGACACACCTTACACCAGAGGAACAGAAGAAAGCCAAGCAATTTATCACAAAACACTGGCAAATTTTCAACAGTCAAGATGGGACCACAGCACCTAATAGATACCGGAAAGGCTCAACCCATCAGTATACCGCCTAGACGACTACTACTATTGGGGCAACAACAGGTAGTAGGGGAAAACATCGAGTCTATGTTACAAAATGGAGTTATTGAGCCATCCATCAGCCCATGGTCCGCTCCCGTCGTGCTAGTTAAAAAGAAGGATGGAACCACCCGATTTTGCGTGGATTACAGAAAGCTGCATGACGTGACCAAAAAAGACAGCTATCCACTACCCAAATTGATGACACACTGACCACACTAGCAGGCTCCCGTTGGTTCTCCACACTAGACCTAAAAAGTGGATATTGGCAGGATGGTCTCCACAAAAACGACAGAGAGAAGACAGCGTTCTCCACCAGTAAAGGGCTGTTTCAGTTCACGTTCATGCCTTTTGGGTTATGTAATGCACCCGCTATATTTGAGAGGCTAATGGAGTATGTACTGAGCGGGTTAACATGGAGGACGTGCTTAGTATACCTCGACGACATTCTAGTCATGGGTCAGACATTCGACGACCATCTGAAGAACCTGGACGAAGTATTCTCCAGAATTAATAACGCCAACCTCAGACCTGACCCGAAGAAGTGTTTCTTGTTCCAAAAAGAAGTAGAGTTTCTGGACCACGTCGTTTCCGAGTCAGGAATCCGCACCAACGAGGACAAGATAGAAGTCATCCGTGATTGGCCAGTCCCAAAAGACAAGCATGAACTCCGAAGCTTCTTGGGCCTCTGTTCCTACTACAGGCGATTTGTTGAGGGATTTGCCACCATTGCCGCGCCTCTACATCGGCAGACCACTGAGAAAGAGACCTTCCGTTGGAATCAGGATTGCGAATCATCAGTCAGACGACTGAAGGCAGCACGATGTTCCATCCCAATCCTAGCCTTTCCTACACAGTCCGGCAAGTTCATTTTAGACACCGACGCCAGCAACACAGGTTTGGGGGCCGTCCTATCCCAAGTGCAAGATGGTGAAGAAAGGGTGATCGAGTACTACAACCGTGAATTCTCGAAACTGGAAAGAAATTATTGCGGCACCAGAAAAGAACTTCTTGCAACATTAAGCCGTTTGCACAATAATGCCGATGCCCTATCCAGAAGACCCTGTAGCGCAGAATGCGGACATTGTCTGGAGAGGGAAGAGCGAGAGGGTATCTCCATCAGACAGATCCGAGTGCAGGCCAATGAAGACTGGACAACGGAACAGTGCATCCAGGACCAAATGGCTGATCCAGACATCGAACCAATTTTGTCACTCAAAACGAGAGGGGCACCCAGGCCACGATGAGGCGAGGTAGCTAGATACTCAGGCGTACTGAAATCGTTATGGGCTCAATGGGACTCTCTAAGAGTAGACAATGGAATGCTCAAGAGAGTTTGGGAAAGCGCTGATGGACGAGAAACCAAGTCCCAACTGGTAGTTCCGAAGAAAAAGGTACCAGCCATCCTGACCGAAGTACATGATGGGATTACCGGAGGCCATCTGGGCATGAATAAAACCCTAGACAAAGTTCGCCAGCGGTACTACTGGGTGAATTACTTCGAAGACGTCAGAGCTTGGTGCCGCAAATGTGCCACCTGTGCAGCCAGTAAGGGCCCGAAGACCCGGACCAAGGGCAGAATGCAGCAGTACAATGTGGGCGTCCCATTTCAGAGAATTGCCTTCGAAGTCGCCGGTCCGTTTCCCGAGTCTGACAGGGGGAACAAGTACATTTTGGTCGCAATGGATTACTTCAGTAAATGGCCTGGGGCATATGCGATTCCCCACCAAGAGGCAGCTACGGTAGCGACGGTGCTAGTAGAACAGCTATTAGCAGGTTTGGCATCCCTATGGAACTACTTTCAGGTCCAAGGTCGTCAGCAATAACCAGCGTGATTGGGATGAGCATATTCATGAGCATATTCCCCTATTCCTGTTGGCATATCGCTCAGCCGAACATAATAGTACAGGCCTGACTCCAGCCAGGGTCCTATTCGGAAAAGAGCTGCGATTACCCTGCGATTTGGCTTTTTGCTCCCCCGAAGAACCTTCTCAAGACATCAACGATTATGCCGAAAAGCTCCGACATAACATGCTGCCATTACACGAATTAGCCCGAAGGCAAATGTTGGCCACCAGTGACCAGATGAAGACGCGATACGACCTCAAGGCCAATTCAGTTGGGTTCCAAGAGGGACAAAGTATGGCTGTACAACCCCCAACGGAGCAAGGGTAAATCCCCAAATCTTACACCCGCCTGGGATGGTCCATACGAGGTTGTCAAGAGGCTTAATGACGTCGTCTACCGGATCCGTCGAAACCCCAGGTCTAAGATGAAGGTGGTCCATTTAGATCGACTCGCTCCCTACCATAGAGAGGATGTTTCTGACCGGAACGATCAGAATTAAAGGGGGGGCAGTGTTACGAAATTTACCTAATCCGGCCCCGTTTCATTCCAGTACGACATCGATCGCTTTTAGGACAAAAAAATTGATCTCGAAATGGCTTGGCAGCTGTAGAATTGATAATGAATTGTACGAGAGTTTTCGATGCTGGTTTTAAAAGCAGCGGCAGTCAGTTAGACAGCGACGAGCGTATATTGTAATGTTACTGTGATATTTGAATCAGCTGTTCTGTATAATTTGATGTAAATTAGGTTCTAGAAAAGTGAAAGTGAATATTAGTTGTATAATTTTAATTGAACCCACGGACTATATAACAATATATTTGCACTTCTACACATTTTTCATTTTGATTTCTAATAGAGGTATTTTGTGTAAATCGTCTAAGAAAAGTTTCTCACTCATTATGAATGTTTAAAACTAAAATACCACATTTTGACTGTATGTATTATACTGTGGGCATGCATTATAGGTATTTGTTAATTTCTATCAATACATACATATTCCGTTTAACATCAATATTTTATTAAGGGTATGGCGTAAATTCGTGCATGAATGTCCAACCAAATAAATCAACAGGTGTAAAATCTAGTGACCTGGCAGGCCATATAATTTCCCAGTTATTGTTCACTATCAATCTATTAAGGTAAATTCTATTTAGTAGTTTGCTAATAATGTGGTTATTCTGTGGCAGGTCCCCAACTTGTTGGGACTGCCTTATTTCGATGGAAACATTATCCATTACAACTGCAAAATTATTCCTACGTAGAAATATAGATCAGCATGTTGCCGATAACTATTCCACAAGACACATTTTTCATCAGATTACCTGAAAATTTCTTTCCCTTAGTTGATTATCCTGAGATCAGTAATGGCAATTGTGTCTGTTAATTCTTATGGTATGGAATCGTGTTTCATCCCACCACAAACTAAACGCAATTGCAAACGGCGGTATCAAGACTTAATGTAAATGTTTCCTAAATGGTTACATTTTTGTCTCTTAACCTTGTTTTGTATAGAAGAGTATGAATTATCCGTTTCCGAAGCAATCTTTTGAATGGAGATTAGTAGGTACACAGGTAAGCTGGTACATACTCCCACTATAGTTTTTCCATATCCATCCAATTTTCTGCATTGGATTCCGATTTTAATCGCAATCATAATTTTAATAAAAAAATTAAAGAGATGTTTAATGTTTAACCAATCTATCCGTTGTAATAAATCTCGCGTCAGCATTGTGTCTTTTTCTATCTAAAAACAATTACTATTACTTATATTTGATTACAAGGTTTCGGATATACGTAATGATTTATAGAAAAAATCTTTTTTTATTAAAACTTTGAAATCATCAAAAATTGTAATTACACAATATAACTTGTGGTACTTATTTGGTTAAATATTTCTGACATACTATGTGCAAATCACCTTTTTCCACAATAAATGGAAATAAAACTCTCATTATGAGAAATTTGATAACAAAAAGCCACAGAATTTCAATAATATATCGCGCGCTTGAATACGAGCATTTGTTAACGTAAAAAAGTAATAAAATACAAAGTTGACCGAGAAAATTTAGGACTGCAGGGTGGTGCAAAAACTTTTTATATGTGCAGTTTTTGCAACCAGGTTAAAATCGTGCAGAGTGACTCACTAATGGTAAAAAATAATATATGTGCTATGTATGTTTATATATATTATGTATATGAACATATCCAAAAAATTATTAAGTTAACGATATATTAATTCTGCAAAAACGTGTTATTTTTCAACGTTATAATAATACAATGATTTTGTTTGATAAAACATCTTACACATTTCTGAAACACCCTGTAATTCACCATTATTTATAGTAATTGTTTTGTGAAATATTTATGCCAAATAATGTGTAATGCAGGTTTTCAACAATACGGTCTAATAAAACACTATTATGCAAAATCTACAAGTATTTTCGATGTTCAACACCCTGTATCTCAAAAACTAGTCATAGAAGCTGTTTGAGCCCAGGGACTATTTTTGTCAGAACATCAAGCCCAACAACATCCCAACATTTCAAAAAAAAAAAAAAATTAGCAGTATATTTTCCCTTAAGAAAAGGGCCTGGTTCTTTATTTCATAGGCAACTCGGAAAATTTTAACATTTGAGTAAGTTGAAACGTGCATCCTAAACGATTAAAAATCTTACAAAAAATCTATTGTATTTAGATAAAACATGAAAGGGGTTATTGAAAGAATACCGTAGTTTCATAACATACAGGGTGTTCCATTTTAACAGAAAATTGTTTCATTGAATGTCCACCAACATTGTATACCCAAAATAACTATATCTATAATATGAAAAAACAGTTACAAAGTAAAAGTGTGGTATCAATTTTCTGGTACTATAATAAAGCTCTACTTTATATTTCTCGCTATATACATTGGGTCAAGGTTACTTACTGTACCTATTGTAAAATTGTAGTTTGTTTGTATGTTCGTTCGGGCATCAAGTAAGAACTACCGAACTGATATTGCTGATTTTTTTTTTGCTGCAAAGCTTATAGTTTCACTTAAAACCTAGCATACATTTTATCTCCCTACATTGATAGAAACAGTATATATAGCGAAAAAACTTCTACGCTGTTGGGTAACACATACTTACTCTTTCCTCGAAGTTTCCTTGGACTTCCATCGTCTTCAAGTGGTTGATCCCACAACGTTTCAATAGCTGTGTGTCTGCTATCGTCATCAGGTGAATGATAGGAAATTCAGATTATCCGTCGTATTTATATTAGAGGCTTAACCGGTCGTGCGTTGCCTTTCATGGTCATTGGGTCTTATCAGGTCCAATCAGCGTCGTCATTCCTGGCGGTTGGTAGACGGTGATGTCTAGCGGCAGAGGCCGAAAAAGAGCTCGCCAAATATTTTTAATTTGGACGCTCGGCTAATTATATTTTCGTTCGAGATTATATATGCTGTCTCTATGAATTTTCTTTTGTACCAAAGCTCTACTTTGTGAATTGCTCTGGCCTGGTCCCAGTTGATATTATGGTGTTCGGTCCATGCGTGATTAGCTAGCCCAGACTTCGTTACCTCCGCCCTTTGAGTAGCTGTGCGGTGTTCCTTAACCCTGGTGTCCAGCGGTCGCTTTGTCTCTCCAATGTAAAGACTGTCACATTCACACGGTATGCTGTATATACAGTTATTTGGTATTGCTGGTGCGTCCGACTGGTTCTTGTTATCATGCTCAAGGTGTTGTTTCTTTTGAAGATCATTCTGATTGCATAGCTGTGTGCAATTCTTCTAAGTTTCTCCGACAAACCTTTACGGTAATAGTAGAGTTGCTACCGTGGTGTCCTCTTCCTGCCTAGGTGGTTTGTCCAGCTCTTCAAACGCCTTGGAAATGATCGTTTCCGGATATCCATTCGCCAAAAGGTCTTCTGTAAGTTTCACTTGTTCTTCTTTGAGGGCTTCTGGTGTGTTGCAGATATTTTTGGCTCTATGGATTAGTGTTTTGATGATGCCAGTTTTCGTTGCTGATGGGGGGCTGGAATTGTAGTGAAGATATAATCCTGTATGCGTAGCCTTCCTGTGGACTGTTGTTTGGATTCCGGTCCTAGTCCTTTGACACTTTACATCAAGGAATGGTAGGCCCCACTCTCTTCCATCTCCATGGTGAATCTAATGGATGGTTGGGATTGGTTCATTGGTTCAGATGCTCCAGGAATGCCTGTAGTTCTGTCTCTCCGTGTTGCCAAATAATAAAGGTGTCTTACACATACCGCAACCATAGCTTAGGCTTCTTCTCGTACCTCCTCAGTGCACGTTCTTCGAACCATTCCATGTAGATGTTCGCGATGGTTGGTGATAACGGGGAACCCCACTTCAGACTAACACAATTACTCCATTGGTTCTACAGCACTCACCAAATATTAGATACTTGCATTAGCTCAGCTTTTATTCAAAATTCGGAATATGCCAATGTAACTACCTTGTTTCGATATATAAAGAATTCAACTGATATATCAAGCGTAATTTTACATATATAGGTAGGTGAGATATAGAGCGGAGTAGTGTGTTAAAAAAATCATAAAAAAGCTAAGTGTTAAACGGAGGGCCTACAAAAATGTTGGAAAAATTTTGTAGAATAGAACATGAGCTGTTGCATATATGCAATATCTGACACATAAGGCGAAATGAAATTATAGTTATACAGTGTGATTAAAACAATGTTCGCAAAAGCTGCAGGTACCCCTTACATAAGGTAGAGACAAATTATACTGTTCAGGGTGGTTAAAAAAATATCACAAAAATTGTTATATAGCGAAGTCCATTAGCAGTTGTCTAGATAAGATATATGAAATATACAGTGGAGCAGATTTATAGTTAGGTGTTTGAAAAATGTCATATTTGGTGGCGCCTAATTTTGTTTGTAGAGTAATATTATGGTTATACAGGATGGCTCAAAAATTGATAAGACGATTAAATTATAATGGTTTTACTAATTGGCAGCAGTATATATAGAATGCTTTAAATATAGATGGAAGTAGAGTTATAGTTACACAAAGCGTTACAAAAAAGGTTGATTAAAATTTTTATATAGGGTGGCCAGTAAGCAGTTGCAGTATGGGTGAATTATGTTGGGGGTTGGTGGACTTATAGTTATACAGAGTGGTACAAAAATGTTATATTGGGTGGTTCATAAGTAGTTGTATATAGAAGGTGGTTAAAATCGATGGGGGAGTAGAACTATAGTTTTACAGGGTGGATCAAAAAATGTAAAAAAAATTGTTATATCGCGTAAACAATAAACAGCTATATATGGAATAGCTTAAATATGGGGCCAAGAAAAATTAAAGTTATACACCGTGTTTAACACAATGTTAGAAACAGTTGCATATAAAGGGTGATTAAAATATAGGGTGCAGAGAAATTAAACTTTACAAACCGGTTCAAAAATTATCAGAAATAATTGTTATATTGTGTAGATCATAAGCAGCTGCATAGCTGAAATATAGGGTGGAGTAGAGTTATAGTTAGGCGAGTACAAAATATTTGTTATATAGGATATTCGATATGTTTCATAAGCTATTTCGTTTTATAATGAATTGTATATTCCATACGCGGGTGAAACCACGGGTAATGGCTAGTTTATTATAAGGCGACTATAACTTCTAAATCACTCTGTATAATGTCGCAATATACTATATCAGGGTAAAGGGAAAAATATATCTTTGGTTCACCTTGTATACCTTAAAATAATTTTAATTTAAGGACCTTATAATTCTCTATACATTTAATAATAAATATTTTTTCTACATTGTAAAGTAAAGGTACAATTGAACTTGGACATACTAGTTGGCCAACCTTTAAATAATTAGAAAATTTACGTTAAAAAATAAGGAGAAATTGCTTAAGGATAAGCTTCTAGTACATTGCAACGACTGTAGTAGACAAGAATACAGTAAATGAAAAACAAGACTATTGGGTAATTAAATAGTTATTACGTTAACGAATCCTATCACACAATACTTGAACGTTTGAATATTAGTCTTATTTTGTATAATTTTATTTCATACAAGTAATGGCATGACACTGAGATTACTCTAGTTAGTTTATTACATCAATGCTGCGATTGAAGGCAAAATATTTGGTCAAAGTAGGCAAACAAATTTTGGTAAGTAAAAAATGTACATTTTGTTTTACGCTATTTATTTGCACCATATAATAAAGTCATTTATTATACAAATGAGATATTTTTTATAATTCCCCGTCTACAGTTGCTACTAATTTTAATATTGAATAATCTACATTACATATTTAGTATCAAGTTTGGTGATAATCGAAAATATATTGGACAACATTATTTTGATAATGACTTGCATTAAATCTTTAAAAAATATTAAAACTAGACTAGTCAACCCTCATTTATATATTTCGAGTAAATTTCTAATTACTCTATTAAGAGCACTTTCTTAGGACAGAATCAAATATCAAGTTAAACTCATCCAAAAATTAAGAACTTCACGTCACATATATATTCTGCTTGAACAAAACTCAAACAAAATCAAAAATTACACAGATTATTGAATAAATTGATAAAAACAAATCAAAAATTTAAAGTAATATATGAATACAGCAAAACTGAGGCAGCATATCATACAAACAACATAGTAACTCAGATTTGTCCACCAATGTAGTGAAAACATAAATTGTTGGATATTTTTCATTGAATATAGTAATATTAAAATGATATTCCATTTCAGTACTCAAATTATAGGCCAGGCGGTGGCTATAAAAATCTTGAACCCTCCGATTTAAAGAAAATCTTATTTCTATAGTAACATTAGCAGAAAACCGTTTAATTTGGTACTTGTAACTTGTAAAAGATTTCGCCCTCTCTGGTACTCCTTGATATCTAGTGGGAGCAATGACAATTTCTACAAGGCAGTTTATATCCATTGATTAAAAGAATCAAATTTACATCGAAGGATTTATTTTCAAAAATGATAACAGTTTAAAACACCCTGTGCGATTAATATTATTTCATTATATAACTTGACATTTAATTTGGGTTTTGTGTAGAAAATTTGAAAAATTTATTTGAGGTTTATAGAAAATTATATTGTACCCCTTCTGAATATTTCTTAACACAATGCCGTTTGAATTATCGTAATCGATTAAGCAGTTTTAAAGTAATGGATGAGCATACATATAAAAATCATTTTTCATGTTTGTTAATCAGAGATTAAACATTTATTTTTATCTCACACCCTCGTTTGTTCTAACTAAAATGGTAGTGGAAGTTAATAACATATTACTTATATTTACTAATATACTATTTGTAGTATGGAGCTCATAACATAATTTTTAAAATTCTTTGTTTTCAATTTTAATTTTACTTCAAATGAATTTCCCTAATAATTAATTTTATACAATGATATAATGATCGAACTTGTTAAGTGTAAAAGCTATCACAATTAATTCATTAAAGTATAATTTGAAGAATAAAAGTTAACCAATAAATTGGATTTTAATATTTATTGAGATATTTAATTTTTTTAAATATTAACTAAATTTACATGAGTATATATAAATAAATAACCCATGAGATAAAAAATGAATGGTTTTGCCTTTAAAAATAATGTAAGTTGACTGCTTCAAATTGTTAATATAAAGTAACTATTAATAATTATAAAGTAACTATTAATAATTACATACCAAGATATCACACAAAAAACAATTACTTAAAAATAATTTAATTCTTTAAGAATATAAGAAATCAAAAGAGGGATGACAAAGTTTTCTGGTTCTGGCATATACTAATAGCACTCTTATTTACAATATGAAATTTTCTTTCATTTAGTGAATTGCCACCACCCATTCTAATATTACATTTTGTTAAAACTGAACTGAAATTAATAATTGACTACTACAACGCTAAAAGCGGTAGCATGTACAAATTGACAGATGAGATAAAATTCATTCAGATAGCATAAGAGAATAAATCTATACGAAAAAAATATGTTTCCAATTGTGCTTTATTCATTGTTGGTATTTTTTAAATTGAATTTCGCAAGTTATTATATTTTAGCAAATTGATTTGATTGTAAATGTCATCATCTTTCAATAACACATGAACATATGAACATGTAATGAACTCACTTAATTTAATTAAGTTATTTAATATTTAACATTCAAGAGAGTCCTTACTGTGAACAAAAAGATTACAATATCAATTTAAAAGTCGAGTATTAATGACTTCAAAAAACACAGAATAACACTAAATTATGATAATTTAGTTACAAAAATACATGTCCAAGCTATTGGAACTGTGTATTCAATAACAATAAAACCCACTGAAACATTTATAACGTTTCTAGTTTTTAATAAATAAACATTACATATAAGAAGTTATGTATATTTTATTACAAATGATAATTCTATTGTTGGTAAGACTTGTAAATCAAGGATAAATAAAATTAATTTCAGTCTTTATATTTCAATTGCCAACCCATTACTAATCTAGAACTCTTATTTTATCAATCAATTTCCAAGAAAGTCTCAAATTTCCGACAATTATAAATCAATTATTTTCAAAAAAAAAACATAATTTGTAAAGCATTTTTTTTCATATTCAGTGCGGGTACTTTAAATGAAAATATCACATCTTTAATATGCTACATATTGGTGTAATAATAGTCATATATTTCACCACAATTTTGTAAATTATGAAGGCCAATATACAGTCATATTGGTCAAGCAGTCAGAAAATTTCATATAATAAATGGCTGTATTCATGATATTTAGCAGATTGATAAATACTTTCTCAATATGGGAAATTTAAATATATAAAATAATCATAATTAAATTAAGTTGTTTGATTCCCTCAAAATAATTAGATTGATATACTCCAAACTTTAACATTTTCAATTTTGAGATTACTATACATCCAGTATTTGTTTTTACGGTTTGTTAGTTAATAATAGGATTTGTCCCAATAGGATAGAAGTCAGTTAAGGAGTGCACTCGAGACAATAGTCGAATATATGTTCCTTGTGTGGCCTGACAGAAACATGCAAAATAAATATTTCTCTTAAAAATATATTATTTCAATATGGCACATAATATACCTAATTTAGTAAAATGCAACAAAATGTCAAGTATTTAGCTTCTACATTGCAAAACATATCCTCGGCCTATACGTAATACTGCAAATATAATTGTAACAGTCGGGCATATTGAAGCTAATATAAGGAATTTGAAGGAATGTTAAAAACAGACAAAACTGTCAATTCAGGTTTGATTTACTAACAAAGTATATCATCATAGAAGAATATATATATCTAGATATAATAAGAGGAGATTCCTTCCTTTTATATAAGAGTAAGTTAAAATATAGTAAACCTCGGATATTATATCGATTATAGTCTGTGAAGTTACACTCGTGACTGATGTAGCAAATATTACAAATTACTCATTACATCCAATATTTTATTTAGCACATCTGTTTTTTATTTAATTAAAAGAGTTTATGCCCACAATGAACATAGCAATCTGATAATACGAATATTAATTGACAATTTTCAAGGATATTTTTTAATTTCAAAATAATATTCAATAAAAATAATAATGAAAATATAATAACTCCAATTGATGGTTTAATTATTGTAATTAATAATGTACAAGAAAATTATTGCCTTTAGTTTTGCTGTATTACGCTTTTATATATGTCATGTTAAGAAATAAATTCGGGAGTAGAGAAAAGATAAAAAACAAAAAAAAACAATATACATTTTTGCATAACATCATAATAAAGATAACCATAAAGAATCACTTTATATTGTTAAGAATAACCCTCCATTTACATACATATCACATAATATCAAAGATCTGCAAAGGTATATAAAACAGATCATTATAATAACAGGTGCTGAGAATAAACATTTAATACCCACATTTTTGGTAATCAACCATACATGAAAAAAATGGAAAAAAATTATAAACACATAAATGCACAAATTATTAACATTATTATGTACTTCTTGATCAAAATCGTTAGGTACACTATTTTAAATAACTAGAAAATCCATATTTACCCTTTTCTGTCTTAAACAAGAACTATTCCCAGCAATTAAAGTACAATACCTAACTAAACTTTGAGAAAAAGTGAAATTTAATGGCGTTATAGAGTGTGGTAATTCATTTCAGTACGTGCTTTATAAAACTTGAAAGCAACAAATCCAATGGCAACCAGCCCCAGGGCTAATACAATGCCACCAACGAAGCTTGGTCCGTCAAATCTACAACATAATTAATATTTTACCTTTTAGTTGTTTATATTTGTAAAGGAATCATTATTAAAATACAGGTTGTTTGATATAATTATTTTGAAAACTACATAATCAACAAAATAGATAGATAGATGATGTCCTATTATTACTGGACAACATATCAACTGTATGTATAGAATAAAATAATGCATTAGCAACATGATAATAGTAAATGGGAGTAACTAGAAGCGAAAGCAGAAGGCTACGAGAATTATGCGAACCGACCTGAAGAGGGCAGATGTGACTCTTCCGAAACGTCGTCATTTCAACATCGATCCCGGCAGGGATCAGTTATCAACTACGCGGTTAAATTCCCAGAAACCACTGAACACACACACACACACACACACACACACACACACACACACCCGGGGTGGTTGCTGGTCCACCACCGGGCGCCTCCCCAGGTGGCGGATAGGGGACGCTCTCCAGCAATGGGGAGTACTGAGGACTTCCTCAGGGCGGACCAAAATCAGATAGGGGAAGGAACCCCGAAAATAAACCATTCATGGATATGGGTGATAAGGTCAACTTAATACCCCAGGTGGGTACCTCTGCAGAGGATAATCCCACCACCGGTTCCGATCGAGTGAAAGCCTCGGTGGCCGGTGCACGCTCCACGGATTCTGGGGGAGCGAATTATCACTGGTTCCGTCACATGGTGACAAGAAGAATAAGAACACTGCTAATGGTACAACATCGACCATTAAAACTAGAGCTGGCAGCAAGACACTATTCAGCCAAGTCCTCCAAAAGGCGGATAGAGGAGTTGACGTCCAACAAAGGGCACAACTGAGAGTGGCGCTCCAAACAAATTAGGAGCAAAGATCGATGAGCTCTTGAAGTTCATTGGGCCTAGGCACAATGTACATCATGAGATCAACAAACTGGCACACGCCATAAAGTCAGAATATGACAAATATCAGACGTCAACGACGCGGCCACCTCCTGTAGCGAAACCTGCTACAACACAGACATCGCCAGTAAAGGTGTCAAACACTCAGACACAAGGTGAAAAGCAAAAGGAGGTCCCAAAAGCGGCTGCCTCAAAAGCAGCTAACTCAAAACCGGCTGCATCAACACCGGCGGCCCCAAAGCAGGCGGCTTCAATAAAAGTAGCCTCAGTAGCAAGGACCTCGCCACCGAAGGCCTCGCCTTCAGTAGCCTCATCAAGTAAGGCACCACTACTTAAAACTCTTAAACCGGTGCTAGCTAGCAAGCTAAAGCCCGGTAAGGAAGGTCGCCAGAACATCGGGCAAACCACCCAGGCAACAACAAGTAGGGTGGTCAATTCAGAAGCGGAGAGAAACAATGGATTAAAATCCAAGTTTAAACCGCAGACCAAAAACCAACCTGCAAACCAGTCGACTGACTGGCAAGTGGTAAAGAGGAAAAAGGCCCCGAGGACCAATAAGCAAAAACCAGCGCCACATTGTACGCTGCTTATAAAGAAAGGCGAGAAGAGCTCCCATGCAGATATCTTGCGAGGTATCAAGAATGATCCCACCTTGCAGGATATAGGCAAAAAAGTCAATAAGATCCGACGAACAGCTAAGGGAGATCTACTTTTGTTATTCGCCAAGGCAGACGCTCAGGAGATGGAGCGCTATTGTAACGCCATCAAGAATAAGCTCCCAAGCGGGGCCACTGTACAATCTCGAATACCGCAAATCGAGATTGAAATTAAAGACTTGGACGAGATCAGTACCAAGGAAGACGTAGTAAACCTGCTCAAAGATAATATCGACGGCCTGGCAGAGATCACTGAGGAGGCAGTGAAATCACTTCGACGGGCATATAGATCAACACAAACGGCAGTTGTTTGTCTCCCAGAGGTCCAGGCCAAGAAAGCCATCGCACTTGGAAAGCTGAAACTTGCGTGGGGCACAGTACGTGTTCGCGAGAGGATCAGCCTTCGACGGTGCTTCAAATGCTGGCACTTTGGGCACAACGCCCAGGCGTGCAGAGGCAAGACTGACCGAAGCAGTTGTTGTCACAGATGCGGAGGCGCTGGTCACAATGCCTCGGCTTGTCAACAACCTGCCAAGTGCTTACTCTGCAAAGAGAAAGATAGTAGGTCAGACTGCCGGCACGTTGCGGGTAGTTGGAAATGTCCGATCTACCAACAGGCGATGAGAGCAGCACAAGCCCGTAAATGAAAGTACTGCAACTCAACCTCAACCATTGCGAAGCAGCCCAAGACCTACTGGTACAGCGGGTGCGGGAATTGGATTGCGACGTAGCCATAATCTGCGAGCAGTACAAAAACTTCGACACCCTGTCCTGGGTAAATGACACAACGGACAGAGCAGCGATATGGGCTTGCGGTAAACTTCCGTTCCAACAACTCCCAAATACCCCCGAACCATGGCTTGTGAGAGCCAAAGTGGGAGGGGTTCACTTCTATAGCTGCTATGCACCTCCTAGTGCACAGCTCGAGGAGTTCGAGTTATTCTTGGACACCTTGGCGGAGGATGTACGGAAGCGTGAATCGGTCGCCATCGCAGGAGATTTCAACGCCTGGGCAATTGACTGGGGATGCCGGGAAACGAGCGCGAGAGGACGAGCTCTCCTTGAGACCATGTCTTCGCTCAACCTGGTACTCCTCAACACAGGAGACGTAAGCACATATCGCAAAGGCACAGCCAGCTCCATTATCGATGTGACATTCGTTAGCAGCAACCTAATTAAAGGGGGCTGTGAGTGGCGGGTCGATGAGGAGTTTACTAATAGCGACCACCAAGCTATTATATGGGAAATCAACACCACTCCCAAACGAAGATTGTGTGTCAGTCGTGCGAGGTCACAGCCAGTCGGTTGGAACAAAAATGCTTTCGATGCTGATTCATTCGCCTTGGTTATGGAGCAGGAACCATTGTCAATAGCAACAAGCGCAGAAGCCACTGCCAAAGAGGTAATGACAAGCGTTGTCAAGTCCTGCGATGCTTCCATGCCAAGGAGACGGCAGAACAACAGCCGCCCACCAGTTTACTGGTGGAACGACACGATCTCACAACACCGACGAGAGTGTCTCAAAGCACGAAGGCTGCATCAACGAGCACGGAGACGCGACAGGGTCACAACAGAAGAACTAAGGCTCGACTATGAGATCAAAAGACAACAACTACGAAGAGCCATTCTCTCAAGCAAGAGATCCTACTGGAAGGAGTTGTGTGACGAAGTTGACCAAGATCCATGGGGAAAACCGTATAAAATCGTGATGCATAAAATCAAGGCCCCCCCATGACATCAACGAACTGCCCCGAATCATTGCACCGCATTGTCACTCACTTGTTTCCTGCGAAGCCTGAGCTACCCGCTTATCCTTCGTGGCAGGTGAGGGACGAAGATATACCATCAGTGACTATGAATGAGCTGATGGGCGCGTGCAACCGGCTCCAAAACGGTAAGGCTCCCGGTCCAGATGGCATACCTAACATCGCGCTAAAATGCGCCATAGCCAATAGGCCTGACATGTTTCTACACATGTATGAGACCTGCCTAAAGCAGGGGGTTTTCCCGACTAAGTGGAAAAAGCAGAGGCTTGTGCTCCTCCCTAAAGGGGGAAAGAAACCTCCAGACGAACCGTCATCATATCGTCCCCTCTGTATGTTGGACTCTGCGGGAAAACTCCTTGAAAGATAATAGCAGATAGGCTGGAGCCCTACGTTGAGCCAAACTTTCCACCAACCAATTCGGGTTCAGAAAGGGGAGATCAACCATCGATGCCGTGACACTCGTTACCAACATCGCCAGAGAGGCTATCTCGGGAAAGAGATGGAGAAGAGGTGGAAAAAAGTACTGTCTAATAGCCACCCTGGATATCAAGAACGCCTTTAACTCGGCCCGCTGGGACCGCATTTTGGAGGCTCTTGCCAGGATGGAAGTTCCGCAGTACTTGCGCAGAATGGTTTCAGCGTATTTCAAGGACCGCATCTTGTTGTACCAAACTGAAAATGGGCAAGTAGACTATAAGATCACAGGAGGTGTACCTCAGGGCTCTGTTCTTGGCCCCCTCTTATGGAACGTAATGTACAACGACCTGCTCCTGCTCGGTCTGCCTGAGGGCGTCAGGCTAGTGGCATTCGCCGATGATGTGGCATTGATCATAGTGCGCAAGCACATAGAGGAGATACAAACAACCTTCTCATTCGCTATAGCCACAATTCAGCATTGGATGCTCGCAGCGGACTTGAGTTTAGCAGAACAAAAGACCGAAACACTTCTTGTTAGCAGTCGAAAGGCAAGGGAAACCATCACCCTCAAAATAGGCGACACCTACATACAGTCGCAGCCCTTCATCAGCTATTTGGGGGTGCTCCTGGACACACGGCTCAACTTCAAAGAGCACATAATCGCGGCCAGCAAGAAAGCAGCTGGGGTACAGGGGGCATTATCTAGAATAATGCCGAATGTCGGAGGCCCTAGACAGATAAGAAGACAGCTACTGGCAACAGTAACTACTTCTGTTTTGTTGTACGGGGCACCGGTATGGGAGAAATCGCTCGAGCTACCATCGTACCGCCGGAAAATGAAATCAGTCCAGCGGCTCTCAGCGATTCGAGTGGCATCATCCTACCGCACTGTGTCTTACGAGGCGGTGAGTGTGATTGCCTCTACCCTACCAATCGACATCCTGGCTGCAGAAAGGGGACGGCTTTATCGCAGAAAGTTAGAGAAAGACCAACCGACAGGAAACAGCGATGAAAGAGCCATGAGTCTAGGGCAATGGCAGGAGAGGTGGGACAGCTCTACTAAAGGCCGGTGGACATATCGATTGATACCTAACATCAGTCGTTGGGTCAACCGCCAGCATGGGGAGGTTGGGTTCTACATCACTCAACTCCTGACTGGACATGGATGCTTTCGAGCATACCTGCACAGGTTCAGGAGGGCAAACTCCCCAAACTGCCCACACTGTACGGACGTGATAGAGGACGCGGAACACGTGTTCTTCTCCTGCCCCCGGTTTCAGGATCAACGTGCTGAAGTGGAGAGGATTCTGGAGACTAATATCGTTCCAGAACAATTAGTAGAAGCCATGCTGAAGGGCCCCCAAGCCTGGAACTTGGTATCAGATTACGCGGAGACTATCCTCAAAGAACTCCGCAATACGTTCGAGGAGTAGGCTTTAGAGGCTTCAATGTAAGAGCAGTTAACATCTGCAATGAACCACCCTTGCGAAGTAGTATTGACTAAGAGTGCCGCAGGGGACCATGGTTGTAGGAGAAAGAGGTTAGGGTTTTAGCGGGTATACGGTATACTGGTTTCAATGCAACGATTTACTCTTGCTTTGAAGTCATTGCATCGGGAGTCCCGCACGACGGCCAGCACGTGCTAGCTAAGTACGCAATGTATTTCCCCCCTCTTCGGATAAAAAAAAAAAAAAAAAAACACACACACACACACACACCCGGGGTGGTTGTTGGTCCACTACCGGGCGCCTCCCCAGGTGGCGGATAGGGGAACGCTCTCCAGCAATGGGGAGTACTGAGGATTTCCTCAGGGCGGACCAAAATCAGATAGGGGAAGGAACCCCGAAAATAAACCATTTATGGATATGGGTGATAAGGTGAACTTAATACCCCAGGTGGGTACCTCTGCAGAGGATAATCCCACCACCGGTTCCGATCGAGTGAAAGCCTCGGTGGCCGGTGCACGCTCCACGGATTCTGGGGGGAGCGAATTATCACTGGTTCCGTCACATAGTGACAAGAAGAAGAACACTAGTAATGGTACAACATCGACCATTAAAACTAGAGCTGGCAGCAAGACACTATCCAGCCAAGTCCTCCAAAAGGCGGATAGTGGAGTTGACGTCCCCCAAAGGGCAACAAATGAGAGTGGCGCTCCAAACAAATTAGGAGCAAAGATCGATGAGCTCTTGAAGTTCATTGGGCCTAGGCACAATGTACATCATGAGATCAAGAAACTGGCACACGCCATTAAGTCAGAATATGACAAATATCTGACGTCAACGACGCGGCCATCTCCTGTAGCGAAACCTGCTACAACACAGACATCGCCAGTAAAGGTGTCAAACACTCAGACACAAGGTGGAAAGCAAAAGGAGGTCCCAAAAGCGGCTGCCTCAAAAGCAGCTAACTCAAAACCGGCTGCATCAACACCGGCGGCCCCAAAGCAGGCGGCTTCAATAAAAGTAGCCTCTGTAGCAAGGACCTCGCCACCGAAGGTCTCGCCTTCAGTAGCCTCATCAAGTAAGGCACCACCACTTAAAACTCTTAAACCGGTGCTAGCTAGCAAGCTAAAGCCCGGTAAAGAAGGTTGCCAGAACATCGGGCAAACCACCCAGGGAACAACAAGTAGGGTGGTCAATTCAGAAGCGGAGAGAAACAATGGATTAAAATCCAAGTTTAAACCGCAGACCAAAAACCAACCTTCAAACCAGTCGACTGACTGGCAAGTGGTAAAGAGGAAAAAGGCCCCGAGGACCAATAAGCAAAAACCAGCGCCACATTGTACGCTGCTTATAAAGAAAGGCGAGAAGAGCTCCCATGCAGATATCTTGCGAGGTATCAAGAATGATCCCACCTTGCAGGATATAGGCAAAAAAGTCAATAAGATCCGACGAACAGCTAAGGGAGATCTCCTTTTGTTATTCGCGAAGGCAGACGCTCAGGAGATGGAGCGCTATTGTAACGCCATCAAGAATAAGCTCCCAAGCGGGGCCACTGTACAATCTCGAATACCGCAAATCGAGATTGAAATTAAAGACCTGGACGAGATCAGTACCAAGGAAGACGTAGTAAACCTGCTCAAAGATAATATCGACGGCCTGGCAGAGATCACTGAGGAGGCAGTGAAATCACTTCGACGGGCATATAGATCAACACAAACGGCAGTTGTTTGTCTCCCAGAGGTCCAGGCCAAGAAAGCCATCGCACTTGGAAAGCTGAAACTTGCGTGGGGCACAGTACGTGTTCGCGAGAGGATCAGCCTTCGACGGTGCTTCAAATGCTGGCACTTTGGGCACAACGCCCAGGCGTGCAGAGGCAAGACTGACCGAAGCAGTTGTTGTCACAGATGCGGAGGCGCTGGTCACAATGCCTCGGCTTGTCAACAACCTGCCAAGTGCTTACTCTGCAAAGAGAAAGATAGTAGGTCAGACTGCCGGCACGTTGCGGGTAGTTGGAAATGTCCGATCTACCAACAGGCGATGAGAGCAGCACAAGCCCGTAAATGAAAGTACTGCAACTCAACCTCAACCATTGCGAAGCAGCCCAAGACCTACTGGTACAGCGGGTGCGGGAATTGGATTGCGACGTAGCCATAATCTGCGAGCAGTACAAAAACTTCGACACCCTGTCCTGGGTAAATGACACAACGGACAGAGCAGCGATATGGGCTTGCGGTAAACTTCCGTTCCAACAACTCCCAAATACCCCCGAACCATGGCTTGTGAGAGCCAAAGTGGGAGGGGTTCACTTCTATAGCTGCTATGCACCTCCTAGTGCACAGCTCGAGGAGTTCGAGTTATTCTTGGACACCTTGGCGGAGGATGTACGGAAGCGTGAATCGGTCGCCATCGCAGGAGATTTCAACGCCTGGGCAATTGACTGGGGATGCCGGGAAACGAGCGCGAGAGGACGAGCTCTCCTTGAGACCATGTCTTCGCTCAACCTGGTACTCCTCAACACAGGAGCCGTAAGCACATATCGCAAAGGCACAGCCAGCTCCATTATCGATGTGACATTCGTTAGCAGCAACCTAATTAAAGGGGGCTGTGAGTGGCGGGTCGATGAGGAGTTTACTAATAGCGACCACCAAGCTATTATATGGGAAATCAACACCACTCCCAAACGAAGATTGTGTGTCAGTCGTGCGAGGTCACAGCCAGTCGGTTGGAACAAAAATGCTTTCGATGCTGATTCATTCGCCTTGGTTATGGAGCAGGAACCATTGTCAATAGCAACAAGCGCAGAAGCCACTGCCAAAGAGGTAATGACAAGCGTTGTCAAGTCCTGCGATGCTTCCATGCCAAGGAGACGGCAGAACAACAGCCGCCCACCAGTTTACTGGTGGAACGACACGATCTCACAACACCGACGAGAGTGTCTCAAAGCACGAAGGCTGCATCAACGAGCACGGAGACGCGACAGGGTCACAACAGAAGAACTAAGGCTCGACTATGAGATCAAAAGACAACAACTACGAAGAGCCATTCTCTCAAGCAAGAGATCCTACTGGAAGGAGTTGTGTGACGAAGTTAATCAAGATCCATGGGGAAAACCGTATAAAATCGTGATGCATAAAATTAAGGCCCCTCCCATGACATCAACGAACTGCCCCGAATCATTGCACCGCATTGTCACTCACTTGTTTCCTGCGAAGCCTGAGCTACCCGCTTATCCTTCGTGGCAGGTGAGGGACGAAGATATACCATCAGTGACTATGAATGAGCTGATGGGCGCGTGCAACCGGCTCCAAAACGGTAAGGCTCCCGGTCCAGATGGCATACCTAACATCGCGCTAAAATGCGCCATAGCCAATAGGCCTGACATGTTTCTACACATGTATGAGACCTGCCTAAAGCAGGGGGTTTTCCCGACTAAGTGGAAAAAGCAGAGGCTTGTGCTCCTACCTAAAGGGGGAAAGAAACCTCCAGACGAACCGTCATCATATCGTCCCCTCTGTATGTTGGACTCTGCGGGAAAACTCCTTGAAAGAATAATAGCAGATAGGCTGGAGCCCTACGTTGAGCCAAAACTTTCCACCAACCAATTCGGGTTCAGAAAGGGGAGATCAACCATCGATGCCGTGACACTCGTTACCAACATCGCCAGAGAGGCTATCTCGGGAAAGAGATGGAGAAGAGGTGGAAAAAAGTACTGTCTAATAGCCACCCTGGATATCAAGAACGCCTTTAACTCGGCCCGCTGGGACCGCATTTTGGAGGCTCTTGCCAGGATGGAAGTTCCTCAGTACTTGCGCAGAATGGTTTCAGCGTATTTCAAGGACCGCATCTTGTTGTACCAAACTGAAAATGGGCAAGTAGACTATAAGATCACAGGAGGTGTACCTCAGGGCTCTGTTCTTGGCCCCCTCTTATGGAACGTAATGTACAACGACCTGCTCCTGCTCGGTCTGCCTGAGGGCGTCAGGCTAGTGGCATTCGCCGATGATGTGGCATTGATCATAGTGCGCAAGCACATAGAGGAGATACAAACAACCTTCTCATTCGCTATAGCCACAATTCAGCATTGGATGCTCGCAGCGGACTTGAGTTTAGCAGAACAAAAGACCGAAACACTTCTTGTTAGCAGTCGAAAGGCAAGGGAAACCATCACCCTCAAAATAGGCGACACCTACATACAGTCGCAGCCCTTCATCAGCTATTTGGGGGTGCTCCTGGACACACGGCTCAACTTCAAAGAGCACATAATCGCGGCCAGCAAGAAAGCAGCTGGGGTACAGGGGGCATTATCTAGAATAATGCCGAATGTCGGAGGCCCTAGACAGATAAGAAGACAGCTACTGGCAACAGTAACTACTTCTGTTTTGTTGTACGGGGCACCGGTATGGGAGAAATCGCTCGAGCTACCATCGTACCGCCGGAAAATGAAATCAGTCCAGCGGCTCTCAGCGATTCGAGTGGCATCATCCTACCGCACTGTGTCTTACGAGGCGGTGAGTGTGATTGCCTCTACCCTGCCAATCGACATCCTGGCTGCAGAAAGGGGACGGCTTTATCGCAGAAAGTTAGAAAAAGACCAACCGACAGGAAACAGCGATGAAAGAGCCATGAGTCTAGGGCAATGGCAGGAGAGGTGGGACAGCTCTACTAAAGGCCGGTGGACATATCGATTGATACCTAACATCAGTCGTTGGGTCAACCGCCAGCATGGGGAGGTTGGGTTCTACATCACTCAACTCCTGACTGGACATGGATGCTTTCGAGCATACCTGCACAGGTTCAGGAGGGCAAACTCCCCAAACTGCCCACACTGTACGGACGTGATAGAGGACGCGGAACACGTGTTCTTCTCCTGCCCCCGGTTTCAGGATCAACGTGCTGAAGTGGAGAGGATTCTGGAGACTAATATCGTTCCAGAACAATTAGTAGAAGCCATGCTGAAGGGCCCCCAAGCCTGGAACTTGGTATCAGATTACGCGGAGACTATCCTCAAAGAACTCCGCAATACGTTCGAGGAGTAGGCTTTAGAGGCTTTCAATGTAAGAGCAGTTAACATCTGCAATGAACCACCCTTGCGAAGTAGTATTGACAAAGAGTGCCGCAGGGGACCATGGTTGTAGGAGAAAGAGGTTAGGGTTTTAGCGGGTATACGGTATACTGGTTTCAATGCAACGATTTACTCGCACGACGGCCAGCACGTGCTAGCTAAGTACGCAATGTATTTCCCCCCTCTTCGGATAAAAAAAAACACACACACACACAGGTGGCGGATAGGGGAACGCTCTCCAGCAATGGGGAGTACTGAGGATTTCCTCAGGGCGGACCAAAATCAGATAGGGGAAGGAACCCCGAAAATAAACCATTTATGGATATGGGTGATAAGGTGAACTTAATACCCCAGGTGGGTACCTCTGCAGAGGATAATCCCGCCACCGGTTCCGATCGAGTGAAAGCCTCGGTGGCCGGTGCACGCTCCACGGATTCTGGGGGGAGCGAATTATCACTGGTTCCGTCACATAGTGACAAGAAGAAGAACACTAGTAATGGTACAACATCGACTATTAAAACTAGAGCTGGCAGCAAGACACTATTCAGCCAAGTCCTCCAAAAGGCGAATAGTGGAGTTGACGTCCCCAAAGGGCAACAAATGAGAGTGGCGCTCCAAACAAATTAGGAGCAAAGATCGATGAGCTCTTGAAGTTCATTGGGCCTAGGCACAATGTACATCATGAGATCAAGAAACTGGCACACGCCATTAAGTCAGAATATGACAAATATCAGACGTCAACGACGCGGCCACCTCCTGTAGCGAAACCTGCTACAACACAGACATCGCCAGTAAAGGTGTCAAACACTCAGACACAAGGTGAAAAGCAAAAGGAGGTCCCAAAAGCGGCTGCCTCAAAAGCAGCTAACTCAAAACCGGCTGCATCAACACCGGCGGCCCCAAAGCAGGCGGCTTCAATAAAAGTAGCCTCTGTAGCAAGGACCTCGCCACCGAAGGCCTCGCCTTCAGTAGCCTCATCAAGTAAGGCACCACTACCAAAAACTCTTAAACCGGTGCTAGCTAGCAAGCTAAAGCCCGGTAAAGAAGGTTGCCAGAACATCGGGCAAACCACCCAGGCAACAACAAGTAGGGTGGTCAATTCAGAAGCGGAGAGAAACAATGGATTAAAATCCAAGTTTAAACCGCAGACCAAAAACCAACCTTCAAACCAGTCGACTGACTGGCAAGTGGTAAAGAGGAAAAAGGCCCCGAGGACCAATAAGCAAAAACCAGCGCCACATTGTACGCTGCTTATAAAGAAAGGCGAGAAGAGCTCCCATGCAGATATCTTGCGAGGTATCAAAATGATCCCACCTTGCAGGATATAGGCAAAAAAGTCAATAAGATCCGACGAACAGCTAAGGGAGATCTCCTGTTGTTATTCGCGAAGGCAGACGCTCAGGAGATGGAGCGCTATTGTAACGCCATCAAGAATAAGCTCCCAAGCGGGGCCACTGTACAATCTCGAATACCGCAAATCGAGATTGAAATTAAAGACCTGGACGAGATCAGTACCAAGGAAGACGTGTAAACCTGCTCAAAGATAATATCGACGGCCTGGCAGAGATCACTGAGGAGGCAGTGAAATCACTTCGACGGGCATATAGATCAACACAAACGGCAGTTGTTTGTCTCCCAGAGGTCCAGGCCAAGAAAGCCATCGCACTTGGAAAGCTGAAACTTGCGTGGGGCACAGTACGTGTTCGCGAGAGGATCAGCCTTCGACGGTGCTTCAAATGCTGGCACTTTGGGCACAACGCCCAGGCGTGCAGAGGCAAGACTGACCGAAGCAGTTGTTGTCACAGATGCGGAGGCGCTGGTCACAATGCCTCGGCTTGTCAACAACCTGCCAAGTGCTTACTCTGCAAAGAGAAAGATAGTAGGTCAGACTGCCGGCACGTTGCGGGTAGTTGGAAATGTCCGATCTACCAACAGGCGATGAGAGCAGCACAAGCCCGTAAATGAAAGTACTGCAACTCAACCTCAACCATTGCGAAGCAGCCCAAGACCTACTGGTACAGCGGGTGCGGGAATTGGATTGCGACGTAGCCATAATCTGCGAGCAGTACAAAAACTTCGACACCCTGTCCTGGGTAAATGACACAACGGACAGAGCAGCGATATGGGCTTGCGGTAAACTTCCGTTCCAACAACTCCCAAATACCCCCGAACCATGGCTTGTGAGAGCCAAAGTGGGAGGGGTTCACTTCTATAGCTGCTATGCACCTCCTAGTGCACAGCTCGAGGAGTTCGAGTTATTCTTGGACACCTTGGCGGAGGATGTACGGAAGCGTGAATCGGTCGCCATCGCAGGAGATTTCAACGCCTGGGCAATTGACTGGGGATGTCGGGAAACGAGCGCGAGAGGACGAGCTCTCCTTGAGACCATGTCTTCGCTCAACCTGGTACTCCTCAACACAGGAGCCGTAAGCACATATCGCAAAGGCACAGCCAGCTCCATTATCGATGTGACATTCGTTAGCAGCAACCTAATTAAAGGGGGCTGTGAGTGGCGGGTCGATGAGGAGTTTACTAATAGCGACCACCAAGCTATTATATGGGAAATCAACACCACTCCCAAACGAAGATTGTGTGTCAGTCGTGCGAGGTCACAGCCAGTCGGTTGGAACAAAAATGCTTTCGATGCTGATTCATTCGCCTTGGTTATGGAGCAGGAACCATTGTCAATAGCAACAAGCGCAGAAGCCACTGCCAAAGAGGTAATGACAAGCGTTGTCAAGTCCTGCGATGCTTCCATGCCAAGGAGACGGCAGAACAACAGCCGCCCACCAGTTTACTGGTGGAACGACACGATCTCACAACACCGACGAGAGTGTCTCAAAGCACGAAGGCTGCATCAACGAGCACGGAGACGCGACAGGGTCACAACAGAAGAACTAAGGCTCGACTATGAGATCAAAAGACAACAACTACGAAGAGCCATTCTCTCAAGCAAGAGATCCTACTGGAAGGAGTTGTGTGACGAAGTTAATCAAGATCCATGGGGAAAACCGTATAAAATCGTGATGCATAAAATTAAGGCCCCTCCCATGACATCAACGAACTGCCCCGAATCATTGCACCGCATTGTCACTCACTTGTTTCCTGCGAAGCCTGAGCTACCCGCTAATCCTTCGTGGCAGGTGAGGGACGAAGATATACCATCAGTGACTATGAGTGAGCTGATGGGCGCGTGCAACCGGCTCCAAAACGGTAAGGCTCCCGGTCCAGATGGCATACCTAACATCGCGCTAAAATGCGCCATAGCCAATAGGCCTGACATGTTTCTACACATGTATGAGACCTGCCTAAAGCAGGGGGTTTTCCCGACTAAGTGGAAAAAGCAGAGGCTTGTGCTCCTCCCTAAAGGGGGAAAGAAACCTCCCGACGAACCGTCATCATATCGTCCCCTCTGTATGTTGGACTCTGCGGGAAAACTCCTTGAAAGGATAATAGCAGATAGGCTGGAGCCCTACGTTGAGCCGAAACTTTCCACCAACCAATTCGGGTTCAGAAAGGGGAGATCAACCATCGATGCCGTGACACTCGTTACCAACATCGCCAGAGAGGCTATCTCGGGAAAGAGATGGAGAAGAGGTGGAAAAAAGTACTGTCTAATAGCCACCCTGGATATCAAGAACGCCTTTAACTCGGCCCGCTGGGACCGCATTTTGGAGGCTCTTGCCAGGATGGAAGTTCCGCAGTACTTGCGCAGAATGGTTTCAGCGTATTTCAAGGACCGCATCTTGTTGTACCAAACTGAAAATGGGCAAGTAGACTATAAGATCACAGGAGGTGTACCTCAGGGCTCTGTTCTTGGCCCCCTCTTATGGAACGTAATGTACAACGACCTGCTCCTGCTCGGTCTGCCTGAGGGCGTCAGGCTAGTGGCATTCGCCGATGATGTGGCATTGATCATAGTGCGCAAGCACATAGAGGAGATACAAACAACCTTCTCATTCGCTATAGCCACAATTCAGCATTGGATGCTCGCAGCGGACTTGAGTTTAGCAGAACAAAAGACCGAAACACTTCTTGTTAGCAGTCGAAAGGCAAGGGAAACCATCACCCTCAAAATAGGCGACTCCTACATACAGTCGCAGCCCTTCATCAGCTATTTGGGGGTGCTCCTGGACACACGGCTCAACTTCAAAGAGCACATAATCGCGGCCAGCAAGAAAGCAGCTGGGGTACAGGGGGCATTATCTAGAATAATGCCGAATGTCGGAGGCCCTAGACAGATAAGAAGACAGCTACTGGCAACAGTAACTACTTCTGTTTTGTTGTACGGGGCACCGGTATGGGAGAAATCGCTCGAGCTACCATCGTACCGCCGGAAAATGAAATCAGTCCAGCGGCTCTCAGCGATTCGAGTGGCATCATCCTACCGCACTGTGTCTTACGAGGCGGTGAGTGTGATT
This sequence comes from Octodonta nipae, assembly GCA_034190945.1. Classification (NCBI taxonomy): domain Eukaryota; kingdom Metazoa; phylum Arthropoda; class Insecta; order Coleoptera; family Chrysomelidae; genus Octodonta; species Octodonta nipae. Next base: position 120,174,762 of record CM067216.1, read on the forward strand.
GCCTCTACCCTACCAATCGACATCCTGGCTGCAGAAAGGGGACGGCTTTATCGCAGAAAGTTAGAGAAAGACCAACCGACAGGAAACAGCGATGAAAGAGCCATGAGTCTAGGGCAATGGCAGGAGAGGTGGGACAGCTCTACTAAAGGAAGGTGGACATATCGATTGATACCTAACATCAGTCGTTGGGTCAACCGCCAGCATGGGGAGGTTGGGTTCTACATCACTCAACTCCTGACTGGACATGGATGCTTTCGAGCATACCTGCACAGGTTCAGGAGGGCAAACTCCCCAAACTGCCCACACTGTACGGACGTGATAGAGGACGCGGAACACGTGTTCTTCTCCTGCCCCCGGTTTCAGGATCAACGTGCTGAAGTGGAGAGGATTCTGGAGACTAATATCGTTCCAGAACAATTAGTAGAAGCCATGCTGAAGGGCCCCCAAGCCTGGAACTTGGTATCAGATTACGCGGAGACTATCCTCAAAGAACTCCGCAATACGTTCGAGGAGTAGGCTTTAGAGGCTTTCAATGTAAGAGCAGTAAACATCTGCAATGAACCACCCTTGCGAAGTAGTATTGACTAAGAGTGCCGCAGGGGACCATGGTTGTAGGAGAAAGAGGTTAGGGTTTTAGCGGGTATACGGTATACTGGTTTCAATGCAACGATTTACTCTTGCTTTGAAGTCATTGCATCGGGAGTCCCGCACGACGGCCAGCACGTGCTAGCTAAGTACGGAATGTATTTCCCCCCTCTTCGGATAAAAAAAAAAAAAAACACACACACACACACACACACACACACCCGGGGTGGTTGTTGGTCCACTACCGGGCGCCTCCCCAGGTGGCGGATAGGGGAACGCTCTCCAGCAATGGGGAGTACTGAGGATTTCCTCAGGGCGGACCAAAATCAGATAGGGGAAGGAACCCCGAAAATAAACCATTTATGGATATGGGTGATAAGGTGAACTTAATACCCCAGGTGGGTACCTCTGCAGAGGATAATCCCGCCACCGGTTCCGATCGAGTGAAAGCCTCGGTGGCCGGTGCACGCTCCACGGATTCTGGGGGGAGCGAATTATCACTGGTTCCGTCACATAGTGACAAGAAGAAGAACACTAGTAATGGTACAACATCGACCATTACAACTAGAGCTGGCAGCAAGACACTATCAGCCAAGTCCTCCAAAAGGCGAATAGTGGAGTTGACGTCCAACAAAGGGCAACAAATGAGAGTGGCGCTCCAAACAAATTAGGAGCAAAGATCGATGAGCTCTTGAAGTTCATTGGGCCTAGGCACAATGTACATCATGAGATCAAGAAACTGGCACACGCCATTAAGTCAGAATATGACAAATATCAGACGTCAACGACGCGGCCACCTCCTGTAGCGAAACCTGCTACAACACAGACATCGCCAGTAAAGGTGTCAAACACTCAGACACAAGGTGAAAAGCAAAAGGAGGTCCCAAAAGCGGCTGCCTCAAAAGCAGCTAACTCAAAACCGGCTGCATCAACACCGGCGGCCCCAAAGCAGGCGGCTTCAATAAAAGTAGCCTCTGTAGCAAGGACCTCGCCACCGAAGGCCTCGCCTTCAGTAGCCTCATCAAGTAAGGCACCACCACCAAAAACTCTTAAACCGGTGCTAGCTAGCAAGCTAAAGCCCGGTAAAGAAGGTTGCCAGAACATCGGGCAAACCACCCAGGCAACAACAAGTAGGGTGGTCAATTCAGAAGCGGAAGAGAAACAATGGATTAAAATCCAAGTTTAAACCGCAGACCAAAAACCAACCTTCAAACCAGTCGACTGACTGGCAAGTGGTAAAGAGGAAAAAGGCCCCGAGGACCAATAAGCAAAAACCAGCGCCACATTGTACGCTGCTTATAAAGAAAGGCGAGAAGAGCTCTCATGCAGATATCTTGCGAGGTATCAAGAATGATCCCACCTTGCAGGATATAGGCAAAAAAGTCAATAAGATCCGACGAACAGCTAAGGGAGATCTCCTTTTGTTATTCGCGAAGGCAGACGCTCAGGAGATGGAGCGCTACTGTAACGCCATCAAGAATAAGCTCCCAAGCGGGGCCACTGTACAATCTCGAATACCGCAAATCGAGATTGAAATTAAAGACCTGGACGAGATCAGTACCAAGGAAGACGTAGTAAAGCTGCTCAAAGATAATATCGACGGCCTGGCAGAGATCACTGAGGAGGCAGTGAAATCACTTCGACGGGCATATAGATCAACACAAACGGCAGTTGTTTGTCTCCCAGAGGTCCAGGCCAAGAAAGCCATCGCACTTGGAAAGCTGAAACTTGCGTGGGGCACAGTACGTGTTCGCGAGAGGATCAGCCTTCGACGGTGCTTCAAATGCTGGCACTTTGGGCACAACGCCCAGGCGTGCAGAGGCAAGACTGACCGAAGCAGTTGTTGTCACAGATGCGGAGGCGCTGGTCACAATGCCTCGGCTTGTCAACAACCTGCCAAGTGCTTACTCTGCAAAGAGAAAGATAGTAGGTCAGACTGCCGGCACGTTGCGGGTAGTTGGAAATGTCCGATCTACCAACAGGCGATGAGAGCAGCACAAGCCCGTAAATGAAAGTACTGCAACTCAACCTCAACCATTGCGAAGCAGCCCAAGACCTACTGGTACAGCGGGTGCGGGAATTGGATTGCGACGTAGCCATAATCTGCGAGCAGTACAAAAACTTCGACACCCTGTCCTGGGTAAATGACACAACGGACAGAGCAGCGATATGGGCTTGCGGTAAACTTCCGTTCCAACAACTCCCAAATACCCCCGAACCATGGCTTGTGAGAGCCAAAGTGGGAGGGGTTCACTTCTATAGCTGCTATGCACCTCCTAGTGCACAGCTCGAGGAGTTCGAGTTATTCTTGGACACCTTGGCGGAGGATGTACGGAAGCGTGAATCGGTCGCCATCGCAGGAGATTTCAACGCCTGGGCAATTGACTGGGGATGTCGGGAAACGAGCGCGAGAGGACGAGCTCTCCTTGAGACCATGTCTTCGCTCAACCTGGTACTCCTCAACACAGGAGCCGTAAGCACATATCGCAAAGGCACAGCCAGCTCCATTATCGATGTGACATTCGTTAGCAGCAACCTAATTAAAGGGGGCTGTGAGTGGCGGGTCGATGAGGAGTTTACTAATAGCGACCACCAAGCTATTATTTGGGAAATCAACACCACTCCCAAACGAAGATTGTGTGTCAGTCGTGCGAGGTCACAGCCAGTCGGTTGGAACAAAAATGCTTTCGATGCTGATTCATTCGCCTTGGTTATGGAGCAGGAACCATTGTCAATAGCAACAAGCGCAGAAGCCACTGCCAAAGAGGTAATGACAAGCGTTGTCAAGTCCTGCGATGCTTCCATGCCAAGGAGACGGCAGAACAACAGCCGCCCACCAGTTTACTGGTGGAACGACACGATCTCACAACACCGACGAGAGTGTCTCAAAGCACGAAGGCTGCATCAACGAGCACGGAGACGCGACAGGGTCACAACAGAAGAACTAAGGCTCGACTATGAGATCAAAAGACAACAACTACGAAGAGCCATTCTCTCAAGCAAGAGATCCTACTGGAAGGAGTTGTGTGACGAAGTTAATCAAGATCCATGGGGAAAACCGTATAAAATCGTGATGCATAAAATTAAGGCCCCTCCCATGACATCAACGAACTGCCCCGAATCATTGCACCGCATTGTCACTCACTTGTTTCCTGCGAAGCCTGAGCTACCCGCTTATCCTTCGTGGCAGGTGAGGGACGAAGATATACCATCAGTGACTATGAGTGAGCTGATGGGCGCGTGCAACCGGCTCCAAAACGGTAAGGCTCCCGGTCCAGATGGCATACCTAACATCGCGCTAAAATGCGCCATAGCCAATAGGCCTGACATGTTTCTACACATGTATGAGACCTGCCTAAAGCAGGGGGTTTTCCCGACTAAGTGGAAAAAGCAGAGGCTTGTGCTCCTACCTAAAGGGGGAAAGAAACCTCCAGACGAACCGTCATCATATCGTCCCCTCTGTATGTTGGACTCTGCGGGAAAACTCCTTGAAAGAATAATAGCAGATAGGCTGGAGCCCTACGTTGAGCCAAAACTTTCCACCAACCAATTCGGGTTCAGAAAGGGGAGATCAACCATCGATGCCGTGACACTCGTTACCAACATCGCCAGAGAGGCTATCTCGGGAAAGAGATGGAGAAGAGGTGGAAAAAAGTACTGTCTAATAGCCACCCTGGATATCAAGAACGCCTTTAACTCGGCCCGCTGGGACCGCATTTTGGAGGCTCTTGCCAGGAATGGAAGTTCCGCAGTACTTGCGCAGAATGGTTTCAGCGTATTTCAAGGACCGCATCTTGTTGTACCAAACTGAAAATGGGCAAGTAGACTATAAGATCACAGGAGGTGTACCTCAGGGCTCTGTTCTTGGCCCCCTCTTATGGAACGTAATGTACAACGACCTGCTCCTGCTCGGTCTGCCTGAGGGCGTCAGGCTAGTGGCATTCGCCGATGATGTGGCATTGATCATAGTGCGCAAGCACATAGAGGAGATACAAACAACCTTCTCATTCGCTATAGCCACAATTCAGCATTGGATGCTCGCAGCGGACTTGAGTTTAGCAGAACAAAAGACCGAAACACTTCTTGTTAGCAGTCGAAAGGCAAGGGAAACCATCACCCTCAAAATAGGCGACTCCTACATACAGTCGCAGCCCTTCATCAGCTATTTGGGGGTGCTCCTGGACACACGGCTCAACTTCAAAGAGCACATAATCGCGGCCAGCAAGAAAGCAGCTGGGGTACAGGGGGCATTATCTAGAATAATGCCGAATGTCGGAGGCCCTAGACAGATAAGAAGACAGCTACTGGCAACAGTAACTACTTCTGTTTTGTTGTACGGGGCACCGGTATGGGAGAAATCGCTCGAGCTACCATCGTACCGCCGGAAAATGAAATCAGTCCAGCGGCTCTCAGCGATTCGAGTGGCATCATCCTACCGCACTGTGTCTTACGAGGCGGTGAGTGTGATTGCCTCTACCCTACCAATCGACATCCTGGCTGCAGAAAGGGGACGGCTTTATCGCAGAAAGTTAGAGAAAGACCAACCGACAGGAAACAGCGATGAAAGAGCCATGAGTCTAGGGCAATGGCAGGAGAGGTGGGACAGCTCTACTAAAGGAAGGTGGACATATCGATTGATACCTAACATCAGTCGTTGGGTCAACCGCCAGCATGGGGAGGTTGGGTTCTACATCACTCAACTCCTGACTGGACATGGATGCTTTCGAGCATACCTGCACAGGTTCAGGAGGGCAAACTCCCCAAACTGCCCACACTGTACGGACGTGATAGAGGACGCGGAACACGTGTTCTTCTCCTGCCCCCGGTTTCAGGATCAACGTGCTGAAGTGGAGAGGATTCTGGAGACTAATATCGTTCCAGAACAATTAGTAGAAGCCATGCTGAAGGGCCCCCAAGCCTGGAACTTGGTATCAGATTACGCGGAGACTATCCTCAAAGAACTCCGCAATACGTTCGAGGAGTAGGCTTTAGAGGCTTTCAATGTAAGAGCAGTAAACATCTGCAATGAACCACCCTTGCGAAGTAGTATTGACTAAGAGTGCCGCAGGGGACCATGGTTGTAGGAGAAAGAGGTTAGGGTTTTAGCGGGTATACGGTATACTGGTTTCAATGCAACGATTTACTCTTGCTTTGAAGTCATTGCATCGGGAGTCCCGCACGACGGTTGTAGGAGAAAGAGGTTAGGGTTTTAGCGCCTGGTTTCAGCACGTGCTAGCTTGCATCGGGAGTCCCGCACGGAATGTATTTCCCCCCTCTTCGGATAAAAAAAAAACACACACACACACACACACTACCGGGCGCCTCCCCAGGTGGCGGATAGGGGAACGCTCTTCAACAATGGGGAGTACTGAGGATTTCCTCAGGGCGGACCAAAATCAGATAGGGGAAGGGACCCCGAAAATAAACCATTTATGGATATGGGTGATAAGGTGAACTTAATACCCCAGGTGGGTACCTCTGCAGAGGATAATCCCGCCACCGGTTCCGATCGAGTGAAAGCCTCGGTGGCCGGTGCACGCTCCACGGATTCTGGGGGGAGCGAATTATCACTGGTTCCGTCACATAGTGACAAGAAGAAGAACACTAGTAATGGTACAACATCGACCATTACAACTAGAGCTGGCAGCAAGACACTATCCAGCCAAGTCCTCCAAAAGGCGAATAGTGGAGTTGACGTCCAACAAAGGGCAACAAATGAGAGTGGCGCTCCAAACAAATTAGGAGCAAAGATCGATGAGCTCTTGAAGTTCATTGGGCCTAGGCACAATGTACATCATGAGATCAAGAAACTGGCACACGCCATTAAGTCAGAATATGACAAATATCAGACGTCAACGACGCGGCCACCTCCTGTAGCGAAACCTGCTACAACACAGACATCGCCAGTAAAGGTGTCAAACACTCAGACACAAGGTGGACAGCAAAAGGAGGTCCCAAAAGCGGCTGCCTCAAAAGCAGCTAACTCAAAACCGGCTGCATCAACACCGGCGGCCCCAAAGCAGGCGGCTTCAATAAAAGTAGCCTCTGTAGCAAGGACCTCGCCACCGAAGGTCTCGCCTTCAGTAGCCTCATCAAGTAAGGCTCCACCACTAAAAACTCTTAAACCGGTGCTAGCTAGCAAGCTAAAGCCCGGTAAGGAAGGTCGCCAGAACATCGGGCAAACCACCCAGGGAACAACAAGTAGGGTGGTCAATTCAGAAGCGGAGAGAAACAATGGATTAAAATCCAAGTTTAAACCGCAGACCAAAAACCAACCTGCAAACCAGTCGACTGACTGGCAAGTGGTAAAGAGGAAAAAGGCCCCGAGGACCAATAACAAAACCAGCGCCACATTGTACGCTGCTTATAAAGAAAGGCGAGAAGAGCTCCCATGCAGATATCTTGCGAGGTATCAAGAATGATCCCACCTTGCAGGATATAGGCAAAAAAGTCAATAAGATCCGACGAACAGCTAAGGGAGATCTACTTTTGTTATTCGCCAAGGCAGACGCTCAGGAGATGGAGCGCTATTGTAACGCCATCAAGAATAAGCTCCCAAGCGGGGCCACTGTACAATCTCGAATACCGCAAATCGAGATTGAAATTAAAGACTTGGACGAGATCAGTACCAAGGAAGACGTAGTAAACCTGCTCAAAGATAATATCGACGGCCTGGCAGAGATCACTGAGGAGGCAGTGAAATCACTTCGACGGGCATATAGATCAACACAAACGGCAGTTGTTTGTCTCCCAGAGGTCCAGGCCAAGAAAGCCATCGCACTTGGAAAGCTGAAACTTGCGTGGGGCACAGTACGTGTTCGCGAGAGGATCAGCCTTCGACGGTGCTTCAAATGCTGGCACTTTGGGCACAACGCCCAGGCGTGCAGAGGCAAGACTGACCGAAGCAGTTGTTGTCACAGATGCGGAGGCGCTGGTCACAATGCCTCGGCTTGTCAACAACCTGCCAAGTGCTTACTCTGCAAAGAGAAAGATAGTAGGTCAGACTGCCGGCACGTTGCGGGTAGTTGGAAATGTCCGATCTACCAACAGGCGATGAGAGCAGCACAAGCCCGTAAATGAAAGTACTGCAACTCAACCTCAACCATTGCGAAGCAGCCCAAGACCTACTGGTACAGCGGGTGCGGGAATTGGATTGCGACGTAGCCATAATCTGCGAGCAGTACAAAAACTTCGACACCCTGTCCTGGGTAAATGACACAACGGACAGAGCAGCGATATGGGCTTGCGGTAAACTTCCGTTCCAACAACTCCCAAATACCCCCGAACCATGGCTTGTGAGAGCCAAAGTGGGAGGGGTTCACTTCTATAGCTGCTATGCACCTCCTAGTGCACAGCTCGAGGAGTTCGAGTTATTCTTGGACACCTTGGCGGAGGATGTACGGAAGCGTGAATCGGTCGCCATCGCAGGAGATTTCAACGCCTGGGCAATTGACTGGGGATGCCGGGAAACGAGCGCGAGAGGACGAGCTCTCCTTGAGACCATGTCTTCGCTCAACCTGGTACTCCTCAACACAGGAGCCGTAAGCACATATCGCAAAGGCACAGCCAGCTCCATTATCGATGTGACATTCGTTAGCAGCAACCTAATTAAAGGGGGCTGTGAGTGGCGGGTCGATGAGGAGTTTACTAATAGCGACCACCAAGCTATTATATGGGAAATCAACACCACTCCCAAACGAAGATTGTGTGTCAGTCGTGCGAGGTCACAGCCAGTCGGTTGGAACAAAAATGCTTTCGATGCTGATTCATTCGCCTTGGTTATGGAGCAGGAACCATTGTCAATAGCAACAAGCGCAGAAGCCACTGCCAAAGAGGTAATGACAAGCGTTGTCAAGTCCTGCGATGCTTCCATGCCAAGGAGACGGCAGAACAACAGCCGCCCACCAGTTTACTGGTGGAACGACACGATCTCACAACACCGACGAGAGTGTCTCAAAGCACGAAGGCTGCATCAACGAGCACGGAGACGCGACAGGGTCACAACAGAAGAACTAAGGCTCGACTATGAGATCAAAAGACAACAACTACGAAGAGCCATTCTCTCAAGCAAGAGATCCTACTGGAAGGAGTTGTGTGACGAAGTTAATCAAGATCCATGGGGAAAACCGTATAAAATCGTGATGCATAAAATTAAGGCCCCTCCCATGACATCAACGAACTGCCCCGAATCATTGCACCGCATTGTCACTCACTTGTTTCCTGCGAAGCCTGAGCTACCCGCTTATCCTTCGTGGCAGGTGAGGGACGAAGATATACCATCAGTGACTATGAATGAGCTGATGGGCGCGTGCAACCGGCTCCAAAACGGTAAGGCTCCCGGTCCAGATGGCATACCTAACATCGCGCTAAAATGCGCCATAGCCAATAGGCCTGACATGTTTCTACACATGTATGAGACCTGCCTAAAGCAGGGGGTTTTCCCGACTAAGTGGAAAAAGCAGAGGCTTGTGCTCCTCCCTAAAGGGGGAAAGAAACCTCCCGACGAACCGTCATCATATCGTCCCCTCTGTATGTTGGACTCTGCGGGAAAACTCCTTGAAAGGATAATAGCAGATAGGCTGGAGCCCTACGTTGAGCCGAAACTTTCCACCAACCAATTCGGGTTCAGAAAGGGGAGATCAACCATCGATGCCGTGAACTCGTTACCAACATCGCCAGAGAGGCTATCTCGGGAAAGAGATGGAGAAGAGGTGGAAAAAAGTACTGTCTAATAGCCACCCTGGATATCAAGAACGCCTTTAACTCGGCCCGCTGGGACCGCATTTTGGAGGCTCTTGCCAGGATGGAAGTTCCGCAGTACTTGCGCAGAATGGTTTCAGCGTATTTCAAGGACCGCATCTTGTTGTACCAAACTGAAAATGGGCAAGTAGACTATAAGATCACAGGAGGTGTACCTCAGGGCTCTGTTCTTGGCCCCCTCTTATGGAACGTAATGTACAACGACCTGCTCCTGCTCGGTCTGCCTGAGGGCGTCAGGCTAGTGGCATTCGCCGATGATGTGGCATTGATCATAGTGCGCAAGCACATAGAGGAGATACAAACAACCTTCTCATTCGCTATAGCCACAATTCAGCATTGGATGCTCGCAGCGGACTTGAGTTTAGCAGAACAAAAGACCGAAACACTTCTTGTTAGCAGTCGAAAGGCAAGGGAAACCATCACCCTCAAAATAGGCGACACCTACATACAGTCGCAGCCCTTCATCAGCTATTTGGGGGTGCTCCTGGACACACGGCTCAACTTCAAAGAGCACATAATCGCGGCCAGCAAGAAAGCAGCTGGGGTACAGGGGGCATTATCTAGAATAATGCCGAATGTCGGAGGCCCTAGACAGATAAGAAGACAGCTACTGGCAACAGTAACTACTTCTGTTTTGTTGTACGGGGCACCGGTATGGGAGAAATCGCTCGAGCTACCATCGTACCGCCGGAAAATGAAATCAGTCCAGCGGCTCTCAGCGATTCGAGTGGCATCATCCTACCGCACTGTGTCTTACGAGGCGGTGAGTGTGATTGCCTCTACCCTACCAATCGACATCCTGGCTGCAGAAAGGGGACGGCTTTATCGCAGAAAGTTAGAGAAAGACCAACCGACAGGAAACAGCGATGAAAGAGCCATGAGTCTAGGGCAATGGCAGGAGAGGTGGGACAGCTCTACTAAAGGCCGGTGGACATATCGATTGATACCTAACATCAGTCGTTGGGTCAACCGCCAGCATGGGGAGGTTGGGTTCTACATCACTCAACTCCTGACTGGACATGGATGCTTTCGAGCATACCTGCACAGGTTCAGGAGGGCAAACTCCCCAAACTGCCCACACTGTACGGACGTGATAGAGGACGCGGAACACGTGTTCTTCTCCTGCCCCCGGTTTCAGGATCAACGTGCTGAAGTGGAGAGGATTCTGGAGACTAATATCGTTCCAGAACAATTAGTAGAAGCCATGCTGAAGGGCCCCCAAGCCTGGAACTTGGTATCAGATTACGCGGAGACTATCCTCAAAGAACTCCGCAATACGTTCGAGGAGTAGGCTTTAGAGGCTTTCAATGTAAGAGCAGTAAACATCTGCAATGAACCACCCTTGCGAAGTAGTATTGACTAAGAGTGCCGCAGGGGACCATGGTTGTAGGAGAAAGAGGTTAGGGTTTTAGCGGGTATACGGTATACTGGTTTCAATGCAACGATTTACTCTTGCTTTGAAGTCATTGCATCGGGAGTCCCGCACGACGGCCAGCACGTGCTAGCTAAGTACGCAATGTATTTCCCCCCTCTTCGGATAAAAAAAAAATAAAAAATAAAAAAAAAAACACACACACACACACAGCGGGGTGGTTGTTGGTCCACTACCGGGCGCCTCCCCAGGTGGCGGATAGGGGAACGCTCTCCAGCAATGGGGAGTACTGAGGATTTCCTCAGGGCGGACCAAAATCAGATAGGGGAAGGGACCCCGAAAATAAACCATTTATGGATATGGGTGATAAGGTGAACTTAATACCCCAGGCGGGTACCTCTGCAGAGGATAATCCCGCCACCGGTTCCGATCGAGTGAAAGCCTCGGTGGCCGGTGCACGCTCCACGGATTCTGGGGGGAGCGAATTATCACTGGTTCCGTCACATAGTGACAAGAAGAAGAACACTAGTAATGGTACAACATCGACCATTACAACTAGAGCTGGCAGCAAGACACTATCCAGCCAAGTCCTCCAAAAGGCGAATAGTGGAGTTGACGTCCAACAAAGGGCAACAAATGAGAGTGGCGCTCCAAACAAATTAGGAGCAAAGATCGATGAGCTCTTGAAGTTCATTGGGCCTAGGCACAATGTACATCATGAGATCAAGAAACTGGCACATGCCATTAAGTCAGAATATGACAAATATCAGACGTCAACGACGCGGACACCTCCTGTAGCGAAACCTGCTACAACACAGACATCGCCAGTAAAGGTGTCAAACACTCAGACACAAGGTGGACAGCAAAAGGAGGTCCCAAAAACGGCTGCCTCAAAAGCAGCTAACTCAAAACCGGCTGCATCAACACCGGCGGCCCCAAAGCAGGCGACTTCAATAAAAGTAGCCTCTGTAGCAAGGACCTCGCCACCGAAGGTCTCGCCTTCAGTAGCCTCATCAAGTAAGGCACCACCACTTAAAACTCTTAAAGCGGTGCTAGCTAGCAAGCTAAAGCACGGTAAGGAAGGTCGCCAGAACATCGGGCAAACCACCCAGGGAACAACAAGTAGGGTGGTCAATTCAGAAGCGGAGAGAAACAATGGATTAAAATCCAAGTTTAAACCGCAGACCAAAAACCAACCTGCAAACCAGTCGACTGACTGGCAAGTGGTAAAGAGGAAAAAGGCTCCGAGGACCAATAAGCAAAAACCAGCGCCACATTGTACGCTGCTTATAAAGAAAGGCGAGAAGAGCTCCCATGCAGATATCTTGCGAGGTATCAAGAATGATCCCACCTTGCAGGATATAGGCAAAAAAGTCAATAAGATCCGACGAACAGCTAAGGGAGATCTACTTTTGTTATTCGCCAAGGCAGACGCTCAGGAGATGGAGCGCTATTGTAACGCCATCAAGAATAAGCTCCCAAGCGGGGCCACTGTACAATCTCGAATACCGCAAATCGAGATTGAAATTAAAGACTTGGACGAGATCAGTACCAAGGAAGACGTAGTAAACCTGCTCAAAGATAATATCGACGGCCTGGCAGAGATCACTGAGGAGGCAGTGAAATCACTTCGACGGGCATATAGATCAACACAAACGGCAGTTGTTTGTCTCCCAGAGGTCCAGGCCAAGAAAGCCATCGCACTTGGAAAGCTGAAACTTGCGTGGGGCACAGTACGTGTTCGCGAGAGGATCAGCCTTCGACGGTGCTTCAAATGCTGGCACTTTGGGCACAACGCCCAGGCGTGCAGAGGCAAGACTGACCGAAGCAGTTGTTGTCACAGATGCGGAGGCGCTGGTCACAATGCCTCGGCTTGTCAACAACCTGCCAAGTGCTTACTCTGCAAAGAGAAAGATAGTAGGTCAGACTGCCGGCACGTTGCGGGTAGTTGGAAATGTCCGATCTACCAACAGGCGATGAGAGCAGCACAAGCCCGTAAATGAAAGTACTGCAACTCAACCTCAACCATTGCGAAGCAGCCCAAGACCTACTGGTACAGCGGGTGCGGGAATTGGATTGCGACGTAGCCATAATCTGCGAGCAGTACAAAAACTTCGACACCCTGTCCTGGGTAAAGGACACAACGGACAGAGCAGCGATATGGGCTTGCGGTAAACTTCCGTTCCAACAACTCCCAAATACCCCCGAACCATGGCTTGTGAGAGCCAAAGTGGGAGGGGTTCACTTCTATAGCTGCTATGCACCTCCTAGTGCACAGCTCGAGGAGTTCGAGTTATTCTTGGACACCTTGGCGGAGGATGTACGGAAGCGTGAATCGGTCGCCATCGCAGGAGATTTCAACGCCTGGGCAATTGACTGGGGATGCCGGGAAACGAGCGCGAGAGGACGAGCTCTCCTTGAGACCATGTCTTCGCTCAACCTGGTACTCCTCAACACAGGAGACGTAAGCACATATCGCAAAGGCACAGCCAGCTCCATTATCGATGTGACATTCGTTAGCAGCAACCTAATTAAAGGGGGCTGTGAGTGGCGGGTCGATGAGGAGTTTACTAATAGCGACCACCAAGCTATTATATGGGAAATCAACACCACTCCCAAACGAAGATTGTGTGTCAGTCGTGCGAGGTCACAGCCAGTCGGTTGGAACAAAAATGCTTTCGATGCTGATTCATTCGCCTTGGTTATGGAGCAGGAACCATTGTCAATAGCAACAAGCGCAGAAGCCACTGCCAAAGAGGTAATGACAAGCGTTGTCAAGTCCTGCGATGCTTCCATGCCAAGGAGACGGCAGAACAACAGCCGCCCACCAGTTTACTGGTGGAACGACACGATCTCACAACACCGACGAGAGTGTCTCAAAGCACGAAGGCTGCATCAACGAGCACGGAGACGCGACAGGGTCACAACAGAAGAACTAAGGCTCGACTATGAGATCAAAAGACAACAACTACGAAGAGCCATTCTCTCAAGCAAGAGATCCTACTGGAAGGAGTTGTGTGACGAAGTTGACCAAGATCCATGGGGAAAACCGTATAAAATCGTGATGCATAAAATCAAGGCCACCCCCATTACATCAACGAACTGCCCCGAATCATTGCACAGCATTGTCACTCACTTGTTTCCTGCGAAGCCTGAGCTACCCGCTTATCCTTCGTGGCAGGTGAGGGACGAAGATATACCATCAGTGACTATGAATGAGCTGATGGGCGCGTGCAACCGGCTCCAAAACGGTAAGGCTCCCGGTCCAGATGGCATACCTAACATCGCGCTAAAATGCGCCATAGCCAATAGGCCTGACATGTTCCTACACATGTATGAGACCTGCCTAAAGCAGGGGGTTTTCCCGACTAAGTGGAAAAAGCAGAGGCTTGTGCTCCTACCTAAAGGGGGAAAGAAACATCCAGACGAACCGTCATCATATCGTCCCCTCTGTATGTTGGACTATGCGGGAAAACTCCTTGAAAGAATAATAGCAGATAGGCTGGAGCCCTACGTTGAGCCAAAACTTTCCACCAACCAATTCGGGTTCAGAAAGGGGAGATCAACCATCGATGCCGTGACACTCGTTACCAACATCGCCAGAGAGGCTATCTCGGGAAAGAGATGGAGAAGAGGTGGAAAAAAGTACTGTCTAATAGCCACCCTGGATATCAAAAACGCCTTTAACTCGGCCCGCTGGGACCGCATTTTGGAGGCTCTTGCCAGGATGGAAGTTCCTCAGTACTTGCGCAGAATGGTTTCAGCGTATTTCAAGGACCGCATCTTGTTGTACCAAACTGAAAATGGGCAAGTAGACTATAAGATCACAGGAGGTGTACCTCAGGGCTCTGTTCTGGGCCCCCTCTTATGGAACGTAATGTACAACGACCTGCTCCTGCTCGGTCTGCCTGAGGGCGTCAGGCTAGTGGCATTCGCCGATGATGTGGCATTGATCATATTGCGCAAGCACATAGAGGAGATACAAACAACCTTCTCATTCGCTATAGCCACAATTCAGCATTGGATGCTCGCAGCGGACTTGAGTTTAGCAGAGCAAAAGACCGAAACACTTCTTGTTAGCAGTCGGAAGGCAAGGGAAACCATCACCCTCAAAATAGGCGACACCTACATAAAGTCGCAGCCCTTCATCAGCTATTTGGGGGTGCTCCTGGACACACGGCTCAACTTCAAAGAGCACATAATCGCGGCCAGCAAGAAAGCAGCTGGGGTACAGGGGGCATTATCTAGAATAATGCCGAATGTCGGAGGCCCTAGACAGATAAGAAGACAGCTACTGGCAACAGTAACTACTTCTGTTTTGTTGTACGGGGCACCGGTATGGGAGAAATCGCTCGAGCTACCATCGTACCGCCGGAAAATGAAATCAGTCCAGCGGCTCTCAGCGCTTCGAGTGGCATCATCCTACCGCACTGTGTCTTACGAGACGGTGAGTGTGATTGCATCTACCCTACCAATCGACATCCTGGCTGCAGAAAGGGGACGGCTTTATCGCAGAAAGTTAGAGAAATACCAACCGACAGGAAACAGCGATGAAAGAGCCATGAGTCTAGGGCAATGGCAGGAGAGGTGGGACAGCTCTACTAAAGGCCGGTGGACATATCGATTGATACCTAACATCAGTCGTTGGGTCAACCGCCAGCATGGGGAGGTTGGGTTTTACATCACTCAACTACTGACTGGACATGGATGCTTTCGAGCATACTTGCACAGGTTCAGGAGGGCAAACTCCCCAAACTGCCCACACTGTACGGACGTGGTAGAGGACGCGGAACACGTGTTCTTCTCCTGCCCCCGGTTTCAGGATCAACGTGCTGAAGTGGAGAGGATTCTGGAGACTAATATCGTTCCAGAACAATTAGTAGAAGCCATGCTGAAGGGCCCCCAAGCCTGGAACTTGGTATCAGATTACGCGGAGACAATCCTCAAAGAGCTCCGCAATACCTTCGAGGAGTAGGCTTTAGAGGCTTTCAATGTAAGAGCAGTAAACATCTGCAATGAACCACCCTTGCGAAGTAGTATTGAGTAAGAGTGCCGCAAGGGACCATGGTTGTAGGAGAAAGAGGTTAGGGTTTTAGCGGGTATACGGTATACTGGTTTCAATTCAATGATTTACTCTTGCTTTGAAGTCATTACATCGGGAGTCCCGCACGACGGCCAGCACGTGCTAGCTAAGTACGCAATGTATTTCCCCCCTCTTCGGATAAAAAAAAAACACACACACACACACATATATATATATATATATATATATATATATATACACTAAGTGTAGTACAAATATATTTTACTACGCTTAGTGAGTGACAACATCAGTAATCCCGAGATGAGTGAGATCTCATTGAAACTTCGAAAAAGTGTCTTTTCTAAGACAAACAAGAGAAAGACACGAGATTCCCGAGAAAAGCCAATACATTTCATACTCGTGAGCATGAGAAGTAATATATATATATATATATATATAAAGGCCCCCGGTAGAGCAGAGGGAATGTGCTCGAACCTCCAAAATTCCACTAATTCGGAGGCTGAACCGAGTCTCGAATCCCAGCCATGCCACGGCTTTTAATTAATAAAAAGACGTGACGTCATCTCGGGGGTACGGTCGTCTCTGGTAACTGGCAAAATCCATGAGAAAGAGAATCATTGCTCCTTACCAACCCGCATTGAGGCAGCGTGGTAAGGTATGCCTCAGAACCTCAAACATGTCGAATTACAAAACTCACGGAATTGTACCCCAGGTGGGTAAGCAATCCCACACCGGGAAACCGGTCTGCCTCAAGGATTCTGGGGGAGGCAAACATTCGACTACACTACATCTAGCAACATATAACTGCCGAACACTCTCGAACCAAGCTAGAATTGTAGAATTAGAATAAGAAGCAGTAAAAATCAAGTGGGATATCATTGGCATAAGTGAAGTTAGGAGGAAAAACGAAGAGCTAATAACACTTGAATCAGGCAACCTCCTATACCACCGAGGAACACCAACAGGAAGAACTAGTGGTGTTGGATTCCTCATCCATAAGAGATGGACCGATAAAATTATAGGCGTGTCCGGAACATCAGACAGAGTCGCAAGTCTAACATTGTCGCTTTCGAAAAGATACTCTATTCAAATAATACAAGTTTACGCCCCAACAATTAGTCATTCTGACGAAGAAATCGAACAACTATACAGCGAAATCAAAGAGGCCTTAGATACCAACAACAGCCATTTCAAATACATTATCGGCGACTTCAACGCGAAAATTGGGAAAAAACAAGACCGAGAAGGATCAGTGGGGAACTTCGGGTTCGGTGAACGAAATAAAAGAGGAGAGAGATTAGTACAGTTCGCACACTATCAGAACATGTACATATCAAACTCCTTCTTCAAGAAAAATTCTAATAGGAAATGGACTTGGGAAGCTCCAAATGCGTCAGTCAAAAATGAAATTGACTTTGTCCTGACAAACAAGATTAATACCATCAAAGATGTAAGCACGCTAAATAAATTCAGGACAGGAAGCGATCACAGACTTGTCAGAGCAAGGATTGTCCTTAATACGAAACTGGAGAGATTTAAACTTACTAGGAAGACGCCCGCTACTAGCATAGACATTAACAACCTGAAAGAAAATTCTGAAAAATATCAGACGCTGATAGAAAAGAAGCTCCGGAAACAACAAGACAACACACAACTAATGAATACAATACTGACCTGTGCTAAAGAAATAGGCGGAAGCCAACAACGAAACGAACACAAGAAGCTTAGTTCGGAAACAAAGGCGTTCCTTCAGAAAAGAAGAGAACTGAAAAGGACAACAGACATCCAACGCATACATACATGCATGCATACAGTGAACTATGCAAGACAATAAGAAAGAAAATTGCAGAGGACATCAAAAAATACAACGAAAAATTGGTAGAAACTGCAATTGAAAATCGGAAAAGTTATAAAAACACTAAGAAAGCATTGATAATTGGGAAAAGACAAGTAATCGCATTGACAGAAGAAAATATCAGAATAACGGATAGACACAAAATAATGGAGCATGTCACGAAATTCTACACGGATCTATACAAAGCCCCCGAATCCCTGGAAATACAGCTGACGAAAGAAGAAATACCTGAAATACTTGTGGAGGAAGTGGAATCAGCGGTCAACAAAATGAAAAATGGCAAGACAGCAGGTAACGACGCAGTAACGGCTGAACTACTAAAATATGCTGGTAGAGAAGCATGGAAACGCCTAGCCAAAATATATACGAATTGCCTAAGAACCAGACACATCCCAGAAAAATGGAATAGCGCCCTCATAGTATTAATCCATAAGAAAGGCAATAAAGAAGACATTCGGAACTACAGACCGATAAGTCTCCTGCCGGTAGTGTACAAAATATTCACTAAAATCATACAAAACAGAATACAGAGTACACTAGATTCCGCTCAACCCCGAGAACAAGCCGGATTTCGTAGTGGCTTCAGCACAATCGATCACATACACACTATAAGGGAAGTTATCAGTCGAACTAGAGAATATCAAATACCACTTGCCTTGGCCTTCATTGACTTCGAAAAAGCGTTCGACACTATATATCCGAAGGCGGTAATCAACGCCCTGAGTGAACAAGGTGTAGATAAGCCATACATAGAAACGTTGGCTAATATATACAAGGAAGCCAAAGCCAAAATCAGAATATACGAAGGCAGCCCTGAATTTCCTACTAACAGAGGAGTGAGACAAGGTGACTCAATATCACCGAAGCTATTCACAGCGGCATTAGAGAGTATCTTTCGACGATTAGACTGGGACCACAAAGGACTGAACCTAGATGGAGAATATCTAAACCATCTGAGATTCGCCGATGACATTGTCCTAATTGCCAATAACGCAGGAGAACTACAAAATCAAATCAATGAACTTAGCAGAGTAAGCAAGGAAATAGGCCTAAAAATAAATATCGGAAAAACAAAGATAATGTACAACGAACTAATAGACTCACAAGACATCACAATAGATAACACAGTTCTGGAAATAGTAGAACAATATATATACCTAGGTCAATTAATACACATCTCAGGTTCGCTACTACCAGAAATAAACAGAAGGATCAAACTTGCATGGATGACGTTTAGAAGAAACTCCATAATCTTCAAGTCACGAATGGCATTCCGCCTTAAGAAGAAAGTATTTGATCAGTGTGTTCTACCAGTACTGACATACGGTTGTGAAACCTGGATTCTGAAAACCGAACTTACAAGAAAACTACAAGTAGCACAAAGGTCTATGGAAAGATGCATGATCGGAATAACGAGAAGAGATCGGAAGAGAATAGAGTGGATAAGGAACAAAACCCAGGTAATAGATGATATCGACAGAGTGAAATCTCTGAAGTGGCAATGGGCAGGGCATTTGGCGAGAAGACAAGATAATAGGTGGTCAACAAAAATCACACAATGGTATCCTAGGGGTGTTAAAAGACCAAGGAAACGCCCCAATGTAAGATGGGACTATGACATCAAGAAAATAGCAGGCATAACCTGGTCCCAAAAAGCGTACAACAGAACAACATGGAGAGATTTGCGAAACGAATATGTAAGAGAGGCTACACCATAAAATAATGGTCGAAATTAGCTGCATATGATGATGATGATGATGATGATATATATATATATATATATATATATATATATATATATATGTATGTATGTATTAGATGGTTTCCGGGAATTCATCCGCGTAGTTGATAACTGATCCCTGTCGGGATCGATGGTAAAATGACGACTTTTCGGCAGAGTCACATCTGCCCTCTTCAGGTCGGTTCGCATAATTCTCGTAGCCTTCTGCTTTTGCTTCTAGTTACTCAAATACTGTATTCAAGTAATTAATTATGTAATGTTTATACTAACCCTCGGTGGTGTGTAGGTGCAGGGGTAGATGGTCCTGCTGTAGGCTTTGGCTGAGTTGTTGTGCTAGTACCATTTGTAGTAGTAACATGTGAAGTTGTTGTTGTTGGTGTGGTTGTTGAGACTGTTGTTAATGCTGTTGTTGGGACTGGTGTTGAGGGTTTAGTTGTAGTGGAAGGTTTGATAGTTGTAACTGCGGGTGTTGTAGTGGGGCTTGTAGTACTACTTTTATTACCTGGAATATAAATCAACTCTATAAAACTCAAATAATTGATACTGTTTATCATAAAGATGAATTTAGAACAAAACAAATTTTATTTAATATTATGATAATGACATTTTTTTTTTATATAAACCCATCCAGGCATATCAGAATGAGAAACAGTTTAACTAAGTATCTCAATATGTCTGATTTTTTTGTCGTCAAGCATTTTTCTTAATATAAATATAGAAATATTTTGTTTTCTGTTTACATGTGCTTTAAATGACAGCTTTCTACAGAATTAACCAAAAATGTTACCAATGAATCATTTCATTAAACCTTTTCAGAACCATCAAAGAGGTTGAATCATTTCGTAAAAAAATTAATTATTTAATAAAAAAATGATAAAATAATTGGCATATTTATTTGCTTACATCATAGAAACAACGTTCAACTAAAAACCTACAGAGCTGTTAAAAAAACGAACGGTCCAATTTTTACTGAGAAAAGTATAAATACTAAAAAATATTGATTTTTTAAAAATCTATATGTTTGATCATTAGTAAGATTAACATAACACCATACAATAAACAGCTCAATAATAGGTACCTACAAGCAAAGTAGTAAACAATAAAAGGTGCTTATTCTGTACCAATTAATTACTTACTTATCTAGTGTATTTTTGAAGTCGGTTCCAAGGAAACTAAAATGCTGCATTGCTTACATATCTACTACTTCCTCAAGAATAATTTGTACAGAAGCATATTTTATTTATTTATGTTTCGCTAATTATTTTCAACATGTTCTATTTTGAGGTCAGTTAATTTTTTAATGTTTTATTTTCAGCATTTTAGTTCTATTTTGAACTCAGGTATTGTTTATTTTTTACTAATACTAGTTTCTGTATACATACTGCTACAAATTCTTTAAATACCGTGCATTCCTACATTAACATCCCTTATACTTGCACCATGTATATTACGGAACAAGTTCACCCTGTTCACAAACATACTCTATTCGTATACCCTGAATATTGTAATCATATTGTGAGGGAAATTCATCCGATATTTCGTGAAATCGTATTCATTGGATATTTCGTGGAGGAAATATATAAATACGGAGAGCTGTCCAAGGAATTCATTCGGTATTTATTTAGTCACAGTTTAGTAAACATCAGGTGTGCAAAATAAATTGTAAATAGTTGTGTGTACATAAAATTAGTAGACATAAATTATACTGAGTGCGGCTGTTTTTTATATAAATGAGTAAATAAAAACATTACACTGGTGTCAGATGTTCGGTGTATTTGTGAAACGTTAGAAGTGGAAAATAAATAGACTAACAATATTTAAAGCGGCGAGTTTGAACCAATTGAAACTGACTGATTTAAAAAATAACTTGAGAAAAGGGTATTAGAAATTAGTAGGAAGAACAGTGAATTAATAAAACGGCTGCGAGATGCCCTAATAAATGAAAATACTGATCCCGATAAATATTTTTTTGAAATTTCTGGTAATGGGGTATGCTATTAAAAAAATGACATAAAATTTAAAAGAAACATTACATGAATACTCTAAAACCCTAGAGGAAAAATTGCAAGATAAATTTCTAGAAAATTTTAAGTCTTCAGAAGATAAGCTACAAAAATTACAAGGAAATTCTTAAACCGCAGAAGATAAATCGTAAGAAAACTCCAAAACCTTGAAAGAATCGTTAGAAGCCCAACTACTAGAAAATTCTAAATCCTTAGGACAAAATATGGAAAGCATGGTACACAAAAATTCAGAAATGATAGAAGAAACTATTGACGCGAAGAGCTGAACCAGACAACAGTCAAAAATGAAACGCGGATAGAAGAGCAAAAACAGATAATGGAGGGTGTGATCAGCAAAATAAAAGAACAGGTAGGCAACACAATCAAAAACCGAACGCAGGGACAGTCCAGAAGTAGTGGATTCAAACATTGTCCTCGAGTGGACAAGACACAAAATGAAACCTCCCTAAGTTGATAGAAAATCGTCATGGACTAATTATCGGCGCCAATTCGCGGCTGTAGCAAAGCTAAACGGAGGGCGGCAGAGAAGAAGGCAATAGCATCAAACCTCGCCTTAAGAGGAGAGGGTGCAGATATTTTGCAAACGTTCAATACCTCTGAGCAAGAAGACTATAAACAACTGGTCAAACGTTCAGAACTGAGGTATGACCAGACACATTTGGAGCATGTCCACCACTCCCAATTGAAAAATCGCCACCAGAGTTCAAATGAATCCCTACATGAGTTTGAAGCTGATATTGCCCGTCTAGTTCGCCATACCTATGCAGCCCCACCGTAAAATATTAAAGAATTGTTAGCAGTGCAAAAGTTTTTCGATGGACTTCGGGCCCAAGGAGCCAGACAAGCATTGATAATAGCTCGACTGACTCAATTAATGAATGCACTGCCTCGAGCTCTGGAATTCGAGGCTGCGAAAAATACATGTAAAGGTCAAGGCAGATAAGGAGAATCGGAAGATGGCGAGAAGTATAAAACCTCTGTAAGGAAGATAGTAAAGAAAGTCATTGCCCCAAAAAAGGCAACTATGCTGTTGGAAGGGTGGTAAGGTAGGACATATAAGCAGTCGTTGCAAGGGTAGCAACGGAGTACCTACTTCCTCGTCAGAACATCGCGTTGGAACGAGCCATAAGAGCGCTAATGTGTTATTGAAGAGACCAGGCCCTGATAATTGTAAATGGTGAGAGAACTGAAGGAAAATGGACTGTTCTCTGTAGAAGTATCGAAGTAGATGACCATTGACAATCTGAGGAGATCCGAAAATACCAGAGATTAGATCCAGAGTTATCCAGTGGAAGGAAGAAGACCATAAACGTAGGTGGCGGAAGATATCCCGATTCTCACCCACCATAAAGTCATACTGGGTTCAGTGGAACTCCCTTATCCTGGAGAACGGACTTCTGCAGCGCGTGCTGGAAACTCCAGAGGAGGACAAGGATAGAAAATAGATTGTAATCCCCAGAAATAGGAGACCGGAGGTTTTGCGGGAACTACATGATGGCACAGCCGGCGGACATCTGGGAGTGACAAAAACCCTGGGAAATTTAAGCGAACGCTTCTATTGGTTAAACTGCCAAGCAAATGTCAAGGATGGGTGCCGGAAATGTACGGTTTCCATGAAGCAATATAACGTAGGCAGTCTATCTGAGAGTAGCCATTGATGTTGCCGGTCCATTTCCTGAATCTGACTCCGGAAATAAGTACATTATGGTGGTAATAGACTATTTCAATAAATGGGGAGAAGCTTATGCCTTGGCTTGGCCGATGCTGATGTCCTTATCAAGGAATGGATCAGCCGTTTTGGTGTTCCCTTTGAGTTGCACTCAGATCGGGTAGAGATTTCGAGTCTACTCTTTTCCAAGACGTCTGCAAACTTCTGAAGATCAATAAACACGGACGACAGCATTACACCCGCTATCCGCCATTTGTCAAAGGTGTCTCTGACCACCAAAGAGACTGGGACCAGTATCTTCACTTATTTCTAATGACATATTGTTCGTCTGTGCAAGAGTCCACGGGTCAGACCCCGGCCAGTGTTATTATGGGATGAGAGTTACGACTGCCATGCGATTTGATCTGGATGTCCACCAGGTGAAGACTATGTCAGCCAGTTACGTCAAAAGAAGAACAACATCCATCAATGAGAATGGTTAAATTTCGAGAATGCCAGTGCCCGAATGAAGGAAGCATATGACATCAAAGCCGAAGGCGGAGAATTCCATGTTGATGATCTTGTTTGTTTGTATAACCCGCTTGCGAAAAAAATTCATTCAGTATTTAGTCGCAGTTTAGTCAACACCAGGTGTGCAAAATAAATTGTAAATAGTTGTGTGTACATAAAATTAGTAGAAATAAATGATAGTGAGTTCGGCTGTGTTTTTAAATAGAACCCGATGAGTAACTAAAAACTTTACAATATAGTACTTAAACCCCGTACGAACTACTGCATATATTTCACCCTGTATATGTACCCCTGTATACCTGCACTCTGTTTAGTACACCACCCTGTATATTTACATCTTGTAAACTTACACGTTTTACACTTTACGCTAGTTTATATACTTACAATCAGTTTAGTTCCATTCTGTATATTGGACTTCCGCCGCAGCACTGCCGACAAACCATGGGCCTGCTATGATGGGTATCTGAGGCCCTTATTTTATCGCACGCACGATAGTTTTAATTTTGTGATAACTCCTAAGATATTAATTTAAATTGTATGTTGCTTAAGCTAAATAACCAATTTGTTAAGGCTTAATATCGTATCCGTCTAAATGGCTTTCCAATTACCACATTATTAAGTGACCATTATGGACTTTTCTGTAGACTTATAAGCGGATATGAAAGGGATCAAAGAGCGTTTTCGATGAAAGCGCCCAGTTGAGATTTTTTCCGAGATCTTCAACCATTGTCGTCATATTTGAACCAATTTTAACAAAACGTTATACACACAACCCTTTGTTTCATCCCGTTCATTGATGAAAATCGTTTAAAAATCCGTTTGGTAGCTTTCGACAAGTGATTTTGTTCATATAACCTTAAAATTGCGGAGTACGTAGAAGTTGTTGAAGTTCGCGATTAAAAGTTTCGTGTCACCAACTCCTAGACTAGTATGTTGGTGTTAAAATATTTATGAGGAAATGTCATATAGACACTTCAAAGGTGTTTCATATATAGTTTTTTCACGATTTTCTGAAAAACTACCTGTTAATAGTCATAGAAAAATATATGGGACACCTTGGGATGTTTCTTAATAGAACGCAATTTAGAAAATCATCCAGATCAGTTTTGGAGAAATCGACCAATATACCTAAAACCACGCAAGTTTTAAACAGGCGGAAAATCAATTTTATCTTCGCTAGCTACAATTTTGTCTTGCTATGAACCCACTCTCACATAAACTGAACTCACCTAACTTTGGGTTGTCTCAAATACAAAAACATAGAAGCATTAAAGATAAATCATGTTTTATATTTTTCCATGTGCAATCTGGCCTAGACAAGTGCCAAATTATAAATATAGTTTAAAGGCAAAATACAACAGGGGCCCTACCAAATAAGAGATTTCACATCAATTGAAATCATGCAGGAACGCAACACAAACACTTTGGAATAAAACAAGCTCAACGAACTGACCACGCTACCACTAAGGAAGACCTAATAGAAGAATTTTACAGATGAGTAAATTAAATGTTGAAGACCAAACTTAACAGTAAAAATCTATTTCAGGCTATTAACACCAATGAATGCTTAATGCTCAGTTACTCTTTTGGTATAATCAATTGGTGCAAAACTGACATTGATTTACTACAGAAAGTTAGAGTATTAACTAGTGCCCAAAATCATCATTCAAAGAGCTGTCGAATGTAAATCATTGCCATAAGGCAAGGTATTGGCAGATATAGGCATTCTTCAATTTTCTAATTAGTTTGTGAGAATATGTCGCAGAATTTTCTGACGTCCACAGAGTCACACTCCAGGTTGATGAGTCAACACCATTACGATCAAAACTACTCAAATTGTAAGAAAACTCCATTCGTGGAAGACATACAAAGAACGTCAACCACTAATATAATTCAAAATCAAGTATTTCCAACTAAGAACTATCTATAGCACATCCATAAAGGAATTACGAGGAATTACCACCGAAATTTGAACTATCACAATCAGTAAGCATACTACATCTACACATGCCCAGTCTTTTTCATAACTTGACACAATGACAAGCTGCCTTGGGACCTCACGATATTGACTGATCAAACATTTACTCACAATAACCAAACAAAGAATAACAACCTTAATTGATTTAACAATCCGTGAAACAATCTACAAAATTACCCTATAAAAAAGGAATCAGGAATAGTCCAAACAGATCACAAAGATCAGAAAATCCAGGTTCAAACATACCAGATATAACTAATTACTTATCTAAATTTTTTTGTATATATTAAGTCCAGTTCTTCAACGATTGAGAACTTTTTTAAAATTAATATTAAAACCACCCATAATTATAATTATTGTTACGACAGTTCATCCGACTGCTGGTGCAATCGGCCATCAACCAATTCGTGGAAGGGACATTATTCCGATACTTCTGGGAATCCGAAATGTTTCGTCTCTCAACAGGCCGACCGCTGCCGTTATGGGAATTCCCTTAAAGCTTCCACAACATGAAAGAGTTTCCCGATGGTTCGTGGACTTACCAGACAATTCGGAAAGAAATATATAAATATGGACAGCTAGCGATAGGAGGCATTCAGTTTTCGACGGTCGTATTGTATAGTTAAGATAAAATGTAAATAGTTCTTGTAAATATAAATTGTGTTAAAGTAGTGGAAATAAATTAGAGTGAGCTGGACTGTGTTTTTAAATAAATTCAAGAACTAAACTGAACCCGAGTGTGAAAATAAAAACACTACAGTGGTGTCAGGTGTGGGGTGAATTTGTGGAACTTTGAAGTGATAAATAAATAGACTAACAATGTTTAAAACAGTGACTTTGGACCAATTAAAACTTGAGGAAAGTGATTTAGAAATTAGTGGGAAGAAAAGTGAATTAATACAACGACTACGAGATGCCCTAATAAATGAAGGTAACGATCCCGAGACTTATTTGTTTCAAGTTTCTGGTAATGGAGACATGAGTATGCTATTAAAAAAAATGGAAGAAAATTTAAAAGAAACATTGCAAGATAAATTACTGGAAAATTCTAAGACTTTAGAGGTTAAGCTACAAACATTACAAGAAAATTCTAAGTCCTTAGAAGATAAATTAGCAGAAAATCCTAAGAAACTAGAGGACAAGTTGCTAGACAATTCTGAAAACTTGAAAGAGGCTTTAGAAGATACATTACTAGAAAATTCTAAATCCCTAGAAGACAGACTAATAGAAAATTCTAAAACCTTGAAGGAATACTTAGAAGCCCAATTACTGGAAAATTCTAAATCCCGAAAATTTGAAAAACATGGTAGAGAAAAATTCAGAAATGCTACAACAGAAAATAGACGAGAATGAAGCTCGGATGCAAGAGCTGAAGCAGTAAAGATTCTACACATGAAATGAGACAAGGGGAAAACGAATGGATAGTACAGATACTTGACAACAAAGTACTCCAATATATGAAGGAAACATACTGTATAATAAATAGTTAGAATTCCAAAAAAAATTAGAGGGGCTCTTGAAATCTAAAAACTAAACATCTCATCATAGCAATCAACAAATTAACAATACCTACCTCAAAGCACATGGTATAACAGAGTGGGCAAACACAGTCCTCAAATACATTAGAATCTTGACAAGGACAAAACTCACACTATAGAAAGCTACATGCTAACTCCTAAAAAGAAATGAATTAGGTAGAGGACTCCTAGATCTACATCAACTAAAGCTAAATTGGAAAAAGTGCATTCCAACATACTTTCAAACTAAAGAGTATGCACTACACAAACTAATCATACAAATAGACAAAAGTTACAATCATTTGACCTATGATCCCAAAATCAAATTCTAAATGCAAATCTTTACATGGAAGATATTAGAATCATGTTAATAATGGGCACACAAAGAAAGTACTCAGTTACACATTTTTGTAATCTGGAGAAATAATATGAAGAAACTGAAAAATATATCCTTAATGTTCAGGATCTGTCATACCTATCAACAATTAAAGGCAATATAAATTTTGGTTTTCCTGAAACTCCTAATAGATTAGGCTAAATGATCTACAAATTTGCTATTTGTTGCATCAATGATTTGGATGGAACCAAAATATTATTTAAGTGACTGTAAATTTTGTACAACCAAGTCCCAATACACCGTCAGGCACCCAGACTGTCTGCACAAAAGCTTCCAAATTGATTAGAAACTAATGAAGCTGTTCTTAGTCAAGACAATACATAACATATCTGAAGATAGCAACTAAACTTATAAACCGTATTCTTGAAAAGAACCATACATTAACAAAAAAGTGATATAACAATTTGGGTGAGCTTTTAGGGTTACATTAAATCACTGGAATTACTTTGTTCTGAAGTGAAAATTTCTTATTTCCAACATTGTGGTTATGAATTAAAACCTTGCTTTTCTAAAGCTAATGATTTGTTTAGTTAATCACTTACTCCAGGACAAAAGATTGTTAAAAATTAACATTTGCTGAACCCTAAATCTTTACATGGGAGATATTACAATCATGTACAACCTTAGAGCTTGTACTTCTGAAGGTAGCCTGCAATACACAAATAACATGTCAAAACTAAAAAAGAGGGCATCAGAGAGAGCAACAGGATATTTCACTTAAATGGAAGCTGCTTGCAATGAAATACATCCAACATGTAGTTCATTAATGCTACTTACTATTGCTTGTAAAACCCTGCCTCATGAAAAAAAAATGTAAAACTATGTATAAAGATGCTAGCTAGTTTTCTAAAGCCAGCAAAAATTAATCGGAATATTTCTTTTTATGTTATTATCAAAACCTTTTTTAGGAAACCATAGAGGCAAAAATTTAATAACATAGAAAGCCTTATCCTTGAAAATGCATATGCCTAACACTTATTTGACACTCTTGCCCAAAGTTTTTGGTGGTTTAAATGATAAAAAAGCTGAAATATTTCATCATTCTTAGTAGAGAAATTTAAGAGAAATGGATTCCATGAATGTGAGCTGATAATTGCAGGAGACTTAAAGGGGAACTGCCAGAAACAAAACACTCTTGAAAATCATCTCTTGATTATAAAGTAAATAATAATTCTCAAGTGCAAGTGATTTTTGTACTTTTTGAATAGTTACATTAAAAAATGATAAAGGTTAATGGGTAACAAAAGTAAATTTGCATTTTTTGGACCAATGCAATTGTATATTGATGTGTACTCAGGCAATTAATAATTAGCAGTTTAATATCTTAGTGAAAAAAAAACTCAATTTGACCTTTAAAGAGGCGGCAGAGACTAGATATGAAACAATGCTTTGTCTGATTCTATATGTTTGAATGCATTATCAGAGGTCTTTTCTTTTAGGCTGACCGCACATCAAAGAAACATGAAACGTAAAACATGAAACTTGAAACACGTTTTACGAAAATAGAATACAGCATAACAAATAGCTGTGCGCACACCAAACAAGTGTGTTTCATACTTCGAAAACATTTTTATGGCTTGCAATCGTATTGAAACAAGTTTCATGAAATAGAACACATTCTATTTTTCTGTTTCAGTTTCACTGTTTGATCAACTTGAAATTTAGCATAAAGTTTGTTTAATTCCTTTACAACCAAATAGGTAGATACTATTTTTAAGATTAATATCTTTTAATGAATAAAGTAATCACAATCTTTGTTAGTTGACAGACTTTTTTATGAAAATATTTGAATGTTACAATGTGAACGAAAAGATCCACTAAACTAAGTTTTATAACATACAATTTATTACCATTATTACAGTTATTTAAAATATCTCTTTATGAAATTGTGTAAGAGAATGATAAATAATAACTTAGTAGTTAATAATTATATGCAGAATGATGAATGCAAACTTTAAGGCTTTCTCTGGTGATGGTGAATTGTCAACTGTAAATATTTTATCTAATTTGTTTTAAATTAAGAAATAATTTAAATATTCCAATATCTAATTTAAACAAAAAAAGAAGTAATTAGAAAGAGTTATATTGTTGTAATTGTTTGTATCTTTGTATAAAATGAATTAAATTTGACATGATGGTTTAATTCCCTTGCACCTTTATAATAAATGTGGTCTCAACTAATACTACAACAAATATGCAACTTTATTTTTGTTTCATTCATTAGTATGTTACAAAATAACAGTTTCGCTTTTTGTGATTTATTATTTCAGTTTTATATTTCACATTTTATGTTTCTGAGATGAAGCTTAGAAAGCACTCAGCTAATAGTTATACACAATGACAAAATGATTTTTGAGTGTTATTGTTACCTTACAAAAAAACAATGGGCTAATGGATAATGAAAAAAGTCAACTTACAATTTCAAAGAAATTGATAACAAGTTTCCTTTGGCCTTTATGTTTTATCAAATAAATCAACCTCAACATTTACTACAAAGTGATACTTAGATAAGAAAGGTATCAAATATCACATAACCAGGTATTTGAAACCAATTACTATGATTGATAAAGTAGGAGGGCAGTGTTAGCACAGATTACATATCATATATAAAATATACCATTAATTGAAAATTAACTAAACAAATAAATATAGTTATTTTAACCGTTTTTCATAGATTTCAAAGAATAAAAATCTCTCACCATGTATATCTTCTCCTGGAACATAAATTGTAGAACTGTCAATAATTATAGGTGCCTCAGTGGAATTATTTAACTTTGTATTGATTGTTGAATTACCATTAATTATAGGTGCCCCTGTAGAGTTCTCTGATTTTGTATATGTTTGATTTTGTTGACTCTCAGTAACATTAGGCTGTCTAAAGTTTTGTTCTTGTATGGTATCTAAAATAAATATAAAATATTTGAACATAATCATATATTTAAATGTAAAAATTTGCAATTCAATATTGGATTCAATAAAGTTAATTTCAGAAATTTAATTCCATTCCATCCTTTATCAATTATCAAAAAAGACCAATATTCAATTACCAACTACAATGTTCAATAACTAATTTGTTCAAATACAGATTTCAAGTTACCTTGGGTATTTGTAGAAACAGTTAAGAGTAATAGTAAAGCAACTACAGCGTTTTTCATTTTTATATATTTATCTCGGTTGTCTAACTAATTACAATTTACTTCCTATATGTTGCTCTCAAATCAAAACGTATTCTAATTCCTAATAATTCTAATATCGATTTTTACAAATATAACATCACTCACTTCTAACTTTAACTGTCATTCGATAAGTGATAAGTACCATAGACATAGACAATAAGTACATTACACACATATATAAATCTCTTATCTATGCATTACACCCTTAGAGCATTTACTTTCTAGAGATAGCTTGCAGTGCACAAATGTCGTGGTAAGACTAAGGAGAGAGAGGGCAATAGAGAGGGCAAGAGGCTATTTCACTCGGTTGGGAGCTGGTTCCAATAAAGCATGTTGTTCATTGGCTGCGTCCACCGAGCATCCACCCACTAAGTGAAATAGCCTCTTACTGTCTCTATTGCACTCTTTTTCTAGCGTTGCCACGATTTTATGCTTGACAGGCTATATCTAGATGGTAAATGATCTAAGATTACACCCCATATCCATTACACAAAATACGTCGATAAATAATTAGGCCACTAAACACGTACACTGAGTAAATCAAAGAACACAGAGTTTTTTTACACTGACTGGTACTACAATTCTGGACGGTCATTTTGGGTCAACCTCACTTCAGAGCCCCGATTCTTGAAACCATTCGATCGACAGCTAACTATATCATTCGACAAGGGACGTATGTCGTATGAAAACTGACATAAATGAAATATAATACATGGCTTAAACTTCATTTTAGTCAAATTTTCATGCGACTTACGTCGAAAGTCGAGTGGTAGTGCCTTGGAGCATGTACCTTCTGGAGCTAGCCTGCAATGCGCAAATTCGTGGCAAGGCTAGAAAAAGACTGCAATAGAGACAGTAACAGGCTATTTCACTTGGTGGGTGAAAGCAACCACTGAACAACATGCTGATCGTATTTTATAGGAAGCAGCTCCTAACCGAGTGAAATAGGCTCTTGCCCTCTCTATTACCCTCTCTCTCTCTTTGGTCTTGCCACGACATTTGTGCACTGCAAGCAGGGCTGCCAGATCTCACGATTTATCGTGAGATCTCACGATTTTGGATAAAATCTCACGATCTCACGATAGGTGTCCCTCATGAGTGTGAAATTACGTACGTACTTAGATAAAATTTAAAATATACGTAATAAAAGGTTATCAGAAATTTATCAACTGTAATACCATCCTGAATTTAGTTGAACAACCACAAAATGTCTTTTTGCAGTTACCGGCGAATTACCGATGTTATACAAAAGGGCTGTTCCAAATTGGATACAGGTTCAGTATCATGCATTCATCAGGTTGGAACAACAACAACGGCTTCAATAATTTGTGGGACAGATCTTTTATCGGCAAAGCGCGCTGCTTTTTTCAAGCCGTTCTCTGTTTAAATTAGCGCCACGAGGGAGTCAGGGCTCATTTTTGTTCGTACTTCTGTGTCTATATTTCGATCTATGAGCTGTTGTTATGAGTTTCTTCTTTCTTAGAGTTTATTCGAGTATTACAGTCGATTAATTTTCTCGCTGAAAGTTCTTTAGATTCGATCATTTGAATTTTATTAGATGATTAATTGTTGACTAATACGATATGGTTTTACCTACATGTAATTTTCACAGGTAAATCTGAAGAATGTTCAGATATTGAAGAATTTTGTTTACGAGTTATTTTTACATTAGACCAAAGGGTGGTGGACCAATTCTGACCGCGTATTCGTGATCAGCGAGCAAAATATTTCGGATAGCATGTCTCGCATATCTGAATCAGATTTTTTTGTGTGGCGGCGTTATTTTCAATAATGCCCGTTTCTTGCTTTTGAACGTAAACGATTTTTATCTTAGAGTATCTACTTCCTAGAGATAGCCTTCAGTGCATAAATATCGTGCCAATGCTAGAAAGAGAGAGCAACAGAGAGTGAAATAGCCTCTTGCTGTCTCTATTACCCCCCTTTTCTATCCTTAGCACGACATTGACGAATTGCAGGCTAGCTCCAGAAGATGTATGCTCTAAGATTCTAATAGTGAGCCTGATAAATTTCACTTAAAAAACTAAAGTCTTCAACCTCCTATGATCAAAAATTAGAAATAAAAATTGACTATTGTTCGCTTGATAAGTGCGGTTAGACAAAGACCATCGAATTTAATACTAATTAGAAGTTAGAAAGAAACATGACTAATGAAAATTCACTTAAATAAGGTTTTTTAAAATATCTCACGATTTTTCACGATTTTTGCCGATCGATCTCACGATTTTAACCCCAACCAATCTGGCAGCCCTGACTGCAAGCTATCTCGAGAAGGTAAAAGCTCTGAGGGTAGAGCAGTCGAATGCTTCGAGAATCGGGCCCCTGTCCTATTCAGAGTGCGTATAAAAAAAGTGATGCCAAGCTTGGAAGCACGGCCATTTTCGACTTATTTTCCAAAAATAAGAATTAACTTCAAAATGGATAAACGAATTTTTGTGTGTTATGCAACCATTCAGACCGATGCAGATTATTATACGTCAAGCAGGGTTGCCAGAATGCTTAAAGAGAAAATTGGGTGAAAATTAATATCTTTATCGCATCATATGCTGATAAGTATTGGAAAATGAGAAATCTTAAGTAAACATTCGAAAAAGATTTACGTTTATTGATTTATACAGGGTATTCCACCTTGAATATCTTGGTTATTTTCAAAACTATTTTAATAAGAAAAAACAGGTCGCTTTTTGTTTCGAGGGGGACATTTTTTGATGTGAATTAGCGCTAGCGGGCATTCAACATAAACAGGCCAATTCAGTGACCTTGAGATTTAAGATAGGGAAAATAGGTGTTGTCGTATATCATTTGAAAGCCCTTTTTACGGACTATACCGTCCCAATAAAATTCCTGTACATGTAATAATAAAAGAGTATTAAAAAAACGAATTTACATTACAATACAATGCCTCTAACCCTTTGTTGTCCACCGGTTTCATATTGAAACCACTAACAAAATTGTCTGTAACTAGACGCCTGCCGGTTTTCGGGCTACACCGCAGTGGGTGTGTACACTTATTATATGACATACTATGCGACGCCTGTACCAATTGAAGTCATAAACCTGCCAATGTTTAGATATCACGTTGTTTACATGTGGTCATCATTCGACTTGTTTGTTTGTGAAAAATGTGAACTTACAAGTGTTTTTATAATGGTAGGTAAGTAAATTAGCATTTTCCTGTCAACTAATAAGTAACTTGAAAGAAAGGTAGGTATAATTCTCGTAGTCAAATTTGTTATCCATAACATTTATTTTCCTCTAAATATATCCTGTTTCCACGGTAAAACCGATTAGTTGCTTGTGAGACCGTACGGGGTACCGGAAAGCCCTACCTGATAAAGGCCGATAATCTACTGAATAGAGGTGAATCCGATTGGATCGTATTGATCGTAAGCACAGATAGCGTTGTGTTCCTGAAATTGAAAGACAGGACATTTCCTATATATAGGTCCTTAGGTTTTCTGTTACATGAACAGGAATTGCAATAAAAAAAATATTATAACGATATTGTCCATAAAAAGGGCTTTCAAATGATATACGACAATACCTATTTTCCCTATCTCAAATCTCAAGGTCATTGAATTGGCCTGCCTATGTTGAATGCGCGTAAGCGCTAATTCACCGTTTGAGACGGAATGCCCTGTATACAAATAAAATCACCCCACAAAAAAAGCCATAAATGGTTTCCGGTGTATTTTTAACGACTGAACACATATCCGTGGTGAGTTTTGCTCTAGCACGTATCAGTCAGATGTGAATCAGGCCATAATGCTTTCTCTTCAGTTTTCTTAAGCTTCTTGAGCGATTTGCTGATCGTCGGTACATTTGTAGTATATATCAGTAGATTTGAAAGATTCCCATACAAGAACAAAAAGGTTGATTTCATTCCCTATGAACAACACAGTAGTTGTTTGCATTTAGAATGAATTTTAATTCCCTTAATTTTTAAGTAAAACTATTAATTTTACCAATAATTTTCAAAGAATGGTATCAGGTAAATTTCATTGATTTAATAAATTAAAGTGACTACAGTAATATATATTCATTTTTTTATTAGTTTCAAAACATCTATATCAAACTAGTTACATTCTCTTGAATATGTAATTATTATTCTCTTGGAAAATCTTGCTCCAAATTAGCAATTATGTATGACACAGTTGTGAAAAGAGCAACAGCTTTATCGAGATCATCAGAATTTTCAACATCTAGAGTGTCAGCTTCTGTATGGTGGTACCAAAAATACTTGTCATTTTGATTTCGTAGACTACCACATGGCACGATGTTGTTCCATATTTCAATATCGGCACCAACACTTTTTTCCTTCACTGCTTGCGTGGCGTTTATTGGAGCTAATAGCCTGGAAAATATTTATAGGTAATTATTACGTATTACATAGGTATAATTGTACATACTTCATAACTTCTTCTAAAATGCAACCACCTTTTTCACCCGCTAAATATGTCAATCCTAGAGGAGTAAATGTTCCTTCGTCAGACTCCATCATCAACATAAAATTTTCGAATTCATGTTTGTGATCTTGAAAGTATTGCTTCGCACCTGATAACCTGTTTTCTTCTGATACCCAAATAATAGATCTTGAAAATGATTCAAATTTATCATATTCGTTAATTTTAAAATATTTAATAATAATTATAAATACTGACCGATCGGACTGTTGCTCACAATAGACCATATAGAGTTTTAGTAGATAAAATCTCTAGGAAAACAACCTTAATTGACATAGCAATCCCTAACAACAATAACATAAATATTAAGCAGACTGAAAAAATAGCCAAATACAGGGATTTGGAATTTCAAATAAAGACACAGTGGGACATGAACAACACACGAACTTTACCAATTGTTATGTCAACAACAGGAGTAGTCCCAAAACTTCTACTCAATAATTTAAAATATCTCGGTCTGGACGAACATCTTTACCAACTTATGCAAAAAACCGTTCTGTTAGGAACAGCCCGGACGGTCAGAAAATTCATGGGAAGCTGCCACGATTTCAACCACGGGCCTGATAACCTGGCAAGGGCTCACACAGAGCTAAACCCTTTTGATACCTAGGATATCTGGGGTTAGTGAATTTTCCCCTAAAGGCACGTTATGCGTGACTTAGAGGGAGTGTGCTGCCATACACTGTATAGTCAGGTCGGGATAAAGGACTTTTATTAATAAGATAATAGAAAAAAATACAATACAAGAATTGGACGAGTTTCAGCTGCAGGTTGCCCTGCTAGCTGTTCTTACAACTAACCCTATTATTTTTTTACCTAACAGTTCTTTTTGGTTTCAGATCAAGTGCATTCATAACTACCAAAGGAAACCAAGAAACAAATGCTCCTGCTGCATCATCCATAACACCTGCTCCTACATCCCAACTATCAGAATGTCCAGACATGATAACAACTTTTTCAGGAGCTTGTGTTCCTTGAACTTCTGCAATGATGTTTCTTGAAATTGGGTCTTGGAATGTAGTCGTCTGTACATTTAATTTCAGAATTGGAGTGATGCCTCTATCCTGAAAACATTTAGATATTTACGGGGTTAAGTATAATTCACGGACATCACAATATTTGTAACTAGTTTTTGTAGATTTCCCACAAATTCCATGGTAAAGAAATCATTTCTGAAGTTCAACAAGTAAATTGGAAATAACCTTAAAATTAATAATGGAACTTAACAAACAATAATGAATTCTACTGTTATAAAATGACTAATTGCATGGTTTGTTTGTTTAATTTCATTTGTCAAACTTTCGTAATAACTGAAAATATACATATTTTCCTGTGCTATAGCTTCAGTAGTTTTTTTTACAAATTATCAATTAACCATAGGAGGCTCATTTTTAAAAAGGACCATATTATATCAGCAGATTGATGCATCATCATTCAGAAACCAGCGTTGAATAGTAGACAAACGGAGGTTTTAGAGGAAAATTGATAGATCGGGATGGCGTGAATCCTGGCCTCCAAGAACCCCTGACTTATATCCCATCGTCAAAAGTGAAGATCTATTAAAGAGAAGTAACCCCTAATAGCTTATACATCTTTGAAAATAGTGGCAATCTTGTTATTGTTGAAATAGATCTTTTTGAGTTAAATATCAATTTTGCTAATGTGGGTACCTTATCCACTATTTTGATTTTATTAATTGCAGCATCAAGCCGCAGCTATTAAGCCTGTATTAGTATGTATTTCTCTTATCGACACAAACAAATAGCTAAACAAGGTGCAAATCTAGGCCAGAACGGACTAGATGTCAAACTAAAATATTGAACTACACAAGTGTCCCTGGTTTTCTAAGGTTCTTGGTTTACTCCATGAAGATGACAGTGTGGCTGTTGAAACGGCGTTGACCATATAAAATAAAGCCATTTTGTGTTTATACATGCCTGACACACCAATGGGTCTACCGCTTTTCCAGAAATAAAATTTTTAATAGAAAACATTTATGAGGATAATCTCAATAAACTAATAAGGAAATCGAGTTTGTTTACAAAATACGACTCAATTTTATAATAATAATTTCTTCAGCTACAGATCTTCTTTTTCTTCATGTGCCTTATTAGTGTCATCTGACGTTGGCGATCACCATAGCAAAGGTTTCACGGTCTTCTACCATATGTTGAAGTTGTCCTGTATTTCATATACCAGTTCAATCTCTAAGATTTTTAAACTAAGAAACTTATTTTCTTCCTACTCCTCTTCGATCTTCCATTTATCCACTAATATTTTGCTTCAAGATCCTATAACGATATTTTCCTATGTTTAACAATCCTTAGTAATTCCCCACCCTTGTTGATTCTTCCTTCTTCTTCTTTTTCGTTGGTTATGTGTTAATTGAAGTCTAGTACCCAGAAATGGGTTACGGTTTTATGACCGCAACTACTGATCTTAAAATTTTGAAAAAAATTAGAGGGCCTCACTCAAAGTTTACAGGAAAAGTAAAGCGAAAATTCTAATAGTAATTTTGAAGGGCGCATGATGAAATTACAAGGAACATAAAAATTATTTTCTTTTCAAGAACATCCATAATGAAAGGACCCGTCGTAAAAAAATACGAATATATTTTACCTGTATTACTAAAAAATGTGTTTTAAACATTTCATTTTTCACCCATTCTCCGAAGCAACTGAACATAAAATTTAGAACAAAAAGATTAAATAATGCCTCACTAAATGTTTATTAGAAAAAATACATTATTATTTACCCAGATTATTACAAATCTGAAAGAAATGAGTATGATAAAACAACTCGCACTTGACCAACTTATTTAAATAAATAAGTTATACTTTTAAATATTTGAATTGTTTCCTTTCAGATTATGAAAGCAAATATTCTAAGGTTATACATATTTAAGCAGATCTCTAATATAAATAAAATGTTTTACTTGATATCTCTGGAACATATGAGCATCTTCAACAGTTATAGCTAGAGCTGGTATTTTTTTATAGCCTTTTCTGTAGTGTGTCATGCCAGTATGCAATGTTCTCAGTGAAAACGGTGTAACAGATCTAATTAGTGCTGCGACTGCTCCGTATTTGGCTGCTATAAATGGTGCATGAATTCTATAATTTACTTGTTTCCAGTATGTGGTATATTTGTAATTAAAAACAACAATTTTTCCATTAACTGAACTATTGTAATTGTTTATCAAATCAGTGAATGAATTTACAACTACTACTTCAGCTTCAACACCTCCTTCAGGTGTACTAACTGATGTACCAAGTGCCAAAATTGGAACCTTAGCTTTCCGAGGCGATACCATTTCACATTCTTCTAGGTTTCTAAAACATTTTAATTTCAATTTCATGCTAAAATAAACAATGTTAGTTAAGAAACCTAGAGGCTACTACTACTAACTTTACCTAATGATGTTAACGTGAAAGCGAGATTCTATATTTTTGCTATATGTTTTTTAAATTTAATATCTTCATAATGTTTTTTTTCTTATTAGGTCTCGAATTCCTAATACACGTCCAAAAAGTCACCTCTTCTCATTTATCTTATATTACGGAACAAAACATACCACAAGAACAATTACCGATATCTATAGAAAAAATGTAATTCAACTTGATTAAGCATTTTCAAATATAAATACAGTTGTAACATTAACTACTCATTAAGTATTTCATACCCCTTATTTACTATATGCAGTTACAATAGCATAAGAATTAATGTCTTGAATTTTTTTTATGTAAGTATATAAAAATACTTTAGTCGTAAACCACTCCTATAATTCTACGAAAACTCTCGAAGTCAGTTAATGTACATATTATGTATACGTACTTGTTTTTATAATCTATACTCTTATAAAATTGTAAGTTTGTCTGTTTGTTTGTTTGTTTGTTTGTTTGTTTGTTCGGGCATCACGTAAGAACTACTTAACTGATTTTGCTGAATCTTTTTTTGTTGCGAAGCCTATAGTTTGACTTAAAATCTGGTATTCATTTTATATCTCTAAATTGACAGAAACGGTCGATATAGCGAAAAAACTTCTACCATGTTGGGTAATTCAATTACTCAACTGGCTCCACCGCACGCACAAAGTATTAGATACTGGCATCAGCTTAGCTTTTATTCTAAAGTCGGA
Source organism: Octodonta nipae (assembly GCA_034190945.1). Classification (NCBI taxonomy): domain Eukaryota; kingdom Metazoa; phylum Arthropoda; class Insecta; order Coleoptera; family Chrysomelidae; genus Octodonta; species Octodonta nipae. The sequence goes on from CM067216.1 coordinate 120,214,009, forward strand.
ATATGCAAAGGTAACATGTTTGGATTTAACACAAATTAACATACAGGTGTGGAAATTCGTTATCTGGGGTCGGGTAGAATCCCATGCGATTTTCAATCAATCAACGCAATACGCACCAGGAGAATGAAGTCGGTGTGACGCGAGTTCGGACGTATTCGGGCGGTAAATACTTTTTTTCTTATCACCACATTCCGACGATTCCAATCGCTTAAAAATAAAACATACGATATGTTGTAAATAATTATAAGGTTAATGTTTAATTTCTTATTGACAATTTTTTTAACAGTTACTAATTTATTTTATTTTTAAGAGTATCTATTTCATTTCATTTTTAAAACAGAAAAAAATGTTAAGTTTTCGTTCTGGCGTAATAGCGGACGGTCGCACTGTGACTATGACGATCGATGCACGATCGATGCTCGTGAAACAGACGTACTTAAAACGACAATCCTCGTCTCATGCATATAGTAGCAGTTCCGTCCTTGTTTAACGTTAGCATTCTCCGACCCCAGTCAAACGTTTTCCATACCTGTATATGAAGCGTAATTTTACAGGGTGTTCTGTATATAGGAAATTTAGAGCGGAGTAGAATTTCATGGATTTAAAAAATCTAAAAAACGTTATATTTGGTGTCCTGTAAGCAGCTGGATGTATACGATGTTGTGGAAATAAACGGGAGTGGAATTAGTTATACGGGCTGGTCCAAAATGTTATACTGAGTGGGCCACAAACAATTCCATATACGAAGTGGTTGAAAAAGGGTACAATATTTATACAGTGAATAAAAAAACTTAAAAAATGTGTTAGGTAAGCAGTTAGGATCTTTGAATTATATTCATAAGATACTATAGTTATGAAATGGGTTGAAGAAATGTTAGAAGCAGTAGTTTATACAGGGTGTTTGAAATATAAGATGGAGTGGAATTATAGTTTATATTGTGGTTAAAAACTTGTTTTGTATCCATAAGTAGTTACATATGTAGGATGGTTGAAATATGTATAATTACAGCTATACAGATGGGTTTAAAAATATTGTAAAGTAATGGTATGAGCCACAAGCTGTTCCATTTACGGGATGTTTGAAATATAGGGTGGGGTAGGATTCTAAGGATACAGGGTCATACAACAATGTTATATTTGGTGGCAAATAAGCATATAAAAGGTTGTTGAAATATAGGGTGGCTTACAGTTAGAATTATACAGGATGGGTAAAAAATGCTAGAAAAATGTTGTTATATAGCACTTGCATATATAGAGTACCTGAAGTTTGGTGCGCAGTAAAGTTATAGTTATACAGTGTAATTCAAACAAGGTTAGAAAAAGTTGTAAATGAAGGGTGGTTTAAATGAAATATGGAGAGAAATTAAACTTTAATATATTTTGCAAAAATATAAGGAAAAAATGTGAAATAGCGTAGTTCATAATAAGTTACAAAGATAGGATAGTTCAAATATAGGATGAAGAAGTGTTATTATAATAATTATTTAAAAAATGTTATATTAGTTGACCAATAAGCAGTAGCGTATACAGGGTAGTTGTAATACATACAAGGTGATTCAAAAACATGTTGAACAAAATTGTTATTTTCGGAGCCACATAAACAGTTGCGGTTTTGGTAGTAGAAAAAATGTTATATTGGGTTTATATATTTATAGTCAAACAGGTTGGATAACTTTTTTTGTAGGATAGAACATGAGCTGTTGCATATATGCAATATCTAAAACATGGATCGAAGTAAAATTATAGTTTATACAGTGTGATTAGAAGTATTTAAAAATGTTATTTTTGGTTGCCCCTAAGCAGATGCACATACAGGGTGGTTGAAAAATTTTGTAGAGTAAAATTATGGTTATACAGGGTCGTTCAAAAATAAGTTGTAATGTTTGACAAATTGGCAGTGGTGTATACAGGATGGATTTAATGTAGATGGAAGTAGAGTTAGTTATACAAAGCGGTTAAAAATCTTTTTGAACAAAATTGTTATATAGGGTGGCCAATAAGCAGTTGCAGTTTGGGTGTGGGTTTAAATAAAAGTTTGGTGTTAGGATGCAAAACTGTGTTTTTATATTGACTCACGAAGAGTTCCACATCATTTCCGTTAGGATGTATCAAAAAATTTAAAAAAAAATTTATATAGGGTAGACCATAAACAGTTGAATTCTACTATATGGAATATCTGAAATATGGGGAGAAGCAAGATTATAGTTTTAGAGTGTGGTTAACACAATGTTAGAAAAAGCTGCATATAAAGGTTGATTAAATTATAGAGTAAAGAGAAATTTTACAGTCGTTCAAAAATTATCAGAAATAATTGTATACAACGTAGACCATAAGCAGTTGCATAGCTGAGAAGAGTAATATTCAGGTGTTCAAAAAGTTATATTGGGTGACAAATAAACAGCAGCATACAGGATGGTTGCAATATAGGGTGAAGTAGAGTTACAGTTATTCAAGGTGATTCAAAAAAATGTCGAATAAAATTGTTATATTGGGTGGCCCATAAGTACTTGCAGTGTGGGTGAAATATATTCAGGATTGGTCGATTTATGGTTAAGTAGGGTGGTTCAAATAATTTTTTTTATGTAGGATAACCCATATGTTTCATAAGTTATTTCTTTTTGCGAAACCCCGGGTAACGGCTATAAAGATAAACTATATTTTTTTCATTTTCGGCGTTTTTTTTCTTATTTTACAAATAAAAACCCTCTAAACAAATTTACGTTACGTGGTAACTTTTTAATATATTCTAATTTTGTAAAATGGGTAAGAAATCTCTCCCAGACCTTTCATTTTAAAAATGCCTTAAACTTACATAAAAATATTTAAATAATAAAATAAAATTGTAAGTTTTTCTGTTTGTTTGTTCGGGTATCACGTAAGAACTACTAAACTGATTTTGTTAAATCTTTTTTTGTTGCCAAGCCTATAGTTTGACTTAAAATCTGGTTTTATCTCCCTAAATTGACAGAAACGGTAGATACAGTGAAAAAACTGCTACCATGTTGGGCAATACAATTACTAAATTGGTCCCACCACAGGCACAAAATATTAGAAACTGGCACCAGCTTAGCTTTTATTCAATATTCGGAATGTGCAAATGTAACATGTTTCGATTTAACAAAAATCAACTCATATACAAGCGTAATTTTACAGGGTGTTCTGTGTATAGGGAACTTAGAGCGGAGTAGAATTACATGGATTTACAAAATCTAAAAAAAGTTATATTGAGTGGGCCATAAACAGTTCCATATACCAAGTGGTTGAAAAAGGGTAGAATATTTATACAGTGAATAAAAAATTTAAAAAAATGTGTTAGGTAAGCAGTTAGGATCTTTCAATAATGTTAATAAGATACTATAGTTATAAAATGTGTTGAAAATATGTTTGAAGCGGTTATTTATACAGGGTGTTTAAAATATAAGATGGAGTGGAATTATAGTTTATGTTGTGATTAAAAAATTGTTTTATATCCACAAGTAGTTGCAAATATAGGATGGTTGAAATATGTAGCGGAGTGTAATTACAGCTATACAGGTCGGTTTAAAAAATATTATAAAATAATGTTATGATCTACAAGCTGTTCCATTTATCGGATGGTTAAAATATAGGGTCGGGTAGAATTCTAAGGATGCAAGGTGGTATAAAAATATTATATTAGAAGGCAAGTAAGTAGTTGCATATAAAAGGTTGTTGAAATATAGGGTTGTGTACAGTTATAATTGTACAGGGTGGTTAAAAAATGCTAGGCAAATTTTGTTATATAGCAGTTGCGTATATGGAGTCCCTGAAATATGGTGCACAGTAAAGTTATAGTTTTACAGTGTCATTTAAACAAAATTAGAGAAAAGTTGTAAATGAAGGGTGGTTTAAATGAAGTGTGGAGAGAAATTATACTTTAATAGTTCTTGAGATAAGGAAAATTTTTTAAATGGCGTAGTTCATAAAAGTTGCAAATTTAGAATAGTTAAAATTTAAGGTGAAGAAGTCTTATGATAATTATTTAAAAAATAAAGCAGTAGCCTATACAGGGTAGTTGTAATACATACAAGGTGATTCAAGAACATGTTGATCAAAATTGTTTTATTCGATGCCCAATAAGCAGTTGTGATTTTGGTGAAATATATTTGGCATTGATGGTTTTATGGTTATACAGGGTGGTAAGAAAAATGTTATCCTGGATGGCCGATAAGTAGTTGCAAATACAAAGTGGCTGAAATAGCGGGTGGAGTAGATTTATAGTTAAACAGGTTGGATAATCTTTTTTTGGAGGAAAGAACATGAGCTGCTGCATATATGCAATAGAGGAAACATGGATCGAAGTAAAATTGTAGTTCATACAGTGTGATTAAAACATTGTTAGAAAAAGCTGCATATAAGATGTGTTTGAAATACAAGGTGGAGACAAATTATACTTTCAAGGGTAGTTCAAAAATGGTTATATAGCGTAGTCCATAAGCAGTTGCATATATAAAATAGTGAGTAGACAGTAGAGTTATAGTTAAGTGTTTATAAACTCTATATTTGGTGGCCCCTAAGCAGATGCGCATACAGTGTGGTTGAAATATTTTGTAGATTAAAATTATGATTATACAGGGTGATTCAAAAATAAGTTGTAATGTTTGACAAATTGTCAGCGGTGTATACAGGATGGTTTTAATGTAGATGGAAGTAGAGTTAGTTATATAAAGCGGTTAAAAAATGTAGAATAAAAGTGTTATGTAGGGTGGCCAATAAGCAGTTGCAGTTTGGGTGAGGGTTTAAATAAAAGTTTGATGTTAGGGTGCAACACTGTTTTTATATTTGTGACACACCAAGGGTTCCATAGGCATTTTCATTCGGATGGTTCAAAAAAAGTTAAAAAAAAGTGTTATATAGGGTAGACCATAAACAGTTGCATTCTACTATATGGAATATCTGAAATATGGGGAGAAGCAAGATAATAGTTTTAGAGTCACTATGTTAGAAAAAGCTGCATATAAAGGTTGATTAAAATATAGAGTAAAGAGAAATTTTACTTTAAAAGGTGGTTTCAAAAAATATCAGTAATAATTGATATACAGCGTAGACCATAAGCAGTTGCATATCTGAAATATGGGTAGAGAAGAGTTATAGTCAGGTGTTCAAAAACTTATATTAGGTGACAAATAAACATCAGCATATACAGAATGGTTGCAATATAGGGCGACGTAGAGTTTTACAGTTATTCAAGGTGATTAAAAAAATGTCGAATAAAATTGTTAGATAGGGTGGCCCATAAGTACTTGCCTTGCAGTTTGGGGAAATATATTCGGAATTGGTGGATTTATAGTTAAGTAGGGTGGTTGAAACAAGTTAGAAACTTTTTTATATATGATAACCATATGTTTCATAAGTTATTTCTTTCTGTGAAGGCTTGCACATTCCGTACGCGGGTGAAACCGCGGGTAACGGCTAGTATCAACATGAAAATATATTTTACTAGCTGACTCCCTCGGCTTTGCAAGGGTTAGACAAATCGGCGTGTTTGATATTTTTTCATTTGGTAATTTTCACATTCCCTACATTTTTAGATTTTTTTGTGAAAGCCATTTTAATGTTATATATGGCTTTAAAAAATCGTTTTGACATTTTTGACCGCTTTGATATCTTTTGACATTTATGACATTAAAAAAATAGAATATTTTTTCTGGATAGGGACACCCAAATCACATACTGGAATGAATGAAATATATTTTACCACCTATTCTCGTCCCTATCAAATATGCGTACTAAATTTCATAAATATTGGTCAAGCCGTTTCGGAGGTGTTCAACCACAAACACTGTGACATGAGATTTTCAGATATTAGATTAAAAAATTGTAATATTGATTATGAAGTATGTTATTATACAGACTTTATTATTATAATAGATATATTACATTAAACATTATATGTATATCATTTCCATAAAATAGAGAATTTTGAAAAAATAAATATCTTACATAAGAAATGGGGGGATGAGGGGGTGATGATATTATACCTTACAGTTTCTTACATGGAGGTGGGCGGGTGATGGTCAGAAAACCCTCAAAATTCATGTTACGTAATTTATGGATGTTCCCATACAATGCATGACACAAGACTGAAGATAATCCGGTGTTCATATAGTTCGGGAGACGAAGTGTGCAATTATTCCTAAAAACTTATTCCATCACAGTTTAAGGTTTTAATATCGAGATGATGCTGGTGCTGACAATAATAACAGTTTTCGAGCAATTAGTTATCTAATACATATAAACAAAATTTACATATCTGACTGATCTCGAAGTAACTGCTGCTTATTAGCAAGTTATAATTTACATTCTATCAGAGAAGATTGCCACCCTCCTCCATGTTTTAGTGAATTGAAAACTAAAATGAGAAAATATTAAACTCAAGAATCTGGAAGAAAGTAATTTGTACTTATGTATGCAACCTATTAGATATTTTTAATGCAGTTGTCTAGCACAATACAACCATAGAAAAGAGATTTTCTTGCTACTCAGGTAAATTTAGCAGCACATGGTTACTCCGGCACATTATGGACATCCAAAAACATGTTTAAAAATAATGACTGCTTGCCTGTGTTTTCAGAGACCGGTATTGGACGTTGTAAGGAGTGATATAGGCTACTGTTTTTCCCGTTAATGTTTACAATAATTCGGAAACAATGTCAATTGAAAGTGCCCCGACATGGATTTGGGATGGATAACTTTATGGCTAGAACAGCAAAAACGTTTTTTTACCCTCAACATCACCAACTGCTAAATTTGTCAGTGTCAAAATTTTTTTCACAAACATGAAATTTTGCATCCAAGCGAAAATGTAAGAATAAACCTCCAGTTACAATACACAGCTATTGACAACTACCCCAGAGTTGAAGTTGAACCATCTCCGAACATAGATACGCATAACACAATAAACAAAACACTATTTATACACAGAAATACTGGTTGATCCTATTCTAGATATCTCTTTCTCTCAGAATATCTTTGGGGAAGAATTTAATTGCAGACAACCAGTGATCCAGGCAATTTTTTCGAAATTGTCAGACTACACTTTGTCCTCCAGATACAATTTTCCAATACTTATCTGTTGCAGGAAAAATTTGAGGAAAGAAACACTAAATTAACAGGCAAAATAATCAAAGACCTCCTCAACAATTTTTTGGAAATTATATATGTGTATCTGAAGCTCGATCACTTTTTAGATTACTGAGACGATTGTGTGTAACTAATCCAATTAAAACAATTTTTCAATGACTTTCCCGCCACAATCAAGAAAGATTAAAATTTAAGCACTCAAATGAGCATTGTTCAATTTTTTTATTATTATAATAGCCGTCACCACGTATGGAATGTACAATTCTGTGCAAAAAGAAACAGATTATGAAACATATGGACTACATAATTATAAATCCACCCAAACTGTAAGTGTGTATGAGCTACCCTATACAACAATTTTAATCAACACTTTTTTGAACCACCTTGTATGAATGTAACTCTACGTCACCCTATAGTGCAAACATTCTGTATACACTACTGTTTATTTGTCACCCAATATAACATTTTCTTAAACACCTAACTGTAACTCTACTCCACCCTATATTTCAGCTATGCAAGTGGTTATGACCTACGCTATATACCAATTATTTCTGATAATTTTGGACCTGTGAAGTATAATTGCTCTCCACCCTATTTCAGGTATTCCATATAGTAAGATACAACTGTTCATGGTTTACCGTATATAACAATTTTCTAATACTTTTTGATCCACCCAGTAAAACTATAATTCTACTCTGCCGTCGATTTCAACCACTTTGTTTATACAACTTCTTATACGGCAGCCAGTATAACATTATTGATACCGCCCTTTGTAACTTTATATCCACCAATCCCGAATATATTTCATCCAAACTACAACTGCTTATTGACCACATTATATAACAATTTTATTCACCTTATATAACTCTAGTTCAAGCTATATTACAACTTATATTACAACCGTGGTTGTTGGTGATCCAATATAATTTGTTTTACTCTAATTTTTTGAACCACCCTGTTTATTTATACAAATAATTTCAACCATCTTGTTTATGCAACTATAATTTTGCTGAACAGTGTATTTCAACTATCTTATCTGCAACTTTATGGGCTACGCTATTTCATTTTTCCTCGTATTTTTTTAATCACACTGTAAAGTATAATTTCTTTATACCCTGGGTTTGAGTATACTCAAACCCACCCTTTTTGTACAGCTTTTTCTAACATTGAATCACACTACATTACTATAATTTCGACATATGCGTCAGGTATTCCTTATATGCAATTGCTCATGTTTTACTCCATATAACAACATTTTTCTAGAAGTTTTTGATCAACCCTGTATAACCAAATTTCTCCACTCTATATTTCAACCACCTTATATATGCAACTACTTATTGGCCACCCAATATACCACCTTGTATACTTATAATTATGTTCCACCCAATATTTCAATCATCCTGTAAAAATAACTAATTCTACATTTTTCAACCCATTTAATAGTAAGAATAATTATAATCCGACCTGTAATTCAAATATCTAGGTCTTACGGGCTACCCACATACATTTTTTTGTATATATGCAACTATTTATGGGTTACCCAATATAACACTTTATTATACTCAATGTATGATAATAATTCTTCTCCATCCTTTTTTTCAATCACCTGGAATATGTAACTTCTTATGGGCCACTCAACATAAAATGTTTTCAAATACCTATGTATAAATCTAAAGAATATGTGAATAATCACATAGAAGATGAAATCCGTAAACAAAAGAGTAGGGGGTGGTAACTCAGATAGGATATGTTGGTTCAGCTGTCGGTGAACTGTAAATGTAGCCCTCTTCAAAATTCTTTCAAGTACTATTTTTGACAGTTAAGCAAATCTAGTCCAGCCGTGGGACTCCGATTAATAGAAAACTTTTGTAGTATCGAAAAGTGACGTCACTTTAGAAATGTTCTTACTCATAACTCGTATCATCGTTATACCACAGTTATGCATTATGACGACAAACTGACGTCAATTTTCGATTCTACAATACTGCTACGAGAATTCATCCGATAGCTGGTGCAATCGGCCATCATCCAATTCCTGGAAGGGACATTCTTCCGATACTTCTTGTCTCTCAACAGGCCGACCGCTGCCGTTACTGGGAATTACCTTGAAGCTTCCAGAACACATGGAAGAAGTTTCCCGATGGTTCGTTGACTTGCCAGAATAATTCCGAGAGAAATATATAAATTCGGACAGCTAAGTAGAAATAAATTGTAAATAGTTCTGTGAATATAAATTGTGTTAAAGTAGTGGAAATAAATTCGAGTGAGTTGGACTGTGTCTTTAAATAAATCCAAGAACTGAACCCGAGTGAGAAAATTAAAACATTACAGAAGTGACAGGTGTAGGTGTATTTGTGGAACTTTAGAACTGGAAAATAAATAGACTAACGATGTTTAAAGCAGTGAATTTGGACCAATTGAAAAAGGAACTGGAGGAAAGGGATTTAGAAATTAGTGGGAAGAAAAGTGAATTAATACAACGGCTGCGAGATGACCTAATAAATGAAGGTAACGATCCCGATACTTGTTTGTTTGAAGTTTCTGGTAATGGGGACGTGAGCATGCTATTAAAACAAATGGAGGAAAATGCTAAAAACTTGAAAGAGGCTTTGCAAGAAAATTCTAAAACTCTGGAAGACAAATTACTAGAGAATTCTAAAACTCTAGAAACATTACAAGAAAATTCTAAATCCCTAGAACATAAATTACTACAAAAATTACAGGAAAATTCTAAAACCCTAGAAGATAAATTGTTAGAAAACTCTAAAACCTTGAAAGAATCATTAGAAGCCCAATTACTGGAAAATTCTAAATCGTTAGAAGAAAATTTGAAAAGCATGGTACAGGAGAATTCAGAAATGCTGGAAGAGAAAATAGTAGAGAATGAAGCTCGAACTGAATATTTGAAGCAGCCGACAGTGAGAAATGAAATGCCTCGAGGGAACTAGGCACAAAACGAAACTTCCACAATTTGATGGAAAATCGTCATGGACTAATTATCGGCGACAATTCGAGGCTGCAGCAAAGCTAAATGGATGGTTGGCAGAAGAGAAGGCAATAGCATTAACCCTTGCCTTAAGAGGAGATGCTACAGACATTTTGCAAACGTTGAATACCTCGACGCAAGAAGACTAAGAACAACTAGTCAAACATTCAGAAACGAGGTATGGGCAAACACATTTGGAGCATGTTTATCACTCAAAACTGAAAAATTGCCACCAGAAATCTAATGAATCCCTACAAGAGTTTGAAGCTGATATTGCCCACCTAGTACGCCTTGCCTATCCAGCCACACCGGAAAATGTAATAGAAAGGTTACCAGTGCAAGTATTTTTGGATGGACTTCGGGACTGCGAAGTCAGACAAGCATTGACCTTAGCTCGACCGACTCAATTAGTGGATGCACTGGCTCGAGCTCTGGAATACGAGACCGCAAAAAATACCCGCAGAGATCAAGCCAGAGTACGAAACGTTGACGGAGAATCCAAAGATGGTGGAAATAAGGAAGCCTCTGTAAGGAAGATAGTAGAAGAAGTCCTTACCGGAAAAAGACTAGTGAGATATCGGAAGTGTCGTAAGGTAGGACATGTCCAGAGTTATTGCAAGGAGAGCAAGGGAGTCCAGACTTCCTCGTCGGGGAAACTAAAGAGGGCCAATGTAAAGGGACCATCGTCGACCTGTAGCCAACAAGCCCCAGCTATTAACGCATATGTCGCTTTGCTACGCAACCAAGTTAACAGTGTCTTTGTAAATGGGCTTATTAATAAGAAGCAAATTGCAATGCTGCTAGAAGATACTGGTGCGACGAAAACAGTAATAAGACCCAACATTGTTTTAGAGACAATGATAAAAGCAAGGAAATGGCAACTGCGAACAGCGACAGGAGAACCAGCGAAAGTCCATGGTGAAATGACCTTGGAAACACAACCTTCCTACATCGGGCATTAGTTGCAGACATCGAAGACGAAGTCATCATTTTAATGGATGTCATGAGCTCCCAGGGATTCCAGTTAAACTTCAAAGATGGAATGCTTGCCTAGATGGGAAAGCTAAAACTGGAACAGTGATGATGTTTGATTCCGAATTTAACGACGGAAATTTAGGCAGAGGAATCGCACTGGGAAAGACTTTGTTTCGTACCAAGGAGATTGTGCCAGTAACAGTAATGAACCTGAATAATTACTCCGTTGTGTTAAAGAAAGGAACAACTTTGGGCTATTGTTCAACAGTTTCCTCTATAGTCAGAAGCACACAGCATACAGAAATACCACTAGGTAAACTAACAGATCAACTGGAAAGACGTATCGCCGATTCATCTAAGAATATGAAACCGAACCAGTAAGCAAAATTGAGGAACATCTTTAGAAACTTTAGGATATCTTCGATGTAGGGAACGGCAAAAGAGGACGAACCGATTTGGTGAAACATAAAATTAATACAGTCGGCGAGAAGACTACCCCTAGCTAAAAGAGAAGAAGCCGACAGGATAGTCCGCGAAATGGAGGAAGAAGGTGTTATTGAACCATCCAATAACCCTTGGGCTTCTCCAGTTGTCTTGGTTAAACAGAAAAAGGTGGTTCGATTCGATTTTACGTGGACTATCGGCAACTAAATCACGCACACGAAGAAAGGTAGCTATCCCCTACCAAGAATAGAAGATACCCTAAATACATTGGCTTGATCGAAGATGTTTTCCACCCTGGACTTGAAAAGCGGTAATTGGCAGGTGGAACTAGCTAAAGAAGACCGGGAAAACACCGCTTTTATCATCGGCTCAGGACTTTACCAATTCACGGTATTGCCATTTTTGTTGTGTAATGCTCCAGCAAATTTTAAAAGATTGATGGAAACAGTGTTAAAAGGGCTTTCATGTATCTTGACGACATTGTCGTGGTTGGAAAATCGTTTGAAGACCATGTGAGGAACCTGGAGCAGGTATTTCGCCGACTTCGAAATTCTGGAGTAAAGTTAAGCCCGAAGAAGTGTCAGCTGTTCCAAGAGGAGGTGCAATATCTTGGAGCTATAGTTTCCTCACAGGGAGTAGCTGTGAAAATCAAAGCCGTCCAGGAATGGCCGATACCTAAATAAAGAAGTTTCCTGGAGTTATGCACGCGTCGGTACGTAGCCGGATTTGCCAACATCGCCAAGCCACTTAATAGACTCACAGAGGAGAAGGTGTAGTACCAGTGGAACGAGGAATGTCAGCGATCATTCGAGACATTGAAAAGAGCATTGACCAGTGTCTCTATTTTAAGTTATCCTTTACCAAATGGGAACTTCGTTTTGGATACCGATGCATGCAATGTCGGAATTGGTGCGGTGCTTTCGCAGATTAAATACGGTCAGGAGAAAGTCATCAGCTATTTCAGCAATACCTTGAGCAAGCCTGAATGGAATTACTGCGTTACTCGCAGGGAACTCTTGGCTGTGGCAAAGGGGGTAGAACACCTCCATGGTAAAATATTCCTCCTGAGGACCTATCATGCAGCACTGAACTGGCTCTTGCAGTTTAAAAACCCCGAAGGACCAGTGGTCAGGTAGATTGAGCGGTTGCAAGAATTCGAGAAGACCATGCCCTGATGACTGAAAACATTGTCAGCGAGCTGAACAAAAAAGGGGCTGTTCTCTGTAGAACTACCGCCATCGATGACCATTGGCAATCTGAGGAAATCCAGAAAAACCAGAATAAGGATCTGGAATTAAAAGAAATAATCCGGTGGAAGAAAGAAGACCCCAAACCTACATGGCAGGAGATTTCTCGATAATCACCAACCATAACGTCATACTGGGCTCAGTGAAACTCCCTCATCCTGGAAAATGAACTTCTCAAGTGCCTCCTGAAAACTCCAGATGAGGGAAATGACAGAAAACAGATTGTAGTTCCCAGAAATAGGAGACCAGAGGTTTTATGAGAACTACATGATGGTACAACTGGAGGACATCTGGGAGTAACGAAAACCCTGGGGAAGTTGAGAGCACGCTTCTATTGGGTAAACTGCCAAATAGATGTGAAGGATTGGTGCCGGAAATGTACGGTTTGTGCAGCAAGTAATGGGCCTCAGAAGCGACCCAAAGCTCCCATGGGACCATATAACGTGGGCAGTCCATTCGAAAGAGTAGCCATTGATGTTGCCGGTACATTGTAGTGGTCATGGACTATTTCAGTAAATGGGCAGAAGCTTATGCCTTGCCGAATGAAGAAGCCTTGACCGTTGCTGATGTCCTTGTCAAGGAATGGATCAGTCGTATTGGTGTTCCCTTGGAGTTGTACTCAGACCAAGGTAGACATTTTGAGTCTACCCTTTTCCAAGATGTTTGCAAACTTCTGAAGATCAATAAAACATGGACGACAGCATTACACCCGCAGTCAGATTGGATGATAGAACGTATGAATAGGACTATTAACCGCCATTTGTGAAAGGTAGTCTCTGACCACCAAAGAGACTGGGACCAGTATCTTCACTTGTTTCTAATGGCATATCATTCGTCTGTGCACGAGTCCACCGGACAAATCGCGGCAAGTGTTATTATGGGACGAGAATTACGACTACTATGCGATTTGAAGTTTGGATGTCCCCCAGGAGAAGAGACCGCAGGTGAAGACTATGTCAGCCAGTTACGGCAGAAGATGAACGACATCCATCAACGAGTCCGGTTAAATATTGAGAATGCCAGTGCCCGAATGAAGGAAGCCTATGACATCAGAGCCGAGACGGAGAATTCCAAGTTAATGATCTGGTTTGGTTGTATAACGCGCAACGTCGTCCTGGATATTCTCCCAAGCTACAGAGATCTTGGGAGGGGCCGTACCAAATTGTAAAGAAGATCAACGATGTTGTCTACAGAATAAAAAAGCTACCTCGAGGAAAACCAAAGGTGGTACATTTCAACAGGTTAGCTCCTTACGCCGGAAGTCATGACGGCGACGTTGACCAAGCCCAAGTCCGCAGCATCCAACCACCCTATGACGAGATGACATTCGAACAGTTTATGGCACTGTACTCTGATGGACAGAAAGTACAGCACGACGTGACCAGAGAGGAATCCCGTGACCTGTTTGAGGTGCCCACAGAATATGCCCTGGCTCAAGTGTGGCGCGAGATCTCCGGATGTCCAGAGAAATAGCCAAGGTATTTGTCAAAAAGTACTGCCAATTCCAGAAGCTACGGGAGCAAGATCCACTGGTAGGGAAGGTTCTTCATCTCGAAGATAAACAACCAGTGGGTACCAGAGAAATCTTTTATTTGGTAACAAAAACATTCTCGCAGGACAAGCCAACATACAGCGATCTTTGGAAGACTCTGGTAGAATTGAGGAATGTGATGATGGAGAAGAACCGGATGAAATTGGCGGTCCCAAAGATAGCATGCGACTTGGATGGACTGAATTGGGGGGTGATGAGAAGCATGATGGAAACAGTCTTTCGATTCAGTGGCATCGACATCCTTGTATGTCTCAATATTCGCAGCCCAGATTCGAGGACCGTTGACTGTTACTTCCACCAAATTTCCCGTTGTCGAAATGGAGAGTCCTGCAAATATTGTCTCTCCAGGAACGATTCTAGGACATTCCGGGACGAAATGGTCTTAAGGAGGGGGCAATTTTACGAGAATTCATCCGATAGCTGGTGCCATCGGCCATCATCCAATTCGTGGAAGGGACATTCTTCCGATACTTCTTGGAATCCGAAATGTTTTGTCTCTCAACAGGCCGACCGCTGCCGTTACACGGAATTACCTTGAAGCTTCCAGAACACATGAAAGAAGTTTCCCGATAGTTCGTTGACTTGCCAGAATAATTCCCAGAGAAATATATAAATACGGACAGCTGGCGATGGATTCATTCTGTACTCGACGGTCGTATAGCTAAGTAGAAATAAATTGTAAATAGTTCTGTGAATATGAATTGTGTTAAAATAATGGAAATAAATTAGAGTGAGTTGGACTGTGTTTTTAAACAAATCCAAGAAGTGAACCCGAGTGTGAAAATAAAAACATTACAATACTTTTCTATTCATCAAGGTCCCACGGCAGGAGGCACAATGTGATCTTCTTTATCATTCTTTTATGTAAATCACATAATGTGATTTTTGTCTGAGAAAGTTGAAATCATTGCTCGATTAATCGTTTCGTAATTGTATTCTAATTTGTGGTAGAATTTTGTATCAAATCCCGTTCTTGCAGTATTCATACATTGTTTTAAGGTACTGTATATAGCCAGAAGCTATTAACCAATAGTGGTATTTAAAACATAATTTATTAATCAGTTTTTTTTTAGACAATATTTTACAACCAACAAAAAGTGGAAATAGAGCTTCAAAGAATATACAACAAAAAACTGTTTACTCCAGACATTGGAAATAAGATTGTGAAGCACATTTTGAGAAGTAGTGCATTGGGGATAAAGTAAAACTATTGAAAGGTCCTTGCCAAGTTTGAATTTACCAGGAATGTTTTATCTTATTTCTCATACTGTTGCTTGTATTACATATATTGTTTAATTTCAGATTATGAGAAAAATGCAGGAGAAAATTTTGTAACTCTGTAGAAAAAAACAAACTACTGATTATCGATGGTAAAATGACGAAGTTTCGGCAGAATCACATCTACCCTCTTCAGGTCTGTTCGCATAATTCTCGTAGCCTTCTGCTTACGCTCCTGTTACTCGAATACTAATTAGTATATAAAATATGTTATGGAAAGCTAGTTTGCTCTACTTAGCGAAGCCATACGTGATTTCAGAAGAGATTTGGATGCTCTTAATACTAAACTCTTAGATATCCACCTACATGTAAGCAATACACTCCACCCTATATTATGGAATAAAATCGATGAAATTAGCGAATTTAGGGCTGAAACGAATGCAGAATTAATAACAAGATAACAACAGACGAAATTGAACAAATTTTAGCTCCAATAGAAAACCAAAAACGAATTTGTCTCGGAAAATAACGGTCACAGTCTAATCTCACTGCAATTGGAAAGGAATAAAATCGTTTATAACTTATCTTCGGTCCAATTGAACTTTACCTTGATTGGCGTGTTGGCTAAGGGATTCAATTACGCTATTGCTCCCTCTCACACACCAACAGAGAGTATAATATGTGGCGTAGAAACAGCAGTTTCAAAATTAGATGATAACACCGCAGAAATAATTCTACAAGAAGTGTCACACGTTCTAAGACAATCTAAACCACCCTATCTATAAAAGAAAATGAGGCCTTAAAACAACTTCGCCTCAACAACGACATTGTCTTTCTACCTACTGAAAAAGGAAATGCGAGTGTAAATTTAAATGCAGCGGATTACTCAAACAAAATACATTGCTACAAGATCCAGCAAACAAATTACTACTGACCCAACAACTTATCTAGAGAAAACCACTAAGGCCAATGTCCCAGCAAGTAGAATCGACAAAAGTGTCCAACTACAACTCATTCCACATGTCCGAAATTCTATGGGTTGCCAAAAGTACCTAAAGAAGGTGCACCTTTGAGGCCAATAGTAAGCTCAGTTGGATCCTCTACACAACAGCTAGCCAAACCGTTTGCAGATGGAGAAGACTCATACGTGAAAAATTCTTCACATTTCATCGAAATACTTAACTAGATTTTTTCTTGTAAGCTTTGACGTAATGTCCCTTTTCACCAACATCCATATCGACAAAGCCTTTGATATCATAACAGAAAAATACAAAGCACCTCAACACATTGTAGACTTAACAACGCACTGTTTGAAGAACATTTCTTTTGTTTACGAGAACCAACGACACAAACAAGAGGAAGAAGCTCCAATGGGATCACCACTCTCGACAGTAATAGCAAACCTTTTAATGGAAAACCTTGAGGAGCTGGCACTAAGAACAGCAAGTCTTAAACCCAGTTTGTGGATACGATATGTGGATGATACCTTTATGATTTGGCCTCTTAGGGAGGGAACAACTCCACACATTTTTAGATCACCTTAATAGCATTCATCACAAAAATATACAAAGAACCGAAATATACAAAGAGCTCTAAAGTCAAAACCGAGACAAACAGACGAAGATCATGAGACACCAATAACCAAGGCTTATTTACCATATGTCAAGGGTACCACGGACAGTATTGCAAGAATTCTATGGAGACACAATATCGATACTATTTTCAATACAGACAGAAAAATAAGCCCGGTGCTGAGGACTCCGAAGACGAGGATCCCTTTAGAACAACAGGGAGTGTACGAGATTCCATGTGCAGACTGTCATAAAACCTATGTGGGGCAAACTAACAGAAGAATTCAAGCTAGACGTGATGAAAACCAGAACGCCATAGGAAAGCAGGAACAAACAACATCCATTGCAGTACACGCCACCACGACGTCACACCGAATAGACTTTGAGAACACCAGAGGACTCGTAAGAGAGGCAATTGAAATAGCGAAGAGACCTCACAGTCTAAACGCACGCAATGAAATCCAGAACTTATCGAATTGTTCGAAAATTCTATTATTCCTGGTACCGGCCCGGACCCGACCTATAACAACTAACCGGAAATAACCGATCAGCAAATGATTTGTAGCGGGAAAGTTGTTAAAAACTACAAATACTAATTTAGTGGCGACGAATTGCCCCAAGGCAATCAAGAAGCGGGTATAATTATATCTATATATCAATAGGCAAAGATAAAACGGTTAAGTACCATTTTCTCCTCTGTCGCTCAACCGATTTTCTATATTTTTGTTTTGTTTAGTAGCTATTGACGAGCTTCAGTGCAGAATGCTAAAATTTATTTATAATATTTGTTCATTCGTTAAATAAAATATAATTAAAAAATATATATTATTTACTTCCATACTATCAAACCCAAACAGATAAGAGTGACAGTGTCGCCAGATTGATGGATAGAAAATCGTATGATGGATTGACTCGAATGTGAAGAACGAATTAAATTAAACTAAAAAGTAACAAATTTTGACCGATTCCTAAAGTTATTCTATCTGGTCATGCTATTGAAACAGAATCAAGGAAAATTTATATTACATAATAATGGCCACTCATTGGGCTCTCGCAAGTTTGCAACTTTCATTGCTCTGTAAATATGGTTGGTTAACTAAAATCAAAATTATGTTGCAATTGATTAATTAATTTCTGATACTAGTTTATTAATTTTAATGTTATACTTTCAATTTAAAGATTCTTAAGATGACAAAAAATGTAAACTAATGCACTGATTGTAATATACAAGACAAATATAACTATTTTGATGTTACTTTCAAGTTAAATAGTTAAATTTGGTATCCCTGAACTCATGACTATTTTTGATGTGGCGCCTTGATTTGAATTTTGACATTTCAGAATATTCTTTGGTGAAAGATTATTATAGCACGATGGTAAAGATAAGTTGTAAATGTGTAAGGTTCAAGATTTCAGCTTCATTCACTGCGAAAAGTTTTTAACAAATGTGAGTACCTATTACTTATTTATCATTAATTAACAGCAGGTGCTTATATATTTTTATATTTTCCAGACAAAACAGAAATAGTCATTGCTTAATATGTGTTACATATAAGTTAATGAAATTATTTTGAATCTTAAGATTTTGGTTTAAGGTTTATCAATATGTACTAATGTTTTGTATTTGGAATATAATAGTAGGTATAACACCTTCATTGGTTGAGTTCATTTTCTGACCTGAAATCGTTAACTGTGAAATGCCAGAATGAAGGTTTTTATTTCGTTTTATTTCTTACTTTAAACTATTAAAATTTTTCAGTCTCAATTCAAAAAATATTTTTGAAAAATGTAGGTATTAAATAATGTTTTAAATATTACATTTAATATTAATTTATTATTTAATATAATGTTAATATTTTTAAAGGAATTTATTTTTTATGTGAAAAATTATAACTACATATTTGAATATATTTAAAGACCGAATCTTACATGGTTCCATTCCTGCAAAATCCCGGTTTTATTACAAGACTCTTACCTGAAATAAACATGTCATTTTAACGAAAATATAAAGAAATGCAATGCATTTACTTATTTGTTATGGTAAGTTAGGTATATACGTTTATTCTACAAGAAATATATTTTTATTAAATATATTTTTCCTTCGAAAACGGTCAAACTATTGAGTAGTTATATATATATATATATATATATATATATATATATATATCTCCTGTTCAATCATGTGAAGACCATCTTTGATAGTTCAGCATCAAGCGTTGTTTATTGTTCAGTAGTAAAATAGTCAAAGTAGTAGATCAGTATTGGTTTTTTGGACAAGTAGCAGTAACTTTCGTTTTAATTATTCTGTAAGTTTTTGTTGTAAATTTAATTATTTTATTAATGTATTATTTTCACAATCTTCCGAAGGTGTGGTGTAACAAATTGACAATCAGTGTCAGATAGCCTTCTACGATCTTACCTCGCTCGAGGTTCGAACAGAACTGCCTTCGTTCATCTCGATATGATTCTTATGAAAAACATCGTGCATAACACCTGACTCATAGAATATAACGTAATCAACAACTCGCCGGGTGATTGTGATTCAACCCCGGTCCCTAGCTGGCAAATTTGTAATAGAATATAATAATCGTAAACAAAAGTACGAAAGCACAAATATCCTGTTTCCGATAATACAAACTATACAGTCTTTAGACCTTCGCCACTTGAGAAACCAACTATTTCGTTATCTCCGACACGGGCATCCTGACTAACACACGTCCTCGGGTGTATCTAAAATTTCATTCCCATGACATTAAACTCAATATTACATGTACTCGTACTTATCCATCAATTCAAATATCTAATTCAATAGCAAGAGGAAGTGAAATGTGTTTAAGGAATTGACTTTATAATTACAAGTATTACAAGTGCCAGTTACAATCCTTGGAGTCATTTGTTACGGAACGACTAGTACTCTCAAGTTATATCGCTAACATTTGGCCAATATGGAAATACTCCAAGCATGCTCGATCTCACATTGCACCACATCTAAATTCCTTTAGACCACACTGCCAAAATGGGCACGTACGAAAATAAAGTTCGATCTTGCACCTCAACACCGCATATTGCCAACACTAGGCCAATATGGAAATACTATACGCATGTTCGATCTCGCACTGAACAAAATCTAAATTTCCTTAGACCACACTACCAAAATAGGCACATGTTAAATCAGTGTACGAACTTGCACCTCAACACCTCATATTGCCAACACTAAGCCAATATGGAAATACTATAAGCATGCTCGATCTCACACTGAACAAAATCTAAATCTCTTTAGACCACACACACATGTGATATCGGTGTTCGATCTCGCACCTCCGCACCTCATATTGCCAATGCAGCACAGAAACGTGTGTACTCATGTCGTAGTTGTCACTGTCCGCTCTGCAGACATCCGACTCACTAGGAATGTAACTCCCCGGCATTTTATCGATTTATCATGATTGTATCTTTATGTTTTATTTATTTTTTTAATTAATAAAAATTAAAATTACCAAAATTAAATTTAATGACCTTTACCTTTAGCATCTCTATTCTTTTCATACCTAGCATTACCTTCAATAATATTGACTCCCTGTACTCTTTCTTCTATCACAAGATAATAGTCCGTAAGGTGTGGTGACCTTACCAATTAATAAGTCAAGCAAATTATTGTCAAAATCCACACTACCATGTCACGTTTTTTTCTGCGAACTCAAATTTTGAAGTACCCTATGAAACTTTTGTTTTTCATTTTATTAATTTAAAAGGAACCACATTAAATCCAGTAACTACTTAATTATGGTATACACCATGTCAAATTATTCAGGTACAATAATTCCATTAAACTGCATATTGAACCTGCATATAGAACCATGATTTACAGAGCATACTCTATTCCCTTATCCAAACGCCAATCTAACTAATGAAGTCATTACTATACGTTGTATAGCCACAAACAACGGTTTTCATACTAGTGAAATCAAAAGTTATATATTTTTTGCAAATTGTACTTAGCGCTTTCTTAAATTAATGTGAGATATTTTCGCAACCTTTCGTAGGTATTTACTATTACAAATATTTCATTCGAACCTAACATTTGCTCGTTATTCAAGGGCTAATCATTACTTTAATTTCCCCGTTTGAAACTCAAAACTCCAGCGGAACATCACTCTGGCTTTCTCCCTTTTTTGGTTGGATAGATTTTATTTAGAAAGACCTCTAAAACTCAATTCACTCATTATACCAATAAACTCACGAGTTCTAGTAAAAATTAGATTTTATCAGAGTTGAATGTTGTATAATTTAGGTGTATTAACTAATTGATTTTTATACAGTGCTTGCACACATGTATTGTTGTTTAGCTTTCGTTATTTCCCTAAATTATTAACATTTCAATTTACGGATTACCATTATCTTGTTAGACTTTAGAAGAATAATGGTCGTGTCACAGACTTCTAGATTTGTTTTCATTTGAGTTAACTTGTTTGTAGTTTTCTCATACCTTTTGAAGAATCTCTAGAAACACTTTATACTAGGTTGAAATTATAGCCCTCCAAACATGATGACTATGCTAAATATATCGCTTTTTCATTTAAGAGTTATTTCAAATATTAAGATTTGAGAATCATTTCCAGATTTTAGAAATTTAATTTAAACTATGTTTGCATTGCAACTATTGCTACTTACTTTCTAAACTTTATAGTTGTTGCTATAATATTAATCCACCTTTAGACAGAAGCCTAACAGAAACTGCATTTCGCAATTTTTCCATATTTACATTAGATAAAGAAATCCAAAGAAATCTCAATTTCACTAACAAAGTAATAACAGTTAAGATTGCAGGAGATAGTTATTATAAAAACTGACCTTGCTCTTTCCTAAAGTACGTGAAAAACACGCAATAAAAATGTAAACTTTTTATAGTGGCAGTTAATTTATTCGTATACCGTCAGTGTGAAACTTATCGAGACGTCAACGATTTTATTACAAAAGTCGATTATTTTCGTCTCATAAATATCGAAACTGTTCTATGTGAACTCTGGGGTAGAATTTCACTACCACTCATTATGTCATGTCAACAAATATCAGAAATAAAGCAAAATACCATCTCCAATATAAAACTGACAATATTAACAGTTTGAAACTCACTTATATTGTTAGAACTGTATTAATAGTTTTTCTCGAAAATCTTAAAGCTAGCGATTCTTTTATTAATGAGCACTCGGCCCCAGAATCGAAACAGAATGGAAAGGACTCACCAACGTTTTAGTGTACCAAATCAAACTGCATCCTTAGTCATAGCACCACTGGAAAGTGATGTGCGATGTTAATCGAAATATAAAGTCCTCTTACCCGCGACCAAGTTATAACTTCCCCAAACATAACTGGAAATAGCCACCGTGAAGACAAACCCTCGAGAGCACGAGTTACAACAGAAAATAACATGCCACCCTGTAATGGACTTTCCTCCACCACAGGAACAGTAGCTAAACACCGCACAGTCGCGTCAGAACCACTAGTTTCACAACTAAAACGCGTCAACCGCAGCTCCACTGCTTCCGCAGCACTACTTCACTAGTTATCGCGTGGATATACCGGGCACTGATCCCAGTTCTGATGTCGGGTTTTGCTCCACGAGGGAATGTCGGGTTTGATCCAAAAGGGAATAAATGTGGGCTAAACATTTATTCGACAAACAATAATCACACTAAACTGACCGAAGGCACCATAATGATCCACCACTGGAGTTTCAAACTATACGAACAATGGATAATGTTGATGATTAATTTATCTTGGGTGCCACCTAATATAAGTTCGATCGGCGTAGCGATATGATATTAATAATCCAATTTGGAACGCAAGGTATTCTACTCGGAACCGCGGCGAAATCCCGATTACGCGATAGCCTTCTACGATCTTACCTCGCTCGAGGTTCGAACAGAACTGCCTTCGTTCATCTCGATATGATTCTCATGAAAAACATCGTGCATAACACCTGACTCATAGAATATCACGTAATCAGTCATTCGCCCCGGTCCCTATCTGGCAAATTTGTAATAGAATATAATAATCGTAAACAAAAGTACGAAAGCACAAATATCCTATTTCCGATAATACAAACTACACAGTCTTTAGACCTTCGCCACCAACTATTTCGTTATCTCCGACATATATATATATATATATATATATATATATATATATATATATATATATATATATTTAGGTGGTTTCCGGGAATTGATCCGCGTAGTTGATAACTGATCCCTGTCGGATTCGATGGTAAAATGACGACGTTTCGGCAGAGTCACATCTGCCCTCTTCAGGTCGGTTCGCATAATTCTCGTAGCCTTCTGCTTTCGCTTCTAGGAGTAGTTACTCGAATACTAAGATTTTCAGAAGCGCTCGCGTTGTTATATAGTCGCGGCTCGGCGCCTATTGGTTGGCACCGTGAACGGCTGCGTGTGATTGACCCTTGGCGCTCAGTGGGCACGCCTCCCGCCTGCAGATTTGTTATTTCCGGTTGAGGTGTTATTGGACGGGTCCGGGCCGGTACGGTGTTTAATAGAATTTTCCCACAATTCTATAAGTTCTGAATTTCATTGCGTGCGTATAGACTGTGGGGCCTTTTCGCTATTTCAATTGCCTCTCTTACGAGTCTTGATTTCGGGTGTTCTATATTTGCCAGTACTCTGGTGTTCTCGAAGTCTATTCGGTGTGACATCGTGGTGGCGTGTTCCGCACAATGGATGTTGTTCCGTCCTGCTTTCTTACAGCGTTCTGGTGTTCATCACGTCTAGCTTGAATTCTTCTATTAGTTTGCCCAACATAGGTTTTATGGCAGTCTGCAAATGGAATCTCGTACACTCCCTGTTGTTCTAAAGGGATCCTCGTCTTCGGAGTCC
Source organism: Octodonta nipae (assembly GCA_034190945.1). Classification (NCBI taxonomy): domain Eukaryota; kingdom Metazoa; phylum Arthropoda; class Insecta; order Coleoptera; family Chrysomelidae; genus Octodonta; species Octodonta nipae. The sequence goes on from CM067216.1 coordinate 120,237,993, forward strand.
TCAACATCGTGCTTATTTTTCTGTCTGTATTGAAAATAGTATCGATATTGTGTCGCCGTAGAATTCTTGCAATACTGTCCGTGGTCCCCTTGACATACGGTAAATAAGCCTTGGTTATTGGTTTCTCATGCTCCTCGTCTGTTTGTCTCGGTCTTGATTTTAGGGCTCTTTGTATATTTCGGTCTGTAAATCCGTTTTGTCTTAGAGCTGTTTTTAAATTGTCCATTTCCTGTTTGATGTTATGCTGGTCAGCTAGTCTTTGTAATCTGGTTGCTAAAGTCTTGACGACGGCTTGTAGTTGGGCTGGATGGTGATGAGAATTAGCATGAAGGTATCTGTTGGTGTGAGTTACTTTCCTATATACTGTGTGGCCAAGGGTTCCATCTTCTTTCCTATTTATGAGAACATCAAGGAATGGCAGTTGATTGTTGGCTTCAACCTCCATGCTAAATTTTATTTTGTGATGGATGCCATTAAGGTGGTCTAAAAAAGTATTGAGGTGTTCCCTCCCATGAGGCCAAATCACAAATGTATCATCCACGTATCGCAACCATAAACTGGGTTTAAGAGTTGTTGTTCTTAGTGCCAACTCCTCAAAGTTCTCCATAAAAAGGTTCGCTACAACTGGTGAGAGTGGCTAATATTTTTCATTTGTGTAAAACATTTGAGAAATTACGCACGAAAAGAAGCAAACTTTTGTGCGATCTACATTTTTCACAATAATGCCGCGATGAAGGAGTTATTCCGAAAAACATGACGGTAAAGTTCTGGAAGAACAACAGAAAAACACAGAATATCTTATGGAAAACAAATTGTGCCCTACTTAAGGAAGGCATACGTGATGTCAGAAAAGATTTGGATGTTCTTAATACTAAACTCCTAGATATACACCTACAGGTAAGCAATACACTCCACCTGTTAATATGGGATAAATTCGATGAGATTAGCGAATTTAGGGCCGAAACGAATGCAGAGTTGACAACAATGCAACAACAGGCAAAATTTAACAAATTGAAGCTCCAACAGAAGCCCAAAAACGATTTTTTCTCGGAAAATAACGGTCACAGTCTAACCTCACGGCAATTGGAATCGAATAAAATCGTTTATAACTTATCTTCGGTCCAATTGAACTCTTTCTCGATTGGCGTGTTGGCTAAGGGATTCAATTACGCTATTGCTCCCTCTCACATACCAATAGAGAGCATAATATGTGGCGTGGAAACAGCAGTTTCAAAATTAGATGCGAACACCGCTGAAATAATTAGACAAGATGTGTCACATGTTCTAAGAAAGTCTAAACCACCCAAAAGGAACCTATCTATAGAAGAAAATAAGGCCTTGAAACAATTTCGCCTCGACAAGGACATTGTCATTCTACCTGCTGATAAAGGAGATGCGATTGTAATTTTAAATACAGCGGATTATTCAAACAAAATTCAAACATTGCTACAAGATCCAGCATATAAACAAATTACTACTGACCCAACAACTTATCTGGAGAAAACAACCAAGGCCAAAATCCAAGCAAGTAGGATCGACAAAAATCTCCAACTGCAACTCATTCCGCGTGGAAAGTCATCGAGATGTCCGAAATTATATGGGTTGCCAAAAGTACATAAAGAAGGTGCACCTTTGAGGCCAATAGTAAGCTCAATTGGATCTCCAACACAACACCTAGCCAAATACCTAGCCCAACAACTTCAACCGTTTGCAGAGGGGGCAGACTCATACGTGAAAAATTCGATACATTTCATCGAAATACTTAGAAAAACGGTCTTACAACCAGAGTGTCTTCTTGTAAGTTTTGACGTAGTGTCCCTTTTCACCAACACACCTATCGACGAAGCCTTGGATATCATAATAGAAAATAGAAAAATACAAACCACCTCAACACCTTGTAGACTTAACAAGGCACTGTCTGATGAACACCTATTGTGTTTACGAGAACCAACGATACAAACAAGTGGAAGGAGCTCCAATGGGATCGCCACTCTCACCAATTATAGCGAACCTTTTTATGGAGAACTTTGAGGAGTTGGCACTAAGAACAACAACTCTTAAACCCAGTTTATGGTTGCGATATGTGGATGATACATTTGTGATTTGGCCTCATGGGAGGGAACACCACCTTAATGGCATCCCTCACAAAATAAAATTTAGCATGGAGGTTGAAGCCAACAATCAACTGCCTTTCCTTGATGTTCTCATAAATAGGAAGGAAGATGGAACCCTTGGCCACACAGTATATAGGAAAGCAACTCACACCAACAGATACCTTCATGCTAATTCTCATCACCACCCAGCCCAACTACAAGCCGTCGTCAAGACTTTAGTAACCAGATCAGAAAGACTAGCTGACCAGGATAACATCAAACAGGAAATGGGCAGTTTAAAAACAGCTCTGAGACAAAACGGATCTACAGACCGAAATATACTAAGAGCCCTATAGTCAAGACCGAGACGCCAATAACCACGGCTTATTTACCGTATGTCAAGGGGACCACGGACAGTATTGCAAGAATTCTACGGAGACACAATATCGATACTATTTTCAATACAGACAGAAAAATAAGCACGATGTTGAGGACTCCGAGGACGAGGATCCATTTAGAACAACAGGGAGTGTACGAGATTCCATGTGCAGACTGTCATAAAACCTATGTGGGGCAAACTAATAGAAGAATTCAAGCTAGACGTGATGAACACCAGAACGCTGTAAGAAAGCAGGAAAGAACAACATCCATTGCGGAACACGCCACCACTATGTCACACCGAATAGACTTTGAGAACACCAGAGTACTGGCAAATATAGAACATCCGAAATCAAGACTCGTAAGAGAGGCAATTGAAATAGCGAAGAGGCCCCACAGTCTAAACGCACGCAATGAAATTCAGAACTTATCGAATTGCGCGAGCGCTTCTGAAAATCTTAGTATTCAAGTAACTACTCGTAGAAGCGAAAGCAGAAGGCTACGAGAATTATGCGAACAGACCTGAAGAAGGCAGATGTGACTCTGCCGAAACTTTGTCATTTTACCATCGATCCTGGCAGGGATCAGTTATCAACTACGCGGATGAATTCCCGGAAACCCCCTAAAACATTTAGTGCCCGCGAAATCTTAAAAACAAATATATATATATATATATATATATATATATATATATATATATATATATATATATATATATATATATATATGAATTCGATTGAAACTGCCAATGTTGAAAACTTTTGCAAAATGCAATCCCACCATAAACTGGGGGGTCACGCGTTTTTCAATATTATTTGGAATACCTATATTTGATTAAATTCTTATATATTTTATGACATGAACGTTTGGGGGGGGGGATTTTATGACTTTTTTCTCCAGCTTCTCCTCCACTTTATTTCTGATAGACATATACGAACATATACATAAACAAACCTCAATAATGTTCACAATTTGATGAAATAGGGTCGAATTTCGACTACTGGGCGACCACTAGTTTCATTAATTTAATCTTATATTTATGAACTATTTGTTTTATTTAGAAATACAGAATTGCTTGATGCATCTGCTGCAATATTTATCAAGTTAAGCTAAATTGTTTAAGAAAAACAATGGCCTTCCTTATAAGAAAGATTGTGATGATGAGGACAGCAGGGAGATGAGGAACCAGATGCGATGAAGAGTGTTTATATTTTAATGTAATAACTATGTTTGAATTTGGCTTATCATTTATTTTCATGAATAAATCTTATATTTATGTTTCAATTTAAATAAATTAATACTCTGTAAAATATGAACCGTTAAAAATATATTTTTTCGTTAATTATGAACGTATTTGAGTAGGCTTTTGATGCCACCGAACTCGGTAGATAACATTATTTACGATTTTATGGAAATCCTTGATCATTTTAAAATGCCTTGGTCTTGTAGATATAAGAGGCACAAAACATTTTGAAGAGAAAAACACATATTAGAATAATTGAAAATATATTATGGGCGAATGTAACTTTTTATTAACGGATGGTTTTAGACAATTATCAGAAAAATTCATACCTTTCCCAATGGGGCACTGTTGCATTTTCCGTATGTATCTTCGTTATATTATTTTGATTCATCATTTCAATCAAGTAATCAATAGAATTTTCCAAATTTTTTGTCCCAATCAAACGTGATCCAAAAGTGTCCACCCACTCTGCCAATAATTCATAAGTCTTTCCTTTAAATGGCCCATTTGTGGTATACTGAATAATTTTCTCTACAATTGGTTTATAACTCTGAATTTCTTCAATAACATCTTTCGGTAGATTGCACTCGTTGTAATTATTTGCATATGAATATGTAATTAGTAAAACTGTAAAATGTATTAAAAGCAACATGTTGTGATATATTCAATCACGAATATCTATCAATGCCATTTATTACTTACTATCTATATATCATCGATTCATGAAATCAAATTGATGATAGTACAACACTTGAGACAAAGTAGATTCAATCGGTATTTCAAGATACAAGTTTTCATTTGAAGATATATTATACCTCGAATTTTGGATAAAATATTGTGGGTGCTGTTTTATTAATTATGTTGTTCCCGCAACCTGTATGACAATATTTTGAATGAAACTGTGAGAATATTTGACTTCAAGTAAGACCTAAAATGAAAATGATGAACAAAAATCTAACGTAATGAGTATGTATATCACTTATAAATATCACAACAATTTCAACATAAGAGAAGAGGGTCTAAAACTCAACAAAACATCAATCAAGGCACTACGTTTTTCCACAATAGGATTAAATACCAGCGTCTCACCGTTTTTTCCACTCCAGCATTTTACAAGGTATCATCTAAGCCTACTAACATTAATATTGATGAAAAAGTGAAAGCTATTCGTGACTGCCCTGTTTCCAAAGATAAGCAAGCACTACGGAGCTTTTTGGGACTTTGCTCTTATTACGGAAGATTTATAGAAGTACTCGTTACCATCGTCGCTCCATTGCATAAGCAGGCAGCACAAAAATAGTCGTTCCGTTAGAACCAGGTGTGCGACAATGAATTCAAGAGATTAAAAGCAGACCTGTGTTCGAGCCCTATTCCAGCCTTCACAAGAAAACACGACAAGTTTATTCTGGACACCGATTGGCGCCATTCTGTCTCAGGTCCAGGATGAAGAAGAACGCGTAATAGAATACAGAGTCTAAACCAGAGAAGAACTACTGCGTTACTAGAAAAGAAATATTGGCAATAATCCGAGCTGTTGATCATCTCCACAAATATCTTTACGGTCAAGAAATTCTCATAAGAACTGACCATGCGGCTCTCAAATGACCCCTGAACATAAAGACACCATAAAGACAGTTCATCAGGTGGATGGAAAAGGTACAGGAGAATCATTTCAAGATCAAGTACCTTTCCGGTCGATTCATAACAATGCCGACGCTTTGTCGAGAATACCCTGCCCTGAAGACTGCGGGCATTGTAGAAAAACTGAACAAAGAGAATACATGTTCATCAGACAAATTACAGCCATAGTAAATGACGATTGGACCACAGAGCAGTGCAGACCAGACCAGTTAGAAGATCCAGACCTCGATGGAAAGAAATATCGAGTCAAGGGATAACACTAAAATCATTGTTGGCCCAATGGGATTTTCTTCGAGTCGAGAATGGCGTTTTGAAAAGTATCTGGGAAACTGCCGATGGTAAAAAACCAAATCTCAGTTAGTTGTTCCAAAGAAAAGAGTGCCCACCATTTGAAGGAATTACACAACGGCATTTCTGGAGGTCACTTGGGTGCAAGAAAACAGTTGATAAGGTACGAGAACAGTTTTATTGGTTGAACTATTACGAAGACGTAAGAGGGTGGTGCCGTTAATGCGATGTATGTGTAGCCGGTAGGTAAGGGGCCAAAAAATCAATCAATTTGGAATATGATGAAGAAATGCATTTTGGGCATTCTTTTGAATTGACATAGATGGATCATGTCCAGTAACCAAGAGGGGCAATAGATATATCATTGTTGCTGTTGATTACTTCAGGAAGTGGCTATTCCCAATCAAGAAGCAACCACTGCACGTTTTTAGTACAGCAACTGTTTAGCCGGTTTGGGTACTAATGGAACTTCATTCAGGCTAAGCTACACCTATAATAAGACATGAAGTGGTTGTTAGTAATCAATGGGATTAGCATGATCACATACTTCCTGCTGGCATACATATCCGCTGTACATGACAGCATTGAGACTTTTTGGGACGTCATATGGATCGTCATGGAAATTAATGATTACGCAGATCAATTAAGGGAAAAATTACTGGCTACCCATGAATTGACGAGAAGGGGCATGCTAGATACAAGTGCTAGGATGAAAACACAGTATGATTTAAAAGTAAATTCGACCGTATTTCAGCAAAGAGATAAGGTCTGGTTGTACCATTCACAAAGGGTGAAAGGCAAAGGGCAAGGCACCAAAGTTGTCAGACAAAGATGAAAGTTGTCCATCTGGATCGCCTAACCCCTTATCCAAGACCTGGTATATACAAACTAGATGTCACTGTAAGCAAATTCTATTTGACAGTTCAGGAAAGCACTACGGATTTCTACATTAATGACATGAAACAATCTCGAAAACTCTTGAACATTAAATAGTAGATATATAAATAAATGTTCTGTGAGGGTGAGTTCACTTGAGTTGAATAGCGCATTTACTTCAGTTTTATGGTTGACAGTAAATGTCAGATGGTAATTTGAATTTATGAGTTATGTTTTGTGTTGCATTTTGAATTTCAAAGTTATTGTCACCATTAAATAATGTTATTAATTGGACGACCAGTGTTGAATTCCAATCCCACAGTAATCTGTAAAAATATATTCAAAACAACTACAAAAAATTATTGCATTCACTGTTGATACCTACCAACAACACAACAAATGCACACAGTGCTTACGTTTAATTTAATTACCTACTTATCTATTATATTTTTAAAGGAGATGCCAAGCGATTATCGATTTAAAAACCTGTTTCATGATAAGGAGCAAACAATAAGTAGCAGAAGCAGAATTTTATGTATAGTTGGCATCAATTAAGAATTAAAAAGGAAGGAACCGATGGTAACTACAGAGCTACCAGGGGAGCATAAGGGGTAACTACAGCAAAAGAGGCGTACTGAGTTGTGTCCAAAACGCTGGCAGACTAGAAAGGAAAAAAGGTGGTAGGAGGACGAATGTGCTCTGGTGGAATGAAGAGGTAGAGAGTGCAAGAGCAGAGTCTATGAGGTTGAGGAAGTTGCTTAGAAGAACTAGAGCAAGGGAGGACGAATAACCCATAGAGCTGTGGAGATGCAAATAAGGAAAAAGCAAAAAAGCTGTGATTACGAGGGTCAAAAAAGCTAAGGAAGAATGCTTGTATAAGTTATTTGACGACGTTCAGGGAGATACGAAGGGTCGGAAGTACAAGATTGCTACTAAAGGGATAAAGGCGATATATGAGGATAAGAGGCGAGGGATAATTGAGGAGTTGTACCCGGATATTAGGGGTGAAAGGCGTGTCTTTGAGGTAGGAGATAGAGATAATGTGCGAGACTTTACGTGGGTGATTTGGACAGTGCCTTTTCTAGGCTAATTAATACGACTACTGGTATGAATAGGGTTATGTGGGAGACAGTGAGGGAAGTAGGAAGACAATCTTTATACATAAAGTGAGGTAAACACGTAACGAGCTGGTTGAGTATTGCCTATTACTCTGCATAGGGAACTTGTACCAACACTTAATTAGAGGAAGGCTGGGGAAAGAGCAGGATGAGAAGGGCGGGACTTCGTATAGCCGTACGGCTTCACATCGGGTAGGTCATCATTTCGAGGTCTCATTGTTTTGTAGGCAAGATAATATACATAATATATATTATTTCTGGTCGGGAATCTTCATCAGTTACCCTTCCCACAAGAAAATGTCCTTTCGAACAAGTATTTATGTACTTTATAAATATCGCTGAATAATTAGATGCGAAATGTAATGATCAACATCTAGGATTTTAGGGGAAACTAGCATAAAGAGGTCCCGAATCTGGAATCATTCCATGTCTTTGCTGTTATCCCTTAAACTTGGCGATCTGGCTGGCCACTTAGTCGGCCCCTTTCTCCCTGTCCAACGATTAGGGAACACCTCATTTAAATAAGCACGGTTAGCCAAAAAGTGCCTTTGTTTAAAATAAAATCGACGTGTCAGAGGATTTTTTCGACAAACTCTCGCTGTCAGAAATAATCAATTTATTCGTTACTTTTCGGAAGCACTGTATATATAATATGTATCAGATGGTTTCCGGGAATTCATCCGCGTAGTTGATAACTGATCCTTGCCGGGATCGATGGTAAAATGACGACGTTTCGGCAGAGTCACATCTGCCCTCTTCAGGTCGGTTCGCATAATCTCGTAGCCTTCTGCTTTCGCTTCTAGTTACTCGAATACTGTATTCAGTATACAGTACAGAGATCAGTTATCAACTAAGCGGATGAATTCCCGGAAACCACTTAATATATATATATATATATATATATATATATATATATATTGTTTCTGGTCGGGAACCTTGATCACTGGCGCTTCCCATAAGAGAATGTGTTCGATATTTTGACGGGAGATGTAATGATCGAAAATCTTAAATTGAATCTCCAGGAATGAACCATTTTTTGCTATTAAACCATGCCCCAAAATCGCTTTGTCACTTAAAACGATATTCAAAACTCATTTGAGACTATATCCCTGAACTAAATGAAAAAAATCACCACTATTAAGTAAGCTATATGTATTGCATATCAAAAATGTTCGGGGAAGAACATAACAAATTGTATAACGGCACTTTGGGAAAAAGACAGTCTTAGAGAAACCAAGACCTTAAAATGCTCAAACTCACAATTTATTCAAAGTGTACCTACCATTAAAGGAAGGCAACAGTTAGGACAATTTTTTTCTAATTTTCTCCTTCCTGAAGTAAAACTTGGGTACTCCCCTGGCTATTGCCAAAAAACTTCAACAACTTTTTCTATGCATATCCTTTTTTTTAATAAAAACATGTAGGTGTTGAAAATATTATTTATATGAACGGCTTCTACATGCCTAATGGCTTCAGTGAATCAACAAAAAAAATCCATTCTGTAAACTTTTGAAAGTACGAAACTTGTGAAACACATTTTGAGAAAGAGTGTGTTTGACTGAATGATACGATAAACTATTAAGAGATTCTTTATCAACATTAAATTTACCTGAAAAACCTACCGTCGGCCATTAAACCTCCCCATAAATTTGCTGACTTGCCTTCCCCCTGGACCGAAAAATTTTCTGAATTCTCCTTCTTTCTAGGACAATTTTTTCCAATTTGACGCCTCTAGGACAATTTTTTTTCTAATTTGCCCCTCCCTAAACCAAAAGCTAAGTACGCCCTTCATACTGTTAATTGCAAGAGACAGTTATGCATGGTTTTTGGAAAAAGAAGTTCTCCCTTCAAAACAATGAGAGACTCTATAACACTACATACAAATATTTCCACTAAAAAGAGGTTCTTAAGCAGTTTATCTGAAGATATGAAAGCATATTAAATGATGCAAGTGTTACCGAATATTTCATAATCATATCAGAATATATATTTCAGCATGCAAAAAGAGAGTGGGAAGAAACAATCCTAGAACGACCAAAAACAAAACTACAGTATTATGGAATTTTCATAATGGAAATGGAAGAAATTTTAAGTAAAACCACTAAATAAAATGAGCATCAATCCGTGGTTACAGCTCATAGATAAGAAGAAATTTGAACTAACGTATTTAACGAGTGTTAATACAACATAGGAGGGCTCGAATCCAAAAATGTTAGGGTATCACGCATTTTTCAAAATTAGTTTGAATACCTATGTTTTGTTTGGCAAAAGTAGCTAATGTAATAATATCACGAATTTTAGTAGACAATCTGGTAAATTTATACTTTACTGCTTTTTTCTTTATCTCTTTAAGGTTTACTGTATCATCTGTATTTTTGCTATTTTTTAATATTACTTATCAGCGTATATTGAATAGTATTTGTATATTTTAGTTTATTTGTAAATAAAAACCAATAAAATGTCGTACTATTAATTCTGTAGTACAGACATCTACTGTGTGTTTGCTGAACAATGCGAAATATACCTCTAGGATGAAGTGCTAATTCCTTTTTTTATTAAGTGGGTTCTCTACAGGTGTGTGCCGTTATACTTTCGACTCTACTTTGATAGTATGGTTATCTGCCCATAGATGATGCTTAATACATAAATATTGATCTCGGATACAAAACAATATATTCTGAAAATAAAAGCTTTTCTACTTAGGTAATTGAGTTTCAGCCGGCTATAAATTTCATTTAATAAACGATATATAATGTACGTTTTAGGACATATCTGAAATAATTATAATTTGACAATTTGGAAAAATCAAACCTCCTGCCATCTAGTACACAATAGCATCTCCTAATAAATTTAATCGTAGTAATATGTTTACCTTCTTGTACACAGATGTCCGAGGACCATTATATTTATCATTTATAGTTAATAGCATTTTTAATTGGTCAAGAACTATTAGTGAATTATGGGAGTTAAGAAAATTATCATTAAATGATGAATGAATAATTAGGTACATTTATTTGTATTGAGATTCCAGCCGAATTCTGTGATGCAAATATTGCGGGGAATACTATAATTAGTATGACTAATATACTTTTTAAATATCAAATCGTTAAACAAATTGATAAATTAATTTTATACTTATCTCTTGTACAAGTCCCTAGATGCTCGTCGATATAGGTAGTGGTTCAGACATGAAATCGAAATAGAACCTTGTTGATTCGGTGAAGCTAATCCGCAATTAATATACTCATTTGAATGATCAAAGTCGAAGTTCCTCCTAAAAAAAATATCTGGCTTTTGACAATATATTGGGCAAGAAATTATGTTTTGGACTGGCAGTCCATACCGAATAGAATGGTCGTCACATAGCCAGGGAAGCGGGACAAAGAAAAAATTGAAGGTCCAAGGGGGGCAACTCTTTCCAGTTATCGGTAATTCGTTCCTTGTGAAATAGAGCCTATGATTATTTGTTTTAGTTAGTACCCAATGAACGCAAATTTCTATCTTAAATGCAAATTTATGATTTGACCATCTCTACATCAAAAATAAGGCGACCTGCCCACTATAAACCACAAGCTGGCGATGGCCCTGCCGAATAGCTGACATAAACTCATTTATTAAGCTGAAATATAAATTCATTGTTTATACAGATCCATACTTAAATTTACTAAAATTCTATTAAATAATACTCATAAAATAAATTTGTAAGAAAATGTTTCGGAAGCCTTTGGGACAATTTAGGGAAACCTAGCTACTATTTTTTTATTTTTTCTTAATTCCTTTAACCTGTAAGGTTTGGTAAAATAATTAATTTTACCTAATATGATACTCAGCGCCGGATTTAAGTTGGTGGGGGCTTCTGGGCACAAAACTGGTGGGGGCCTACTTAAGGAATTAAAAAATGGCAGACAATTATTCCTTATTTTATATTTATTATTTTTATAAAACAAGCCATAAATGAATTTCTACATACTTATATAGTGTACTTCAAAATAAAGTTATTATTAAAAAAAATTCTTTCTTGCAAAGAATATACCATTGTCGAAATTTGATGGACAGTTACTAATATTAAATTGTTTCTTTCGCAAAAACATTTAAGGATTTTTTCTTACTTGTTTTTTCAATTAAATTTGAAATTTTTTAATTTTTTACGGTTTCTAGGTCATTACTCTGTAAAAAATAATCTGATTTTAAAAAATTGTGTCAAAAGATTGGCAAGGTATCACATGATACCCCTTTGTATTTAAATTTTTAGAAGTGATATTCACCCCCACTTAGGGGTTGAAACTGCAGGGTGACCGATACGTGTAAAATGTATTACTGTTAGAGAATAATAATCCAATTATTCACTTTATCTATTTTGACGGGGGGAATGCAACTGTCTAAGACTTAGAAATTAATGAAAGTTACTCAATAACCGTCTCGAATATTTATTTTTCCTCAAAATTCAGAGTTTCAAATACACTTGAATTGTTACATAACAACTGAGTACATTTTTACCCGGATATAAAAGTATTCTACCACCTGTGTTGCCCACAAATCAAAATTACTTACACTGTATATGAATATATTTGTAGGTTAGGACATTTTTCAGACATTAAGAACTACACAGTACCCTTTGATTTTATTCTAATAATAGCACAATACGAAGTAATATTGTTGATTAGGCGCAGATTGGTAGAAGACAAATTGTTGGTTTCAGAGAAATCGGTTTGTCACTCATTTAAATTACTGCTAATAGTGCTAATAACAAATAACTTAGTCAAGTGCGAGTTGGACTCGCATACTAAGGGTTCCGTACAACCTTCAAGATTCCAATATTCCAGTTTCAAACAAGCCGGGAATGAGTGCATTTTTTTATATTTACCCTAATATTTTTTAAAGGACGGATTTATAAAGAATATACACATTTATTTTCCACACATAGACTTTTTATTTTATTTGCTACATGTATTTAATTTTCTAATTTGGTCCCCAAAATTAACATTAGAGTTTTATTTTACTAATAAACTTCCAGGGAAGCCTTTTATAATCTACTGTCTCAATTTTAGGTTCTGTAGATAGGAATTTAAAGGAGAAAGTAGGTCAAGTTTTAAATAATAAATTATTCAATATTTTAGACACATTATTTAAAAATACAAATAAAATATGTTTTTTTTTTATTTTACATAGTGTAGTTTCTAAACTGGGAATTAAGTCGATGTTTAATATTTTTATTAATATCTTTTAATGATTTAAAAATGTGATATATTTGTAATTTACATAAGAACCTTTTATTTGATATATTACATGATGCATTTGAAAATTTCATTTTTATTTTCCATTTAATTCTATAATTTGTCCTCAAAATTAATATTAGTGATTTCTACTAATTTTTTTATAAATTTTAAGTTGGGTACTGACCGCTAATTATTTTCAAAATTTTAGGTAGTATAGGTTCGGAAATAAAGCGTGAAATGAGAATTTTTTATATTTTTTGTTAATATGTTGTAAACAATTAATTTTAAAAATATGAAAAATATATATTTGGTTTCCTCATAATGAGCCCTTTCATTTGATGTATTGCATGTTATATTAAAAAATATTTTTTTATTTTCAGTATAATTCTATAATTTGGCCCCACAAATTATTATTTATTCGTATTTTTCCTGTAAACAAAAAAAAAATGTAGGTCTTATAATTTGGGGACTAAAGGGGGAATGGGTAATTTTTTAAATATTTTAGTTAATATATTTTAAAATATTCATTTTAAAAATATGAAAAAAATATATTTGTATTTGTCATAATGCGCCCTTTGATTTGATATATTACATGATGCGCTAGAAATAATTTTAATTTTATGTTTTCCATTTAATGCTGTAATTTGCCCTCTAAATTAATATTAGGGGTTTCTCCTTATTTTTCCAGTAAAGTTCAGCTGAGGTCCTATATCCCTAATTTTTTTAAAATTTTTTACGGCTTATAGTTTCGGAGATAAGGTAGTGGAATGGGTAATTTTTTTATATTTTTGTTAATATCTTTAAAAAATATAAAAAATATATATGTTTTCACCATAATGAGCCCTTTTATTTGATATATTACATGATGGGTTACAAACAATTTTAATTTTATATTTTCCATTTCATGCTGTAATTTGCCCCGCAAAATTCATAGTAGAGGTTCGTCCTTATTTCTCCGGTAAAATTCAGGCGAGGCCCTATATTTCTAATTTTCTCAATTTCTTTGTTCTTATAGTTTAGAAGATAAGGGGGGAGAACTGTTGATTTTTTTAGTTTTTCACCCCAGAAGTACCCCTAAAATTAAATTTTCTTCATTTACGACATGTACTCCTGATCGGGTTACCAAACTATAAACTGATACCAAATTTCAACTCTTTCCGTCCAGTAGTTTAGAAGAAAATTGCTCTGATGTGAAAGAGGGAGAAATCCGGAGTGATATTATAAGGATATCCGTATATTGTATATACCGAACCCTAAAAAGGAGTCTTAAAACTGTTGACCGTTATTATCAAGCGAGTTTTGGGGTAAGTCAAGTATGAAGAATAAGTATTATAGCAGGCTGTTTAAGGGTTTGGGACTGTGTAGATCGCGATTTTGACTTTATAAAAGCACATCACATCCAGTGGAGTAATTGCAGATTAATTGGGATTTGAGCATTTTAATTAATCCTGATTGTGCCGGATATTTTTATCCTACCACTAGATCATTCAACAATCACAAGTGGTGCAAATTAGACGTATGCTACCAAAAAATCTACCAAAATTGTATGGATCATTAAGGTACGACTGACGAATTTACTCAATTCCTTCCTATTAGGTACTAATTTTCTGAAGAAGATTTACAAAGGCTACATTTTCAAATAATGAATCTCATTATATTTTCAATGGCCAATAATAGCAGAGAACACTTGAACACTTGCATTGCATACTTGTTATGAAAAAAAGTCACTGTTATAATTCTTGAAATTAATTGATCTGATGGTTGTTATGAAATAAAACACAATATATTTTATGTTACTTCAAACTTCTTAGCTCTTTCATATGTATAAGACAGATAAAGTAGACATGTAAACGTATTAAGTAGGTACACTTACACATATTTTTCAGTTTCTAAATTTTTATGACAGTTCATCAAATAATCCGTATTATATTTATATCAATTCTTTTTATTTCAAATTTGTAATTTACAGTTATTGACTGGAAATATTAATTTATTATTTTTCCAGTTACAACAAAATAAAACAAATTCTTGCTAAGCTATAGATTAGGAATACAGACTTTAGCATCACGAATTGTTTTACTAAAATACTAATATAGTTACTACTGTTGTATATAACAAGAATTGCTGATTTCTGATCCCGTAGATCTCAACACTGAAGGTTACAGGGAGTGAAACCTAGTTACACTGAAACTTTTATGATTTAAGAATTCGGATCAATCAATCTTAATGTATCAGAGTCTTTCATATATACGTATTGTTAGTATACTACCCCATATTATTATTAGGGGCTGTCCCACCCTACCCTCAAGTATGGTCTTTTTAATTGAAGTCAATTCCTAGTTGAACAAAAATTTAAACATTAAATGATAACAAAATTTTTATTGTCCAACGATATGATTGTTTTGCTGAGTGAATTGAGTTTTTGCTACCTACCTTTGACATTTTTTTTTGTTAAATCCAAAGCTAGCTACGCCAATGACTATTATTGCCTTTGATTGGCGACTTTATACCTCTTTCCTTTTTTCTTTCTCAGCCTGTATTCGTCCACTGCTGGACATATGCCTCTTCCAAAATTGTTCATGTCTTTTGCTATTCTACTCCATTGTTTATCAACTATGTTTCTCACATTGTCAATCCACCTCTTTGGCGGTGTCACTAGTTTGAAGTTGATTCCAAATTGTTAACCTCTGTGCCCATTTTTCTTGAGTTTTCTCTTGCCATCTCTACATGACTCATGACATCTGTTCCTTGTCAAGGTAGACTATTTGCAAAAGGTAGTGTCATTCTGCCTAACTCCTTTACCACGGAAAATTCTCACTGTTTTTGCACTCCCGTCTATTTTAATGTGAACTGTCCCCTGTTTTGTAGATACTTTTTGATATCGCCAGTCTTCCAGTGCAACCAGGAAAGATCAGGTCTCAATGCTATCAAAGACCTTGTAAAAATCAAGGAATGCTAAGTGCCAAGAAATTTTTTACTTTTGATTAAGTAGTGTTCTAACAATTTACAAGTGATGGACAGTGCTAAAAATCTAGCTTTTTTGAAACACGATTCGTTATCATTGTAGTTAGTAATTTGTATGTGGGATAAAAAACTTATGGGTCTATAATTTTCTATTTTTGTGTAATCTCCCTTCTTGTGTACAAATATGTCCTTAGAGTTTTTCCATATTTCATGTATCATTAATTTGATTTGATGAGTATTTTCTGTCACTATGTTTCCATGTTGATCCTTTATTTTCGTTATGCTTAGTTTCCTTAAGCTCGCTTTGCCTTTAGTACTCTCATGCTCTTGTTGCTTTCTATCTTTTCCAAGATTTGTTTTTTTATATGCCCTTAGTATTTTATTATTAACAGTGCGGTTATTAATTGTGTATTCTATTGTTTCCTTTAGTGTTTTTTCATTAGTTGTACGCTTTCTGGCTCAAGTCTGATTTTTCTAGGGTTTTAACTTTACAACAAATCTTTTTGAGGTTGTTCTTAAGCCATAAATTATTTTTTGCGTTATCTCGTTAACATCTTTGGTGTTAAGTGCTAGTTAGATACCAACATTTTAACACAGTTGAACTGATGAAAAATTCATTCTAAAAACCTTGAGGAAAAAAATGTTGTAGTCAGCTCACGAGTGATTGAGGGTATTTATTCTAGGCACAGTTTGAAAAAATGTATTTATAAACTATCTTTTCAACAAAACTTTTAACTATTTATTAGAAATTCCCCTGTCTGGAGAATTTTATACTTCGATAACTTATGTTTTGTTTTGAAGTAGTGACCCTTTTTGTATTTAATTAATTCTCATATTGTACAATGAAACAACTACTGAGTACAATACATGTTACACACTTTTGAGCAAAACAGGTTATAAAATCTGATTTAATTATCAAGACCGATTAAGCCTAACCGTTTTAGTTTAACCAGTGACATACATAAAAATTGAGACCTTCCTCATTTTTGAAGTTAGTTAGAAATTATTAATGAGTATCAAAAGTAAACACTTAATAGAGAGTTTAATTTTATTTTAAAGACAAAATATTACAATAAACTATATAATAAAGAAGTACCTTGTCTTAACTAAATAAAAACTATACAATATCGTTTTAAAAATCAATATTTCTTATTAGCTAAGGTATTTTTTTGAGATATAATAAAAATTATTCTATATATACAAACTGTTTGGATTATTCTATTGCAATATCACCGAAAACTTCAATATATTTCTTTTAAATCTTCTTAGAATATAAAGTCTTAACAGCTTAAATGGTTAGTGATGTTTTTAATTTGTATTTAGTTTAGCTTTAGAATAAGATTCATCATGAGATGGTCCTATTAGTTTTTGTTGCTGGAGAAAGAACAGATTTCCCTTGCAGAAATTAACAAACAAAATTGATATTCAACATTTACAACCATTGTTCACATTAATAGGTTACAAATAACAATCATGCAAGACATATCACATGTTTTGGACGTTTAGTCAACAAGATTTGTTTGTTGTGCACAGCTTAAACATTTAACATTTAGTTAGCTATACAATAAATTTTTTCAAGAAATTTCAACAGAATTAAGTTTGTTCAAAATGCAGTTTAACGTGTAAAAGTAATGTAATATATCAAAGAAACTGTATTTCTAATTTCTGTTGCTAAGAAAAAATATACTTATATATTTTCTGAATAAAAAATAAATTTTGTTTTATCACAAATTTAATATGTACAGTTACGGCAATTTAACAAATATTTACCAATTACAAAAAAATCCACAGAATGCCAAATAATTGTTTTGTACTAATTTAATGGACTTCAAACCAATTCTGTTGATTCTCTTGCAACACTGAGAGGAAATCTTGGTTAGGTTATAATCTTACTTTTCTGTGATATAAATAATTTTGTCCTGATTAGCCTGAGATAAGGTGATTCAAGACACATCATCATTTAGGTACATACGTTTAACTACTTACACAGAAACAGAAAATTTTGAAACTCCCTAAACTTACACAAATCACAGAAAGTTATAAAATCAATTATAAAAATTTCTTAAAGGTGTTTCGTTATTTACCAAAATCTTTAAAATAAATACTATACAGAATGTACACTTACAAATAACTTATATATATAAAGGAAAAAAATAAATTCGAAATGATCCAATTTTTTATATAAGTACGGTACTACTATATACATTAATTTATTTTGATATCAAATCTGAATAATTTCAATGAAGTTTTTCGTCTCCATTTCGACATTCTGGTACCATTTTTTAAAATACCGTTGGCATACACATACAAACAGAAACGACGAAATTTGGAAAAATAAAAAACTCAGTTCTTGTTGACATTTTAATTGAATTCAACCTCTAGGCACCTTACAGTCTTTCAAAATCCTTTTTGAAGCACCTCCTTTACATTTTTAAAGTTTCCGATATAAATTTCTTTTCCAAAATAACCTCATTATACTTATCACAATCAATACAATCTTTTCCAATATTTTATTTATCACTATCTGAGTAACAATTAATAATATGTAAGATAATTCGAAATTCTATAATTTGTTTATTTTTCAATAAATATTCTCAGTCCCGGGGGAAGGAATAACAACAATAAACTATTTCATATATCACTCTTCATTCTATTTTTAAATTCGTTTGCATAAATAACCTGATTATCCTCTTTTCTACAACGTTATGTTTTTATAAAAGGACTTGTAAATGCAAAACTAGAACGAAACATTTGCAGAATGGTAGAAGTCACATACCTAAAGTTTGTATGTCTTTATTATATTCTTTTTAACTGGGAGTTCACTGTCAAAATGTTCTTGTAACAGAATTTTTAAATACAGAACTCTGGTCAAATGTTACGTTTGATACTTGAAATAGTGAAAGTATATTAACACAAATATTTGAATGTACTATTGAATATTCTTAATGTCTAGTGAACAATCACAACCACCCCAGACAACACCTGATATTATATGGTTTTTTAAAAGGTGATATTCTTATAAGTAACCATGTTATTTAAATATACTTGCACTTTATTTTTAGTCATTACTAGAATATTCCTTTGGGACTTATTAATTAATATACAGGTGAAAATAAAAATATTTAATATTTTGTACATTTCACTTTTATGGCACTAAGAAGTTTTCTAATTAAATAGATAAAATTATAGTAATACCGAAATATGTCCAGAATGTTTAAAATTACATTTTCTTGACGGAATTAGAGATTGCAACATTGTACTCGAATGACGTTGTATAAATGATAGTATAACAGCATGCACAGCTAAAAACCTAGGTGAGTACTAAAAAAGAATTTTTTTTAAATCTTCCCCAAGGAGGTTAAATAGAAGATGAAACTTGTATGTTTTGACAGATATAAGGGTTGACTTGTCAACAGGAAAATATCGCGGAAACTGACGGAAAAGGGATTCAAACGCATTTATTTCATCGAGCATGTACTAGCGTTCCTCAGAATGACATTAAGATCTAGAGTGAAGTCACAGTGATCTAGAGTAAAGTCACAGAAAAATTGGAAAATGTTCTAATACTATTGCTTACATAGAAGCTTAACTAAAGTTAATGCATAAAAGCAGCTATCAAATTTTTTTTATAAATTGAGGATTAGCATAAGATGGCACTAAAATTTAAATTCTAGTCACCATTTGAATTATCCAGGATTTCTAGTGAAGTATACGTAAGACTTCAATTTGTAGCTCAAGCACTACATAGATGTACTTATTATTATCCGCCGCATTCTGTTTCGGAGCAGTATTTTATTTTAATTTTCAATGTAAGAATTAAAAATAATGTATAATATAATTTAGCATACAAAATGAAGACATTAATGTTTTAATGTTAAATTTTGTTTAATGTTGAATAATTTCCAAGAAACATTCTAGAATGTAATATCTTAGCCCTTACTTTGGGTGGAACATAAAAAAATATGTATTAATTACATGTAGTATGTTCAGATTTCTGAAAAGAATATCACCGTTTGCTGTATATCGAGTGTTGTCAGAATACCGTACCGTTCTAGTCAATTCCGAACTATAGGCATAACTTTGAGATCTTTTATGGGCTATATATTCGTTGTCGCCGCCAATATTTTGAGTCACTGTCAATATATGTACAAATTTGACCCCGATTGAAATAAATAATCTGTTTTGTTGTACTCTAGGAACAGGGGCTGGTAACGCCTCCTGATGGTATTAGGCAAGCTAGCTTCACGCCGCCCCCGTACAATCTATTTCGACAATGTCTTTTGGTACTTCGACAAATTGGTAAACTAGTCTTTGGCCATCGACCTTGGCTAAGATACCTCTCTGGTAATAATATCTCAATGCTCTGCCCATAGTTTCGTAGTTCATGTCGGGCTTGTTCTTGTGCATGCCCCATAGCCTCGACACCGCCTTGGAATCGACTAGTTTGAATATGCCTTTCTCTCTATTCGTCCATTTGATATATCTTGGGCAGTATTCCCGATCCTGAAGTAATTTCAATAAGAATTCCCAAAGATATGTCGTCGAGCCTTCTCGGCTTTTCCTTTTCACCGCTCCAGGTTCACCTAGTTTTTGCTTTTTGACTTTTTTGAGTTTCCTTGGCGAGAAACCTAACATGTACGGATCGTCGTACATACTGCTGGTAGCTGCTTGGATGACAGATGTCGGGATACTGTGCCGCATTGGTGGTGACGGTGGTGATGGCGTGGTAAACGGGGATTGGTTGTGAGGGTGTATTTGATGATTTTGCTGTGCTGGGTGCTGTTGAAATATGTAGTTGTTGTATGGATCTAAATCTGAAACAAATAGATCTCCATTAGACGTTTAAAACAAATAGCAAAATATATTTAAAAATCAACAACATGCAAAGAACAATTATAGACTTTTCTTTAATTAATAAAAAAAAATGTAAATGTACTACCGAATTCTCTAAAATACATTAAATTAAATTGAAACGGAAGCAAAGTAGACTAGTTCTGCGAAGTATAGTGTAAAAATCCTTGTAATTTTACACATGCTAAAAAACGTATGGCTTCTGGTTCTTCCTCAAAATGGAATTCCTTCTAATAAATGTACACCTATAAAGTAATATCTTCCTAAAAACGTTATATTTCGGTGATTTTAAAAGGCAGAGATATAAGTTGCAAGAAAAAAAATGTAAACAAACCAATTTTGATTGTAGAAAGGAAAAAGTATTTACACAGGTTATTTTCTTAGGTTTTTCCATACATAAAACTAAATTTCAATCGAAAACAATGTAAGATAAGATCCAAAGTCCTAGTTAAATGTCATGCAATGCAGAAGGTTAAATAATTACATTTAATTTGAGTACAAAATAACAAACTCAAATCAAATATTTGATCTACATAAATAATATATGCATACGATATAAGGAACCAATACATAAGAAAAGCAATTATGTCATCAGATATTCAGAATATGTAGATTTAGTACCTAATTCCTAAAGAGAAACATATTGGGAAATATGCTGAGGTACTGATACAACAATTAGAAAAAATAATTAAAAACTTATTTGGATACCATCTTTTAATATTCATTTTCTTTAATTTAAACGAGACATTATACACCAGAGAGCAGTGTTTGATATATCTTATGAAAAAAGGAGAAACCATGTATTTTCATTTACTCCACATTCTCACAATTAGATCTGGTACGTAAACATTTCTTGCGGACTCTCTAAAACGAAAGTGCATATCAGTAGTGAAAACCGTACAACGCTTTAGTGTTATTATGACGAATTTTCTTTCTCATCCGGTAAAACGAACACTTTGGTTTTAATATACCTGCAGCTGTTTACCTAAGAAATTTTAAAATTATTACCTTTTTTCTCTTTCCATGACTTTTGCCTTCGGTCTCAGACGTTACACTATATTCTCTTGTTTTTCAGACGTTAAATTTAAGTTACGAGTTTTTTTAGCGGTTCCATTTATTTGTTCGAACATGGCAGGTTCGATGTCGTTTAAATTCAAGATCAATGGACTTATCATGACGATGCAAAACAAAGAACAGGTAACATTTTCGAAGAGTTAAAGTTAACGACTATGTGCTAAGGAAAAATAACTTGGGAAATGTGATAAATTATATAAAAAATGGTCACGTTAATTTAAAGTTGCAATGTTTAGAAACAGGTACTTAAAAATGAACCAGGAGGGCGCCGGGAATGTGGATTAAATAAATCTCATTATATTTAAGATCTGACTTGTATTATTAAATCATAAGGTTTATTTTAAAATACATGAAATTGCCAGCAATTTATTTATTCTGTTGCCTCAATGTTGAAGAGAAAGGTTTTTGACACAAAAAACGTGTACAGGCAAGAATGGTTGGGTATTTTTCGAGAAATTAGTCAAGAAGGAAATATTTGACAAGGTAGATGTCGCAGCTTTTGCAAGGTTTGTAATTTCAATTTTTATCTTTTGTGATCTAAGTTCTGTGCTATGCAGCATCTAGAACGATATATTGTTGTGCATTATAAAACTAGATAATCATATATTTAAATAGTTTTCAAACAGACATTCAATACATTTTTAAAACGCCTCAAGAGACCACAGATAGAAACTTGCCATCTTTATAATAAGAAAATGTCTTATCCTAATTGACTTGTACTAAACTATAACACTGGCAATTGTCTGAATTCTTATGTTACACGTTAGAAATAATTTTCAAATAGTATAGATGAAGAAGCTATGAGTCGTTTATTCCTTGAGAATAATGTCCAGTACTCAAATACTCCGTCAAGGAATAAACGCCTGTATTGACAGTTTAAGTTAATATTTATGTTATCGGAACATTATATGAAAAATGATAAGTTATCACCGAAGGTTCTAAATTCATCACGAAAGAATACAGGCTACATTTTTTAGTGTGGTTATAAGGTATATAATTTTAATATCAATACCTATGCACAAAGATATTTAGGTGAAGAAAAACTTTGCTGCCACAAAGATGGTGGAATTCATAAGACAATACTAACTTTATCAAAATATATACTCAACTAAGGTTACAAACGAAACAACTGTATTCCTAGAAACAATTTCTAACATTGAAACTTCATCATACCCACTATCCCCATGATCTAATCCAAATTAAGAATAAAGGAGTCAATTAACTTTAATCCAAATTAAGAATAACGATATTGGTACATGGAAACCAAAGTTGTAGTCAGCTGAAGGAGGGTTAAGGGGTTCATTTTTATTCAACAAAGCAATACTTGTCAAGGAAGGTAAGGTAAGGATTAGTCCTTGGAGGTTAGGTAAAGGGGAGGCTGTCCGTGTATAGAAAGTAGACGAGTAATTAAACAAGGCTAATGACAAACAAAGGCATAGCCGAATTAATAAACTCAAAATGCATTTGTGAATGCACATAAACTATTTTTGCGTTGGATTATCAAGTGCACGTTGTCATAATAATTTTTATAACTGTAGTACAATTTCATTATGTTTTCAGAATCAGCAGTTGCAAAATCTCCAAACCATCAGAAACTTGGTTAGAGATTATACTACAATTTATATAATATCTAGATAGCTAGGACATAGGAAAAACGCACATAGCATATTAATCAATAATTCGTTGAGATAAAACAATAAAACTCAAAGAAATAATGTTGATCTGAAATAACACCTCTCATAAATTTTACTTAAAATGAAATAGAACTTACAACAACTAGAGGTTATATTAAAATTCTCAATTAATAATTAAGATGATTACTCAATATCCGTGGGAATAACTAAATACAGATGAACCCCATCAAAAATTAAAAAGGCGACCGCACATTGCCAGGGCTATAATTTGGTGAAATGAAAGACAAATCGCAGCAGTCGCCTACCTGTTTAGTAAACACCCTCCTTAAATATAATTGATATCCGGGGTCCCCTCTGGTATGTCCTTATGGTGTGTACAACTACCTGTGTGCCTGTAATTCAACCCCATACAATAGGCTACCGCCTTCACATGACCTACATTCGAAAAAAACCATCTGAAGAAGTATATTAAATGGAAGCTTTAACTCATCCCTTCCGGTTGTTCATTTGATTCGACATTTGCGTTCGGTTTTTGTTCTTGAAGCTGATTTTCAATTCAAGGTGTTACTATTTTAAATAATTTTCCTCAATGAAATGTGGATATTAAATACCGCAAATGCCAGAGTATACAATTATCACTTATAGGTATTCCTAAAATTTATATCATAAGTGTGAATTATTTGCTTGTTTAGTAAACTCTAATTACATTAATTGGTGAAACCCATGAAGTTTGTTTAATATCTCTTTTGTTACTCGGAATTACAGATAGGTATAATTAACAATAATTAACAATTAAATATCATTATAACTTGACAATAAACTCTGTCACAGGGGCCTTATCAAAAATTGATATGCTGAAATGGCTTCCTGTTTCGTAATGATTTTAAATAACATTTGGAAGTAATGCACTCGAATACACAAACGATAAGCTAATGGTAATAACTTTTTGAGTAAGTTTAGCGGGTCGATTGAACGAACGGTGCGAGAGGATGTCTGGAAGAGCGGAATGGGGCGAAGAGGGGCCCATCATCATGGCAGTCGATCGGGCAGGCAAGCAACTAAAGCGGTCGTGCAGCAGCGAACATTGACCAGGAAACATACTCCATAACCTTCAAATCATTTTGTCCTTGGTTGAAATAGATTCTCTCTCTTCCTCGGCGCAAAGTCGCGATCGGTTCTACTGCACTCCTTTCGCTAAGTGGGCTTTGTATGTTTGTTACCTATGTTGTGTTGTATTTCAGTTGTTTTGTTTACATCGTTAATAGCGCGAATTCTTTGAAAATTGAATTGCTCAATTCGTACAGAGAAACATTTTTGTACGCTTTCAAATGAACATGAATGCATTTCTTTTGAAATAGAAATTTTAATTTCATAAACTAATGAAAGGATCCAAAAGTTTAACTCATATTATTTTTCATCAGTAAACAGGCCTTTGTTGGCAGTAATAATATTCAATTTTTATGTTGTTTGGTTGTCTGTTTTAGCAAGTGTGCTGTGAGCATTACAGTGTAATTCAGTTATAAGAACTACTAAATAAAAACTGATGTTTAGTAAGTAAGAGAAATTTTCAAATATGTCTCAAAATGAAATCGAATAACATTTCCTTTATTAGAATGTAATGCAATGTTGCTGAATCAAAATTATACCATAATCGCTGTCCTGTTTAGGTAGAAATAGCTTATAGTTATAGACAAGTAAGAATTTTTTAGCACTTAGATCTAAATTGTGAATGATATTATGCTTTATTTTCAAAAATTAAAGCTGGTTAAAATGTGACTTTGTTAAAAACCTTTACTTTTCTTACAATATCAATACAAAATGGATATATGGATATATAAACCACAGACGGAAAAATATTATAATTATTCGATTTATATCAGCCATATTTTTACTTATTTCTTATACTAAATAATAGTTGCGGAGGACGAAATATAAAAAATGTCTATTCTCGTTATTCAAATAAGTCACAAGGAAGTTCAAAATGCTGCTAAATATTATCTGATTAAATTTGTTACCAAAATAGTTAAATAAGAAAAGCTCAAAATAAAAGATCTACCACAGCAAGTTTCATATGAAAATATCAATTTATAGAATCTTGCAATTAATAGTTAATAATAATTGAAATTAACAGACCAACATGTTAAATACATATAAGTTATTTTGTTTGTAATGTTTTACGTAAATTTTTACTATGTTTTGTTCGCTTTTCAATGAATATCATTTTCTGTTATTTTTAAAACAATGTTAATTTATAATATTTTGTCTTGACAATGTATCAATTAAATACTTAGTCATTGTATCTTCACGTGAAAATAATTTTTATTCTACCTTAACAATATTGATTTAAGTAACCAAAGAATGCTAACAAAATACCTACTGACATATATATTTGTTGACACAAAAATACGTACTGATTAAAATTATCAAATACAAAAGCAATTTACTTATTTTTTAGCAGTGAGAGATAAGACAACTTTGGAAATGTACGACAGATATATACGATTGTAGGAAGTCGTAGCGTCAATTTTCTCTAGAAAAATACACCGTCTGTTGGACATAATTGTATGCTGTGTCTAGCAGTATGTCGAAATTGACCAAACTTATTTTTCAGCAAGGTTATGCATGTCATTTAATTGCACAAAGTAGCAAGCAAAAGAAAAGCGGAGAACATATCTCAACAACCTTCAACTTCCAAAGTACGATCTGTAATTGAGGATTGTCGAAATTCGAAAACTCAGGAAGAAGTTAATTAGTTTATTGGACCCATTCTAAGTAACTTCGGGGTACACTCAGGGGAGTTTGTGAGAAATTTATATCAGTGGACAAATTAATGAATATATGTAAAAATGCGAAAAAATTCCACTATAACAAGAAAATACTAAATAGATTCATAGAACATATCTTGATTTTTTTAAATCTCAACAGTTTCCTAACTACTAGAAGGCCCTAAAAATACGGATTAAATATCGCCATTTGAGAATCCTAATACCAAATGTTGAAGAAACGTCAGGATTATTTAATTCAGTGTGTTTTCACGATTAAACATGCACTGCTCAAAAATAAACAAATTTCATAAACATACAAGTATTTATCAGCTGCACTAGTATGTAATTAACAAATTATGTATGACAACAAACCTGGTACGTAGGTACTTCTACTTGGTGAATTGACTTTCAATACAATAATTAGTTGACTAGAAATCACTTCAGGAACATTATTAAAAAACGCACAACCCGAAAGGTTATATACCTACACAAAAGTGGCTTATGTCAATCTCCACAGAAGCAATTAAAACTATAAAAATAGTCAATACAATTAGAATGACAATACCAATGCGTTCAGACAAAAGGGCATTTAAAGTTTTTGAAAGCAATTTTAAACAGTAGAACTTTCAAGAATAGCACATGTCAGACAATAAACGAGAAGCATTATTTACATACACTGGTGGATCATACACAGAGTATTTAGCTGACCAAACCATAAAATAAGTAATTTGGATCCATCTTTTGTAATTTTTGGAGCGGAATTGACAAATTAGGTTTTTAGGTTTTATTTGGAAAATTTGAAATTTGAAATATAAATTATAATCTTATTAAACAAGTATTTTTTAAATTTTACTGAGTTACTGGTTATGCGTAAAGTCGGGTTTTCACGTTTGTTTTCATTGCGACAATTGTTACAACAGCTAAAACTTGTGTAAAAAAGTATTATTATCATCCGCCTACACATTCTTCTGCTATATACATAATAATGATTAACCCCATAAGCGTTATCTAATTGGTGTTACCAGTAATAGCTGTCTTTTCCAAGAATCAGTTCGACACAGAACGTTCCAATCTAAAATTAGTGGGATTGCATAAATTCTTCAAGAGAAATGTACTCAAGGTTTCCACAATCTATTCTCGAAGGCTGATAAAAGGCAATGCGATTTTAATTAGCACGTTAAATAAGAACCCTAGGATTACAACAGTTATCTAAATATTATATAATGGAAAATGTTGATTCATCGAATGGTCGCGAAATGTTCAATGGAAAAGGTAGTAGGTACATAAATGCTAGCAGGGCACTATTTATATAAACAAGTCATTTAAGATTAGTCCAATCGTAAGCAGTCTCAAATTGCACCATGCTATTCTAGAGATTTCGCAAAGAAATCTGAGGGGTCTTATCGGCAGTTAAGATTCTTGAATAATCTTAAAGAGAAATGGTGGAAAATAATGTTCCTTAACATTTTAACCTAAGCATGTAAATTCTACTCATAAATGAAAATCAGCTGAAGACGTTTTCGAATACTTTATGATTTTGTTGCTGCAGTTGAAGGAACTAGTTCTAATTAAATCGAGAAGATAATAATGTTTTGCATCCCTTTGTTATTAAGAAAATTATTAGTTAATTTAATTGCCTTTGTCAGAGGTTATTCAATTATTAGGTATTTTAGTTATTTCTTATTCTGATGTTTGAGATGTGTGTTGTTTGAATTATGATATATTCAACTACATACGTTTAATTTGTCTTCAGCTGTTTATTTTGTCGTAGAAAGGTAATTTATCATGTTCTCTAGTGGAAAATTTGTTACTCCACTTTATTTTGTGAAAAAAATTCATTTATTGACGTTACATATGTTATCCGAAATGTGAAAATATAGATTTATTAAAAACGTTACTTTTTATTTTATAATATTAATATTTGTTCTCTGCAAAAATTAGATAAAAATTGTCAATCGACAATTATACATGTTATACGTTTTGTCTGTTCAAATCGGTTTGCTTGATCCATGGAGTAATATGCGCTCAGCATCGACACCAAGGACAAGGAGTACACAGTATATACATTGAGCGGAATACGAAAATTATGAAGAACTCCATGATATAATTAATACGCGAAAGAGTAATAGCCAACGGATAAAAAACAAAAGGCAATCGAGCCATTTCCGGTCGACACATACGTAACGCCTTATGAGATATATATATATGAAAAAAGAGTAAGAGATCATCATCAAGACAGGGAGTAGTATATCCACGTACGCGAGTGTGCAGCGAAGGCTGAAGAATTACGCAGGCGCAGTTCTATAATTATATCATTGCAAAAGTGCAAGTGCAATCCAGGGTACAGGACATCACCGATGGTTGCGGCACGCGGGGGGTACGCGGCTCTCACTCCGTTGGGGTGGACGGCCGATTCAAGGTTCTAAACAGTGGTGCCAGTCGCTATTGCCGATTTATATTACGTTTGAAAATCTACCGCCAAGAAAAGACAATTATTGAAGAAAAATATATTACTACCTTGGTGTTAATACAACTACAACTAAATGTACGTGACAAGAAAAAGTAACTGTATTTTTCGAGAATACATTATAGAAAACAATGTTCGATGGAGTTTCTGCCCACTAACATTTTTAATCATTGCCTTTAAATTTACTTGATGTAATGTAAATTCTTATACTTTTTGGGTATTTATAAAATAATATATTAAAAGTTTGGCTGTATCGATTTAGGTCAAATTTAGGAATTGAGATTTCGACGTCTAAAAATAAGTGGGAAAATTCGCATTCCCCAAGATTTTAAATACATTAAAATTCATATATCAGATTCTGACTAATACATTTGTCGTATTTTGATTTAAAAAAGAGGTCGCCCCTATGGCTATTCTAGGCGGTAGAAAACTAGAATGGAATCCTGCCTGAAACCAAGCTGTTACTTTATACATCAATAAAGTCTCTACCTCACCTACAGTATCCTAGCAAACTGACACAGGTTGCGTTTATTCCTTGCAACTTTATCGTAGAAAGTTTGAATTCTTTGATATACTAATCATTTCTGGCACTCTGGGACAATTTTATTGGTTTATACTTATATTGGGCATTTTATCTAAAGTAAAGATTAATTTCCATGACTAAAAGGGCTATTCACATACAAAGGAACCACTATATATAAAAAGAACGATCTAGTTTTCAATTTTTGCTAATAATTGAAAATAATACTAAAAATTGTGGAATATAGATGTAGGAGCAACAATAGAAAGATATTTCTTTACGAATTATGATAAATATGTTTATGCTGTTTGTAATTATCATACTCGTTTATAAATGTTTTGACTTTCATTTCATTATTCTTTAGTTTCTTATATAAATTAAAAACACTTTGATATTAATTTAATACCTAGAATTCGTGGTCTTAATTGTTCATTTCTTCTTTTACTTGATAACCTTTTTGGAAACAAATAAATAAACAGGGGTACCAAATTGCAATATAGAAGCTATTCAATTTACTGAAAAAGAACTAATTAATTACTTTTTAACGATGCGTTAAGATATGATAAAAACGATAAATGTGTATTGTGACTGATAGGACATTGCAACACGGAGTTGGAAGAACGAAGAACTGAGGTTATTAAAGGATATTTTTATGGCAACTATATCGGAAAACTATTAGTTTTGAGTAAAAAAAAATAAATGGAAATTTCCAGCACTAACTAAAAATGTCAGATCTAAATATTTATATTCGGTGCCAGTAAAAGTTGTATTGCAATATTTCCGACACTTCCTGTAAGGTAAAGCTTTCTGGCCATCATATAAAAATAGAATTTTTATTTGTCTCCCTGTGTGTTCCGTACATGTGACGCCGCTGTATCAAAGAAACCGGTATTCATTAGAGCGTCTATTCTCCGTGAGCCAATCACGCTCATATGCAGATGCATAATCGACTGAAAGTAAGATGCACCAGCAATAAATCCCCAGAAACATTAAATGATGTATTTCTTAAGAACTGAAAAAATACATCTTCTCAATTGTAAAATTTTCTTGGATAAGATATAGGGTAACCTTTAATGAAAATGAAATTATGTAATATTCTGTGTTTTCGTTTTTACTGAATAGTGAATTATACAATAACAATATATTAAATGGAAACTGTAGTTTTATTTTACAATTTGTTTCAATAAGTAATATCTTTTTTATATTTTTGACAGTATCCTGTCAATATGTTGTTAATCCTTTATTTCTTTCCTAATTTAATCTATTACTTAGTTTATTGCTTTATCAGGCAATACAAGTGGTTTTGAAGCCTTTTTTTCAACAAAACTTCCTTATGATTGATTCTCTCATTTTGCTCTTAAATTTGGTTTAACCCAATTACATACATTTTGTGTAGTGTTTTAAAGGTTCAATACATCTAATAACATCGGAGCCGTGTGGGATGACTGTCTATCCGTCTGGCATAGTCTATTTTCTAAAGATCTAGTTGACAAGAAAATATAGATTTGTCATGGATATATTCAGGCGAGCGAATTTTGATTTTAGATGTTAGGTTTGGAAGGCAAATTAGAATAAATAATTTTCAAATGATTGTTGAGGAGGAAATAAATGCTGTAGATTCAAAAAGTCTAAACGTCTCAATATCTTAAGTCTGAGACACATTATTGATACGCAACGCGATTTGATCCGACGTGACTTTCTAGTCATAAAAATACTACAATTTGATTTGACTAAACACGCGTCGCGTTAATTGGGTGGCGTCGCGTTTCAACAGTGTGTTTCCACATTTACTCTGACTTCGTTGTCAACTGTAGTAAAATTTGAAGAAAACATACATTTGAAATTGAAATTTATCATTTTGACAATTTTACACGATATATAAAGAATTTTGTTGTTATTTACATATACTGTGTAGCATAAAAAATCCAAAGATCGTATAATATATAATAGTCAAGCTGTTTTAAGTAGGAAGAACTTGAAAGATTTGTCTTTAGCATTTACATGTGGCGTTCTTAACGGAGACCTTGTTGCCAAAAAATGTTATCAAAGTATTCTGTTGATTCAATGATCACATTGACTTCATCAAGGAAAACCTAGAAAAAACCTTATCAACTATGCCGATATAGGGTTGTCAAAAAATTAAGGCAAACTCTTTTAAGTTTCGTTTTGAGCTGTTTTCATCTCTGTATAGTATTGTTGAATTGTCAAATATTATATTATGGTCTATGCCTCAGGCATGTCCACACATTTTAGATTTCTCGAATCTGTTGACTATTTTCTTCAGATTCAGTTTCTGACATACATTGTAAATAGTTCTTATTGTAATGTCTTAAGTTTGGTGTTGACTTTCCCCGTTTGTTTTGTGTTCAATTCTGTTTTACTATATCGGGATAGTTAAAGTTTTTTCTAGGTTTTCCCTTATGACTGCGAATGCAGTATCTTACAATAAAGTCGCCCCTAGGTGCGCCACATACAAATTTTGAAGACAACTCTTTCAAATTTTTGCAACTTGGAATTTTTTGTGGAAGGATGTATATTTAAAAAACAAAAAAAATTATTTTATTCAGATTTTAATATCATTGACAACGATGTCAGAACAAGACTTTGAAACGTTCGGATGATTTTGAACATACAGCCGAAATTACTGAAAACGTCCTTGATTGATCTGACGGATTAATCGGATTTTCTGGCCTCACCCCTTTTTTGTAACAGATAAATATATAAAATCTATAATGGAGAAAGGTGTAGGAGGACAAATAGTAATCAGGGCAATTTCGAAATTATATTTTGTATTAGAAATTTGAAATACTTATCCGTTAAAAGTGTTTTCTATTAAATTACCTTTTATGACAATCAAAATGTAAAAAATTCCATTTCTATAATTATTATTTTTGGGTATTCGCCTTATTAATATATTTTATGAATCCGTAATTCATAATGCACTAAAGTGCAACGGCCCTACAAAATTCACTTTAATGTAAAATTTAATATAAGTTTTTACAAATTATCAGTTATATATAATTCGTTAGCATATGACTTGAATCGTTTAGTATAATGTTGTAATTCCCAGATAATTTCTTGAAATATTTTACAATTATTGTACATTAACAGAGTAATTCCTAATTGTTTACTTTCCGCCATGTTAGTCAATAATGGCAATTCGTTGACACTGCTAAGAGAATTATCATATTTAACAAACGATGATGAAATTTTGAGGAGTGCTAAGTATTACGTAAAACTGACCTCGCACAATGTCACGGATGGACGAAAATAGAATGGCTAGACCAGCTTAACTTTCGGTTTCTATACACCATTCGGTTGCTTTGAACCAAACAAAACATTTAAATTCGTCGACGGATTCGTTTGAAATTCTCGTTAGATGCCCTTCCACGGTAGGTTTTTTTATTTTAATTTGTCGCGTTACGTAATTCTAATGTTCCTGATAGACTGGGTCAGTTCTGAGCAGTCCGAATACAATGATGATAAACGATGACAAAGGAATTAAATGTAAAAATATGCCAAGGTCGATTTCCGAAACAAAAGACGCAGTAGCAGCAGCTATCGATGAAGTAATCTCCTGAATACCAGTGATATTTAACGGTAATGAGTGTCTTCTTCATCTGTAAGAGAACGACCGTAATGTGTCTTCAAGTGGATACTTACTAAAAAGAAAAAAAATTACGGAATTCGATTGCCGCGTCAGTGGAAACGCTGGTAGAATTAAATAAAAAACATACAAGTCAATAATAACAAGCATCCTGCAGAAATGGAAGCTGCATTAGAAAGAAAACGACACAGTGTTCCAGAAGCAGACACTGTAATCAAAGAGAACAGCGTAAAACGGAAGCGAAATAACAACGCTACGTATGTGTGTATGCATCAACATCAAGCAAAGGTGACCTTGAATTTACGGAAAGTCGCTACGGCTGTGATGATGTCGATGAACTACTGACCGTCCCCAGTCGCGTTCAGTTAAGCAGATTGGGTATAGAAACTAATGATGGATTTATATAAGTCGGTCAAATTAGATGTATTTATTATTTTGCATGTAAATTCGGGCAAATGAAGATTATTCACAAATTACAAAACAAAATATTAAATATAGTTTTAATGCAATGCCAATGTTGATAATTTAAAACCGCATTCTAGATTAAATAATTTGGGAAGGCTGGTGTAATGATTGTTCAGAAGGTTCTGGATTATTCTGCGGGTTCATTTAGATTTTTATATTCCACTTTTTTTAATCAAAGTTATTTGACAAACACAAAAATTGAGAGTCTCAGGGAAAATTCTAGAATAACGCATAACTAATGCATAATACATACAGTGAATGCCAACTAGAGACGTTGGTTTGAAGTTGAAACGTCTCTACAACAGAAAAGTGTACCCAGTATTCAAATTTATGCAAACAGAACCTTACTAATATTATAAACGCTAAAAGTACGTTTGTTGTTGATTTGTCTTTATTTGATGCAGGAACACGCTAAAACGGCTAAATGTACTTAGATTCGGCTTCTTCTTCCTTTCCTTTATCTGCCTCAATCTTTTTCAGATTATTTAGCCAGGTATACTCCATGAAAGAAGACTAAAATGTTTTTTTGTGTACATAGTATCTCAATTATAAATTCTTGTAGAAACCAATTAATTTTACTTTATATATATATATATATATATATATATATATATATATATATTTTGTTTTTAAGTTTTCGCGGGCACTAAATGTTTTTGGTGGTTTCCGGGAATTCATCCGCGTAGTTGATAACTGATCTCTGCCGGGATCGATGGTAAAATGACGACGTTTCGGCCAGAGTCACATCTGCCCTCTTCAGGTCGGTTCGCATAATTCTCGTAGCCTCCTGCTTTCGCTTCTAGTTACTCGAATACTAAGATTTTCAGAAGCGCTCGCGCTGTTATATAGTCCCTTAATATAACGGAGAAACAGTATTGGGGTTAAAATTCACTTTTAACTTCTTTAACTATTAATTTTGCATTTATAACTAATTAGATTACAGAGCGAACTATTTACATGCGTGGCTGTCACGCCATCTTAAACGGAAGTCCACGTACTTAGATTAAATTTAGTACGAAGGTGTTTTGGAATAAAACACGGGATACGTTTTATTACCGGCAAATGCATAGTACCACATAAATTCAAATATAGTGTAAATTATTCTATACTAAACAGTGATTACTACACTTTAGGATTTAGTTGACATTGGATGTCTAATTTAGATTAAAGACAATAAGTTTCTTAATGGCAGGAAATAGCTTCTACATACATGAAGCTTTTTCGGATTTTGGAACACATATTGACAAAATAAAAACACTTATTGTTTTATTATCGTAATGTTTCCATTGAAGAGCACGTTGAATTTATATAAAAAAAATAGTGTCGACATTTTCAATGATCAATAATTTACTTTACAGACATCTCCTTTACTTCCCTAAAACATTCTTTGCTTCATGTTTTATTTTTGCGTAAAGATTTGGCCACGATAAATTTTCGCGATATATACGTTCTATAAAAATATTTTCGGAATAATGTAAAATTAGAAAGAGTCGATTTCAGTTATCGCGAACACAATGCGACATTCAAATTTTTTGAAGGTGACATTTGAAATGTACGGACAGATAAAAAATGAAAAAAAAAATGTAATTCTTGATTAGTTTATTTGTTATTGCACACAAGCCTTATCAGTGCTGATAAGGAATGTTTCGCAAGTTATCAGTGAAGGCAGGTCAGTAAATCGAAATGTTTAGAATTGAGAGTACATTTCATATTTGACCAGGTCATGGCGTTTTATGCTGTTTAAATTTTATCAGAGAGTATGTGGGCGTCCAACACTAAATGCATCCCCTTTAACATAACTTGTGATTTAATGATATTTAACCATGAGATCGACAGCATTCTATTGTTGAAAACAATATAAATTGTTCAAATCTCAAATAGTGTGAGCAAACCAAATAAGAACTAGAATTAAATTTACAATTCAACATAAGATTCCATTCACTTGCTTCAATGATTTATCGAGAATAAAGAAATTGCATTGCAAGGAATTAGATCTTCCAAAGTAATATGATTTTCATTCAATTGAACAATGCAAAAAAATTCCTTTAGGAAATAAACACTGAAATTAAAAGGCGTAAGATATGTTTAATTAGTCAGTCACTCAAGTTGCAAGCTGGGGGAGTAACACGGTATAATTTAAAATTGACGTTAAAGGAACATGAATTGAATCGAATGCCTAGTAAAAAAAAAGGGAGATAAGTTAAGTCAGACTTTTGTAACGATTTGGTGAATTATAGGTAAAGTTGATCTGCTTTTATGTTCGAGATAGAAGCACACTAAACTAAACTATAAGGACCTTTATCGTGTGCAACCAGACAGTTTCGAAAAATAGAGCTCAGCATTTCAAAATCCAAGTCCATTTTCTCTAGTTTAGGTTGTTGCCTTGTATTTTATTTTAACCTGACACTGCTAGTCGTGACTTCTAGAATTCTTAATATCATTATGTGTATATGGTGAACGAAATTAACAAGGTTGGTAATTAATTTTGAAATACTCATCTACCACAATTTTCTAACAGATCAGGTCTAATTTTGGTTTTAAAACTATTAGCTGACAAATTTTATATTTATCTTGTTGCCAAACTCAATTGAGTATACAGTGGAACAGTAGGTCCAAGAATCATGGTAGAACAAAAAACTGACCCAAAAGAAAATCTCTTACTATAGGACAAGAAATATTAAAAACTCTCCACTGGTACAATCTGGTGATGTCAATTTATCATGTCCATATAACTTTGGCAATGGATACGGATGGTATTGGATATTTAAACTTCAGTGAAAAATTTTCCAATTAAATAAAGTGTATTTCTAGGTCCTCACATCAATCCGTTGGTAAAGAACGATCTGGAAAAAAATAGTTCCGGAATTGTTCATTGGAGTGACCTCATTTTTTTGGTAATCGCGGATCAAATTATTGTACAAATATCATAGAGGAAATTACTTTAAGGCTTGCGCTGTAACATCTCTATGAGGATTCATGGTCTATTTTCAGATTTGAATTTCTTTCTTGAAACTTTGGGGGCAATTATCGATGAACACCATGAATGGCGCCACTGGGATATCGCTAGAATAGAACTACGATGTCAGTGCAAGTTGAATATGGTGGTGGACTACTGTTGGGCATTGAAACAGGAAGTCTCTGAAGCAAAATACGGAAGAAAAAGATAAATCGATATTAACATTAATTTGCTACATTATACATAAAGGCAATTTGTTCACAAAACTATAGTTGTGGAAACTAAAAAATTATATAACAGTAAAAAAGATTTATCTTAATTATTCTAATATCAGGATTCTCAGACAGTATACTAAACCTTGTCATGTAAGTCACTTAAAGTTTTTCATGTTACACACAAAGGCAAATTTTTGGTGAACAATAAATTATCAGAATTTTATTAAAATATATTAAATACTATTCACTATTCAGAAACAATAATCAGGAGATCTTATATTAGATATGAATCTATGCGAAATTTTCCTTTGGACTCAGTATATTAATCCACTTCAACAATTATTAAGAAAAAAAATGGCAAAAAATATGTTGAATAACAAACTACCTGACTTGGGCATTAATAACTTTGTTTAATCAAACGATTCGTACCGTAACATGAATCTCGCCGGACAAGATTCCGTCACAACAATAATTCTGTACTGACCTAGGCTAGACACACTGAATCGACGAATCGTACTGTTCTTGTCTCGTCTAGGCCACTAGACAATCGTTACTGTTCGTTAGTATTTTTAACGGTCATTTCGTTGAAGATAAATTTATCGCAGGCACATAAAGATATTACTCTAAAAATACGGGAATTATGTGACGTTTTTTAAACTTTTTAATAAGCTACTTCCATTTTAACACATTCACCACTTGATGGTTAGGAAGCAAACAAGGCTCTATATTTTTCTTAAAAGTCATAATTTTTTCATGGGCAGTCAATATATTTCTTTGTTAGTCCTAAAGGTCGATAGTTATAGTAAAAATGTTTAAATACGGAACTTTAAACAGTCAATTACTATTCTATTTCATTTACTAGTTTCGTGGGACATTATTTTTGTATTGTTTGTCTAGGATATTATAAAAAAGCACGAATATCCTCGAAACTCATCCCAACATAGAGTTTGTACTTCTGGAGGTATCCTGCAATCCACAAATATCGTGCCAAGGCTAGAAAGAGAGGGCAATAGAGAGGACAAGAGGCTATTTCACTCGATTGGGAGCTGCATCCAATGAGCTACGAGCATTATGTAGTTCATTGGCTACACCTCCCAATCGAGTCATGTAGGCTCTTGCTATCTCTCTATTGTCCTCTCTTTTTAGTGTACTGTAGCTTACATGTACAAGTATATGCTCTAAGGGTCCCAAAGACCCCCCCTAGGGTTCTCCAAAACACAGTTTAAGTAACACTGGTGTAAAGCTTTTTCTGGTAGAAAGTACCCTTTACTATTGTAAGGTATAGAAAGCTCTTACAATATCACCTTTGAGGAATTAATGATTAACTAATGACGAAGATGCATGTTCTACATTTTGCAAATAATTTCCCGAAAACCCACCCGCTATTGCAATCTTTGTCATCGAGAAATACAACAACAATTTTTGGTAAATACGAGGAAGAATTACAAAAAATATCAAAACATTTAAGACTACCTATAACTTTGAACATAAAAGTTTAATAACACTGAAGAAGCATCTGATAATTGTTACTGTAGTATAGAAAACAAACTACTTCACTTGCGGTGTGTTTATTGGTTTTCAGTTTCAACGCCGTGATTTCCCAACTTTCACAGTTGAGTGCGTTTGTAAAACAAATATGGCATGGTGTTCCTTTTCCCGATTCACAATCACTTGCTTCCGTTAAAAACAAGGATGTGGCAAAACTCAGGGCCGACATAGTCAGGATGTGCAATTTTGATTTAATTTTACACTTCTTGAATTCTCAAAGGCGTACGCGGGACATTATAAGGCTACGATGTAACGTAAGAAGCCAATAATATGGATGAATAATTCTAGAATTTAATATTGTTCATGACAAAAGTTAATTAATTTTTATATAAACTTATACACGGGATGCCCTACAACTATGAGCACATATAACTAAACAAGTAATTTTTTCTAAAGTGTTTTTCTGTAGTCCTGATTTAAATTGAAAATTTGAATTTCTGGTTTTCCTGTGTTGCGTCTTTTAAATAAAAACAAAAATGGGTGTATTACTAAAGTATGGGGTCTAATTTTCGTGTTATTTGTGCAATTATATTACAGTTTCATTATTTTGTTTGTATTAATCAATTGAAGTGTTCATTTTGTTGTTTGTTTACGGTGAAAGATGTGAAAACTCAGAGGCAGCATGTGAGGTCACTAAGACTGAACACTTGTTTAAAACATCAGAATAAAAGATCCTTTCAAGAGCAGTTTATAATCTAGGTAGATAAAATAGTTCAAATAATTTGCTTCTAGAGCTGAATGTGTCTAAGATACCCGGCGAAGAACTTTAGGAGAATAAAATTATTTTTAATACTGCAAGAATAGAATATGCATCTGGGCAAAAGCTATAATTTTTGTACAATGTATGAGCTGGAATAGTAGGCCGTTATTTAGTTTATGATCCGAAACAATTTACTGAAACATTTTTCCTTGTTTGAACATATTCAGATTGTTGGTACCGTGTTTAAATGGAACCTATACTGAAAGGTAGATCAATCAAAATTTGTTAATATCTCTTCAATGTTTTTGTGCCCGATGTCTCCATTATTTACTTATTTATACCTGACAAACACAATTATATTAGTTCTGCTTGGAGTGGAAAACTACTAGTCGGAGAAGTAGCAAAAATCATAATACTACATACCAACACGAGTATAATAAGCTGATACTGTTGAAACTTTATATTAGAATAAAACAAATAATTTCATTATTTGATATCCTGCAACAATTTATCAGAATTCAGTCACGAAAGAGTAAACACATTTTTATCACGACTGTAAATTATCCTAAATTTGGTTGGGTTATCATACTAATGGCAAAGCTTTTTTCAACAACGCAAAACACTAAATAACCTCTGACGTGAAAGTCAAATGATTTTTGTATTTTTATTTAATATCTCTGACCTACCTTAACGCGCAAAGTATTGCATTTGCCAACGCTACAAAATAGGAAACTCTGTCTTCCACCCAGCTCAGAATAAAAATAAAAAACTTGGCCGGCTTAAGAAATACGAAATGCGTTTTTCACAATAAATTTTACGGGAAATCGAGTTATAAAAAAATAAAAATAAGTCCCCGATAAATTTGCCCGCGTATTTTTAGCATTAATAAGAAATATGTCGGAGAAACCAGACTTTTGAATAAACAATTTTATGTGATTTATACGTATAGTCAACCGATAATTAGATATTATAACATTATTCTTATAAATTTATAATTTTTACCAAGATAGACAAAATTGTTAGATATTTTATTATTTAAGGTTTGAACGAGGAAATAGTTATCTGTCAACATGGAAATATTGATATATTTCTTGAGGAAATACCAGAAGAATGTAAATATTGCTTTTTTTATCATGTGTATAGAAGGCAAAAACTGAATTGACAGTTTCTGTTGGTTAGTCTTATTTTTATAATGATGTGTTTAGTTTAATACATACAATATTATTACTTACTTGGAGGAAAGTGTTGGTAAAATTGTTGTGACATATGATTAGGTGGCCTCTGACTAAGATGAGATGGCGATGACCACGACAATGGGTGTCTCGGAAATAAGTTGCCTACTGGTGAGTGTATGGAAGGTTGGAGCCTGGCTTTTAATTCGTCCGTTGACGTATGTCCGCTCGAAGAGCTGTCGACGTCAGATACTCCCGAATCGGCAGGACTTGGCGGCAAGGAACCTAAAACAATTCGGAAAAAACATCAGGAGAGCAACAAGTCAGAAGGTAGTTCAGAATATCGTTTTACATACTATTCTAATGTTAGGATTAAATAGGTAAATCTTAGTAAACATTTTTCTTTTATAAATTGTCACGTAATGATTTTAAATATTATTCACTAATCTGCAACACTATATTTAAATTTTGACTTTAGTTATCCTGAAAATCGAAGCTAGAGAAAATGCCCTACATAAAGTAGATCAAATCGCTGCCAAATCATGGTTATTTAAATTAATAAACCTTATAATAATTTTAATAGAAACATTTTGTGCCAAACTTACACATATACTTTTAATGACTATATGATCTAGCATTGTTTGTGCTGTATATCTTTAAGACATTAGTTTTACTCTACTCTCTCTTGTTGCGGTGATGCCCAATTAACGAGACAACATTGCTCCAATTGCTTCATTTATGTAAAGTATAATAACCCTATCTTACCAACCTGGCTTAAGGTTGTAAGTAATGGTTCATAACTCCATAAAAAAGTTATTTTTCTTCAGTACCTAATCTAAAGTTTCAATTCACTTAAGTATTTTAATTCTACAGTTGTTTTTTCCCGATTTCTCAATTTTCTTTAAGGTCTTTAACGTCTTACTTATCTATAATTTTTTATGACTTCGGTTCAGGAATTGCTTTTACAAAATTATTTTTCACACTGAATGTTAAGATCTAGACTCTTGACCCTAGCAGTATTGTCTGAGTTCAAGTTTCTTTAAAGGTGATGTAATTATTAACTGATATGATCTACACCCGTAATTTCCATAATTTTACGTTTTAAAGACTGTTCAACAAGTTTCGATATATTTTGCGTATTTTTGTCAAGAACTAAAATAACTGGCTATTTCACGAAGAAGTTTCATGTATTTGTCTTCAACTATTAGTGTAATTAACAGGTACTTAATTTTGAGAAGGATTATATCGAATATATATATATATATATATATATATATATATATACACATTGAACAGTGTTTAAAAACGTAAAATTGTGAAAATTATAGTTATAATCACTTAATTATAATGAATTTCCATTAAGTGTCGACAGAATCAATTCAGTATGTGATGTAATTAAGCAAAATCATTTAGGTATTCCATTACCCAGCAGTTAGCAAATAATTTTTGTTGTGTTACTCTTGCTGCCATCTGTTATTTTTTCCGATTAGTTTGAGAGTCTTATGATTTGTCATTCATGAACAATATTCACAATTATTTTGCACTGTATAGTTTTTTATTTGAAAATTATATTTTGGCAATTCTTTAAAATGATTCATAATTTATCAAAAACACGTTTCCAGAGTGAAAGTTAAGAGAATATTCAATTTCATAGGAAGAGCGTTTACTAACAAAATCAAATCTATAGTCTAAACTCTTGAGTCTTCAAATAAAAAATGATATTTTATACCTTTTTTTATAGTGATTACAATTCAACAATCTTCTCTTTATACTTGAGTTTCCCACATTTTTTAACCGTCACATAACCCACAGTTACTATAATCCACCAAAAATATTATTAATGTTTTTGTTGATATCAATGAGGATTAGTAGGACTGTTCCTGCTTTTGAAAGGGTCACTTTTCAGATATTAATTTCCTAGATTTTTTAAGAATGCCCGTTCATCGTTGGTGAACATATCGTCTCATAACCTTACGATATATGTCGTTAAGGATGAAAATAGCTGTTGCACGGTACGTTGGCGAAGAACGACAGTCATTAGTTACGCAGCCCTTTGTATGGAGGGTAGTAAATAAACAACATAAACCCCATACGGTGTAGAAGAACTTCGAAAATGGAACAGGTTTTAATTCCTTTCGTCGATGTCCGGTTCATCCCTTGATGTCCGGCCTGACCTTGCGACCTCTTTGCCCATTAATCATATCTTATTATAGAAGACGGGGTCACTCTTCAGCAACAATCCAAATATCTACAACCCCTTCATTCTTCTTTACTTTCGAGTAGAGTATACCGTTGGGCGGTTGTAGGATACCAGATTATGTCGTTACCTAAGTTGACCGTTGGTTAGCTGATAGCGATTTTACTTTGATCAAAAGATATGCCTACGTGAGAACTTCTGGCCAGTTTTTTAAGGTGGTAGGATGGTGTCACGAGGATTGTCTTGCAATTTGCATACGCATTCACCACCACGAATATGTGTTTTGATTTATTTGATCGTCCTTCTTATATAGAGTTCGCCATTTTTCGTATACGGGTTCGTTTTGTTCACAGGCGAATTTTTCGTCGACGAATTTGCATAAATTCGGGTAGGAATTGGGCCGATTGTCAAAACATGTGACCGTTGAGATTGCACCTCAAAGAAAGCGTTTTCTGACGATTTTTTTTTCTTCACTCACAATGGGAAGACACTGATATTGTCATTTGCACATCAAAGAGCTTATATTGTGCGTTTCTCTTTGGCAATAAATTCTTTTGTACCTTACAATTTGATGTAACGTGGAGTTTAGAATATTAACTTGTTTTTGTCTAGGAAAACATAATTAAAAATAAAATTAAGAAAGTCTTGTCTTATTGTAAGTTTGATCCTCGTCTAAATTTGTCAATTTGAGAGTAATGAGTTAGTTATCCGTAAAACAGCTGAGTGAAGAAAAACAGTTCATCACTAATGAAAAAGTATAGCTAGATTGAATAATTAAATGGATGACAAAAATTATTTGCCTAAAGTAAAAAAGGTTAAATATTTTGGTGTTATTAAAAAATAAAAATTTAATACAATAATTGAAATATTTTTGGCAAGAAATAAACCATTTTAGTATTCAATTATGTTGAGACTACTGCAAGTATCAAATCGGGTTTTATATATTTTCTGAGACTGTGACTGTATGACAAATATCGTTTTTAGTCGTAAAATTGTCTCGTCACTGTTTATTAAATACACCTGGCATTTGCAAGTATGGAAAAATATGGCATCATAAATAATTGTAAATAATTGTAAATTATATTGTTATAGTTTTAAACCGATCAGAAAGGGGCCGGTTTTAAATTCACAATAATTACTAAATCGATTTGGACAGTTCAAATTGTATTTTATTAAAGTAGATTACCTCATTTTTGTGTATTTTCATAGATTTTCATAGAAAACGCTTTAAACCAATTTGACAGTTTAAACTATAATCTGTAACTAAAGACCCGGTTATAGCCCATTTATTTTTCATTGCCCAAAACATAGAGTTTTTCTGAAAATCATCAAAAAACCTATAAAGCTAAAAGGTTACTAAGTGTTAGTAGTCTTTCATAAATATCGAAATTTGCATGTAAGAACAATCACAGAAATTAGTTCAAAATGCACAAATGAAGCCACATTAATATAAAATATATAAACATATAAAAAAACACAAAATTCATGGAAGGAATAATTTTAATGGAAAATGCAGGTTTTCCATCACAATTTGTAATTTCTTATTAATTCACGAAGTACATCACATATATATGTAGAAGCATGTATGGTGCTGCGACAAATGTGATTTTTTGTTTAATTATGGTTCAGGTTCGTTGACATAGCGCACAATTGCCTCATTCGAGAAGTGGGACGTCGTGGACTTTTTGGCGTAAACATTACAGGTATTTTAAAAACTCCATAAGAAAAGTCACTAAAATGGGAACTATACAACTAGGGACTCTGACACTCACTTGTTGAAACCTGACCAAAATTTGTTACGTCAAATCATTTTTTCGGCAAAATCATCATCCCCTTGGTCTACAACCAAATCAAAAGCAGTAGACTTTCTTGAGTTAATTGAACTTTATCCGCATAAAGATGCAAATCTTTCCTGTGAAAACGGTAGACCGCTTCTCTAAATATCCTATCAGCAAGTCTCATGTGCTGCTTCGGTGTGGTGTTAAGCGACTCGTTGAAGGATAGTCAAGGTGCCCAGAGTGCCGAATATCACTACTTGATCCAGTCAAATTGATTTTTAGAATTAATATCTATACAGTTGAATTGAAATCACTATTTCGAAAATATTTTGCATGAAATTTGCAAACTATAGCTGACAAACCTTCATTACTTTTCAAATATTACTCAATAATGAACCCACGTTATTTTTTCGTGTAGCACACCAGTTTTAATAACCCAGCATCTTTTTCTAGAGAGCACTATATATTTTGAACCTTTGCCCACAAGCCAATATATTGTTTCTAGGCAGAACCTGTCATGAGTTGTGCTATCGTCAAAACATCGAATCAAAAATTTTTTTAAGTA
Source organism: Octodonta nipae (assembly GCA_034190945.1). Taxonomy (NCBI): domain Eukaryota; kingdom Metazoa; phylum Arthropoda; class Insecta; order Coleoptera; family Chrysomelidae; genus Octodonta; species Octodonta nipae. Next base: position 120,282,324 of record CM067216.1, read on the forward strand.
ATTTAAGTAGATTACTGAATATTTAAATTTGAAATATATGTCAGAGGGAGCCTTTGGTAGTACGGTTTCCAGATAAAACTAGATGTCGCTATATTATCATTCTGTTTTGACAGTGTCATTGTCAAACATACATACAATCCCTAGGTGATATCTTAAACAATATCTCCAAATTTATGTTATGTATTGAATTCATGTGAATATAAAATAATTAAGAAAAAATAAAGTTCTACTGGCGTCTTTGCTAATGGTCTCTGTATGTACTAAATATAATGAAAATTGCTAAAGTTACGCTTATTTGTTGATAAATATATTTCTCTTCTTTCCCTTTAACAACTGTTATGCACTGTACTGAAAGAATGTCAAAATAGTATCAAGCCCTTCATCCCAACACACCTTTCACATTTAAAAATCTTATTCTATAAATCTCGACTTAAATTTTTCTTAGCCATTCGACCGGAAGAGGTATCTATTACATTGTTTTGGTCCAACTAATCCATCTGGCATTGTGATCTGCACCCTAATCAGGTGCCAACATCAATTGTCGGGCTACTTGTAATTGCATTGTTGTATGCCATCCGAAGATTGTTACCTGTGATTTGCCGTTTCGCACCTTTTATAATGTGATAAACCATCTTTACATACCGACTTCCCATAATCTTCTTGGGATCTAAAAGGATTGTAAAAACCCTCTCCTTTTTAAGTGTTACAAATTTCAGGCATTAAACAGATGACCACCCGGGTCTTCGAATAAAATATTTATATGGTTCTAGTGTCAGATTCATTTGTTCATAGCCAGATTCAATATTGGTGAACCATTTATTATTTAAATCCTAAAATGAAATTCAATTTTATGATAAAACAAGAACCTTTAATATTACAGTTCTTTAGGTATACAGGGTAGTTCACTCTAACTGACACGATCCCTTACAAAAGAACGTTTTCATATTTTGATAATTAATATAGTAGAATATACTTAACTGACCATAGCAAATAACTGAATTAAATTACAAGTTTAGGCCTCTTTACGCCTTCTATTTTAAATAGTACACCATGTATCTAACAACACACAATTGTACAATTTCAATACATCTCGGTCTCTATCTGGATATCTCATCTTTATCCCATAACAGTTTCTTATGATTTTCTTTATTCTGATATTTACTCGAAGTATTAATGTTTGAAAGCACTTGTAAGTTTAAAAGTTCATAGTTAAAATTGACAATTTACGTTAACCAGAAACAGGCTAACATGGTTTTAGTTTTGACCGAGTGGTGATCAGGATTAGATAACCCTATAAACCGAAATGGTTGATGAAAATTGAGTCCAGCAAAATCCTAAACCCTATATTGGTAACCCTAAAACAAACAGACACAATATTGGGCAGGCAGTTGCTGCTATCATTACCTACCACAAATTACACCTATGAGTAAGAAGAATAAAATATGTGACTAAAAACACAGATGGGGAATGAACACGCCAAATTCAACATGAAAACTGAAATTGGGTTAGATAAAACCAGCAATCTCAGGATTTTAAAGGAACATAATTTTCACCACATTCCATATTGAGTTACTTATACTAAGATTATTAGCGCAGATTAGATTTTTGCTTGTGGGTGTTAGATAAGCAGTATCACTTCCCAAATGAATATAGATTTCATAGTTAATAAATTTAAATATCATTGATATTGCGATCATTTAACAAGAACAATTATCTCCCAGCAGAAATCAACTGTTAAAGTTTAGAGAGGAATTTTCAGAGGACATAATCTTACTCATACTCTAGAAGACCATTTAAATGGACAAAAAATTAAGAGATTTCTAGCAGAAAATGTACACAAATTTTTCAGAATGTGAGTGCAACGGGACTTTGACATAAGTCGATTATATCAATGGGGATGTATTAAAAACATCTACTACACCAAATAATATGAATGAAAGAATTACAAGTAGTACACTGCAAATACTATAAAATATTAAAGAATCGTGTGAATCGCGTACTTGTAAGTACTTAATAATTAAATTCATTTAGTTTATGCAATGACATCTAGGACTTATAAGATATAAGAATAAAATCCCAAACGATTAGAAATAGATATTAAACAAATTGTATAATTTAGTTAGCAACAGAATGATCCATTTGAAATAAGAGAATTGAGTTCTTATTCTTAGAGTGGGGTCCAACATTTAACATGTCACACAAATAGCTTTGATTTAATAACCTTCAGTTATTTTGTAATTTTATTACATTCCTGAATATTTTGAGGTTATGTCTACATAAGAGACCTATCGGAAAATAAAGAAGCAACTCTAAGAATCGTAAGAAGTCGGGGAAGCAGCTCCTTGAACGCATATGTGTATATAGTATTTTAGTATGGTGTTTTTACTCATTTAGGTGTGATCAAATATGTAAGTACAATTAATCCGTATTTATTAATGAATATTAGCATGAAACCCAGATAAATTATTAAAACCGTTATAAAATATGCAGTTTAAATTTTTTTAAATATTTATGAACAAAACTCCCGAAGATACTGTTTATTTTGCTAATTTGGTTCTTTCTCACTCACTATTTACGAAATATTTAGTTTTACACTTTATGAGTAATAAAATTGTCCATATTAAAACAAAAAATGTGTTCTGAATCTCAAATAATATTAACAGAAAATATTATCAAATTTACGAACTGACTACAAATCTTCATGCCGGAAAAACATAATAACATAAAGTTAACAGTCAGTTCTGGGAAATCCTTCCATTAACAAATATTACAAAAATTCCCTGTTTATAACAATACTTGTTTACTACCGAACACATGAATCATTTATGAGTACATTGTTCTGTGAGATGTTTCATGTTCATCCAGATGGGACCATCTTATATGCGGCATGTTCACGGATAAAAATTTTGTTACAGCAGTTTCAGGTAAAAGAAAATAAACTGCAATTGCCGTCCTTCTATTTGCTAATCCTTTGTCCATTGATTTCCAATGATATTTCAATAATACCATACCCGCACATGTCAGTTGTTTTTCGACGATCACAATGATATGTAATATTTTGGGCAGATGGTTACATCACTTATGTACAAGGGCTTAAATATACTGACTAATCAATACGCAACCCTTGCCCAGCACGTGCTAGGGTGATTTTGGGAAAAACACGCAAAAATGCATAATCTTGTGCCAATACGTCGTTGCAGTCTTTGTGTATTCTGAAACCTTATATCGTGGACAGTGGCTTGGAAAAGTTTACACAATATGCGATTTTATATAAAGTGCATGAACAGCTGCCCTTTTGGGTTTATTTGAATACCTAAACCCTTTTCGAGTTGCACAATAAAGCGCCGGCCTCTATCTCTGCATATAACTGAACGAAGGAGTGAAGTGTGTTTGTTTCTTGCGATTCTTATTTGAATAGTGGTTAAAATATTATGACGAATCTTGGTCTTGATATTTTTTTCGTTTATATTGTGAAGCTTTGAACTGAACATTGGACGAAGTATTGCATAAATGAAAGTAATAAGCAATCTTATTTTGATTTATAATATGTAACTTGTGGCAAATAAATGAACTCATTCGGTTGGGAATGAGGCCTAGCAAAAAGTACAGAATCTTCAAACCCGCACGTAAATTAGTCCTACAGTTAATAATAATACATTAAAACTCAAAACTGGCGTTTAGATTTTTGTAAATAACAATAGCAAGAATGAAGAATTCTATAAAAATTGCATTTATAAAATCTCTTACTAATGTATTAAATTCCAAATTTGAGCCTAGTGTACGAATAAAATGAGATTCAATTCTGTAGAATTCAGTCGTGCTTGGTTGTCAATAATTAAGGATGAGATTGGTAACGGTCAATCTCTTTTGTACCAATCTCTATCGGGGAAGTTCATAAGGGTTTCCTAGGTTTTTCCTTATGACTGTAATGGGAACAACTCAAAAGTCAGATATATGAATGAATCTGACAAATACCGTCTTTGATTCGTGAGAGTTTGATCTATGAATCAGCAGGGAATTCCGTTATGTATTCCCAAGTTTCAATACCAATGAAATTAAGATCCTTGCAAAACTTTTAACGATCACATTTTATAAAAGGACCAATTTAAAACTTAGTGAGCATTAGAACTTTTGCAAAATTTGTAAAAAATATCATAACCAAGATTTTCATTGTAGATGAATATAAATGGATAAGTGAATGCAGTTTACATTTCATAACAATAATTTTCGATATTGACAAAAATAAAACAAATTTCATACATTTTTTACAAATCTTGTATACCACAGAAAAAAGTGATATGTGCTGGTAAGTTTCCAACTAGATACACTGTATATCGTCTAATTGAGAATCTTTTTTGCAGGCGGTTAATAAATATTAATTTTCATTTCATTCCAAAGAATATTCAGTTAATTTCATCCTAGAATTCGAATAATGATTATTGCACTCAACTTTCGTTGCCCATTCACCAATTTCCCTACTAAAATAGCCTAGTTTTCTGATTTTCTAAAACACTGTATGTCTCACGTCATTGAAAAAATAAATGGGACCACATCGAGATGCTCCTTAATATAATAATTTCAAATTGTAGAACTGAGTTTTTGAAATGAATGAACGCAAGTAATGCAAGGCAACATATATACAGTCGAATTAAGAACCTCTTTTTTTAAGTCGCTTAAAAAGTAAAATATTCAATTCGGCCGACTTTATATTCAACCATCTTGTTACTAAAACATTTCTGTTTTTGAAAAAATTTCACACCTGCAGATCTTTCTACTGTCTAATCTTTATCCCTCAGATTATATATTATATAATTAAATACCATGTCAGCTGATAAAAAATTAAAATGCAGAATAATTATTCTTTACGAAATTTTAACTGTTTGCAAAAATCAGTTAGATAAAATAATTGAAATGCAACGACTTTATCGGTCATAGATACATTAAAACACCTTACTAAATTTCAAAAAGGTATCAGATTTCCATGAAACAGGGGATACGTGAACATCGAGATTGGATTTAACGGAATCGTCTATTTTCCCACAGAGCCAACGAATACATTTATCTATTTTTAAGGGTTGAAAATTGAAAACCGGACATCCCTTCACGGAATGACCAGTGGTCAACTAGGATGGTCAAAAAAGTTCCTGTTGGATTACTACAAAACCAAGCAAGCGGTCATTTAAATGCTATAGGAACTAGTTTTAGGTCTCGGTTTGATGTAATTTTTCCGATAGGGCTGTCTTTTGTTACATAATTTGCGGAGACGTTACATAGCTGAAGATGTCGAGGGGAACGAATAATTCTTAGGCTCGTTTCCTCCAAAAAATCGAACAAATACGGGTTCACATTCAAAGGGAAGGGGTGTAAAATTGCGACTATATTGTCAAAGTTACTGTTATGCTAAACGTTGTTATTCCGTTAAAGACCCCCCCCCCCCGATGGAAAGGGTAAATGGAATACGGTGATTTTTAATTAATTTCCCAATAATTGTTGTAAATTGTTACAATTAAAATGATTCACAGGGAGTGTTCATTGCACCCCTAAGTCCACGCTGATTACAACACACTAATGTAAAAGTTGGGAATAAATAACCAATGGTTGTTTCTTGATAAGATCGAACCAAATGAAGATGCTTTTAAATTAAAAATTATGTAATGAATAAAAGTTTCCATTTTCTAATATAAGTGTAACAAAAATTATAACAATGAATTCCGTGCTATTAACTAGACATACAAAAGCTTCTTTACATTAAATAGCTTCCATATTTGAATTTGTTCGATGCACTGTGACACAAAGTAATTGATAAAAGTATGAACCATGTAATAGGTACTGTTTTTCAAAATAAGCTTACAAGCAAACAATTTCTTATTCGTCACTTAAAACTGAAGAACTAAAAGGTTTTTATATTGCCTATACGATATTTTACTCTTTCCATTTATTACGTGATAGATAAATTTCAAAATATATAAATATAAATAGTCCAAAGAAATTAGACCTTTCTGATCCAAAATCAAAAACTACGTATTTTTTTTACTAAACACTTTATTTTGAGATTTTAGAGGAAATATGAAAAGTCGTCAATGTGTCGTCACCAGTGTTACAAAGTGCTGAATGTAAAAGTTAAAAAAATATATATTTTAGAATTACCGCGCTTTCTATGACTCTGGGGTCAATTAAAGTGTTAATTAAAATAAAAGACAATCGATTTTTGCACAAAGAAGTTTTATTCGTGATTACGTACCGTGAGGTGTTTGTGAGATATACGGCATACGATATATAACATCATATACAAAAGCATATGTATATCAAAATGATGGCTCATCTTCGTTTTTATTAATATTGTAATAACATTTCAATTTATACAATACCATTTATTTCGTTTTCATGGTGTTATTTATCTTCACTATTTATGAATTTTTCAATTATACGTTCTGTTAATAGTTTAGATCATCATTTTTCTGTAAAAATGTAATGACAAAATTGTCCAGGGTGATTTGATATCAATAATATAGTAGGATTATCTGATTATTTGGCACCAGCAGTTTGAATGGTATTTTACCATATAATGACAAGAAAGTGTTATACATCCCACATTGCTTGAATTTGTGGTATTGCATTTACCATTTACTAATAGCATAGAAATGAAACTTGTTTTAAATGGTTGTATTTATTTTATCTTAAAGAATATTTTATATTTACCTGGTTTCATGAAAAATGATTTTTGTTGTTGTTGGGTACGTCATGGGAGTAGAACAAAACCACAGTGGTATTAGCATTTGATTTGATAAGTTCAATTCAGTTTTAAGAAATAAAACATCTGCATCTTCACAGGCTTGTTTACATGCAATATTTGTACAATTTATGTTCAAAATTTTTTTTTTCTAAATTTTATATTAAATTTAGCTGACATACGAGTCACAGAAAGCCCCAAATTAGCAAAGATTTTTGTAAACTTTGACTTTGAATATTTTTTCTTTAAATCCTTAAAATAAAGCAATTTAAAAAAACGTAGTATGTATATTGTAAAAAAAAGTAGTAGATATAAATATAATGGGAACGTACCAGTTGTGGTGGGATATACGGACTTCCTTCTTCCATTGTAATCACAAATTGTGGGATGTTGTAGGTCCGTTCTTTGTCTTGAGAGGAGTTGATGGAGGTAGTTGTTTTGTTCTTTATCAACTGTAAATAAAACAAAACTAATTAAACGTCTGCTTGTTTATTTTTCTTCAATTTTTACTATTTTGTCAATTTTAATGGTTTACTGATGAAAATAATAGAAAGGTGAAATGCAAAATGGAATATATAACTTAATTAATAGATGGAAGGACAATTAAATAATGAAAAATTATTTACTGACATGTGTGACCTAAATTCGGCAAAATTGCTATATATGCGTTCGCAACATGTGAAAGGTGACAATTATTGCTTTTATAAATTAAAGCTACTAAAAGAGGATATACCCGTTACAAAAATATAAAATTAAGGTATATTTAGCAGACATATAAAACAACAAAATTATACATTGAGCTCGTTAAGTAATTTTATGATGTCCATATGTAAAACACTGATAATTATTTTTAGCAGTTGTTTAAAAGTTGAGCGGTCTGTAGATTTGACAAATTTTTTAAACTAAATGAAGGTTATTTACAAAGGTTTTTAAACGTAAAACGAACAATTATACAAATGTAACGAAAAATTAGTGAGAACAATTAAGCAGTTTGCATAAAAATTATGTTACAGCATTACTCAACAAAAGACTTACAGATTCCCACGAGCGTTTCAAAAATCTAAAGACGCTTCAATTGTGATTATCATTACGGAATTAATAACAAACCATTGAATGTATCGTGTTGCAATCCGACAACCACTCAAATGAAATGGCGCTCTTTTTAGGTCAAGGGAAATATATATTTCCGGTAATGAGCGGTGGACTTATTCTTCGATGTTCTCGAACAGACACGCCATCCGTTTGCAAGACGATTTTAATTCAATTATCACATGATTTACAAATCATTATCGAGACGTACAGTAAAAATAATATGTTATTTACAAATTCGTAATTCAGTGATTTTTGTACAGCGTTCTGTATTTTATTTTTAGGGCCGTCACTTAACGACAGAACAGACGAGAAACAAACAAAGCTGAATCGTTTTGTAGTGAAAACCAAAAACTCAGTAAGATGGGAGTCAGTGCAGGAAATGAAAAGTTTTACATAAGAAGAAGTACACCAAGCATGTGCATGTTTGGTTTGGGTTTTTGTTCAAATTTAAGCGCAACAATATTAATGATATTTTGGCAATATGAAAATTAATTTCAGAACATTTTAAATGCGGTAGGGAATCATTATAGAAAGAAAAAGAAATACTCGTATAAGAAGTGTACTCATATTTGACAACAATATTGTGAACATATTTCTGAATATGCAAATGAGAATTGACTAACGACATCCCGAGGTTTAAAAGAACCCAGCCTCTATAGCGTCCAAATCGGGAGTCATGCTGTGTATCGTTGTTACTTATGATTGGGTGGTTAGAAAATTCGGACAATTTAAATTTGAAGGTTAATTGAACTGTTTAAAGCAGTTAAGTTACAAGCTTTTCCCGATTGTACAGAATTTAGCAGCAACCTTAAAAAAACATTTCAAAATGAATGTTTAGATATTTAACCACGAATTATATAACGACCTCTAGACTTGGGGGGTCTCTAGTGATTTGTTTTTTTGTAACTTACTTTGTTATTTTGTGTATAAAAGAGAAATCTCATATGAGTAGCTAGAAACATGTTTTTGAGTAGTGCACAAAAAAGATTCCTAAACTGTTGTTCCCATACAGAAATTCAAGATATTTATGTAAAGAATATATAGGAAGAGAAATTGTTACAAACAATGTACATCAAAGTGTGTATGTTTTCACGGCAGATGTCAATGTGTTTTATCGTAGTCTGTTGGAATTTCTTCAGAACGTTTCATCTGCAATTGCGGCAGGCATCTTCAGCAGCGCGGCCTTAGGTGGTACCTCGTTGAAAGAAGAAAATAGCAACAATTTAACGTGCAAGTTTCGACACTGTTCCACATTATGCGACATCCCGAGATACACAATATTTTGTAACTAATAATGGAAGGAAAAATAAACCACAAAAGAAAACGCACCTGAGAATTATTTCGAGCACAGATCAAAAAATCGTTGAAAGGTCACAGTACTGCACGAAAAAACGTTTAACTGACTAATCGAATTGCCAAGTTCTAACATACGAGTAAAATGTGGTGGTATTTTTGATAACAATCAATCTGTGAAAAACTGTTTGTTCTTTACTGTCTACATTTACAATTTTTCTTCTATATTTATATAAAACAATTGTTATCGTACTTTGGCCGGGCTAAGCTAAGATCTCCGTCGTCATATTCGAGAGTATTATGCAACAGAAAAAAAAAAGATAATAGTGATGAACAAACCTGTATAAAACTTCACGACCACTACAATATAACCATTAACCTCATTACGGTAATCTGAGATGATTGTTGAGAAACTGTGGTTTTTATTTTTGATAGTTGATTCAGAAGATGAAGTGTGCATTGAGAAATATGTTCGAGGAAAGAGGACATCAAGATTTGATATTGAAAACTGCGCACATTAATTAGATTGTTGTAGTTTTTTTATCATTACGAATTTCTGGAGTTAGTGAAATGTGTGATGCATTTATTATTAAGTATATGCTAAATGTTGATATTTTTACACTAGTCTCAATAGAACTGATCAAGTTACAAGTATATTGTATCAACTGATTGATAATGGTTAGTTAATAATTTGAGAATTTCTACTTTAATATAATTTTTAAATATGCAACTGAAATCATCTTCATGTTATTATAAATTACAAATTATATCTGGGGTGAAATTGTTAGTTTTATGTTAGTTTATGTATGGAAAATAAATTCTATAGGTAAATGAGTTAGGGAGATTACTAGTTTTCTGCCTTCGTTATTGTCATTAAATGCATAATCATAATGTTCAGTGACTATGATTTTCTGTTGAATTGCATATTATATTATTCTAAAATGAAATTTTATATACATCTCTAGATTTTTCTAGAGAATTTTAAATAATTTCAACATTTAATTTTAATTTGAATTTTACCAAATCCTACCTATTTATGAAAATTGAAGTTAGTTTCATTGCTCTGTTACTGTTTTCATTTTCATAACTTGCAGTTAATTACGAGTAATCTAGATTGTATCACAATTTTCAGATATTATCTATGTGTTTATTAGCAAAGTATTCCAATCTTATTAACTACAACGTACTGCAATATTTAATACAGAGGTCAGTTTATTATGCTAAGAGCCTTTAACTGCTATCACTATTCCTAACTTGTAAATTTAACAAATTCTACCTCATACTCTTTAGGAACCTCAGTAAAAATTACCTTACTTAAATACTGGTTGAGTTACTTAATTATTATTATTAATTACTATTTTGATAAATTTGAATCTTATTTAGTTAAACTCTATCTGCTCCAAATTTTATTAACTTATTTATTATGAATCTTGTTTTAATATGGAAAAAACTGTTCTATAACTTCCAATTTTGTGACTATTTCCGTTGGACTTATCCCGTTTTTATAATAGCTTAATATAAAAATTGCTTAAATATATATATATATATATATATATATATATATATATATATATAATATATATATAGTAAATAATTATATTTCTGTTTTAAAATAAATATTTCGTTTTAATTATATTAAAACACTAACCACTGTGGTAATTTTCACAAATTTATTATTTTCTTGACAATTGTTTCGCTCTGATGACAGGCTTCGTCAGAATTAAATATTAAACTAAATACTAAACATCTGAATATATTATATAGTGTTGTAAGATAATAATGAGTATATAGGTAGAAAGCACAATATGTTTACTGTATAATATTAGTGAAGGTAAATAAATATTATTAATATAATTTGGAATTTTGTATTGTGTAAGTATATTAAGATTAAGTAAAGGAGACATATTTGTATCAGTTTGGTCATTTAAAAAAATGTGAATTTTTATTTTTATTGATCTAAAGTGATTCTAACAGAATTAGTTTTTTACTTTTTTGTTCTAGATGTAAAATTTCGAAAGTAGTTTGTGGAATATGATTTTCATTTAATAAATGGTCGGCAAATGTAGATATGTTGTATTTCTGATTTTCATAGGCTTTTAAATGTTCAGACCATCTTGTTTTAAATGACCTTATTGTGTGACCGATGTAAAATTTTGGGCAACTACCACATGTTAACTTATAGACTCCAGAGTTTTCATACTTATTAATTTTATCCTTATTATTTTTTATGTGTTTGGCTAAATTATTGTTGGTTTTAAAGGCTGTTTGAATATTTCTGTTTAGTAGAAATTGAGAATTTTTTTCAGATGGAGAACCTATAAATGTAATGGTGGTTAGTGTTTTAATATAATTAAAACTAGCAGACCCGGCCAGGCGTTGCTGTGGCTGAGTGATTTAAGACAGATTTGAAAGACAAATTTAACACAAATTAACATAACATTTGTATAACATTTATTCAATAGTATATATACTCTAAATATCTTTAATCGTAATGAATCACAGTTAATGTTCAATGAAGCGCCAGTCGATGTACAATATTTTTGGTCAAGGCGCCATCTGTTCCTGACTTATGGAACGTACGGTTAATAACAACAACCAACGTTGATGATCAGTTTATGATTAATTATTAAGACCATTAATTTAAATAATAACTATCCTATCATCTAAGTTGGACCAAATTACATATACATGCCAACTTTCATGAATATCCGTTGACTCGTTTTTGAGTTTATTCGGAACATACACAGTGACACGGATTTTTTATATATTAAGATATGAATTTGCACCAAGGAATGACCGAAACAATCATCAGTTATTTCGTTTTAATTCAAAAATTAAATAACACTTATTTCTTTAAGTGAATGTCGGCTGCCTAGTGTATTAGGTTTTTCTAGGTATTCCTCTGCGTAGTTGATAACTGGTCGAAGTTAAATTACGACGTTTCGGCACAGAGTCGCGTCTCTCTCCTTCAGTTCTTTTCAACGTTCCCGCCTGTTTATACTTCAGGTTAAACCCAGTTAATTAAAAGTGCTTCTGTTCTATTACACGTACCTTACATTATAACCGATAATGCATTATTTAGCTATATGTATGTAATTTGATTGTCTTAATAAGCTATGAAAGTAAAACGTACCGTGTTTTGGGGCCCACTTCAAATATGCAACGCTTTATGACGTACTCCAGTTACTGGTTCAAAATCAACTGGTTGTAAGTTAACATACGCAACTTATTGCTAGGTAATTTAGTTAACAACAGAATATCATTCGTGTTAATAGACTTTTGGCTTAGAATATGCTGAACAAAATATTTTTTGTCTCTTTGAACAAAATAAAATATAATATATAACAAACAATAAATTATAATAAAATGAATACATTAATAGTTAAATTGTACACTGGTTTGACTGTAATCATTTTCATGAACTGTGCCCCAAAGCACCGGAAAAATAAATTACTGTTTAAAGCAAATTGTCAACTAATTCTTTAAGTTTTGCAAGTAACTGTATGCTTAATGCGAAACAACTGAAGATTCACGATCCTACGTATATGAATGTTGCGCGCTCGTGAGGTGTAAATATCAATTAATTCACTTTCGTTGAAAGAACTGTTGAGAAACTGTCCCGTTTTCGAATCAGATTTACCTTTCGGCTACAAACCGAGAGTGACTTTTGACGAGTTCATACCCACATTAAAAATTTTGTAATCAGATTGAAAAAAAGCTATAAAAAGCACTACCTTATAAAGGAAGCGGTATTTTGTTCGTCATTATGTAAGTAAGACTTGTGCATGTGGTAGCAGTCGATTCTTAAGTAGGTTAAGGACGGCAGGCTAAGAAAAAACTGTTAATGGTTCTGTATAGCATTGTCGCAGATGGTAATCTACTACTGCAAAGAATAGTGCGTACTGGATTTTGTAAAACATTCTGATAAATCATTTTTAAATTAAATTTATTGTCAAAGAACAAAAAACATTTTAAAATAATAACTCCTTATTCAATGTTATTTATCTTAGGAAAAAAAAATTGTTAGTCTAAAAACTGGCGGAAAAAATGGGAATAAAGATTGGCAAACCATAGCCAAAATAAAAAACAAACGGAATTTTGATGGCAAAATCAGTTCATATTATATAATAAATTTTATAAACTTAATATAAATTAGATAGGTGTGATAACGATTTAACTACTTTGATATATATCCGTATATTGTAATATAGGAAATACTGCTTGACATTGTACGCTACTGTCATTATTTAAACAAAACAATTGCCCAATATGTGTATCACAGTTTATCACCGCTACTATTGATACGATATTTAACTAACCCAATTAATTTTAAGCTTTTCTTGTATATCCATTAAAGAAAAAATAACAACCAACTCGATATGTACTTGTTCTTTTCTAATCATTACTTACTTACTGCACATACAGAAACCTGCTTCTGTATATTTACGTGCACTTATCTCGTTCGAATGAGGACTATGTATACTTGCGATTACGATCAAAAGGTAAATAATACTGAGAAGGAAATTATAAAATAGCGCCACATTATGTGGAAAATTACAAATATTTAAAGTTTTCGTTCATTCATGATTTTACATTCCTTTGTAAGCAAAGTAATACATTACTTCCGATCAGGAACAAAGACTCCAATTAGGAATTACAGAAAATCAGACTAGAAAGCTAGAAAGACATTCAGCTATATCAGAAGGTTCCGAACAAACAAAATTAGAGATGAATGAGGTGTTAAGAATATGTAACTGAGCAATTTATCACAAAACTATCTTCGATAGCAGACCACAGCGAGGTACTAGCAGATCTTCTAAAGTTCATAAAGTCTTAGTGACCAATACTTCAACTATGATCATTTTTCCTTTGGAAGGAGACAAAAGTTTTACATCTATTTCTATTATGTGTTCAAAAACAAAATGTTGCTTACATTAAAGCAAACAAAGATACTAGTTTAACGTAATTGCTTAAAATATTTTCTTCTTTTCAAACGATCAGTTCTTTAATTTATGGTCGATCTGCATCATCACTGCTAAATATTTCAACCTTCCGGCCAAAAATTATTGCATTTATATTTTGGTATAACGCGGCCAATTATATTTACATGTTGCAATCGTTACTTAGGTTATGGTTGAAATTGGGGTCAGAAGTATGATTTTTGGAACAGCTTTTATTTTTAAATAAACCACTCTTCATATCTTCTCTAAATGTCAAGAAAAGAATGCAGCTCGATTAATGTTTTACGAATAAATTAGAACAATTTCCTGTTTATTATTCTACCTGCCATTAAAAACATAATAAAATTTCTTTGGAAGTTTATTTGTTTACTTCAAACCTTGAAAAAAATATTAATTAGAAAAGTGTTATAGTTTTAGAAGTTGTTTTCGTCTGCTTTAAGGACATCCAGCTGACCTCATTCTGTAGTTTTCGAACAAATAACATAATGACATTTGAAATACGGAACAGTTGGCCGTTACAAAATATTGTATTCTGTATTTCATGTAAAAAAAACACTGAATTTCAGACAATATTGTTCACTGATGTAGGTTTCAGTATAGTTTATTTAGGACTTTCTATATGGACAGTTTGTAATAAAAATCTGTCTTTCGAAATTATGTTGAACTGGGATTCTTCAGCGGATACGCTTAGATCTACAGCCCTAAGGTTAGCAGCAGAAAACTGTACGCCAATGTGGCCAAACAGTTTTCATATAGCGTTAACAGATCGCCAACATAATAACGCAATGCGTCTACCCCAACCAACCAGCTATTTATTCTTAGTCACATACTACTTTTCAGAACATCACAAACAGGAGGCACTTATAAGTGAATACAGGAAAATCAATCATAATTTACCATCTTCAGATTAACAGACCTGGGAAGAAAAGTGAGGCAAAAAGGAGCCAGCTGGCTACATAATATAAAAAACCACTGATGTTAATTAAAAGGAATAAGAATGGGGGAAACATATTCTCCACATTTACTACAGTGACAGTTGGCAGACCGTGAGTCATATTTTGGAGGAATTATCCGTTGAGAGCCTACTTTTTTGACTGCAACAGAAAGTGCATTTGTGTACTCATTTCTTGGTGAATGTTCTATACATTTTGCTTGTAACTTTTTTCTACTTTTGTACATTTGTTTCTGTATATGTATCTCTATATTTTTGTCATGTGTATAGCTATAGGTACGATAAATAAAATAAGATATATGTTGTTGTAGTGAAATTATAATTTATTGCAGTTTCAACACGGGCTTGGAGTGTTTCAGGAATTGACAGCATTTGAAACTGTCTTCATTTCAAGTTTTTGTCAGTACCCACCTTTTCTGTGGCAGCCCTGTAAATGTTGTTTGCACTTCAGGGGAGTAAAACATATTTTGTTTTTTATTCAACTAAGTTGGTAGGTATTGTTTGACATTTGATTTGTGTTATAGGTATGTTACCATCTGTGACAACGTGTTGACAAATTTCAGAAAAGCTTATGATTACTATTAGATTATCAAACTAAATTGTTCTTCGAATCTTTGTCGGCTTTGGCTGCTTAAATTACTAAAAGTTCTCCTGAAGCACAGTTATATTTTTAACCTTTATGTTTGAGAGTGTTGAGGGGGTTTGCCGTCGTTTTTAAAAATAATTTTTAGGTGCACTCTCTTAAAAAATATATATTTAGGAACTCTGTTGCTGGATAATTGAAAAAAAATCCTTAACTGATCAGTTGTAGTCTCATATTGAAATTAAACTAAAAGTGAATCTCAGCAAAATAGTACCCTTTTCTAATTTTAGTTGCTTCATTTCGTCTCAAGAAACTGATATATCAACTGTCGGAAATATCGAATTTTGCGTAACGTTTTTCGTTTTTACGATTCTCTTCCAAGAGACCGTTCGACAAATGAATTCGGGAACGGTTGCCAACATTTGTGTAAAAATAGCCCACCGGAAAAATGTATTCGCTTTCGTACAAGCGATATTTTTCTCTTTTTCTTAATTCAAGTAACAACAATTCTCACCGAAATCACACGTGCCGTAATTTTGGTCGATATATCTATACACTATTGGGAACTTTGCACTATTTTAATTTGACGTAAAAGATCTATCAAGACGTTAGCGGATTTAATACAAAAAATAGTGTCATTGACATTGAAATATAAATATTTTCCATAAATTTCCAATATTAGAGGCGATAGATTCGGTATTCGAAAGAGATAAGATAATTTTGCAGAATAAACAAACTATAAAAACTATATAATAATATTTGATGAAATAAGTTAGAATAAAAAAAACTATTTGTGTATAAAACGAACGATTAGTATTGATGACGAATTGTATATTATTTTTATTAGAAGATAAGAGTTTTGTTGCGAAATTAAATAATCGATTATTATCTGGTTCAATTGAATGTAGGATGTACACGTGTCTTACCCAACTAAACAATTATAATGCTAGAGAATTGTTTGGAATATTAATTATAATGGATGTTAATCTTTATAGTACCAAAATAGGTCTAATCCTGTTAAACATGAAAAAACTGCGTATATTGTAGAGATGCTATGTTAGAAACGGTATCACACGATGCATCAACAGGGAATAACGTAATAAAATTGCCAAAATACGGGGATTCTTGATTTCAATACTATATTAAACTCCACCACATGTACTAAAACTAGGGGGTGTGAGTCACTTATAACAGTTGTGTATGTAATAGTGGTGTCTTATGAACCACAAATTGTTGCCTTAGTATTTTTAGTAGTCTAATTGTTTCCGTTGTTCTGTGTTAGAACTATTACTTTTGGCAAGTTAGTCATGGTTGCGATATCTAGTAAGACTTCAAAAATCGAAAACCTGGGTTCTCTGATTCCTTAATGTATGACAACAATCTTTTGGAACTGTAAAGATCCATATCTACTTGTTTCTGTCTGGTAGATGATATATTTACTTCTTTGGTAACAATATATTCGATACTCTGCTGTTTGCATTTACTGTTCTAAGTTGCTCAATGACGATTTGCAATTCAAACCGAAAGTCCTCTAAAATGATAAATCTCTTAATAATATTCACGGTGTGGTTCTTGCCTCAAATGGCAACAATAAACGGATCAAATGATTTACACTCTTCTTTACAAGTTTTATTAAAACAAAACACTCTTAGATGTTTCTGAAAGCAAGATACTATTGTATACTCAGGCTTATCTCCAGATATATTAAAAAGTGTTATCAAAAACATTTAACCAGAATTAATCGTATCAGGAAATTATAAGTGTAATTAATGTTTTTACAAATTTGTTAATGACGCATATGTAAGCTACTAAAGGTTGCAGTGTAATGAATAGATAACTCAATCATGTTATTGCTATTTCATAAGTTCAAGAGATTAGATCCTTACTAGTTCACACTGAATAACTAAATTTCTCATAATGTGGGTTCCTCACTTTTTTCCGTTTATTTAATATATATTTCACAATAATTTAGTACGATTAGTGAAGAATGTTATTGTTTGTAGCTACGGCTACCAGAGTACATGTTTTAGGCGTCATTATCACGCTTCTTTGCCACTTGCGGCCACGTAAGACTCTAAAGTTCCCAAATGTCTCCGTTTTTAATTTCAAAACGAGAAACAGAAGAAACAAAACCACCCAGAATGCGCTTTTGATTGACGCCGTCTTGTGTGTCGCTTCTCGCATATTTCCTTCGATGAAAAATTAAAATATATATTTTTTTTCAACACCTGATCTGGCAACCTTATGTGCATGTGAAAAGAACATCTGACGAAAAATGTAGGCTTCTCAAAAGATTAATATGCAAATGGGAATTAATCATTTTCAGATATTAATTGTTGACGACATAGGTCTATGCATCTGTCTCAGCAACATTCGATTTCCAAATTAAAATTAAAAAATTCACCGCGAATCAGCGATCTGGACATTTGGCTGAGCTAACATTCAATTATTTTAATCTTTAGGTTTTATTCAAAATGTGACTTTTATCCCTATGCTATATAATACCAAGCCATTTAGTGTTTTCAGTTAAAATAGAAATTCAAGACCTTCCAATTGAATAAATAATGCAACATTTGGCTAGTCTACTCAGAATATAAAAAAATACTATACAGAGTATTAACTAAATGATATCAGTATCTCAATAACAAAAGATAAAAAAAATTACTAAGCGACTTGGAACAAGCAGACATATTTATTATCTGTCTTAATTAATTCGACTGAAAACAAATTATAGAACATAACTAAACGTTTGCATGTACGAAATATTTGTGAAACCTTCTAGTGATGTTTTATCCAGAATTTTATTACGTATTCCACAAAAACTCAACATTCGAGAACATAAAGTAATTTTATTTGTATCCGGCCTCCAGGTTATTGCCTAGTTTTTCCAGGAGAAGCCGGTCGATACGGCTAGACAATCCTAGGTCAACGTTCACCAGCTCATTTTGAGGTTATGCACACTTATTTTGCATGTCGGCTCTTGGCTCGTTCACTTGTCGCCGATACATTCTTGTTTTTGCTTACCGTAGGGCGACATTTGCAACCCAATTTATTGAGTCGCGTCACACGAGCTTTCGATTTTCCAGAGATATCGCAACAGCATTCTCCTCCCGAGAGATTATCGTAGAACGCAAGTCTCCAATAATATTCTGCCAAACGCTTTACTAGACATTATCATGCAAAGGGATGTGACGTGATTTGGGAAACGAAGATAGTTTAGTGCACAATAAAAGCTCGAAAATTCTTTCAATATATAATACTTTTCTAGTTTATCGAACACGTTCAACGGCTATCCTTTTGTATTATCTGATGTTTCAAGAAGAATTAATTCCGGTTACAACACTGAGGTCAAATGGCAGACTGATTAGGATGAAAATGAAAAAATAATCGCTGTTATGATTTTTTAATGAGGTTTTTAAAATCAATACTAGAATGAAAAGTACCAATACCGATAAGTAAAGCAAATAGCACATTCATTAAGTTTGCTTGCATATTTCTAGTAAAGCAAGAGAAGTAAAACAGTAGTTTATGATAAGAAATAATGTTGCAATCATTAATGTATAATCGTAAAAATAAGTATTAATGACAAAAGCACCATAGACAGTTTTTCAAACTATAGTCATCAGCATGACACACATTGAAATTGTATATTTTGCAAACTGAAAGAATTGAAAATTAACAATGTTTTTTTAGTCAATATTTTAACATATAATATGTACTTCAATCTAGAATTTTTTTAAATTAAGAAAAGTGAGAGAATTGGAAAAAGGAATATAAAAATTATTAAAGCTCGCATGTAAAAGATGAACATAAATTGAAAACGCTTTAAACTAACATTTCTGGTAAGTCTCCTAATTAATACCCGCAGTAAATTTTTTTGTTGACACTAATAAATGAAATAATGAAAATGCACAGAGATGAAATTCCAGTAACCTTATATGAAACGTAGAAATGACTGATCCGGTTTATAAATACACCGCAACAATAACCTAAAGATAATTTTATTTTACAATTGTTGCTTTAACAAGTATATTTTAATAATTCATTATTATTACCGTAATTATTGGTATGAATAACTTTCGTTGTTTTATATGTAAATACATACATTTCAATGAACAGTTTGCTGAACTGGCTTTGCTAAAATCCTCATTTTGCAAATAACTTCCTACTCAGTTAATTGATTTGAATTTAAAAAGTAAATAAACTAACCACTGGGGCCCCCACCGATATCGATAAGTTTCGTAAACATGTTTCCACCGAGATTTAAATATACTAATTTAACTCTGTAACATTCATCAGACAGTGAATGTACAGTAGGTGTAATTTTTGTTAGTGTTCTCGATTAACAATAGTATTTTATCTAATTGATGTTTTAAATTTAGACTAATATGTATTATTGTATTTAGAAGATTAGAATACAATAACTATTATAGATATTCAAAATTTGAAAGACATAATAATGGACAAGGGTGAGGGCTAAAGTGCATAAATTATTAAAACCAACAAATTTTATCAAAAATTTTATTCAGGAATATTTTTTTTGCATGTAAACTGCGTTTACTTAAATGACTTACGATTTTGAATTGCAGGGCTATATTGTCTGGATTATTAAGGAATTATCTGGAAATCCAATGAGTTATGCTAGATTCTGACCCACACGAATTATTGCTCAGCTTGGTGAACCAACCCTAAATGCGAAGCTTAATATTGTACTATTGGTAACCTAAATAAAATGTTCTGTTGATTATGAATTTGTAATTTTATTAATATTAATGAATGATTAATAGGAATTCATTTATTTGATTTAATTATATTAAACGAGTAACGTTTGTATGTAGTCGTCTAATTCTTAAAAACGTCTGCAATGACTTTGATAAAACATATTGTACAAGAAAAGGTTCGATATGCCAAAATATATTGGTAACATAACTACTTTTGTATATTTTTTCGTGGAAGATAGTATCATACTTTTGTATATACATAAATGAGTTCTCGAAAACAGCTCTAACGATTCTGATCAAATTAATGAATTTAGCGATGTCGATGACTTGAAGCCGATCGGTCAGTGTCGAAGTTACTAGCGAGTGGAACTTAGTCGACCCGGTTGCTAGCTCATAATAATGAATAAAATTTATTTAATGTATAAATAATGAAACTAAACGCTGTTTGTTAGTTTTGCGATAAGTCCTGGGATCCAACAATATTAATATTAAATTTTATATTGTTGGGATAATAGGTCATGTCTAAACCTAGTGAATCCCAAGTAAGAGACCCCAAATAGGCAGGCTATGTGGGTTTAAAGTAAGTTAGAAAACGCAAAGGCCTCGAACTTATTGGTCAATTTGATATCCATTTCCACCACAATCATACGACAATGATCGCTTCGTTTTAGTAGATACATTGGGATATTCCTATTATTTTATGTACAACTAGCCTGCTTTTGACCGCAACACACTCAGTTCTGTTAATAGATAATAGAACCTCGAAGTAAATATTGGTACCCTCGACGTTGTCTTAGCACATACTCGTCATGGTAAATTAAGATAGATTTGCAAGGAAAGAATAGCCCGTACAATAACCGGAAACGACGCAAATTTATGTTTAACGTCAGAACAATGCAATCGATACGTAATTGTCGACGGAAATTCTAATGAATTCGACCTTGGCGAGCGAACAAACCTCAACTTTCACTACAACAAGAATTTTGGCAAGCATTCGTTTCAGTATATATGGAGGTCGATCGGTATGAAAAACACCGAGTATTTCACGTACGATGACCCAAATTCATCTCATTACATCAAAAGCGAAACAAAAAAGTAATAAAATTGCGATTATATAATAGTTCGATAATGATTCGTGAATTTTGGGTCATCATAACCAAAATATTGAGGTTTGTGAACGACTTGTTCTGCTAACTGGTTTGGTTTTACTTTTAAAGAGCCGTGGCATAAATTTTTGTCTTATTCGCCTAAACGTAGCTGAAGAATGTGTGAAAATAATCAACAATTAAAGAATGCATCATTTATCAAGTGGAACCATATTATGCTGATGAAATACCGTTTTTTGTCACTTTGTGCGTTAATCGATAGTGTATTTGAATGTTTATTTATTAGATATATTTACGTTTTGTTCGTTCTCTAACAGAAATTACAATAAAACTTTAAAAAAGATAGATGAATGGATCTGGTACAACACTGTTAAATATAGAACATCAGATGATAACTAATGTTAACTGTATCTAAAAAAATCTGTGAAGCAAAATCTGCAAAAATTACTCTAGATTCTTAGTCTTGCATCAGAAGCAGAAAACAATACCTCTTCAAATAGTGCACCTGTTAATGTTGGAAATTTATACCATAAAAAACTACTTGCAACAAATGCTTTCTTTTTAATATCCTAATATTCTGGTTGCTTCAATTATTATTTTTTTAAATTCCGGAAATCAGTCATTTAATGATAATTAAAATTGTTTTCTGTGTTCGAGGCAGTCAGTAAATTGAGGTTTTATAAATATTGGAGTTGCTAGTGGAAAAAATATCTAAATAATTGCAGAAAATATTGCCATTTTATATCATGTTGAAAAATGTTGGCTGCGACTGGGCTGATTCACTTAAAGCACAGCATATTTTAATTATTTATGATTACTTAGGACCTGTAAATATAGAACTGCAGTCTTAGAATTTCAATTTCATACAGCCAATTTCATATTTTAAATTCAAACTATTTTTTTTTGGTATATGGCTATCTAATCTAACCTTTTTTTAACAATAAATGCCTTTCATTTCTGTGTGTTAAGAGTTATTGTTCGTGCATGTTTCTTGCTTTTATTCAGGATATATTTTAGTGAAACGGGACTGCCATAATCGCCGGTTTATTACATTTTATGTAATAATTATACATAACAACTATAATCACTGGTAACTGTCTTACCCCTGGTGATTGGTATTCTATCCTAAGAATAATTGTGCGATACTAGATTATGTAAACGCCAAGCTCATCTTTTTAGCCTGCATTGTTTTAAGAAATTTGGAAACTGCCAGTAAGTAGATTTTAGTTCATAAGTTCGAAAAATTTTTCTAATAAGAAACAATTGAAGAATGGCTTTCGTTTTTGGGCTTAAAGTCGTGTGGTAAAGCAATAAATTAAAGAATAACACAAAACAATAACATGGAATTTATAAGTGAAAATAGGATTTTTCAATTTCCGTTAGAGCTATTTATTAAGTTCATTTGTTGTTGTTGTTTAGTATGGTGTAGCTTAAAGACTATCTCATGATAATATACCTTATAAATTCCTTCTATGACTAGATCCTTGTTGATTTATAATTAAATATAGTATGCAGATGTACATATATTATTATATATAAGAATTGTTGAAATATGGAACGCAACTAGCGTGCATATCTTAAAAGCATTTTTTGCAATTTTGAGTATATCAGAATAAAATGTGGTATCACTACAGGGATCTGATCGATTGTAAACTTCATTAAGCCAATTAAAATCATACTGCAATCTATTTGGGGAATATATATTTTTAAACTCAACTATTCAGCGACATACTGTTTAAATCAGAGAGTTATATTTGTATTTTGTACTGAACAGTTCACTTAGTACTAAAATTGTAGATATAGTTTTAGAGTATAACAAAAGATTATCTATATAACCAATCAAAGGCTTCACCGCATTCTCACTTTACGTAGTATAAAGTTTAATTCAATTATTATTATCTGAAAAAATGTAACACTGTGCCAATGAAAAATAAATGACGTTCCATCTAAGTACACTGGCTTGGTCAATTGTTGAATAAATAATATCAGTCCAAATATGCATATTTACATTTTGTCATTATGCATTTTAGGTAATAATTTAGCATGCAAAACTCAATTGTTTCATTGTTATTTGTGAGGGGGCGATCAATCCTTAGCCATTCCCCTAGAGCCTTTAGAGATCTTTGTGCAGTATACGTTATCCCTATAAATGATATGTAATCTTATTTTTTTTATATTACCTAACTAAGTTTACCTAATTAAGTTTCCTTTTTGTCTACCTAAGTATTCTTATATATCTTTTACTGTTGCTTAAAATATTCACAAACAATATTGAAGTGAAGTTCAGAACAATTGCATTGCTGACATATAAATTTTGATATTCTAAAAATTCGTAAATATCAAAATTTTTTCCAACTTGTTCCTACTTTTTTCACATACCTACATAAATATATTTTTTATAGTCACTTGGATTTTTTACGGTGCGGTATTATCATTTATTCAAACAGGAAGTAGGTATATGCACTATACAATCAGAATATTGATATTTATCGGGGGTTGAGTGAATCAACTAACCGTTATGTTATCGCCCAGGAAGTGCTTATTCAACTTCCCTTATGAAAAGGATGTTGGCCCACATCACAATTCACTAAGAATTTTAAAAAGAACAAAGCGTAACGAAGAACCCAAACTATAAAATTTTGACGAAAGCACTTTGAGATTGCCCAATTGTAAGTATGACTTACACAAATTGCGAAATATTTTTGGGCGATAACTAGCTTTTAGAAGACACTTTCCTCATCTATATTGGAGCCCGCCATCTTCAAACGACTTCCTCATTGCTTCTAATTTAGTATAATAAAGCGATTATTACGTATAAGTCTTCCCGGAAACATAAACGAAAATTTGTTAAACAATATTTGTGCGAGTGTTATTATGCTTGGCACGCTATGCGGTAAAAAAATGTCGGTTACAAATTCGGGCCTTCAAATATACGGTTCATATTGCGGTGTAACATCGACTAAACATTTATCTAAAACAAGCGAATATATATTTTTTGAGTATTAATGTCAAATATAACTTAAAGAATTCATTTTGTTGAAATTTGTAAAATTTGAACGAATTTGAATGTAAAAATAGGTCAGATTCAGACAAAGTTGAAAACATATCTGGACCATAAAGTAAATAGAAAATAGATTGTTGAGAACATTAGCATCAGAGAAAATTATTTTTAATCTTAAATCTGCTAGAAACAATATTTTATAATTCAACTGAATTGAAGAGCGACAGCTAGAAGATTCCGTGACAAAAGCCACTAGAGGAGAGCCTCTATCGGAAATCATCCTAATTATGTTATCCTGCGAAGTTTAAGTACATGGATGATGTTATGTGATCATAATTTAGTTTCGGTTGACTCAAGCATACGGAATTGCAGGAATATAGTAAGCAGATCCTTAAGAATTTTTTAACAATCCTTTTTCAGAACATGACAACCAATGCTATCTCTGTATTATCAACAGTTAAGACCCTTTTGATCAAACCACGATATTCATTAACTTTATTTAACTTTATTAACTCCTAAATAATATTATTATTGATTGAACAACATTAAAACTTGATTACTTTTATGTTTTTTTGGGGAATAACACCACAATAGAAATAAAACTACGTATATTGCAAAAATACCAAACGTTTCAAAGTCTATTCTGACTTCTTTGTCAATGGCTTTATATTTATTGATGTAGATTGCAAAATGAAAATTTGATTTATGACATTTAAAATTGATATTAGAAAATTTGTTGTTTTTAGATATACAGGTAGCACAAAAAATTCTAAAGATCATGAATTATAGTTAACCAGCTTTCAAATTAGAAGAATTTGAAAGAGTTGTCTTTAGAATTTATAAGTGGCGTTCCTAGGTACGACTTTGTTATAAGATAGCGCATTCGCCAAAAATGCGATCAAAGAATTCTATTGTTTCAGTGCTCCCATTAACGTCATAAGGGAAAACCTAGGAAAAACCTTATGAACTATCCCGATATTGGGTTGTTCATAAGGTTTTTCCTAGGTTTTCTAATTAATGTCGCTGAATTTTTTGAAATGTCATCGTAAAACGCCACTTATAAATTCTAAAGACAACTTTTCGAAAGCTTTAACTATAATTCATGATCAATTTTTTGTGCTACCTGTATATCAATTTTCTAAAATATAAAATCAAATTTTCATTTTGCAATCATTAAATATAAAGATTGACAACGAAGTCAGAATAGACTTTGAAACGTTTGGTATTCCTGCAATATATGTAGTTTTATTTCTATTGTGGTGTTATTCCCCAAAAAAACATAAAAGTAATCAAGAATATGCCACAAACAACGTTTAGAAGACAACATTAAAACTTTTCTGTGATTAATCATAAACATTTTTTTCAGTCTCATTTTGTGATTAATTAATGACTTGATATTCAATTTCCGATTTTTCTTAATATTATTGAAAACTTATTTACCACTCTTGGTGTTTCTAAGAAGACAACGTAAAATTCGTAAGGACTTTTATTTACTGTAAGTCGGTTTTATTTACTTCTATCAACAAATTTAACTCCACCTTAAAAACTCTACGAATATAATTTGTATTTTATTAATTTTGCATATACCTGGATGCAACAAGTGGCCCAAAGGACCGCCTAGACCACCAGATCTAAAAACATCTTTAGTAGATAAATTTTAAGCGAAACCATCGAATCCATTATTATGAATGCTACAAATTCGATATTAGTGCAAATTCAGTTGTTAACACATAACAGATAAAATTTGCCCTCGGACTAGAAATCATTACCTCACTGATTTTCTCATATATGTCAAGTGTGATATTTTTACAAATTATTATTAAAATGTAGTATTTATTTCAATCTTAGTAGACATAGCTGAGTTTAAGTGTTTACCGTTGGCGTCGTAGTTCACATTTTGGTCGTTTTCCTTCTCTTACAGTTTTTTGACTCTAAAATAATTGTTTAAATAAGTTCATTTTACCATCATGTGATAATGGTGCCATTCGAAATTAAGATAAAATTTTTAATATATTTCCGTCTGTTGCTTCATTAAAAAAAATAGAATCAATTTTTAACGTCAGTGCTTGCAATTTTTGATAAGGAAAAAATAAACAATTCAATCTAAATGGGGGTCACAAATCCTTGAACCAAACTTCGAAATTATTTAAATTCTCATAAACTGATTTTATTTTTTAAGTAAAAGAAAAGAGAACATTGCTTCAATTACAGAAATATTTTGTCATAAGTATCATAATGTTATAATAACTCAGTCATTATAATCAATAGATGTTGAAATTGATAAGTGTTGCTCGGTATAATTTTCAAAGGATCAATAAAGATAAATGTATAATCCGGAGAATATCTAACCCGGAAACACTTTGTCTAGCCAGCCATATTATCAGCACCGTGGTTTTGTATGCGTGGGACCGTCCATCGCTATTCGCTTCGCGACAAACTTTCACTTTCCAGGCAATTGTGCTGGATCTGGTGACGTCACAGCAGGGCAGACGTATTGATTCATGACGTAGTGCAGTTCGCGTCTGGGCTGCCTGAATCGAAATCGTTTTGCTTCTATTTCAGCACAAATAGAGAATTTTACGAAATAGTGAAAGCATTTTTGTGGAATTCTAGGGAATTCTCAGTAGAATATTTTAACTTCAGCTCAATGACGTCAAGGACTCGTAGACACAGTAACATTACTTCCACGATAAATATCAAATTTCTTATTTATACCTCTTAGGTTCTTAGCGATTGTTGAGGAGTTTTTAAAAATTTTAGATAACACAAATATACGACTTTGTGTTTGAACACTTGCTTGGAATATTACAAAAGTTTAATGGTGAAGCATTTTATGAAGATGCTGAAGATCTAACAACTGATGACAAGGTGGTGCGGTTATACTTTTAAAAATATTTTGTTCTTGAAGCCTGACAGAATTAAGTTAGAATATTCTTTATTAGTGTGCAGCAATTCCGATCATTGTTCTACAGATAAGAGGAAATATGTATATCTTTATGCGTTCGATTGTTGTGAACTGATATCCATGAAATTGGACAGAAAATTTTGATTGGCCAAAGGGCAGTGAAGAAACAAGTAATTCTTTGATTTTCCTTCATACAACGGCAGTTGCACGTGAAAACTCTCTTCTTATGCACTTCCAGTTTCTACTTAGCAATTTATTTTCAAAAATTCCTCCATTGGATATTGAATCTCCCAATCACGGAATCACAATAAATCAGCACATTCGATAATATCCTGCAAGTGTAAACATGGTTGCACTTTCACATGCAGCTGTAGAAAGGCTAGCAATCTGCCAACACTGTCTAGGACAAGAGTGTACCCCCCCCCTTAAAGTTTAGGATTAGAGATTAAATTTTAATGCATTAAGAACTATTTCATAAAAATACGTTTTGCATTATGTACTTTTCACATACTCAAAATACATGAATAAAATTATAATATTTGTGATCCGAATCAATCTACACTGCTGCAAAAAACTAATCAATCACTAATCACTAGTCTACCTCACCTGTCCCACTCGAGAAAATTTCTGGCTATAAACATGGTTGGAGTCGACACAAATGGACAAAATTGAGAGTGAACAATATGACATTGATGTTTATCGCACACCTTCAAGAATCCAATCATATTGGTCCATCTAACTCTTTAGAATATTTGAATTTTGAAAATCTCTATATAGAAATAACATCCAAGCAAAATATAATTTTTATTTTTTATAGAAAATTTTTACAATATGAACCTAATTTGAGGAAAAAAATTTTTTTTATAAATTATATTGAGTCACAAATTTTTCTTTAAAAATAACTATATTTTGTAGGCTGTTTCAAACGAATTTTTTATATATTTATTAGTCTCCTGATCCATATTTACCAGACAATTTACGTAACCAGTTACAATCAAGAAATGCCTACTGTGTTTAGTCAATCACTCGACACTGTCGAAAATAGAACAGATGTTTGGGTTATTGGCTCAAATTTAACAGAATTTTTATTGTCGGTAGGTCATAGTATAACCGAGGAAATCTGAAACACGATCCATGCAAGGAAGATAGCACCCACCCTAACGGGACATTAGTTGTTGTCTATAACAAAGAAAGAAAATTAATAGGAATGGAAGTGAATTGGTTGAAAAATAAATACCTACCTGAGTTGGTTACTATTTTTTACATCTTTTTATTCCATACGAATAATATCGTTTTCCATGTGCCAAGACAGATGTTACTTAGATCTTTTTAAACAATCAATATGTGTCAAAATTTGAGAGCATTTAAATTAACTTCAAAATTGCAGAAATTAGAATTAGATTAAATTTTATATTAAATTCATATCCACAAAGGAATTATCGGAAATTAAATAGTAGAAGATATCGCCGGAAACGGTCACTCTCTAGGTTCGTCTAATATCAATTGCCCATATCTTGATTTTTTTATATGGGAAGATTGGAAGACAATAAATCCTTGAAGTTTCCAGGGTTTCAAAACATTGCCTATAAAAATAGACATTTTATAACTCTACATTACAGGATCAGAATTGGTCATTGCTGTACCCCTATAGGATGGGGGCAGTCGATTTAAATCACTTATTTTTTATTGTTTAATTTACAATATTGAAAGGATATGATTTATAGATAAAATTATATTTGGAATTTCTTTAATTTTATGAATTCTTCAATGCAGACTTCATTTATAAACCTAAATTAGAATAATTTTGAACCATAATTAATGAGACTACTCTTGGTTTGTACATGGATACAGAATAGCATAGACATCAGTATACTTTGCAGGTCTATCTGGGTATTACAATATTTTAAATACTGGTCTGGCCGTTAAGGTCGAAAAACCAGGACCTATCAGCTTAGTGACTACCTTGAAGAAACAAAAAAAATAAATTAAAGCAGATTAAATAGTGAACAGTAATATTTAACTGATTATGCATTTCCTACATACAGGGTGTTTTTAAAATAGGGTTCCAAACTTGTGCTGTGTATAGAACTCATTAAAATAAGATAAACAGTCCCGATTAACATGTGCCCTAAAACGCACCCTTACAAAGTTATTTGCCGTTAAAAGGGCTCAAATTTTTTTTCTGTTATTGACAAAACGGTCGAAAATAAATAGAAAAAATGTATGGGTCGTACATAACTTTTTACGTTAAATAACATGTGCTACTCAGATTTCGACATCCAGGTCATACGCGTCCTATTTAGGTTCGTGAAGGGCGTTTTCGGTCCGTTTTTTTTTTGTTATTTCATTTTTTTACAATTTTCTCTACAGATTTATAAAATTTTACGTAAAAATATAATCTTTTTTTATCATCTAGCAGTGACGGATCCATGATTGGCGTTTGGGAGGGGGCTTTGCCCTCATTTGGGGAGTTGATACAACTGAAGGGAGGTTTTAGTCCCCCTTTGGATCCGCCAGTGGGTTCTAGGATAATGCTATTTTCTTATTGCCCAACCAATATTAGTAAAAAGAAGTATAAGGGTAAAAACAAGTATATAAATACATTGTAACTTCCTACCACATTATGCATCACGGAAATATTTATTTCAAAAATTTCCTTTGGGTTAAATTGTCCTTTTACCCTCAAGCTGATTACCCGAAACTTACTTTTAACACGTAATAAATTTCATTCTCTAATAACTTTCATTGACATACTAAATAATTATTGACAATTAATTAATATCAATACATAAATTACCTCCGTCTTCAAAACCGTATTACTTTTTTGCCCAACTAAAATTACAATAATTATTTGACGATATCACTACACACGATCATTGAAAAATTAATTCACTTACTTTTACTGCGCTTAAAGCATATTTAACATACCTTCTAACATGTCTAAGCGAAATTATACCATAGTTACTTTCTTTGCGTTTCGAACCGGCTAGTTTTCTTCTTTAATGATTATCTGATGCCTCTGACCTATTTTCAGTTTATACCGTTAGATCCCCTTCGACCAGATGAAGGCACAGGTAGACCGTAGCATGATTTTACTATCATCTCTCGAAAATTCTTACCTGCCCTTATGGTATTTTATTTTTAAGGGGGTGGCATTGTTATCTGGTGTTATATGGCAGGTTGGCAGTTTTTTGCACGAGAGGGTCTTGATCCAATCTTCAACGGTACATTTGCCGAATAATTCCAGGAAATTGATGTTTTACAAGGGGTTGCAAGGTACCGTTCCGAGGTCGGAGATGGTCTAGAAACGAGTATGGATTTTATTAATATTTATTGGCCTAACGATAATTAAGTATAAGCAAGTATATTCACATGGGAAGTTGATAGTCCTGATGAAAAGATAGATCCACTATTTTCTCCAATCTTATCCAATTAACTTCATAATAAATGCTTATTTTGGATAGTTTACTGTTAAAGGAATATATGACAATATGCAAGTTTGATTCTTTATCACATATAAATAGAATTTTTAATAGAATATGTCAAAAACAAATATTACATTATATACTCTTAAACAAAATGAATAAACTAAAAATATAATCGACCTAACTATTAATTATCCAAATATAGTAGAGTTTCAAAAATGATTTAATTTAATATCAATGCTTGGTTCAAGGTACTAAAAAGTCTTTTGGTAATTTATGAGTATAAAGCAGACAAGTTAACTCAACAAGTGTATGGTACCGAAGGCAACAAGCACACGAAAATTTAAACTGCAAAATAATATATCTAACAACTACAAAGTTTTATGTCAAGAATGACTGCCGATATTCTCTAAAACCAGCTGCTGTTCACTTTTAATGTTCCAATAGCTAATATTATAGGCTAATTTGTCACTGAAAACTATTCCTTATTCACCTGATTCCTGAAATTATTTAACTATTCCTTTTTCACCTGATTCCTGAAATTATTTTCAGTTTATTATCTCGTTTTTACTTTCATGGTGAAATATACATCTATAAATGGAGAGAGAGAGGGGAGAGAGAGAGTTGGTTGCATGTACACACAAGAAAAAAAATCTGCTCAAATCTTACTTTTAGTATGCTTGTTGCGAATTTACTAAAATTGTCCTTAATCTTAAAGAGAGAGACACAGAGAGCATCAAATAGCTACCACCAAGTCCAAGCAGCCTAAAAACGTTAAAAACGCAAATTATCAAAAGACCTTTCAAATGTACCTCTAATGAAATGATTAGTCAAAAAGTTAGAAATTTGTTAAACTAATGTTAGGTATAGAGAATATTAGTCTCCTTAAAAAACCCTATAAATTTCAATTCAATTTTATGTGCAGCTGACATTCGGCTTTGTTCTGGATTAATAAAGGTGGATGGGTGTCTACGACCTCAATTATTAGGTATCATCTCTTAACAAATGTACTTTGATAATAAGGTGGTCACCTGTATCGTTACTCACTCACTCATTTTAGTACCATTTTAAACTCTTAAAAGTAACGGATAATATTACTGCACGAGGTGGTGCTTATTTAAAATCAATGAAATATCAATATGAGATGATCCTCATAAATATTTCTATATACAATTGCATTGCTATTAAAATCTAAATAGTTCCATGTTTAGCTGTTTAATAATGTAATGCAAATCATAATAATTTCATACCGCACCACTTCAATTGCTGATATTGGTGATTTGTTGTCTGAGAAAAACTTTTAAAATTCACAGCTAAAGTTTGACTTTTCGCATCTTAAAGAGAATTATAGTTTGTTTGAACATACAGTTTGTTCTGACATGAAACAGCCGCTGTCTTAAATAAAATGCTAAAAATGTTACAATGATTATTATTTCTAATCTCATCTTATTAGCCTTACTCGGTGGTAATTTTCTAGACACAGGCATTCCACATTCCTTTGCCATCACACATCCCCATCAGTCCCAGAGATCTCTTTATTTCGTCCATTCATCGTCCTGGAGGTGCGTCCCCAAGTTCTCCTCCCCGAATAGGGCTGCGGTTTCAGGAATGTGCCGGTCCCCTTTTCATTCTTATTTCTTACTACCTGGACTGAACAGTTCCACTTTAATTCCGCAACTTATTGGGACTTTATTTTTGTCGTTTCTTATCCTTGTGTTCGTTCTGTGATCTTTGAATGTTATATTCAACAGTTGAAGCTCCATTGATTTTTGTATCACTCTCAGTTTATTCATCGGATATCAATTATTTGTTCGGATCTGATGTGTGACACCCAAGTTTACTAAATATACCTACTTAAACTGAAAGAATATATTTACCCTTGTAAATTTATTGAAAGAAGCTACAAGTGAAATATGCATTGATTCACCAATAAATTGCTTTAAACATATTTGAAATGTTATGAAACATCCTTTCATATTTATTTTTAGACGAACCCACATTATTACAAGCTTAGCTCCAACTAATGTCTTCTGCAAATTCTAGATTAGAACTCTGATAAGTTTACTGATCGAAGAAAACCCTAAAACAAATATAATCATGCTTACGTCCTTCAGATACCTGTCATTTCAACATATTGAATAGGAGTCAATTTCCGGATTCTCCGTAAAACATTTGCATGAGCAAGAGCATTCATCACTTCTTAAGATCAGAAATAGGTCACAGGAATGTCAAGTTCAAAAACGTTACTAGTTTTAAGGGTACATTTACATACATTTGATAAGAGCAATGAATTTTTTATAATTTATTTTTATGTAATAAAATTACGTTTCTTGTCTTCTCGAATGACATTTTTTTCTAGATTTCACTTAACCTAAATAATTACAATTAAAAAAAACATGTCGTAGAAACAATTTATTAGTTGTTGATATCGCTGACAATAAAATCTATATGTTATTTGTCGTGCGAATAATATTATGACTTTAACGAATTTAGGTGAAGGTTGCTGTTCGCAATCGGAAAAAAATATAAAAGTGTTTATCTTATTAATATATTATTAGTATTGGTGTTAATATAATTATGCGATTTTGCGTCATTATTTGCATATGGAATTTTTCTTAGGTGTTATTCGAGGATGACACAATTTCTGACCTGATTTGTTATCTTCAAGAATAGCACATAAACAAGGAAAATCAGAAAGTTTTACATTTAGAAATTTCAAATGTGTATAAAGTAACCTCAGTTTCGCATAGAAGTCTGAAGATTCGATTCACAAAAAATCGAGGGCCCTCACCACCATAATCTATCATTTATTATTTTCTATTTTTCACCAGTTGTAAAAATTATTTTTTTTATACTTACGATGAAGTGAAAGATTATTTTTACAAGTATTTTTTTCATTAAAAAGAATAATTATAGTTCACCATGTCTCACTTTCTTTATATGTAGTTAGGTACCTTCAATTAAATTTTATCGCTGCAGGTTGTATTTTTACCGAAAAGAATAAATCCGATCTCGATTTTTGAATCGATCTATTGCTTAATATCGATTAAAAAATCGATTTTCTTGGCTCCAAAAAACGAATCGTCGATTAATAGATCTTATAACAATCGCTTATAATTTTATAATTCGTATGCTCAAAATTTCGTTAATTTGACATACATTAATACAAACAAGATCAATGTACTAATTATAATTAATCGATTTTCATTCAAATTTATTGAACAAAATAAGTGAAACGAAAAATGAATAACTAATTCAGAATTTATACAGAAATAAATTCAGATTTAAAGTTGAAACCTCAATAGGTTTATTAGGATACAAAAAGACTATTTGATTGAATTGTAGTATGCAAAATAACCACTAAATTTGAACAATATTTCGGAACTATGATAGAGTACTTTAATTATAAGGTGTCTTCAAAAAATCCCAAAATCAATACCATCAGATATTTAAAATATTTTTGCCTTTAATATAGCTGTTATTGGTTTGCCATTCTTGTAAGCATCAAGAATTGTTTGTGGGCCTGAGAGTGACATAGGCTATTTCATTATTAAAAAATAGTATTGTAGAAATCAAATATGACTTTTTTTATACTACACTAATTTAACAATATAAATCAAAACGTTTTGCGATATCACATAACATCCAAAGAATTATGTCGGAACCCAACTTGATCAAAACTCGTCGTATCTTAAGAAATCCTAAAACGTTCTTGATCTGGTCACGCACAGTTGAATACATTATATTAAAATAACTAATGGCTTAAACAGAGAGCCTACGAAGAGGCTGGACTATAAAAAATAGTATTAACCCTTTCTTCAGGCATCGACCAGACACATTATTATAATGATTTCCTTTTGAAGATTATTATTTAAGCTTTGGTAGAAAAAAAATATAATAAATCAATGTCGGATTGAAGAACAAACATCACTTAGTAAAGATTACAAATTAAATAAGTCCGGAGTGGAAGCATCATCGGGTGATAGATAATTTTAATCTATTCAGAGTTAAAAATGAAGTGTTATATTAATAACAATAAAAAACGAAAACGTATATTACCGAGTGAAATAGATTAGGTACCTTCTAGGACGCATTTTTTTAAGTGAAATTTTTGGCTTTTGTTAACACTCATATTCATTCTGAAGAATACTTGGAAAACATTAGTCTCCATGAAAAATTTCATAATTACTGTGAATATACTTAGTACTATAGAAAACAATAAATACCACGAAGTTCGCAAAGTGCACAGAAATCTCTAGCAACGTATTGCCATAATTAGGTTGAGGAGCAGATTTTCCACAGATGCATGCAGTGCGTTTTGGAATGGCTTTTATAATTGTTGCTCAGCCAATTGTGAGTAAAGTGAAGAATTCAGCAATGACGGTATATTCTTAGATATTATTTTTTCGAATTGGCCATGGGAAGTTTTGGTTATGAATATGGGGGTGAACCACCAACAACTAAGCTTATAAAGTAATTTACGTTGAATTGCATATGACATCTCTGTGAAATAACTCAACTCCCTAAATTTGCAAGTACCTACCTGAGAGTCAACAGTGATCTCGGTAGCTAGTTCTTATGAAAATTGAGTAAAATTTTTTGTGCTAATTGGAAAAATACCAATATACTTTACTATTTGTTCCCATCGATACTACCCTTTAAATTTCTACCTGGATCTCTCTATAATTACAGATTTTTTAGGAATAACAACACACTTTCCTATGTTTCAGGGTCTAAATCAGATTCTGTTTGAAGAACTTTTTGTTTTCAAAAGGAAATAAATCCCAACAAATCTATAAATTTAAATTAGAAATGTTTGAGAAGACAACTACCAAGATATCCTTGTACATGTTATTTATATGTGCAACGAATGGGTGCCATTATACAATACATGTAGCGCCTGTAGCAATTTGCAGTGTTTTTGGGTGTTTTTTATTATTTGCATTATAGTTGCCACCTTCTAATACTTCAATCATAAAATAACTACGCATGCGAAAACCTTTAGATAATTGTCCACTGAGAAATATATTACTAGGTAAAGGCACGGCCGCACTCTTCACGGGCAACATGGGCACTCGCCCAGGGCCCAGATCCTAGGAAGGCCTAGAAAAGACTATTAATATCTATTGAACTGATATACTACAACAAGCAGATTTTAATGATTTAATTGATGAATTTACCAAATATATATATATATATATATATATATATATATATATATATATATATATATATATATATATATATATATATATATATATATATAATTTATATAAATTTATGAAGTTTCAATTTATTTTGTCATAATTATAAAATGAAATCAAAGATATGAACATAGGCAATTTAAAGAATACGTATTTTGTGTTAATTTCTTAAGACTGTTATACCAAAATTTGCAACAATGAAGAAAAGGAGCTGCAGAACTATCGGAAATGCAAAGGGTCTAATTTGATAGGTCCTACAAAAAGCGAATTATATCGTCCTCGGAAAGGGTACTTCAAGAGCAAGAGTATAAATCATAACGGCATAAGGTCAGATGTATAGTAACCGATGTATAATGTGGTAACTACCAGATTACAATAGTTGTCAGCAATTCGAAAGGTCTGAAAAATTTATATTGCTCTATTTAAAAGTTTTTCTAGTTTAAAGTTGCCCTGCAGGTGACAATGATGTAATTAGGTTAATAACTATTTTTGAACAAAATTGTTAAATATTTTAGTTTTGGTAATACCTAGTGGCAAAAATTGTCATATAATCAGCATCGCTATTGAGTGTATTATTATTGTACACTTTAATTCTACAAACATGATAACTAAAGATTCAAACTGATTCTGGGTATATAACAACCTCATACTCGAAGAGCTTAAGATGAAACCCATAAATTTTGGCCAGTTTCCTTTAATATGAAATTACCTTTCGAAAATTTTGTAAAAGGTATTGCCTAGGTAATGATGAAGAAATAAATCAAAATTGTACCGTACTTTAAGGTCAACAGTTATTTTAGAATTTAATGACTGAACTTTTAAGATAAACAAATTACAATTTTAATTGGAAACTTTAACGTCCATACAGGAAGCTCGTATTTAATTCCAAATCGGAGCTAAAACCTGATTACCCGTTTAAAAACATTTTTTTATAGTTCAACGGATACCAGTGGAATAATTGAATAAATAGTGCTGGAATTCAAACGAGACTGGCATTCAATCGTTTCCTCTTTCGCTGAACTAAAAACAACAAACAATCGAAACAGTCTTCCTAATGGTATTTTTTAAGTCGACATTTGGAAATCGATCGGGTGTCTGACCTTTTTAATGTGTACGTGTTGTCATATCCGCCATAAAAAAGATTTCGGATTTTATAACAGTCAGTTTCCTTTACACGAGGACGATTTTTTATGCAAATTTGCTTGGCTTCGAAACAATAGGTTTATTCAGGTTATTTCTTAACCAATAAGTTTTCAAAGGTGCGCAAGATTGTCAAAGGAACTTGTGGGTATTATGCTGTACGTAACCCAAATTGCTGAAGATGGTCAGTTATTGTTGGAAGAACTTTAAATATCAAGTTATTAAAAAAATAGGTTATTATAACCAATATTCCAAATGATACAGAAACTTAGTTAAAAATGAAATTAAGTACAATATTTACTTACAAACAAAATTATCCTACTTCGATATATTAGGTATATCTTGATTTCGCCAGTTCATATTTATTAGTTGAAAGTATTTCCCAGTTCGTAAATCTATTCCTATTCATATTTTGTGTGAGTACACTAAATACTTGTTTAACATCTGTCGCCACCAGTGGTCAAACAGTGCCTACAATCTGGTTGATATAGTTATATGAAAATAAGACATAAATCTAGTTACAGCGATCTACCAATTCTAATTGGTCATAAATGGTTTAACCAAATAATACACTAGCGATTTTGGTTAATACTAATGACATCCCGAAAACGTTCAGAGCCCTTTGTTACGTCATTTCTTTAAATTTCTTCAACCCGTAATAACCCAAAGCTAGATGCTTTTCAATGTCTGTCTCTATCTTAAATAACAATTTAGGTTATGTACTTACTATTCTATATGTTCACACAAACATTTAATAACCAATCTCGTTTATTAATATAGCTAAATGACCACTAAAGGGTCACATAAGCAAGATATTTAATCATATAAATAAAACTTTAGATAAACAAAAACAAAACAATTGACATATGATTTTGACGTTTCCCGGTTGAAGCAAATTACATTTTACCTAATCAGTTTCGGTTCTAATTTCAGTGTTGAAAAGGAAAATGTCAAAGTACAATCAGTGTAAACTGAGGGTTAAACCAGTTATAACCGATAGATCGCTGAAAATCGGCTGAGTGGTAGCAGCAAATGTGCACCTCCTGTTTGTGGACATACATATACGGGTCAGGCTTCGACAGTAAGGAAAAAGGAACACCAAGACAACAGTTTCCGAAGACACGTGGAAATATTAAACAGCAAACCACGTTTTAACCTGCACTCGGCACCATTAAGTAGAATGACGAAATAATTAAATCTTGGTGAAAGAAGAAAATTTTGAAAAGAGGAAATTTAAGGAAGCTCCGTCATCAGTGTTGGACTAAGCTTGGAAACAATAGGCGAATATCAAGTGATCGAAAAGTACAATAAACTGTCACTGTCAAATTTATTTGACCAACACAAAAAAATAGTGCATCTCAGCAAATATTCAGAGAACGCTTAAGCACAACTAATACATGTAGTGATTGAAAACAAGTCCAGATTTGAACGTGGTCCGTTTAGTACCCAGAATATACAATACACATATATGTACACAGGAAGATTACTTGATTACATTGTAAAGATTTCTTTCCCCCAAAACATCTGTGTGGAAGACTTTCAGTAAAAGACAACCAATAACCCAGGGAATTTATAGGACAGATAATATCAAGGTTCTCCTTAACAATCAATACACAATTACTTATATAAATAGAGATTGGCTCTAGAAATGTCCTGAGTCACCGTGTATAACTGATGACACGAAATGACTGCACACTCAGTTGCATGTTCGACTTACTAATATGTCTTTTAATTTTTACTCAAGCTTTATGAAACTGAAAGTTTCTAAAAATATTCTTATAGCCAAATGCTGGTATTGTTTATTGTCTTTCTGTTTTACCATATCGGTTGTTGTTGTACTCATTCCATATTTAAATTTGAGTTTTGTTCTTGTTCCAGACATTTAGATGGTCTTATGATTACGAATTGGAGTATATTTCTAATGATTAGGAAATTGGATTTATAAGAAAATTATTCGTTAGTTTACGATGCGATTTAATATATTATAATTGTATAACAGTAGGATACACCTAAACCTAACATAAACAACAGAAAAAAATATTTGACTTTCATGAAGGTAGGAAAACAATACGGGCGCCAATTTGAACGTTTATAACCTATATTTTGAATTGTGTCAACAAGAATCTTAATGCAGTTTTTTTAAATATTTTTATTTTAATAACATTGACTCTGCACGTCGTCAAAAAACATCCGTGAAAGCACGCTTGATTTAATTGTTCTAAAAACAAATATTGAAAACCGATTGGCCTTACTTTGGTGAGTTCTTCAATGCCAATTGTTGTGAGATAACGTGATATAATAATATAAAGTATTCTTTGGATTAATTCTTATAAACATTTATTTGTAACTGATAAAGGGAAATGGTTGACACGTTGCAGCTGTATCAGCAATAAAACAAATGAATGTTTTACCTTAACATTTTAATTGTGTGCAGTAACTATGTTTGCTTTATATATTCTGTTGCGTAAATAAAATTGTCCTCATTCTTATAATTATGTTCGTATAGTTGCATAATTATTGTTGCCTAGTTGGTCTTCATATTAAGATAAATATTGTCAATTTTACCAAAACATTGAAAATCGATACCACTCGTGGCAACACCTTTGCAGCAGATTTTTTTTTGGAAAATAGTGAACGTTCATTTATAATAATATGTTTACAATTTTTTGCTGATTTCTTATTATTATTTATTATATAAATGGTAGTTCGTTTGAGTCACTTTATTTCTTTCTCCTTCGAAGATTGGGTAGTTCATGTTTTAGGACATTTTTTGGTTTTTA
The DNA here is from genome assembly GCA_034190945.1 of Octodonta nipae. NCBI lineage: Eukaryota > Metazoa > Arthropoda > Insecta > Coleoptera > Chrysomelidae > Octodonta > Octodonta nipae. The sequence goes on from CM067216.1 coordinate 120,322,217, forward strand.
AAATGCCATACTAACTATCGTGTTTGGAATTGATAATTCTTTTTGTAATAGAATTCGTGGAGGACTTCTTTAACTAATTACAGCGTTTCTTGGAGTGTACTTATAGAGATTTTAAGCTTACTAATGAAGTAGACAGTGAGGAAAATTGAATCTAAATCCTGAGCTAAAAATGTAGATAATTGTTTTCAGCTATATTCTACCGTTATTAGGGCATATTCTTTTCTAATTTGGTTTACATGCGCATTAGTTGTTTGTTTTTGAAACCATGTTAGATATGCTTGTTATTTTCCTGATGTTTTTCTACCATATGTCTATACAGCCAAAACGCACTCATCAACTGTTTTTTCTTGAAGCGGACTGATATTCTAGACTTCATTGCTTCACCTTTTTTGTGTATATACCAGCCAGGATTCTTTGTATAGTTATCTACACGATATTCACAGATGTAAGTTGACTAAAGCTTTCTCGACATCTTTGATGGGTAATGCACGTTGTATTAAGTATACTTTGATTTGACTGATAATTTCTCTTTATAATATATGCAGCATTGAGAAATCCGGCTTCCTCCTATTGTTGAGCAAAATCTAGTCCACTTTGTATTATCTTAGTGAATAATTTGTACACTACTTCACTACTGATTTTCAAAAATGACAAAATCGTTAGTAACGGAATATTTATCTATATGGCACATATTGATTGAAAATTCATCAAAAAAGTGTACCTAGGTCTACTGAAAATGGGAGGAATCCAAGCGTTTCCTTTAAAAACAAATACCACAACTCTGGTTTTATGCCAACTGTAATAATTAATCTCATAACTTTTTGTTGGTTATAGCACAGAAATTTTCGTACAACTATGAAATTCGATTGGGATGAGGTGTAATCAAAATCAGCATTCTTGATGTTTTGAGCCCTTGTATAAAACAAGTTTTTCGGTATAAAACTACCTTTCTATAGGTTCATAGCAACTTTGGTGTTGTTGAGGAATATATTATTTAATATATTACTTAACAAGTGTAATAGTTAACTGCAAAATGAATCAAAAAATAAACTGCAAGAACACAATCATTTAAGTAAAGAGATACAATAGAAACAGTCGATAAAAATTTATTGATTATATATTTAAATTTTACGCGAGACATAATGTAAGTAATGAGTTGTTGGAATTTAAGAAACAATGTTAAATTGAAATCTCACAAAATGCGGCATCAAACCAATCTATTATAAAAAACTAAGGTTCCAACTGTACTATAACTGTTATAGCACAGTCGTACAACTATAAATTCGAAGTATGCAATGTTTTGAGTTCAGATACAAATATCGCTTAACAAGTGTAATAGTTGCCAAAAAATAAACGTCAGATAAAAGAACTTATTTTGGAAGTGAACAAAACAATATAACAATCAATATTTCTGCTAAATTGATAATTAGTTTCAACAAAGCTTTCCGATACATAAATTTTCAAAATTATAAAAAATATATATACTTTTTAATCGGATGTAATATTTACTGAGATTGATAATTTTATTCTATACTTTGCAGATTTATTTTTGTTCTCAAAATTATAATAAATTTATTTGACAGGGTATCTACAAATAAAAATAAATATAAGGGAGAGAAAAATTATTTAAAATTAATTTTAAATATTATAGCATTTTTTAAATTTCTTGAGAAAGTGACTCACATCTTTTGATGAGATCCTTCTTGAATGGTTTATACCCTCCCCCGTTTTGCAGGATGAGCTTTTCCTCAGCATCGTCACTTTCAGTGCCCGAGTCTCTGGAAGGACTAAGACGTCCACAATTCACCCGCAAGTCCAGAGGAGCGTCCTCGTCTTCCACACTACTAGAGCTACACACATAGTCCTCTTCGCATTCTTCCTTGATGTCATTGTGAGAAACACACGATTTAAGAAGCGACAATTCCGCGATCCTTTGCGGTTTCATTAAAATCATCGTGTCTTTTGTCTAACTAAACGTCAATTATACAAAAAAACTCTATGTCAAAGGGCACTATTTAAAAACACCACAATATCATCGTGTGCATTCGGTAAAGTTCTGTTTCCACTCGCGTGACAATTTCTCAACAGCGATGATGTCTCACTAGCAACTTGTATAAACCTCTACACATCGACAGAAGTCGGTGTAGACTGAGGAGCGTGGCCCACTGACTCATATTGGAGCGGCATAGGCGGCGGACTTCGGCTGTGTTCGTGCAAGAAAGTGAAATGATATGATACGGGAGGTTGCGGATGCGCGATACTAGAAAAGTTGGGTTAGGTTAAGGTATGGCCTAGCCCTGGTCGTCGGTAGCTAATAGATGATGTCTAATGTTAGCAGTTGTTGTAAACAAACGTCGCTGCTTCCTGGTGGGCGGTTGGTTATAATATGCTTCTCTTCGCAGAAGGTGTCTATTTGAAGGTCATTGCGTCAAGATAATGTGGATTGAATTTGATTAGACATGCTCTAGTTTTGTTGTACACTTCACTGGTTGTGTCATCAAATAACAATTAAGTAAAGTCCTCAAATAATTGAAAAAAATATTTTCCGCTTCCTATTTGAATGACAAGAAAATTTGACAGTACCAAAAATTAGTTTCCTACAATATTAAATTCAGGGGTATTCATAAATTTTGATGGTTGCACACACGCCGGATTAAATTGTGTTTAATTTATCCACTTTAAAAAAGAAACAACAACCGACTTGAAAAAAAATTATCTGATAACTAAAAATAATATTTTTCAGCAACAATTAAAGGGATACATTGACATCAGTGCAACGTACCTAGGACTTATAAAAACAGGCATATCTAATTATTGAAAACTATATTTTTATCTGTGTAACTTGGCACGGACTTCTAAGAACTATTTAACTGTTGCTGAAAAATATAATTTTTGCTAATTAGTTTAAGTTACTTTTGTGAAGTCGTATTTTGTTTTTTTAAATTTATTTATTTACAATTTTTAGTAATATAATGCCATAATTGGATGCGGTTTTCAATTAACCTTTTCAATGTGGCCAAAAATAAAGTATTTTACTTCATTCATATTTTTTGATAACATCGTTTACTATTGAATTGAACACAATATATTTTTTCTTTTATATTATTAATATGTATTAAGAAAGTTTACATATGGGATCAAATTAAATAATAGTAATAATACGCCACCCATGAAACACAAACAGCCCTTTTAAATGACATAATTACCCATCCACACAAGATACCTAGTTTCCGTACGCATAGTGCTACATACCTCTTACTAGAGGACAACCTATGTACACAGGACCCACAAAGTACCGACCGATCACTAGCGCCCCAACCTTATACAAACTTATAACATCGTGCATTAATCATCGCCTTTTGAGACTTTGTGAGCTGAACAACATAATTATTCAAGGGTTCTCTAGTGGCATCCATATGCAATTTGGCCTAGACAAATGCCGAGTTGTTAATATAGTTAAAGGCAAAATGCTGCAGGAGCCCTACGAAATGGGAGAACTGAATCTATGGCGGAAGGTCATACTTATAAATACCTTGAAATAAAGCAGGCTCAACGTATTGATCGCTCCACCATGAAAAGGGACCTAACAACAGAGTTCAATAGAGGGGTAAGACGACTGTTGAAAACCATAAAAATCTGTTTCAGGCTATTAACACCTACGTGTGTTCAGTGCTCAGTTATTCTTTCGGTATAGTTAATTGGTGCAAGACTGACGAACAATTACAACGGAAAGTTCGAGTTCGACTAACAGAAGCTCAAAATCACCATCCAAAGAGCTTTGTCGAACGTACAACTTTGTTACGGTATGAAGGAGGAAAAGGATTGACTGACCATGGAAATTATTTATTTTTTATTATATCCATCAACATTTAATTTAATTTCTTAAGTAAAGTTTTACGTAGTTAGATTTTTTTTTAAATTCTGGAGGCATGGTTACAAAATCACCTGCTAGTATAAAAAACACAAAAGTAGTCTTTAACTACAAATGCAAGAATTTAGGCTAACATTTTCGGTAAGTGGGATTGAGAAATGTGTACCTTACTTCAGAACCGCTTCATTATAAAAATCTGACAAATTGATTATTCTCTTGAAGAAGTACAGAATGAAGTAAGTATAGTATAATTTTCGGTACGCAAAAAAGTTAAACAACGAGATTAAGCATTAAGGTTAAGAATTTCTAGAGAGTTAATTAAAAAAATAACAATTGGTGAACTGTTACCAAAAAATCTGAAGATGATGTAGTGAGTCAGGGTTCACAAAAAATAGCTGGATCAACAAGAACATCCGCTATCGTTGGAGTATAAACTACCTTTTATGTCGGGACATAAGACAAAAATGTAAATGGTGAAAAGTATTTACAATTATTGGTAAATAAATAAATTTAAAGGAATATTACGATTTATGTTCTCATTCAGTCGTAATATGAAAATTCCACCTTTTTACTTCTGGCTTATAGCATACTTGCATATAAATTATATTTAAAATACCACTAAGTTAAATGAGGCTAATAATGAACTATTTTAAAAGGATAATACTTAATTCTCAGGAAAAATCACAGATAGCCCTATAAATATATTAATTTCTCATTTAATTTTATTTCTGAGAAGGAAATTTTTATTTATTTAAGTGGCAGTACATACTTTATATATATTGAGTAAATAACATGGAATCGGACAGTGTGAGTTCTTAAAAATTAAACAGTTATTTAAAAATGTCTGAATACCAATTATTGTGAAGTGTCTTGTAACACAATTGTTATATTTAGTCAAAAATCCAAAATACTATTACAATTGAAAGAGTTCGTTGAAGGTGTTGTATTTATAACACAACAAAAATAATATGTACAGAATTAGTACCTCACCTACTCGTAAAGTGACAACATTAGTACATAAAATAGAACATAAAACTAAATTATAGAAAACAAAACCAATATTTCTTCACAAACACTTGTTTAAATTTTCACTTTTTATTTCTTTAAATTTGATATAGGTTTCGCCAAGTCTGGCTTCATCAGAAATTGGAAATACAATGAATGCTAAATTTATATTACATACTCGTAGAAAGGAACTACAGGTAAGGTAATAAAATGATTAAAAGGTTTTAATTCTGAGGAATTTCGGAAGAAGTGGGCTGGATATAGGTCAGTTAAATTTTATATTTATGAAATTGTTCACAATAGATGTCAATAATATAATATAATATCATTTAGAGATGGATTTTAAGATTAAGTAATGGAGATGAATTGGTATCAGTTTGGTCGTTTAATAGATTAGGAGAATTTTTGTTTTTATTAATTTCTAGTGATTCAAGCAGATATAATTTTTTACTTTTGTTTTGTAAACGTAAAATTTCAAGTGCATTCTGAGGTACATGGTTTTCTTTCAATAAGTGGTCCGCAAATGTGGATTTGATTTGTTGTTGATTTTCGAAAGCTCTAGTGTGTTCATGCCATCTTGAATTGAAAGATCTTCCAGTGTAACCAATATAGAAATTGGGGCAACTACCACAGTTCAACCTATAGACACCCGAGTTAGAATTTTTGTCAGTCTTGTCTTTGTTGTTTCTTATATCTAGATAAATTGTTGTTTGTTGTGAAGGCTGTATATATGTTCCTGTTCTATAAAAATTGGGAGATTTTTTGTGATGGGGTTCCATTGAATGTGAGAGTACTGTATAATTTAGGTATGGGATTGGGGTCAGTGGGATAGACTTCTTTAGTAGCAATTTTCTGTTTAATAAGTCGTCAATAAGTTGAGTGGTGTAACCATTGTTGACTGCCATGAGTTTGATTCTTTCAAGTTCCGTATCAAAGTCGGTTTTGTTAAGTGGTATTGTCACGAGTCGTTGTAACATACAGTGATATGCAGCAAGTTTATGTTGTATGGGGTGGTGTGAACTATTGTGGATGGTAAGGTCAGAGTGTGATGGTTTATGATATATGGAGAATGTGTGTTTGGTGGTAAATTTCCTAGACCTAAAAATTAAAAGTCAAGACAGCATCACTTCAGGTCAACCGGTGCCTCCGGTCGAAAACGCGCCATATACAGTTGATGAACTATCGATAAATCAATGATTATAAATATTTGTGAATTTTTATTAACTATTATATTTTATTTTATCATTTTCTTCATGCATTAAATCTATATCTATTCAATAATACTGATAACCGTTTCCTAAAATTAAAAAATAATTAAGGGAAAAATTTAAATCATAATATAATTATATTCCCATTGATTTAATTGTCATTTTAACTGGGCGTACACTGTCTGACGAACAAGAAATTTTCTTTCAAAAAGTTGGGGAAGGAAATGTAAAAACGGAGATATACTCGACTAAAAGTTTTGATAATTATCCTCATTTCAAAACACATATTTTATTTCTGCACGCATTAAGTGGCTGTGACACAACTTCTGCGCTTTTTTTAAAGGGAAAAAAATCATTTTTAAAAGTTTTTGAGAAAGTGACAAATTTGGAGGAACTAGCTGCAGCATTTGAGGAAGAAAATTGTTCGGCCAGAGATTATTAGAGAGTGGAACTCAAACCTTATTGGCAGTCTATAATGCTCCGAAATCTATGAAAAGTCTCGATCATCTTCGTTATATGCATTACGTCTAGTCTACAAAACTTAATAAACCTAAGCAGTTTTCAAATATTCCACCAACAAGTGCAGCTGCTCATCAACATTTCAAACGCGTATATTATCAAGTTCAAACTTGGTTAGGGCATGATTTGGAACCCCAGGTATGAGGTTGGGCAATGCGAAACGATTTTCTGGAGCCAATCATGACAATTTTACCGCCTGCTCCAGAAGATTTGCTAAATACAATTTTCTGCAACTGCAAAAGTGGTTGTGGTTTGCTTGCAATGCTCTTTAGCTTGTGGCCAATGTAATGAGCAAGCTTGTCTCAATGCTCTACCATATCAGAGCGACATTAACGAAGATGGAACTTTTGACCGCGAAATCATGGAAGAACTTGAGACAAATGTCGTTGAAGACGATAATGAAGAGCAGTTTGAAATTTACCAGCAGCCGGAAGACGACGAAGAAGAAGATTAAAATTATAAATTGTAGTTTTTATACCCTTTATTCCAGTTTTACTTTTAATAAAAAGAAATGTATTGAACTGAAATTAGAAATTGATATTTTTTAATAAAAAGATTAATCATAATTTATTTGTTTTTTTTCATCATGTAAGAAGTTATTAATATTAATTAGGTTAAAATTGAAATATAATTTCTATATTTTCATTAAAAATTCTGCAATTACATCGGCAGGTAAGTGTTGTTGAATAAATTAATACTGAATAAAAAGTAGATAGGTTAGGAAAAAAATGATAAAATATAATATAATAGCTAATAAAAATTGACAAATATGTATAATCATTGATTTACTGATAGTTCATCAACTGTATATGGCGCGTTTTCGACCGGAGGCACCGGTTGACCTGAAGTGATGCTTTGACTGCGCGCTCCCCGCCCTCTATCTCGACAACTTATAGGGTGTCGATATACAAGTATTTACAGACTTACAGCTGGGTATCTCGAATTCCGAGGTGACCTTACTTTAATGACTGGACTATATGTCAAATTTAAAGAAACAAAAAGTGAACATTTAAACAAGTGTTTGTGTTTTTTAAGTAATCTTAAAAATGAATTTTCATCAAGTGAAGACTGATACAATCATCAAAATTTCGTCCTTATCAAATAGCATTTTTATATAAAAGTCTACAGTTGAATGTAGATACGAAGACTCCACGTTAATAGTGATAGCGATATAGATAATATGAAACATAATCTAAAAAATAACCGCTATATGACCAAGAATTACCATTTCCTTATATTTCTCGATCAGAAATCTGGTAAGACAAAAAAAGCAATTAAATCTTTTTGAAATCAAAAATTGATGTTTTATGAAAAATAAAATCAGAAATAGGTACTTTTCAATATTAAAAATATGACACAACAATATGCATCAGCGTCACATGAAATGTTTGTATATTGAATTTAAAACCAAAAGTAAAGAAAAATATCATTTATATCTTGTATTAATATAAATTATTTGTGGTATTTATTATTTTATCTATATAGAAAATCGTATACTTGCGAGTATTTACTGGTAGGTACTATTATTCATAAAACTGAATCGTTGCAGCCTGTAGTTTTATCTCATGTTATATCAGAGCAGGTTGATCACAAAGTATAAGGGTCAGTGCAACTGTTATTTTTACAAATGCTTTAATTTGAAAAAAAAAACACTATATAATTATTTTATATATATATATATCCATTGAGGTAAGTTCAGCCAGTCACCTCTATTTGAATGCTGGTCTTGTCCTTTGAAATATGCCAATTCACCTTTTCAGAATTTAAAGCATTAATTACTTCAACAATTTTCTTATCGGTTGGAATCAAAATATTTGAACTCAGATTTTCTATTATTCCGTCTTTCCTTTCTGTCTTCTTGGTTCCTGGTTATAGTATTGATATTAAGTTCTCTAGTTTATTTCAATTTAATTGTATAGCTCATTTATTGCAAAAATGAGTAGCAATGTTAGATATAAAGTTGATGACTTGGAAAGGTATATTTTATGCCGTCTTTAGTATGTTTTAATTAGCAACTATTCTTTGTAGTGTACTTGTTTCATATTCGTACTTCCAAATACACAAACCTGTCATTGTTTTGTTGCCCATTTTATGTAGGATAGACTGTAGACAGTTGTAACAATTACCTTTTAAATGCCCACAGCACCGCTTTGACGACTATTAGTAGCGATTAAAGCCTTTGGGATGAAAACATAGTCATTTATCTTTAAAATAATATAAAAACCAGTAGCTCAGGTATAACAATTTAGCAAAAGTATGCCTTTTTAATGCAGTAACAAACTGCCGACCCCATACCAGGGACAGTTGTAACGCCAATTGGGAACAGTTGTAACACTAAAAAAATAATACATAAATCAGGTGTTTTAAATCTGTTTTATTAATTAAATGTAGTTAAAACAAATTACAATATTTAAAGCTCATTTAAGTAGTCTTTAGATAATTATTAGTATTAAACTAAAATAAATCAATAGAAATAATACTTTCAATCTAGTAATTAAATAGACTTGACATTCAAAAATAATTTTGAAAGAATAACTAAACAAAATTAATCAACAAACTCTAAGTTTCATCAAAATATTTAATCAGACTTATAGGAGTTACATCATATAAAATATTTACTTCCATCAGTACAAGCTATACGAGACCATTGCTTGCAGATTGACTCCCTGAATATGTCTGTAGATAAAGAAGACAAGAATATTCTTCTTCTTCAGATGATTCGGGTGGTGTGTTAGTCTTTTTTTCTTTCCTTTCCCTTTCTCTTTGTTTCTCATTTCAGTAGACGTTTGAAGTAGTTTTTTCTTAGTTTTTTTTTTCTCGCTTTTCGTACTTTTTTCTAACGACTCATTTTTAGGAGTGTCTATGTAGGTCGCAATTTATTTAATTCATCGAAGAGGTTCTGATTGCTGATGCAAAACAGCATCAAGATGAGAGATCTCTGGCTTTAGATTCAATTTAAAAGTTTCTGGAAGTGTTTGTTTGGGCGGCGATTTCATTGTTTGGAGCTCGGTGATTTCGATTGCCGAAGCAGCTTTCTAAAATTTTGTACCTGTTCATGGCCAAATTCATTTGCTGCAACCCTTTTTCGCTTTTATCTCGAGAGATTGATATAGTACCTATCTTTTTTTTTGAAGGTGGAAATCCATTATGGACAAAGTGTGGGAATCACACCCACTAAAACTACCTTCTTGTTTCTGCAGTTTCCGAAGGTGGTGGTACTGTTATTTCTAAGTTGCGTCGCAACCTTCCTGCCTATCTTTGCCTTCATCGCACCATACTGTTTAAATCTTCTTTCTCCTTTTCCTCTATAATTTCCCTTATCCATTTATATATCATTTCCTTATTCTCTTTACTTTCTATCATTAGTTTTATCACTTTAGATGTGTGTTATCCTTTCACCAATAGTTATTTCTGTTCTTGTTTTATTCTTTGCATATCTTTCGCAGTCAAAAACCACGTGCTCCATTGTCTCCTCAATTTGGCATATATAACAGTTACTGTCCCTCATTTTCCCTATCATTTTCAGGTATGCTTTGACACTACCATGCCCTGACAAAAATTGTGTCAAAAGTAATCTGTACTTCTATATTTGCTGCTCGCCCATGTCTGGTATAAAGCCACTAGCGTATTTCCTGTTTTCTTTGTATTTGTTATTTTCGTATTTATAGTACAGTACCTACTTACTGGTCTTGCCACTAATTTGACTTTGTCGTAAGCTTTCTTGTGCAACATTATGTTGCTTTCAGCTCTCAAAGTCTTTCATATGCGTTTCCTAGACATCTGGAATAAAAAATATTATAAAATGACTGTTACAACCGTCCCCATGAAAGTCGTTTAAACCTACCACACCCCACTTTTTGGTGATAAGGCTGTAACAGACACGAGGTAGCATAACCTATATAAAAACGAATCAGCCTATCATAATCTCTAAAGTGCGACGATTACATTACATTTTGAAATACAATAGTTATATTAATATTTAAGCTATGTCAAAAATAAGTTTACCAAAAATACTTACTTTTGGTTGACAAAACACAGTAGGCCTTCTAGCGTAAGCGCACTGACCGTGCAAAATGTGAGGCACCCCTGGAATCGTTTCGGGACCTGTTGCCTCCTTACCACTGGCTTTTTACCTCGCACCTACCCTTCACAGTTTTAAAAATATACCCGTCTAACCTACTTCAAATAAATAATTTAGTGTATACAGGTTTTGAAAAACCCGGGTTTTTAATAACCTGCCACCTGATCTCCCGATAGAAGAGGCTGCTTAGTATTTAAGTAGCCTGGAGACGGACAATAATATTGTCAATGGTACTCATTGATGCATGTAATTGATCGTGTAGCACGCGATTGATGCCATTGTCAATCCATGGACGAAAATTGATAGGAAATTTGATTGAAGTACATTGAGAAGGACCACGGACGCATCCCAATTGATCGTCTAATCGAGAAATTGACAATCGTTTGGGCAGTTGCTTTTCACTACGATGATGGATACACTGCTGAATTCCGTAGAACCCGAAAACATGTCGTAGAGAGACTTTATGTTACTTGTAATTGCACTGTATCGCAATCAGCCAGAGTTATGCAAAGAAAACGTAAGGATGATTTGAACAAAAATAAAAAAAATTTAGCTTTCAAAAAATACTTAGTGTTTTACATAAGTATTATCCAAATTATATGGAGGATAATTTAAAAAAGAAAATTAATATTCTACGTTCAAATTAACAGTACATCTGTATAGTTCAGGTTATATAATGCGAGCTATTCTGAATTTTTCTTAACCTTGTCTACCTAATTGATTTTGTAATATTTCCATGTAATAGTTTAGTTTTTTTTATCGTTATATTAGTTTCTGGACCTGAATTGTTATTAAATATTATTAAGGAGGCTTTCTCTTGTTTTAATTCTCTGAATGAGCAGTCGCCCATTACTTTTTTGTTAATCTATTTTTGTTCTCAGATTACAGATAGCATTGTACTAAAGGCATTTCACGAGGGACGAGGGACACGAGGCGTACTTATTTTTGATAAATATTGAAAATTAAAAACAATGTGTAGCAAAATAAAAATGAACTGGCAAAGTTTAGTTAACAGAAGTCTTATTCTAGCATTCAAAATCAACTTTTTAAATACTTTTCGGTTTAAGATCTTGTTAAAACTGTTAATCTGATGTTAGTAAACTTATATTCTTACAAATATACACTTTATCTTGAACACCTGTAGTTTACTAAATGGCAATCGAATACTGAATACGTTGGTGCCCCGTATTTATACATTTCATCCCTGAAAGTTCTAGATCAAATAGCCGCCGAGAGATTTCTGTCATGGATTCACGAATTCCCGAGAACTTTAACACAGCTAGCCGCCGGCTTTGAGGCGACAAACAATCTTCTGGATTTAACGAAATATCAGATGAATTTCTGTCACAGTATATATTAATGTCAAAACTGTTTTATAAAATTTCGCCCACTTAGTGGTATATAAAAACTATTTGAAACTATTAGCCTTAGTAGTGAGCTTCATTAGGAAGATTTCCTAAAGGTTTCTGTTCATTTCTGTTTCTTCAAATTTGTGTAGGTATTTGATTTCTGATCTTCTGATCATGTTTTTGTGATTGATGTTGTAAAAGTTTGCTTTTGACCTAAGTCATTTTTGAAACTCTTTTCGTTTTAGTTTGATACGTTGGTGGAAACGTATAAAAAGATTAGAGATTGAAATATGCTTCCCATTCCTTGTGTTAGAGTAATTATTTTACATCTAAATATCTTTGACAAATAAGTTTATCAGGTATTTGCTTAGTTAAATAAAATAACTTTATCACATGAAATATTTCATCATATTGAATCAGTTTCGGAATATGTACCAGCTAATTTGAATATGTGTTTTCATCAGTTCATTACTTCATCAAGTACAATTTTAATCAGTTAATGATATGCCTTGCATAAAATCTGCCAGAGAAGTGTGAAATTTTTATCATGTATATCTGCCATCTAATGACAATTTGAAGATCTCCTAACACTCCTGTATCAAAAAAGAATAAAAATTAAAAGTTAAATGTCTAAATAGTCCAGAAGAAGTAGCGATATATAAAATATATAAAAAATAAAAATTCTATAAAACTCAAAAATCTTATGTGATAGAATGCTTTGGAAAACAGATTTTTAATTAATATATCACATCCCAGACGAAAAATCCCATTAAAGATTAAAAAAATGGCCTTTCCTAACTTTAGTTCGAATCCAGTTCCTACCACCAAATTTTATATTTTTCGATAAATTACAGTAAAATCGCTAAATATTTGGATAATAAAATCACGTTAAATATTTCTGGTTGTTAGTTTTTGAAAACTAGTTTGAATTTCAGAGTTCTCATAAATTTATTGTTGTTTTTTGCGTAACAAGGAACACTTTGCTTAGAATGTTCTGCATTTATTTTTCATAATCTCTGGTAAAATAATAATTATATTTTAGCTCTCCCCATTTTTTGGGTCTTCCAATAATAGTATTATACCTTCGTTTGTTTAAAATTAAAATTAACTTATACTTTCACAATTATCGACAACTTGAATAGTACAAACTTAAAACATTTATGTTGTAGTATTCTTACTTCTACGTATAACTGAAGTACTTACATAATAGTTCATGAAGCGACTCACTACATACCTGAAATAAATAAAAAATATTTATAATTTGTGTGATATTTAATTGTAAATAACAAAAGTTACATTCATTTCTATAGCAATAAGTGGATACAAAGTGGGAGCTTATGAGCTTCACCTGTATATAACTTAATAACTATGTAAACAATTCTTTTAAGTAGATTTTAACTTATTTCTAATAGTAGAATTGCTCTGAAACTTTGCAAATGAATTTAATTCGGATAACAATGCAATGGGTTACTAACAAAAAGATATTGTAATCTTTTTATTTTCACACACGGGTTCAGTTGAGTTCTTGGATTTATCTAAAAACACAGCTGTCCGTATTTATATATTTCTCTGGGAATTATTCTGGCAAGTCAACGAACCATCGGGAAACTTCTTTCATGTGTTCTGGAAATTTCAAGGGAATTCCCAGTAACGCAGCGGGGGGCCTGTTGAGAGACAAAACTTTTCGGATTCCCAGAAGTAGCGGAAGAATATCCCTTCCACGAATTGGATGATGGCCGATTGTACCAGCTAACGGATGAATTCTCCTAACAATATTTAAGTTCTTATAATTGGTATTTACGTACGATCATATATAGGGTGTTCGCAGAACACACAATAAATCTTTTATACTTTTAGTGCGTTGCTGACGAAAGTATATTTTATAATTTCTTCAAATTATATATACATAGTTTTTGACAATAAACTACATTTGTGTGCTTATGGTTGATTGCGTAATACACACACATAGTAAATGAGAAGTTTTAATAATAATAAAAAACATGTTGGTGCTACTTTAGCAAAATCAAAATGGGACAGTTCATTTCAAAAATTTGTTATGAATGACGAAGCATATAGCGAATTAAGTTATGGGTTTGTAAATCAGCAAAACCTTATCCATGAGAGTCAATTATATACTTCCGGAAAAAAGTGATGGGAAATTAGCTTAAGAGATATTAACCAAAATATTCAAAAATTTACCCACTCCCCCTTTATCTCCGAAACTATAAAACCTAAATCTTGAAAAAATCGAGATATAAGACCCCCCTGAATTGTACGGGAAAAATAAGAAGAGACCCCTAGTTTTAATTTTGAGGGGCAAATTACAGAATTAAATGGAAAATCAATAATTAAAATTGTTTTAAACGCATCATATTAAAGCGCTCATTATGAGGAACACAAGTTTATGTTTTTTTCATATTTACAAAATAAATTGTTTAAAATATATTAAATAAAATATAAAAGATACTCAATCTCCTCTTTATTTTCTAAACTATAAGTACTAAAATTTCGAAAAAACTAGGGATATAGGGCCTCACTTGCACCTTACAGAAAAAAATAAGGAGAAAACCCTAATATTAATTTCGGAATTAGTTGCTATTAACTCAATAGCAATAACTCATGTACTTGCAATTAAATCTTTCTGAACACTATTCCAAGTAGGGAATATTAGCGTCATTTGTGTGATGACTCTAAGTAAGTAGTAACTCAGTCCGTTTCACTTTACAAGAAGAGTTCAAGAGTAACTGCTAGGGATTTTGTTCACAAGAGAAAATTGTCAGATTTTACACTTTTAAGCCGATGACAATCCAAATTTATTAAATACTGTCCTTCACTATACCAGTTTTCCATAAATATATGGGTTGGCACTATTGATGGCGAAATAAATGGGCAAATTGTTTTAACTAGTAGGGTTAACTAAGAATCCAATTTATATTTTATCGTCAATGAATTGCCGGAATTGATTCCCTTGCATGTAATAGCAAGCATGTGATTCCCAAGTGATGCGGCAGCAACATTTTCCAGACGATATTCGTTCTGATCTCGATGAAACACACGTTTTTCGTTGGACTGGACCCGGAGATCCTGTTGGCTGGCAACCCCGATCACCCGATAAAAAACCTTTGTATTGTTATTTCTGGGGACATTTAAGCGAATTGTTTATAAAACAGCTTATAAAACAGAATGGATTTCTAGGAAAGTCGCTATTTTTGTAACTAAGTGTGAAAATCATTACCAAATCTTTACGTCCTAAGCTACATGCCTGCAAATAAGCTGATGGTGGTTATTTTGCCCCTAAAGCGCCATATATAAATTCTGAATACAACTCTTTCAAGTTCTTCCAACTTGACTAATATATAGATCTTTGAATTTTTTGTGCTACTCTGTATATTTATAAAACAACAGATTTACGCAGTTACGTCATGTACCAAGTTTCAAAACGATAATTTTCAATTTTAAAATTTATTCAGGAATTAATGTCATTAACAGCGAAGTCAGAACAAGATTGAAACTGTTGTATTTTTTAAATATACAGCTTTTTTGCTCAATTTGATGTTATTTTCCAATAAAACAAACCAAAAGGTGTCAAATTTAACCGTTAGAAAACAATCATTTTCTGTTTTTTGTTAATATTTACAAGCGTATCGTGAAAAATCATTTCTGGATCTACGTTAACATTATCTTTTTCTCACATTCGGAAGACAAATATCGGTGCGATGGTGCATGTTTTTTGTCACACCTTATTTAATAATCAAAATTCAACTCTTACTTTTACTGTTTGCATTATTTCAGAATGTGCAAAACTATTAAATGTTTCTAATCTTAACTATTAGAACCATTTTTCAATTACGAAGCTGACGCTGACAGTACCTTTGTTGTTATGAAATCAGTGGAAGAATGAAAATAATTTGACATTACTACGGAATACCTAAAAGAGAACGAAAAGAACAACAAAAGCAGATTGAAATAAGACATCAGACAACATCCAAAGAAATGAATTTATAAAACCATAATCATTTCAATTTGTCAACAGACCGTTTTTATATTTTCAAACAATAAATAATTCGTATAATTTATTATCGACAATTGGCGATCTGCTGCAATCCAAAAAAACATTTACAAACAGAATGTGGAATGTCTATCTGTTCACTTTCGATCGATTACCGTAGTCCATAAACACGACTTCTTAGAGAAATTATGCCAAATGACATACCCGGCATATAACCGGCAATCACACAATATTGCATCGGTCTATTTACGGAAAAGAAATTGAAACGTGAAACCAAGCACCAGAACAGTGAATTGGCTTCGATACAAGTGCATCTTAAACGATACGCTGAACTTGACTTCACTTCGCTTTTCAATGCTGCATCGTTTAAATAGACATGTGTGCATTTATTCTTACCTTATATCTCTTTTAGCAAATCTATAAGAGAAACACACTACGAAGCTTCCGCGTTTTGTATCCTGTATGAAATTAGAAGAAAGCCATTCACTTCATCTACTCCGATTTATTATTTTGTTAAAATAGGACGTAAAATCTTTAGGTAAAATGTTCTTATGGCATAAGTTTTAACTTATTTTGACTGCTCATTGGGGTTTTCTATCCTCACTTGTTTTCGTTAATAGTTAAATATTTGAGAATGTAAAGGAACAAAGTGGAGTAGGTGCAATATAGTTATATTTAAAAAATTCTTTAGATACTGATCTTCTATTATTAAATGCTTAGGCAACAAATATGAAGTTATATCCAACATTAAAAATATATTTTTACTCATACTAAACCGTTCAACGAAGCCGAACATTTCAAGAATTGTGTATACTTGTATACAGTGTACCTTGTGTGCCTGACCATACATATGCGGATGAAACTACAAGACCTCTAGAAATAATAAAAAAAACGGCAGTACAACGTTTCCCGAAGACACGTGTTAGACAACAAATAACAAGCGATGGTAGCTAAATAGTAGTATAGGCAATATGGCAATGTTAAAATCACGATGAAATAAGAAAATTAAGAAAAAAGACGAATTCAAGGAAGCCAGCTGCTTGATGATATTAATAATACTGAAATTGGAGCGCCGTCTACAGATGTGAAACCTACTTGGAAACATTTATTGCCAGCCGAGAAAAATAGCGGAACCCTGAGAATTAAGTTAACGGAAAGCCAGATAAACTGCCACTGTCAAATTTATTGATTTGCCAAACACAAAAAGTTCTGCTGCTCAGCGAACTTACAAGAAATAAGGCATAACAAAAACATATAGTGCTTGACTTCCAGTATAAACAACTCCACAAAAGTAACTAGGTATACATAATATACAATACACATATTTGTACATAGGAAGATTGGTTGATCATAATAATAAAACTAGTTTTCATTAAACTATGTTGTACAGTGAGGACCACTTTTTTCTTCATTGGAAGAACAGAGGGTACCAGGTCTTGTCCGTTCACTTCACTTTAGCTAGTACACAAATTAATTTTCTTAATTTTGCAATGAATGGTTGATAGGTGTAAGTTAAGTTAGATTAGATTGATCACATTGTGGTAAAACAAAATATAAAATTTAATTAACTTAGAACAATCAAGAAAAAAAGTAATCCCTGCATAATAAATAAAAACTTAACTGACTATCACAAAAAGATGACTTACAGGAGCCCACAGAAATATTTTGCAATCTTAAATAGTTTACAGATCTTTGACATAGAGAAACTGCGTAGGATGCTTGAAGCGAATAGGGCTATCGAATGTGGTGGTATAATCTAGTGGGAACATCTTCTGCCCTGACTGGTCAGAGGAAGCTCAATGGGCGAGGACTACGAGCCTAGTAGAGGGCTTCAGTATTGCACGTCAGAGTGCCGGATACCTAGTTTTGTTGAGTTTTAAGCCTTTTGCCTTTTTGTTGAATTTCTTATTATGTTTGTATTTTTCTATGGCTGTCTGCTGGAGAGAGGAACGGTAGTAGCAAATAGCTCACTCAGTAAAACTATTTCTATTAAAAATTTAAATTTAAAATTCCTAAATAGAGAAGAGGAAAATATCAAGATTAAATAATGATAAGTGATATTATTAAGTTACGTTGCTTAATTTGTTTTTCATAACTTTTTCAGGGTGGTGTGAAATATTTGTTTAAAAGTGGATTCATAATTCATATTTGCAATACAGATTTCCGTCACATATATTAAATACAAATTGTAGGAAAAGAAACACGTGTACCGCCTTATCATTTACTATATTGTAAATGTTTCTATTAGGTGCCAGAGTGAATCGTAAATTAAGAGGAATTTGGCAATGTACTTATTTTCAAGGTGTTTTGTTATCTTTACAATCTTAAATATTGCGTGATTTTTCCTATAATTAATGATAAGGCGCCTGTTGTTTAATGATCGCATACCTCGGAGCATAATTTTGAAAACATTCAGAAGTGCTAAAACTTGTTGTTATCAAGTTTGATAGCGACTGTAATAAGGAAGGTTGTACAGTTAAAATCCGACAAAGATAATCGATTCTGATTATCATTAATTTGTTGATACGATTTGCGAAATTCTATAATTAATATACTAAATAAAAAAACAAATATCTAGTGTATATATATATATATATATATATATATATATGTTTTAGGTGGTATCCGGGAATTCATCCTCGTAGTTGATAACTGATCCCTGCCGGGATCGATGGTCGAATGACGACGTTTCGGCAGAGTCACATCTGTCCTCTTCAGGTCGGTTCGCATAATTCTCGTAGCCTTCTGCTTTCGCTTCTAGTTACTCGAATACCACTAGAATATCTATTCTGCTTTCGCTTCTCGGAAACCTAAAACATTTAGTGCCCGCGAAAACTTAAAAACAAATATATATATATATATATATATATATATATATATATATATATATATGTTATATTACACTTCTCAATATTAAGTTTTTAAAAAAGATTTTATTTATAACAATACAAAAATTATAACTTTAAAAATGTAAATGAAAATAACAATATAAATTTTACAATATATAAGTTTAAAGATGCTGAATAGGCATAGTTGACACGGCGATTCTCACGGATGTCGGCGGCGCCGTAATATGACACCACACGTGTCGCTGAGTCAGCTGGGAATGTTGAATTGTCGTTGCGATATAAGTTCGTGCTAAGTTCATAGTATAAACTTATATAACAACTCCCATCCATATAAAAAAGTTGATGGTACAGCATCAACTTTTACGTCAAGTTGTGGAGTTCTGTATTGTCGGTTGGATTCAGAAGGCTGTGTAGCTTTCCTTTGGGCTTAGTGTTTGATGGTGCTGTCGGTGGCGTGTGCTGGACAGCGGGGCTTGGTGTAGTGGTATTCTTGAACCTCTTTCTCTGGATTGACTTCATTGTGAGGTGATTGTGAGCCAGGACATATACTTTTCTAAGGGTGGTTGTTCCATCAGCTTTTCCAGTTCATTAGAATATTGGGAGAGCTTATGGTTGGCAACATCTAGGTCTTGTACATCTAATTCTTGTAACTGTAGGGGTGTTAAGTTTGGCATCTCATTGGCGGCTGGCATGCCGTTGCAGCAGTTGAAAGGAATGTCCACTGGGTGGTTTCTGGATGTGATGTTTTGGACATTTTTAGAAGCTCTTGTAACATGGACCCTTGTGTTGTCGATGAAGGCGTTGCAATCGGGTTGGATTTGCATCACTGAATTTGTCGATATCGTTTGTGTCACGACATCTTCCCCTTTGCATTTAATGGTGATGGCCAATGGTCTTGAAATCGAGATCTACCAAAAGTTTACGTCAATCTCTTGGATATTATAGTCTGCTGCATATAATATCGCACTTTTGCAGGTTGCTGGAGTGTGGCTGTCTGTCTGAGAAGAAACTTAGCACGTTTTGAGTGAGAGGTTTTGAGTGAGAAACTTATATAACATATATATATATATATATATATATATATATATATATATATATATATATATACTAGATATCGAAAACTAACGAATAAATTCATTATTTCTGAAAGTGAGAATTTTTAAAAAAATCCCCCTAAAACGTCGATTTTGTTTTAAACAAAGGCAGTATTTGTCATACGACCAGTTTCAACAGGCTAATTGAAAAAGCTTGTCATTTTACGCACACTTCTTCAAAAATTATGGATGTCTGACATTAACTTTAGCGACCGGGAATGTGTTTTATCACCGTTAGATAAAAACTTGAAATCGTATTTTCGTTTGTTTTTTATATTTATTATAGCTTTCTATCTTTTATTTGGGTGTTTGAACTGTTTATTGCATAGTGACTTTGTCCTTCAAAAATGAATAGTGAAATTAACGGAACGAGAACGCATTGAAATTCTGTTCAAGTTCGTATTTGGAGACAGGATGCGCACCCAACTAGAAGTCGTGGAAATGTTCGTGTTTGACCTACATCTGGTCGACCCTAAAAATCAGAAGAACATCAACTTTTTGTTGGGAATGCAAGACAATAACCACTCAGCACTTGGCTTCTAATTTCAATATGTCAGCTCACAATAGTTCACAAAATTGTGAAGAAAGCCAAGTATCATCCTTTGCGAGCAAACGATAGAGCTATTGCTCGAATTATAATAATTTTGTAAAACTCCTCTCTAACGAAGCTACGTTTTATTGACTGGCCATGTCAACAGCCAAAACTGTCGTTATTGAGCTATCAACAATCCCTGATGGTGCTTATTCTGAGAATTTTTTTATCGCTTAGCAGAGCTAACTGATAGATAGAGTGTCGCCACTCAATTTGAGGATGGACTCTGGATCCCTAGTGCTTTGACGGAACCTAACTGGTGCAAGATATCTGGAGTTTCTTCGAGGCGACCTTATTTCTGAACTAATACAATTTTTTTCGAAATAAGGAACGTGATCTTCCGAGAATTGTCATTCCCTTTCAACATGATAATGCATTTCCTCACTATTAGATGAGGGTTCCCGAAACGTTGGATAGGGAGTAGGGGCCTGATTGAGTAGCCAGTTTACCAAATTTGGCACCACTAGATTACTTTTTGTGGGGGCACTTAAAAAGCAAAGTCTACATTACTAAACCGGCGAATGTAGAAGGTAGAAGAATTACAAGCAAAAATTCGTCAAAAATTCATCGTATACCTCCTGAAGTTATTGACCATATTTAACAAGAATTTAATAATCGTCTGGATTACTGTCAGGTTGCGAACGGTGCACTATTTAAACATTTACTTTAGTCATTATCATTAATCTTAATAAAACTTAAAATATTGTTTTTTTTTGTTCATCAACGATCTTTTAATTGGCATGGTCAAAACTGGGTGAAGACCTATTAAAAAATTGTCGATGAGGTCATATCTCGAATAACGTTACGTCACAAATAAGGGTCGTATAACTTTGTTTAAAACAAAATCGACGTTACGGAGAATTTTTGAAAAAAAAAATTTACTTTCAGAAATAATGAATTTCTTCATTATTTTTCGAAATCACTATATACATATGTGTTAGGTGGTTTCCGGGAATTCATCCGCGTCGTTGATAACTGATCCCTGCCGGAATCGATGGTAAAATGACGACGTTTCGGCAGAATCACATCTGCCCTCTTCAGGTCGGTTCGCGTTTGCATAATTCTCGTAGCCTTCTGCTTACGCTACTAGTTACTTGAATACTAACATGTTCATTAGCGAGCGCGCTGTTATAGAGTTTCTGTTCGGCACTTATCGGTTGGTGCTGCGAACGGCTGCGTGTGATTGGCCCTTGGCACTCAGCTGTCTAGTTAGTTTACCACGTAATTTTGTCTTTTTAATGTTATAAATTTTTAATGTTATTTTCAAGTTATTATTTTTATTAAAAGTGCAACTATAAATAAAATCTTTTTTATAAAGAGAAATTTTGAAAGTGTGATATAACAAATTGGCGCAGTCAGTAGGATCCGTCTAACGTTACTACAACACAAGTACTCTAACTGGTAGCGGCGGATTCCTATCCCTCAACGGAACAACGAACCTGGAAGAAGTCCTCACTGCAATTAAACGTAGAACACGGCGCTTTCAATATTCCTGTTGATGTAAGTAATGGTGAATCGTCATTCGTTTTAAGTAAATATTATTTGATTTATTTTATTGAGCATTGATTTTTAATAATTTGATTTAATACATTTGATTTGATTGTTTTTTATTGATTTTATTATTTGATTTTTATATATTTGATTTGAATGAAATATTGATCTATTTAATTACTTGATTTATCTGATATATTTATTTTATCTCTTTTATTGACATTTGATATATTTTATTTACTTATTTCATTGATTTTTTTTTAATTGAATAACTGATTTATTTGAATTTACTATTTTAATTGGTTACCATACTGTTCTATCATTCAAACAATCGTTATTCCCATTAAAGTATTCTACAGTTTATTAATATTCTATACCCTTTAACATTTTATTCTATAAACTTTATACTCCAGTTCATTTATATCGATAAACATGGCACAAGCTTCACCAAATTCAGGTATCCCTGAAACAGAAAGATATCGGTTACGGAGATATTTTCCGTTATACCCGAATTTGAACCTTTATAGATGCGTGTAATTGCGCATATAATATGTCCACGGACGATCAAAAATATTTGTTAGTGATCCATATTAAAAATAAACTCAAAGGGAAAGCGGCGCAGTTGATAAATTCAACGAACATCGGATCGTACCTTGAAATCAAACAACTCTTGACCCTACACTTTGGAGATTCTCGTGATCTCTCTTCCCTTATTCACGACTTGCAACGTCTAAAGCAACTTTCGAACGAGTCTCCACTAACGTTTTACAATAGACTCCAGGTATTGAGTGCGAAAATGCACTCCTGCATTCATAAAACGGCTGGGCTAAGTCCAGAACAAAAAGACTCCACTCTAGTGGATACAATGGTGATGAATACCCTTCTAACGGGATTAGAACCCCGTTTAGGTCAAGTTATACGTGCCAGTAATCCAAAAGATCTTCTTGAGGCACATTCCCGGATTAGAAGAGAGCTTCAACTTTCTTATTTCGAGGATCAGAAAACGAAGAAATCTGTTCCTCTAAAACCCAACTTCCAATCACGAAAGCCGACACAACCTCTTAAGTGTCTTCATTGTGGTCAATTAGGCCACATAGCCGCAAATTGCCGATTGAAAAATCAAAATGCTTCTCAACAATTCAACCAAAACCACAAGCCAAATCCTGTTGGACCTAACCAACAAACAAGGTTAAACTTCTCCCCAAATAATCCCCCGGTTCAACAAGGACAACAGTTTCGTCCACAAAACTTCCAGAGACCCCCTTTTAGGTCTCAAATGAACCCAAATTATTTTCGCCCCTCTGTCATTCAGAATAATCCAAACAACCGCCCTGAAAGGACCCATCATTTCAATCAAAATGTCGATTACACTAATTATTCAGACTACAATTATTATACGGATGATAACACATACGTTTATGAGGATGATCTTCAAAATTATTCTATCGTTGAACAAACTTTCGAAGATACTCTTATCGAGCCCTTTAATAGTCATCAATACCAGGATTTTCTAGCGCTTCCGAGCCTAGACCAACCTCCAGATTCGACAACGACTTTGTGCGAAGTCGAAACCCAGATTCAAAACTTGAATTTGGATTATTTGAACCCCGACTTGAACTTCCCGGTGCAAATATTTCTTTAAGCCCTCTTCTTACTGTGAATTCTAAAAATCTCTACTATATTCTTGACGCTTCTTCTAAATTCAAACTATTTATTGATACTGGAGCTGGTATCTCTATCTTCAAAGAAAATACCGTAAAGAATTTCACCCAAAGATCTCCAGAAAGGGTAACGATTCAAGGTATTACCCATGAAAAAATCCCTATGTCACAATCTACCCTAATTCCATTCGCTCCACGTAACCCACATAAAGTTTTCATATACGATTTTCTTGAACACTATGAATGCATAGTTGACTTAAAATCTAAACAGCTAATAACAAATTTTAAAACCATCCCTTTACACAAAGTTCCCGATAATGATCAACCCTTGACTGATATACCCGACACACCCAATGTTAAGTCAAACATTAATTCACAAACACCAACACAAAACAAAATAACCATAGAGGCGCGCACAGAAAAGATCTTTAAACGTAAATGCGATCTCTCTAACATCGATGCCATCTTACCAACTCAAGAAATTGACAGAATACGACATCCAAACGCACTCGTACACATTAACGCAAATGGTGAATTTCTAACTTCTATCATAAATGCCGAAAACAGTAACTTTTTCTGATTTAAAACTGGAACCACTAGACAAAACTCACCCACTTCTGAATTTCAATACAGACGATTATCATGATTCCCTATACATAGACAGAAACTCAACTATTAGACAACAAATTAGAACTGAACATCTAAATGACGAAGAACGCGAACAAATCACTAATCTTTCTTTGGAATTTCAAGACATTTTCTATCTTGAAGGTGACGTCTTGACTTTCACTAACGAGGTTAAACATTCGATTGATACGAATAACGCAAAGCCCGTTTTCACCAAATCATATAGATATCCTCAAGTTCATAAAGAGGAAGTGAAAACCCAAATTGGAAAAATGCTTGAAAAATGTATCATTAGGCACTCTTCATCTCCTTGGTCCTCCCCTGTATGGGTCGTCCCAAAGAAGCTCGATGCTTCTGGTAAACAAAAGTGCGAGTTGTTATCGATTACAGGAAATCAAATGAATTAACTGTAGATGATAAATATCCTCTGCCAGATATCTCTGATCTTCTCGACCAACTTGGAAAGTGTTAATATTTTTCGACACTGGATCTCGCTTCCGGGTTCCACCAGTTGGAAATCCAAGAGGAAGATATTCCTAAGACTGGCTTTTCTGTCGAAAATGGTCATTACGAATTCGTTCGTATGCCATTTGGTTTAAAAAATGCACCTTCTACTTTTCAGAGGGTCATGGACAATATTCTTCTGGGTATACAGAATGAACGTTGTCTCGTCTACATGGATGATATCATCGTCTACTCTCCGACCATCCATGAACATATTTTCCGGTTAACAGGAGTTTTTAAACCTAAAAATTCAACCTGATAAATGCGAATTTCTTCGCAAAGAAGTGGCTTATCTTGGCCATCTTATCACACATGAAGGTGTAAAACCAAACACTTTAAAGGTTGAATGTATTCAGAACTTTACGCAACCCCAAACTTCGAAAGACATCAAATCTTTTCTTGGTCTCGCTGGGTATTATAGACGATTCATACCAAATTTTGCGAAGATCTCTAAACCTCTGACTAAACTACTCCAAAAAGATGTCAAATACATCTTTGACGCACATTGCAAGTCTTCCTTCGATGAACTGAAGCAAGCCCTTGTATCTGACCCAATCCTGATATATCCAAACTTTGAAGAACCCTTCCTGCTCACTACTGATGCTAGTGATCAAAGATCCTGGCAGTCGTCTAGTCAGATGGCGCTTAAGCTAAGAGGAATACAATTATAAGATTGAGTACAAGCCCGGCAAGGTAAACCAAAACGCAGATGCACTTTCTCTCATCAAAATCAACCATTTCAAGCAATGTGCTGATTTCCTTTCCAAAATCAAAATTTTCGCTAACAACGAAACTGACTCCGAACAACCTGAAAACTCTGAAAATGACGACGAACATGACGAAAGAATTACCGCTGAGTTTATTCGATTTGTTCAAGTCTACAAAACTGAGTCAATAATCGATTACTGTAAAATTGATATATCCAATTCTCAACTTCTAGACAAGTCCCACAAACGCATAGTTACATTCTATTGGCAAAACAAAACTAACGACTTACACGAAAAAATTATTGATGACTTTTTTGGAGAAGAACCTAATTTCAGTAATGACACTCTTAACATCATGGCCAGTAAAACTGTCAGGTATAGAAAGTACTTAGTTGTACCTTTGCCCAATGACCTTTTCAAAATTATTTACAA
This sequence comes from Octodonta nipae, assembly GCA_034190945.1. Lineage (NCBI taxonomy): Eukaryota > Metazoa > Arthropoda > Insecta > Coleoptera > Chrysomelidae > Octodonta > Octodonta nipae. The sequence continues at coordinate 120,348,216 of CM067216.1, forward strand.
CCAAGATCAATTCAACGACTCCGAAACATTCTGCATAGAAAATAACGTAGAACTTCCCATTCCAATTTTATCCTTCATTCTCTCCGACAAAGAAATCAAACTCAAAATCTGCCAAAACATTGTTACAACTCCTACCGAAGACGAAATTCCTATAATAATACAACAATACCACTGTGGTAAAAACAGCCTCCATCGTGGCATTAACGAAACCATCAGACGTATTAGGGAAAAATACAATTGGACCGGCTTAATTAAAACTGTAGAACAATTCATCAAATCCTGCGAAACTTGCCAAAAGGTAAAGTTCTGTAGGAAAAACTTAAGTGCACCTTTTGTTATTACGGAAACACCTAAGACTCCTTTCGAACGTATTAACATTGACATCTTCGAATATCCATCTAGAAATCATGCACTGACTATTAGGGACGAACTCACGAAATTTACGCAAGCCTACCCCATAAACGACAAAACAGCTTCAACTGTCGTAAACACCCTTCTGATTTTCTTTCAACATTACGGAACTCCACTTCGCATCCATTGTGACTATGGACGTGAATTTCATAACACCTTAATGCGGGATTTATGCCAACTATACGACATAAAACTGACTTTCTCCAGCGTTCAACATCCCGAGTCAAACGGTTCTATTGAAAGATTTCACGCGACCTTAGCAGAAATGATAAGGGCAAATTCAGCGGAACATCCAGACGAACATCCGTTTAACGTTCTCCCTTATGCCATCATCTGTTATAATAACACGAAAAATAAAACCACCGGTTTCACGCCCTATGAACTCATATTTGGGAACACTTCTAGTAGGCCTGCAGAAACCCTTTACAATCAGGAAAAACTCATCTCTAAATACGTGAGAGACCTAAATAACAGAATGGACTATTATTACAGACTCGGCCGTGCTAAAACCGAAAGACAGAAAGAAAAATCTAAAGTGCGATTTGATCAACACGTTTCTACTAAACAACCCGATTACAAAGTAGAAGACAATGTCTACGTAAAGGAGTCCCAAATCAAAAACAAAGCTGAAAACAAATTCAATGGCCCCTTCGAAATTACAGCAATACGAAAGAACTCTGCCACCGTCATAAATTTGCAAACAAACCAAATAACTAAAGTTAACTTTGACAGACTAAAACCTTATTTTGAATAAATCCCTTCTTTTCAGATTCTGTGGACTGTCTTCAGTCGTGAACCTTCAACAGTACTCCATTACGCCTGTTAACAATATTATAGGAGTTTTCTTCCATGAAGAAGGCACCCTTAAAATTTCTAATGAGAAATGGACACTCCTTGTTTATAAAGATCTAAGCCCCTTTCGAGACGCTATTTTAAACAACGACAATATACTGAACAGACTTTTATATACTATTAACGAGAACAAAACTAACATTAAAATCTTCAAATCAAAAGTACAGACTCACGTAAGCCTCCTGAAACAAATATCAAAATCTGTTAATATCAAATATACAGAAATTTTCGCTAACACTGAGACTTACAGTACCAACAGAAAGAAACGCGGACTCATTAACGGACTAGGATCAATTTGGAAATCTATTTCCGATAACTTAGATGCAACAAACGGAGAATAATTTAGTGACTCTATAAACAAAATTACTAAAGACCAACATCAAATTGAAAACTTAATGAAACGACAATTATCAGTAACAACTTCGGTCATTAAGAACCTTAACACCACAATAAAAAAATTTCAGTCCGAAGAGAAAATAATTTCGAAAAATATCGAAGCAATTAGGAAGCCAATTGAGGTCATTACAGACGATCTTGTTTTTTTATGAACTTCAAGCCAATGTCTTGGATTTGTGTGAAAGCTTAATGGAAAGTTACGTATACATTGAAGATACTCTCAACGATGTATTAACTGCAGTCTATTTCGCTCGTCCAAAAATTTTACATACTTCAATTATAAACCCAGTAGATTTGGTCGATTCCCTTCAGAAAATATCACAGTCACTTCATGAAAATAACTTACCACTTCCAAACTATAGTTCAAATGTTGCTCGATACATCGATCTAATAGAATTGGAAGTTTTTCAGATCAATACTAAAATTGTTTTTGTACTAAAAATTCCCTTAGTCAATCCTGAAACTTATACACTGTACCGCATGTATCCTATCCCAGTTTTGGATAATCGAACAGCATTTCACCATATTCTTCCAACAAAATTAAAATATATCGCGAGAATGATGATTCGCTATGGTACGCATCTTTCGAAGACCTGAGTGACTGTAAGCCATTATCTAAAGAACATAAGATCTGTTCCAAAGTTATTCCACACACCATACACAAAGAAGCCCTTTGTGAAGGACAGCTTCTTCGACAACCAGCAGCACTTCCACCAACTTGTGAACCTGTAATATTATATGCCGAAGAATACAATATTCAAGAGATTGACCCGAACCTTTGGCTAATCTCGATTTCCGGACAGTTGCCCATCAACATCAAGTGCAAGGGAGAAGATGTCGTTACCCAATCGATATCGACAAATTCTCTATTGACCATTCAACCCAGTTGCAATGCCTTCATCGGTAACACCAGGGTCCATGCCACAAGGACCACCAACAACGTTGACAACATCACATTTAAGAGTCATCCAGTCAACATCACCTACAACTGTTGCGACAACCTGCCAACCATCAGTCAACTTCCAAAGTTAAAACCCATGAGACTACAGGAATTGGATGCCAGAGACCTGAATATCGCCAACCATAAGCTTAGCCAATAATCCAGGGAATTGGATCCTAGACCAACCATTCTGGGAGAAACACACCTCCTGGTTTACGATCATCACAATAGCAACAACCGTAATTGTAATTGCCCTCCTTTCCATCAGCATCATCAGAAAGAAATTCCAGAAGCCCCCAACGATCAGCCCTTCTGCCGATCCAGCACCACCACCAGGTCCATCAACCATCAAGCCCAGGGTAAAACTCCATAGCCTCCTTAGTCCTGTCGAGGTTATTGAATTACAGAACCTCCCTTAAAAGTCGATTCTGTAACATCAACTTTTTACTATGGATGGGAGTTGTTATATAAGTTATTCAATCGACTTATATGAAAACACCAAGCAACAAGTTCCCAGCTGACTCAGCATAACACGTGTCGTCTCCAGTTACCTGCAGACGAACATCCGTGAGAACTGGAAGCGCTGCGACACCTTAGTCAGCGTTCTTAGGTTATAAATTGTACATTTGCCTTAAATCAACATTCATTGTTACTTACAAAGTCTGTCTAGTTAGTTTACCACGTAATTTTGTCTTTTTACTGTTATAAATTTTTAATGTTATTTTCAAGTTATTATTTTTATTAAAAGTATTGTGCAACTATAAATAAAATCTTTTTTAAAAAGAGAAATTTTGAAAGTGTCATATTGTTTCATCATTTAGGGTATCTATTGGTTCATTTTCACATATTGTGCAGGAATGACTGTCACATTTCAAGAAAATGTCTAAAAAAATGGTTTGTTAAGTTTGTGAAGTAAACACAATTGTGACATAGTTATATATATTACGGATAACTTACTGGAAAATTTGAATATTTCATATGAGTCTAGATTCGGAGTGCTTGAAAGTGACTATTTCGATGTTTTATAGTTATTTGTCTTAATATTGATAACAGTTTTATTATGCAAAAACAGTCGTGTATACTCTTGATTAACAAATGACTTGTATAACGGTTTCAAAAAACATTTCTTGCATTAGGAATTGTTCTAATCATTGTAGCCTAGGTTTGGAATGTTTGGAACTTTCTCCCTCTTGATTGATTCAGTCAAGTGATGTATAACTATTACTTACAGAATAAGGAAGAGGAAGATACTTTACTTATTCTATCTTACCTATATGGATGCCACACAGAATAGAGCATTTGCTGGCTTATGTCTGCAAAACTTCAAGTAGAAAAGAGTTTTGGTAGTAGAGACTGTAGCCAAGAGGCCACTATCTTCAATATAAGTCACAACATATTGAAGATATATATATATTCCGTCTACCAATGTAAAAGCAAATTTGGCTATTAGATAGCATCTTTATCGGTTTGTTTGGTGATGATTAGCAATCATATACATTTCTCACTATGTTACACAACATGTGTACTTGATAAATATTAGATAAGTGGGTTGCAGTACAAGCTACCGCTAGTTAACGGTGGATGGTAAGTGGAGGGGGATACAAGAGGGCAAATGGGATTAGAAGTGTCAATTGGAAATACACAATATATCTCGTCATTTACGATCCTTTTTGAAATAAACTCAAATTTTGAAAAAAGGTATTATTTGTTAATAATTTTTTAAACGCAAATACTGGGCTATCTCTAACAATGTGCTGCTCAGTATGTATAAAAACTTTTAAATGTGACAACCATTTCCTGTTACTTAAGTAATTTAGTTTTGATAGATGTATCAGAAAATAACCACTAATGTGAATAAATTCTAAAAAATACATAGTTTTGGGACAATTCAATGACTTCCCAATAACGAAACTCTAGAAATTAGAAAAACCGGGTTTTTTGGTAAGGTCAAGATATTAAATAAGCAACATAACATAGCACAAATCATTAAGTTTATAGCGTTGAAATTAAAATCAGCAAATAATTTATTTGTTGAGTCTGTTAATTAATAAGTTGAGGTTAAACAATTTCACACTCTGTTAAGCAGTTATATTCGTTGTAAGAAATCCTTAGTTCCTCTTCTATACGTTTTATATTACCGAATTGAACTGCGTTATTGTTCACGATCTCTGTCTCGTCATATTTGTCATACATTTCAGCACAATTTGCGATTTTCATGATCTTGCCTATGCGGTATGCTTATTTTATGGGTAACATTTTCGGCAGAAAGTTTGTAAGTACATGATACTACTAAGATCTTTCTTCTTAAAATCCGATTTATTTTGCAATTAATATGTCCACTTTTATATATTTTTATAAATTATTTTTAGGAATGACAAATTTACTACACTCAATAATTGTCAAATATATTTGATTACGTGAAATAACGGTAAAGGTATTTTTATGGTCAATAGTAAAAAGCTGTATATTCTAAAAATTTGAAACTTTTGTAACAAAAATATTTATTATATTTCAGTTATTTTGGTGATTGAAGTATTTGCTCCCTATTGTGTATTTTAATCGGGTTGATGAAATCCAGTAGCATCTCATAGTCTGGATGAGGAGTTTAAAATGGTGTTAAATCGACATACTAATGCTGAAAATATGTGTTATGGCTCATTCGATAGGGAATCATGTCTAGATAATTGTCCATGAAAAGTGTATTAGCACATTAAAAATTTCAAAAGTTATAAACAATTAAAGATGTTGAAAAAGTAGTGCTTGGTTTTTCGCTTGTAATTCGTAAACAAATATTTTTTTTTGGATTTTGAAGAAAAGATCCTTAAAGAGGAGGAAATTTCCTACAAATAACTTCGGATCACCGAAACTATACCTCCATTATTAATAATTTTAATTTAACGTTGAAAATTGCCGTCCGCGCGCCATTCTTAGGTTGCGCGCATGCTGTAGCAAGTCCGTAAGTTATAATAAAAAATTTATTTCGGGTACTTAGAGTAAATTAAAAAATCTAAATAAATTATGATATCATCTAAACACTTCAAAGAACTAATTCCCGTTGGAATTTTTCATTAAATTAAATTTTCCAATAAACTTTGTTTATAATATATTTTTTTTAATTAACAAATAAAGAAAAGTCGCCGTAATGTTGTAAAAAATTTTTTTTTTCTATTCATCATAAGCTTATCGTTTTTATGTCAATAAGAGGCATTTATTAACTTAAAAAATTATATACATTTGTTTATAACAAATTTATAAACAAATGGACTATTTCAATATTTAAAAAAAATTTTTTTGCATCTTTATAAAGAATTGTCAATCATGATTTTTAAAAAAAGATTTTTTCTTAATAATAATTTTCAATTGTTTATAAACCATTTTTTCATATAACTATTGTTTAAATAATTAGTTAAGAAACCTTTTTTTTCGTAAAAATCATAATTGACAATTCTCTATAAACTTCAAAAAAAAATTTTTTTATTAACAATTACATTGTTTACCATATTAACAATTTGTTATAAACAAATTGTCAATTTTTTTCCTGAAAGTAATAAAAATTACAATAATGACCCTGTGCATTAAAGTATGAAAAAAAATTATTACGATTTTTTATTGGATTTTGAAAAAATACTTAGAACAAAAGTTGCAGCTGCTGATCAATTTGTTTATCTAAAACCTTACATAACTTTTAAACTATTATAGATACGACAATAAACGTTCAGGTCATTTTTGTTCATTATAAAATTGTCTTTTAGATAACCCGTTTTTTGATTTTTTATCTATTGTTTATCTGTTGTCATATGCATTTGTTTATAAACATTTCTGTTTATTTTCGTAATTTTCGTACTTTTTTGCCTCCTAGCTCCATAAATAAGTTTAATTTGGTTATTTCACTCTAAGATAACTTTGTTCTGTTAAAAATTATGTAACAATTACGCTATTTTACTAATTTCTTTATTAACAATTGCAATTTTTTACAAATATTCGAAAATTTTTCTTCTTAAAAATACTTACTTATTATTGATCCGTTGCATTATTGTTCAAATTAATCAAATTAATGTTTCGACTGAAGACTATTAAAATGTTTATAAATAAAAGTATAAAAGGTTCGAATTATAATTTTGATTCAACTTCACATTTTAATGAGTAATAACTAATTCTTTATTTGCAAATACAATATAAAATCGTGATTATTAATAAAATATTCGTGTGAGTATTTTAATAAAATTATTTCCGCTGTTTTCTTATTTTATTTGGGGACGGTGTTTTTGAAGTACTTGGTTTATTTTCATATTGAACCAAATCAGCTTTTCTTCTCCTGCCACGCAGTCTGTGCTCTGTTTGTTCTTGTTCACCTTCCTCTTCCCTTCCTTGGTTTCTAGGTTCGGTCGTATCTTCTTTTTCGCTTTCTTGATTTCTGGTTTCGGCTATTTCCTCTTCTTCACTCATAGGTTCAGCTATATCTTCTTCTTTTTCTGAATCTGCCCCGTAAATTGATTGCATAATCTTGCGATAAGCAAGCTTCATAGTATTTCGGTGGTCAATAATCGTACCATACTCAAAGTTTTCGTTGTCATCATCATCACCGTCGTCTTCTCCCCCATCGCCATCGTTGGTACTTTCTATAATGTCCGACGCATTTGTGCAATTTTGTCCTTTACAACCTCTGCATGCTCGCGTGAAGTTGAATCAAAATTATAATTCCAACCTTTTATACTTTTATTTATAAACTTTTTGATAGTCTTCAGTCGAAACATTAATTTGATTAATCTGAACAATAATGCAGCGGATCAATAATAAGTAGGTATTTTTAAGAAGAAAAATTTTCGAATATTTGTAAAAAATTGCAATTGTTAATAAAGAAATTAGTAAAATAGCGTAATGGTTACATAATTATTAACAGAACAAAGTTATCTTAGAGTGAAATAACCAAATTAAACTTATTTATGGAGCTAGAAGGCAAAAAAGTACGAAAATTACGAAAAAAAACAGAAATGTTTATAAAGAAATGCATGTTACATATCACCTTTCATGACTTATAAATAATAATATGCTGATTAATGTCTAGAATAAAACAATAATCCATTGTAAAGGAATTACGCAGAAACTAAAACAATACCCATATTATATTACTAGATGCACCTGCATAAACGATGATTCTGCATAGTTCCCCTTTTCCAGCAGAGATTATAAATAGGAGAGTATTCCTAAACAAGACGCTTTTTGAATTTAACTTAAGACTTTTAACGTTGTTCAGAGCCACAACATTTGGTCTGTTCATTTGCTGTAGTAATAATTATAAAATAGTCCTTTTTGTAACAAAGTAGTGATAGTTGTGTTTCAATAAATTCTGTTGTTTTTTAAAAAAGGGTTTTAAGTGATAAAGCCCCAACAATTGGCGCAGTCAGCAGGATCGGAAAAAACAGAGATTTTTGGTGATCCAGGAAAAACAGAACAGAAAATTCCAAGAAGATCTGGTGGTTTCCAAACCTTCAACCGAAAGAACCGCACGCACTACAGAGCATCTTCCAGAAAATCAAAGTGAGTAAAGATTTATTATTATTCTGTGAAAATTGCTATATATTTGTTCCCTAAATCCAATTATTTCCCAAGTCGTTAAATAAAAAAATATACGTGTGTAAAACTTTGTAACAATTCCATTAAAGGGGTTAGATTTTGGAGTCGAGCGAAAATCGGACAGAATCGAGATCCGCGAGTTTATTTTCGAGGGAATATCGGAAGTAACTTGAGCAATTTTAATTTGAAGTTTTTCATTAAAATTGGGGTGGAATTAAACAAACAAAAATGAGCCAAGAAAGCTTAAATCTTATAGAATATAGGTTAAGCGAATTATGTCACATCATACCAGAATATGATGGAGATTCAATACTATTAAATACATTTATTAATTCTTGTGACGCAGCATTTGACGTAGCGACAGACCAACAAACATATCTCTTAACTGTACATTTAAAAAACAAACTAAATGGACGAGCATCTCAACTAATAAACTCACGCGACTTGAAAAATTGGGATCAAATCAAAACTATTTTAAAAACACACTTTGGTGATTCGAGAGACTTAACAAGTCTAATCTACGATTTACAACAAATAAAACAGGGAAACAATGAAAATCCGCAAAACTATGTGCATCGCATAAACGCACATCATTCAAAACTTTACGCCGCGATAAATCAACAAGTAACATTAACCCGAGAACAGAAAACCGCACAGCAAGCGTTAGTCGATAAGGTAGCTTTACAGACACTTTTAGTAGGTCTTGAACATAAGCTAGGTGCAATTGTACGAGCATCGCGACCTTGCAATCTCGCAGAAGCTGCAAATATAGTAAAAACCGAATATCAATTAACGTATCTAGAAAGTAAAAAGCCACAAGTAAATTCCTCAAACTTTCAAAGCAAAAATAAAAAGACATGTAATTATTGCAAAAAGTCGGGACATTTAATTTCAGAATGCCGCAAAAAACAAAATAATGATAATTACTATAATCAAAACCGAAATTATCAATATAATTCGGGAAATCAAAGAAACTTCAATCCAAATCATACCTTTGCGAATAGACACGAAAATAATAATCAAAATCACAGAGAAAATTATTATCAAAGACCACCTAACCAAAATAATTATAACCAAAATAACTATCAAAGCAATTCTTCAAATACAAGAAACATGCAAAATCCTCCAAGAAAAACGTTTCATTTAAACGAACAAAGAGTGGAAATGAAGACTGGCACTTCTACTCATCTCATTCCAACCAGTCAAGCACAGAATTTAGAAAGCCAAGAATAAGATCAGAATTCGTAAACACAAGCAATTCAAATAATTTATTTTATATAAAAACTCATGACGGAAAATATCGCTATTTAATTGATACCGGAGCAAGTATATCAATTTTGAAACCAAATTTATTTGAACAAGAAAAAATAAAAAGTGTAGAACCCATAAGAATTCAAGGTGTAACCAACCAATTTTTTGAAATAAATAAGGCAATAAATTTTGATTTCTTTTTGAAAAATGACGAAATGGAAGTATTCGTGCATAACTTAAATATAGAATTTGATGGTTTATTAGGTATAGATTTTTTACAACAATATGAGTGTCTAGTTGATTTAAAAAATAGAAAACTAATAACCAAATATATAACTTTGCCATTATACAAAGGAAACGAAATTGTCAATGAAATAACTATAGAACCAAGAACTGAACAAATATTCAAGTTAAATTGCAATGAAAAAAACGCTGAACTAATTTTACATTCACAAGAAAAAGAAAATGTCATATTGCCAAATTGTGTAATCAAAACGAATGAAAAATGTGAATTTCTTACGTCAATTTTAAATAAAAGCGAACAAAAGAAAAGAATAATTTTTAATGAATTAATAATTGAACCTTTTATTGAAAATAGTCCAGTAAATAAGAATCAAACATTAATTTTAAATCTACAAAAAGAAAACTTATATTCAAGACAACAACGAGTCGAACAATCCTTGCGTTTAGAACATTTAAATTTTGAAGAAAAAGAAGCTATTACCGCCTTATGTAAACAATATTGCGATATATTTTATTTAGAAAATGATGAATTAACTTTCACAAATACCGTAAAACATAAAATAGATACCGGGCAAGCCAAACCAATTGCAACAAAGTCATATAGATACCCTTATGTCCATAAACAAGAGGTAAAAACCCAAGTGAATCAAATGTTACAACAAGGAATAATCCAACCATCATCCTCACCTTGGTCATCTCCAGTATGGGTAGTCCCCAAAAAGTTAGACGCCAGTGGTAAGCAGAAATGGAGAATGGTTATAGATTACCGCAAATTAAATGAAGTCACGGTAGATGATAAATATCCGTTGCCTAATATAAATGATTTACTCGACAAATTAGGACATTGCTGTTATTTTACAACCCTTGATCTGGCATCAGGTTTTCATCAAATTGAGATTAATCCAACAGATATAGAAAAAACCGCGTTCACAGTTGAAAATGGTCATTATGAGTTTAAGAGAATGCCATTTGGTTTAAAAAATGCACCCGCGACCTTCCAACGAGTTATGGACAATATTTTAACTGGCATACAAAACGAACGAGCACTTGTATACATGGATGATATCATATCTTATGCTTCATCATTAACAGAACACATACAAAGACTAAGAGAATTATTCGAAAGACTAAGAAATTCAAATCTTAAATTGCAACCCGATAAATGCGAATTTTTAAAAAAAGAAGTTGCATACTTAGGTCATATAGTGACAGAAGAAGGTGTAAAACCCAATCCAGAAAAGATAAGAGCAGTCAAAGAATTTCCAGTACCAAAAAACGCGAAAGACGTGAAAAGTTTCCTAGGTTTAGCAGGATACTATAGAAGATTTATAAAAGATTTTGCCAAAATAGTCAAACCTTTAACTGAATTATTAAAGAAAGATATAAAATTTAACTTTGATGAACATTGCATGAAATCATTTGAAACATTGAAACAAACATTAATAAATTATCCAATTTTACAATATCCTGATTTTGAGAAAGAATTCAATATTACTACAGACGCGAGTAATTATGCGATAGGAGCAGTACTATCACAAGGAAAAATAGGAAAAGATTTGCCTATAGCATACGCATCTAGAACTCTGAATGCTCACGAACAAAAATATTCGACAATCGAGAAAGAATTACTAGCAATAGTATGGGGAGTTGCTAAATATCGGGAATTCGTCTACGGGACAACCTTCAAACTATATACCGATCACCGCCCGATAACATGGTTATTCAATGTAAAAGATCCAGGTTCCAGACTCGCAAGATGGAGATTAAAACTGGAAGAATATAATTATCAAATAATATACAAACCAGGTAAACAAAATACCAATGCCGATGCCTTATCTCGAATAAGAATCAATCATCTCAGAGATTATTCAAAAATATTCTACGGAAGCCCAGTAAAAAAAGAAGAAGAAGAAGAAGAAAATGAAGAAAGACCGGATACTCCAAATACAGAAATCGGATATGAAACAATCTTAGAAGAATATAACATTTTTAAGAAACTACACGAATCAAAATCACTAATTGATTATTCTAAATGTAATTTCACTAATGAGAAATTTCTAGACAAACATCAAAAGAAAATTATATCATTCTTAAAGCCAGGCGAATTAACTGATTCACAATTTAAAATAGCTGATGATTTAATTGACTTAAATACAATGTATGAAGAACACAGAATAAACGTTGTCACATCAAAATGCAATCCTAAACGAAAGTATTACCTTATCATTGTTCCACATTTAAATCCTGATCAAGCAATCTTTGAAATTCTTTATTACAATAAAGATATATTGTTAGAAAACGATAAATATTATATGGAAGAATTAAAAAATGTACCAATTTTAGAAATGCTATCTTTCATTTTTTCCGATAACGAAATAGAATTTATAACTTGTAACCCAAACATAATAATTCCAGAAAAAGAACAAAGAAATATAATTATTGAAGAAAATCACACAGGTAAACTAAACATGCATAGAGGTATCCAAGAAACAGTAACAAGAATAAAACGAAAATATCAGTGGGAAAATTTAACCAAAGACGTTGAAAATTTCATAAAAAATTGCGAAGTATGTATTAAATCCAAAGCTTGTAGAAAAAATTTATCAAATCCCTTAGTGATAACAGAAACGCCGAAAACAGCGTTTGAACGCATTAACCTCGATATATTAGAAATACCAGAGAAAAATTATGTACTCGTGATAAGAGATGAATTTTCTAAATTTACCCAAGCTTATCCAATTGAAAATAAATCCGCGAAAAATGTTGTCAATACACTATTATTATATTTTATGCACTATGGTACGCCGCTAAGAATACATTGTGACAGAGGTAGAGAATTCGATAACCAATTAATGAGAGATCTATGTACACTCTATAACATTAAACTAACATTTTCATCAGTCAATCATCCACAGAGCAATGGTTCAATCGAAAGATTTATGAGTACCTTATTGGAAATGATAAGATCAACAGTTACTGAAAAACCGGGAGATCATCCACTAACATGCATCCCATATGCAGTTATATGCTATAATAATTCTATAAGTAGTACACATGGTTATACGCCATACGAACTAATTTTTGGTCACACAAATTCAAGACCACCTGAAAAATTATTTAATCAAGAAGAACTAGTTTCAAAATATGTACGTGAACTAAACAATAAAATTTCATATTTTTATAAAGTAGCAAGAGAAAAAACAATTTTGAAAAAATTCAAATCTAAAGAACGTCACGATCAAAAAGCAAAACCAAAACCAAAAGATATTGAAGTAAATGATTTTATATTCATAAAAGAGTCACAGATAAAACATAAACTAAGTAACAAATCGAATGGTCCTTATAAAGTAATACAAATATTAGGAAATAATGCCTTAAAAATCAAAGACTTAGAAACGAACAGAGAATTCACAATTAACTCAGATCAAGTTAGCTCAATCTTAAAATAGATTTTCTTTCTTTTCAGATGAAATACATCATCATTCTTGCTGTACTAATCACAGTAAGTCAAGCAAGTAATTATAAAATTTCAACTCTAAATAACACTTTAGGAATACAGTATTATCATGAATCAGACTTAAAAATATCAAATGAAAAATGGAAATTACTAGTTGTCAAAGACATTACAATTCTATTAGATTCCTTCAAAAATGATATTTCAATTTTAAACCAGATAAAGCAATTAATTGAAAGAGACACTCCAAGACTTATAGCATTTTACACTGAAGTCAAACCTCATATTACTATGTTAAATAAAATAATAATGTCAATCAGTCAAAAATTTAGTGAAATTAAAAATGATATCAACCCTTATGATCCAAAAGAATTTAATTCAAATAACACTCGTACGAAACGAGGAGCTTTTAATTTTATAGGCTCAGTATGGAAAGCAATTACGGGAAATCTAGATAGTACAGATGGTGAATATTACGATAAAGTCATAAATGAAGTCGAAGAAGACGAAAGAGCTTTAGAAAATTTAATGAAAAATCAAATCACTGTAACTAATTCTGTAAAAAAAAAACTTTAACTATACAATACGCAAATTACAAATAGACGAGCAAACATTTAATGAAAATCTTCACAAGATAGAAAACGCTATTTTCAACATATCAGATAACCAAAATTTTTATGATTCAAAGCTTCAAATTATAAATATATGCGAACAATTATTAGAGTCATTCATTCTAATAGAAAATGAACTTAACGATATCATTGATTCAGTCACATTCGCAAGACTCAAAAGCATCCATCCATCGGTAATTCAACCCGAAGACCTTATATTCCAATTAAGACTAATTTCCACAAGTTTAAGCACACATGTTTTACCAATGTTGCCAAATCTAGAAAATATTCCAAAATACCTTGATATAATTGAACTTCAAGCTTATCAATCCGATAATAAAATCGTCTTTATTTTACCAATTCCTTTAGTAGAACCTGAAGAATACAAACTCCTACATGTTTACTCTTTACCAATTTTTAATCAAAAAACCAAATTGTCTCACCTTATCTTAAACACATATAAGTATATAGCTGTTAGCAGAGATAATAATCTTTATATTACAATTGATAATTTGGAAAAATGCAAAAGCATCGAATCAGAAACAAAAATTTGTTACAACTTAATCGCATATCCAATTGATGAACACGCACCCTGCGAAATAAAGGTAATCAAATCCACAAAGTTACCAGAAAATTGCCAAACCATTGAAGTAAATATTGAAGACTACAAGGTACAACACATATCTGAAAATGAATGGTTAATTGTCACCAATGCCCTTTTACCAATCAGCATCCAATGCAAAGAAGATACGACGAAAACAATAAATATAAATACAAATTCAATCCTGAAGTTACAACCTCATTGTATATGTTACGTTGGTTCAATCAGAATACAGTCAAGCAAAAACTACAAATCAGAAGATTCCAGAGTCATCGAAACTCCAAATATTCCTTATGAATGTTGCGAAGAAACAAAAAGTGCGCGAAATGTGTTTAAATTAAAGCCTTTAAAAATTCAAAAACTTGAACTTGATGAACTTAATATTGCAGAACATAAATTAGATCATTATTCCGAAGAACTTGATGATATAATAAATAGACCTTTTACTCAAAGACATACCCAGTGGTTAACAATTTTGTGTATCGTATTAATTGTACTAATTATTTCAATTTTCATTATTTACAAATGTCGAAAAAGATGTAGAAAACAGTTCCCAGCAATTATATTCCCAACAATAAACGCAGAACCAGGACAATCCAGAAGCCTATTAAGAAGATTCAGACCACGAAGAAGATCCTCAATCCGAGATGAAAACATAATAGAAATGCAAGAACCCGCAATCTAATTAAACAAATTGTAAGTTTCAACAAATGTAATATTATTAATTTTAATTTTGAATTTTGTAATTTTTATCAATTTTAAATCAAAAATTTGTGTCAAATGTAGACTCCAAATTTTAAATAAGAGGGGTAGGAGTGTTACATATCACCTTTCATGACTTATAAATAATAATATGCTGATTAATGTCTAGAATAAAACAATAATCCATTGTAAAGGAATTACGCAGAAACTAAAACAATACCCATATTATATTACTAGATGCACCTGCATAAACGATGATTCTGCATAGTTCCCCTTTTCCAGCAGAGATTATAAATAGGAGAGTATTCCTAAACAAGACGCTTTTTGAATTTAACTTAAGACTTTTAACGTTGTTCAGAGCCACAACATTTGGTCTGTTCATTTGCTGTAGTAATAATTATAAAATAGTCCTTTTTGTAACAAAGTAGTGATAGTTGTGTTTCAATAAATTCTGTTGTTTTTTAAAAAAGGGTTTTAAGTGATAAAGCCCCAACATGCATATGACGACAGATAAACAATAGATAAAAAATCAAAAAATGGGTTATCTAAAATACAATTTTATAATGAACAAAAATGACCTGAATGTTTATTGTCGTATCTCTAATAGTTTAAAAGTTATATAAGATTTTAGATAAACAAATTGATCAGCAGCTGCAACTTTTGTTCTACGTGTTTTTTTTCCTATTTTAATGCACAGGGTCATTATTGTAATTTTTATTACTTTCAGGAAACAAATTAAAAAAAATTGACAATTTGTTTATAACAAATTGTTAACATGGTAAACAATGTAATTGTTAATAATGGAAGTTTATAGAGAATTGTCAATTATGATTTTTAAGAAAAAAAGGTTTCTTAACTAATTATTTAAACAATAGTTATATGAAAAAAACGTTTATAAACAATTGAAAATTATTATTAAGAAAAAATCTTTTTTAAAAAAATCATGATTGACAATTCTTTATAAAGTTGCAAATTTTTTTTTTTTTAATATTGAAATAGTCCATTTGTTTATAAATTTGTTATAAACAAATGTATATAATTTTTTTTTAAGTTAATAAATGCCTCTTATTGACATAAAAACGATAAGCTTATGATAAAAACATTTTTTACAACATTACGGCGACTTTTCTTTATTTGTTAATAAAAAAATTATTATAAACAAACTATTGAACTTTTCTTTCATTACGTATTCTTTTTTATTGTGTAAATTGAAAGGACTCCACGAAAGGAAATAATTTTAGAACAATTATTGCAATTTTTATTTAATTTTTAATGATCAGAGAAATCCCGTAAAATGTTGTTAATTAACAATTGTCTAGTTTATTGGAAAATTTAATTTAATGAAAAATTCCAACGGGAGTTAGTTCTTTGAAGTGTTTAGATGATATCATAATTTATTTAGATTTTTTAATTTACTCTAAGTACCCGAAATAAATTTTTTATTATAACTTACGGACTTGCTACAGAATGCGCGCAACCTAAGAATGGTGCGTGGACGGCAATTTTCAACGTTAAATTAAAATTATTAATAATGGAGGTACAGTTTCGGTGATCCGAAGTTATTTGTAGGAAATTTCCTCCTCTTTAAGGATCTTTTCCTCAAAATCCAAAAAACTTATATGTTTACGAATTACAAGCGAAAAACCAAGCACTACTTTTTCAACATCTTTAATTGTTTATAACTTTTGAAATTTTTAATGTGCTAATACACTTTTCATGGACAATTATCTAGACAGGAAAATATTATTATTTTGTTTCATTATTTTATATATACGGAACAGTCGTTTTAACATTATAACTTTTTTTTTGCTGCAATTTCAACCTTTTCAACTAAGGATATCGTGGCATTTGTCATTTCAAACAGCAGCGAATGTAATATGCAGGGAATTAGAAAGGATAGAGAAACATTTTTATAAATACTTTAAAATTTATTACTTTCGAACTAACCGTTTCTTGAAATATTATGTAATGTGATCAAACAACTTCTTTTTAAAATATATTTAGTATCAGAATATCGCAACTGAAATATCAAATATGCGTATATATTTTGTTTTCAAAATATGAGATACATTTTTAACTGTTATTCTGCAGCTAAATATAAAGCTAGGTTAGGTATATAGATCAAATGTTGTTTTAAAACCAAACTTCAACATGTAGTAATAACTTCATGATTTTAGGGGTCTACAACACATTAACAGCCGTATGTAGTGACTGAAAGGGGTTAAGTATATATTTCCTTAAAGATTTATAAATGAAATTTCCATGATAATTCCAACATAGGAATGAATGACATGTGAACGACTTCTGATAGCAAATTATTACTCTGAACTTACTATTGATGAACTAAGGATATTAACTTTTCGCAAGTTTAATAAAAAAATAAGGAATTCAAATTATGTATACAGGATATAATATTCTAGTCTGTCGATTAGCTTCCTGAAAGATGTGAATGATGATGATACTCAAATTTTTCTGTTTGCGAATTAACTT
The DNA here is from genome assembly GCA_034190945.1 of Octodonta nipae. NCBI lineage: Eukaryota > Metazoa > Arthropoda > Insecta > Coleoptera > Chrysomelidae > Octodonta > Octodonta nipae. The sequence continues at coordinate 120,365,741 of CM067216.1, forward strand.
TAATTTGACGCAATATTTTGCTATTTCAATGCTTTGATAAAGAATCGATTGATACTGACTGACCTCTTTATTTATCATTGTAAATGTTACAAAACAAATAACCAAAACTAGATATATTCTAGGAAACATTGGCAAATCATTCACAAATATATTAGAAAAAATTATCACATATTTTCACCACATTAAAGTGCAATAAACTTTCAATGCCACGGCAGATATTATTTTTTACATCCCAAAAATTTTTTGCGTTCATTCTTATAATTCTGACTATTATAATTAGATTGAATACTTTAGCTGGATGTAATGGTACTCTCAAATATTTAGTTTTTTTAGTCTATTTTCAACTTTCTTACATAACACTGAAAAACTATTAGTGATTCGCTTTAAGTTAAATTAAAATCCAACAAAGCTAGAAACTAGATAATACAAAATTGTTTAACGAATTAGGATACGACAAACAACATTTTGGTATTATAAGAAGATACTTCCTAAATTGAGAATAGAGAATTCATGTTTTAACTGGCTAACCAATTAGCAATTCTAATAGTGAGTTGACTCTACGGTTACGATGAAGTGCCGTTCTCGAATGTGTCCTTTTTTGAATTATAATTTTGTAAAGAACGGCTTAGGTCTCCCAAAAGTTTACAAATTTTGCATTTTTCAGATTCTCCGTCCAGTTTACAATTTATGTTATCCTTTGTTAGTATATTTAGAGAAGTAAACCTGTCTCTAGTATGGAATATACGCAATTTATGCAATATTGCGTATTTTGCTTTGGTTGTTGAAAGAATTGAATAAATGGCGTAAAAATAAACATAAGAAACATTTTGAAACGTCTCTAATTTGTTTAATTTTATGAGGCCTAGACCATAAAATGCAATTTCAAAACTCTATAATACACAAAATGAAGAGTCTGCATAAGTCAGTTATAGGAACTCGATTGCATCGCTTCTAGATGAGAATAATTCTATAGCTATATTTTTGGATGAGATAAAAACAAATTAATTCTTTAGTTGTATTTTTGACTACATCATATGACCAAAACTGTTTTCCGTAGGAGCGTCACAAATAATGTCTGAAGAACACTGGGGGTATATATTAGGTATGCCAGTACAGTTTGTTAAAAGCTTTATTTTAGAATTAAACTTTAGTTATAGTTTTATTGACCACGGGGTTTGATGTAAGCCTTAAACCGTTCGGTGTTTTGAAATATGCAGCTAAGGTGCTTTAAGAGATAGTATAAGTGGGTGGAAAACTGACTTAGGTAGGATGAACCAGCGATTTTCTTTTGCATAAAATCTTTACGTTAAACCTCACGATATCTAGCTGACGCAATAGTCGATGTTGACCGAAACTGACGTTTTTCCCCACGCTCATTTCCGCTGGGGAAGCTACGTTATTACACTGAAATTGGGTAAAAATAATCCTATGCATTTTAAAAATATCCATAGTGAGACACTCTAGATGATTGGCGTCTGTTATAATGAAATGTTTATGAATTTTATTTGGCTAGTAACCAGATTTTGTCAGCATGACAGTGCAACTTTCCCCCTTTGGACTTTTTACGAAAGCAGTCCCTTAGTAATTCTAGACCTAAAGAAAGGTTTTTTTTGCATTTTACTCACAAACCACAATAAATTTAAAAAAAATAATCTCGTCATTGTATTCCTCGTAAAAGTCGAAAACGTGTAGCAACTTATTCAAAATGAACAAACTGTTGTCTCATTATTTCTTTTTTAATTTAGTTTGGCATATTCAGAATACACTCCGATAAATCAATAAGCATTGTCCATATGAGTTCACATAGCTGGCTTAGGTACAATATTCAATCGGTATTAGTTCTAATTTGGAATAAATTCAAGATTTAATAGATCGCTTGTACTGCAATAACGAATTTGGGGTATTTCTGGATTCTGGATCATTATTTCGTATTTTTACAGAAAATTTTAAAGATTGACTTATCACTGAAGTTAGTGGGAGAGATTGTAACGGGATAAAATAGTTTTTATTGTATTCAAGTTTCTAAATCGTTTCTAAATATTTTTATATCCTAATAGTCATATATATATATATATATATATATATATATATATATTATATATATTTGTTTGTATTCGAGTAACTAGAAGCGAAAGCAGAAGGCTACGAGAATTATGCGAACCGACCTGAAGAGGGCAGATGTGACTCTGCCGAAACGTCGTCATGTTATCATCGATCCCGGTAGGGATCAGTTATCGACTACGCGGATGAATTCCCGGAAACCACCTAAAACATATATATATATATATGTATATAATTTGTTTTTGTTTCCATGAGCGAATCACTTGTCGCGCAGAATTTAGATCACCCGTTTTAAACCCATTTTTCCCCTGTAATCCTCTAATTTACAATTACAAATATTGGTGGTAGTGTTGCGGGAGCTAGGACTATATAAATTGTTTTCAGGATATTCCTGAAAAACAGCACACTCCTTTTGTTTATTGTAGCATTTATTACTTTTGTTATTTTTTGCGAAACTTGAAATTGTTACTGAATTGATAAAACTCAATAACAATTTTAAGTATTTATACTTCAAATTATTTGTATATACTTCATAATATACAGGATTCCTGAAACGAGGGGGAACATTAGGTGATTTAGGGAAATCAAACTGAGAGATGGATGCGTACTAGGCGCGTCACAAAGTTATAAAATAGAAATTAAAACATCAGAAAACAAACAAGAATCGCAGATATAATTCAAGAATGGGTAAGATGAAATAGCAATGGGCTGGGCATGTGACAGGCGGAACAAGAATGACAGTGACTTAGACAAAGTAAACTAATTGTAGAACGTCAATAAAATCGTTGGGTCGACGACATTAGCGTAGTGGTAGCTGGTGCTTAAATACTCGTTCAACAAAAAACAGAGAGTCATGAAACGGAATAGGAGAGACCTATATTCAGGAGTAGGTTACTGCAGGTTGAAAAGAAGAAGACTATAGCTGCGGCATTTACCGTAAAATTCAAGATATGAAGGATATTTGTGAATTTTTGTTTCATTTATTTACGTTGCACTTTTTTCGTAAATGTTTTCATGCTCGTTTTCATCATTAAAACATTGATCACCTTACCTATATACACAAATGACAATTTGAAGCATTGGCCGCAGCTAACGGATAGGGTCGCCAAGAAAAGTAAAAAAATCTATTTTGTACTTTCTTGTGGAAACTTAGCAAGCTATATCTGAGTCTAGTATAAGGCTTAAATATCACTATCACGTGATTATTAAACATGCCTTAAATGGTTCAATTGTATACGAATTCATTCTAAAAAATTACCAATGCGTTTAATATAACAAAGTTAGAGAGAACCTTCTGTATATCCGTAAAGTAACATGCCATTGACATATTGGCGTGTGTACGCGTAAATTGCGTGCATTCTCAATATCCTTAAATAAAGTAAAATAATAATTACAGAAATACCTGATTTCAGTATTTGAAAGTTACTATACGATTTCGATGTAAAATGTTACGAGGTTATTTTTTTTAAAATTTATTGTAGTTTTTGAGTGAAATGCAGAAAACCCTTTTTTTGGGGGGGGGGGGGTTATGGAGATTTCTCCCTTATTGCACGTTTGCGGCAAAAATGAATTGCAGATTCGCAATCAGCAAGGTCAAAAACATAGATGTTCTGTGTTAGTTTGATGCCACCTCATTTTGCAGATTCAAGCAAAATTTGACTATATGTGTTGCGTGCACTAGAATGCTTTAAATTTGTTTTTCATTAGACGTTACTTATTTTCTGTCAGATTTTATATGATATAATTGTCATTTGGGGTTTTCATAGTACTGAAGTTCTATAAATGCAAAGACTCTAATGCGGAATTTTGTTTCAAATTTCTTTCACATAAACATTAGTTTCAAAAAAAAAAGAAAAGAATTCATATACCGATAAAGTACCTCCTTAAAAATCAAAGCGGAATTAGTTTAAAATAATTTAAGCTTATACTGGTTGTAAAAAATATACCACTTTGCATATGAAAGAAAAAACTTTTTATATTCTTTAATATGTCTTACTTTAGCAAGAATTAAATATTCTAATATAGGTCAGAAATTGCGAAAACACATGTGCCACCACAAAATGCGGGTTTTCTGTGTCATGTAATAATTATCAAACCAGTTGACCTTCCCGTTTTTATCGGCTGCAGACAGAAAATGTGTGCTTTTTTTCAAAATCTGCAGGTGCTAGTTGCTGCACCACAGGAACGGGGAATAAATTTGTTATACATTTTTCTTTAGTAAACAGTTTTTTAAAGCCGTTTACATTGTGCGGGAATTGTGTACCACTATTGTTGGAAGGTGCTATCACTTTAACTAAGTCTTCTTTCTGGAAGTTTCCATAAAAACAGCTTTACCACCCTGTTAACTTTCTTAGTCGGTCAGTTTATATATTATAACTAAGAAGGCACGTATTTCTTACATATAATACGAGTTCAACCGATAAGTTTTTGTTATTTGATCAAAAAATTCGTGTTAAAGGTGTTACATACTCTGACGTTGTTTTCTTACTTATCCACTTTATAAAAATAAAACTAACGAACATTTGTATAAAAAGTAAATCATTGTTGAAGTTAGAAACGTAGAATTTAGTATTCAGTCTTCAGAAGAACTTCGATAATAGAATCTAATGATGAAATAAATACCCAACGAATGGAGATAATATTGCTAATGAAACACCGGAAATTTTCAGACAATCGTCAACACAACAGTTTATGAATTCATCTTTATTCCTTATTTTCGTCTGTGTCGTATGGCAAAGTTGAAGAGCACATCATTATTGTTCATTGCAGAATAATTTAAAAAATATAAAAACAGTATTACTGAGTACAAGGGGAAAGCGGTAAACATTGTAAAACATAATGAAGTTGGAATTTGTTCTAGAACATGCACGTTTTTTTCGTTTCCAGTTCTAAAATTCTAAGATTTGTTTGATCAAACTTAATATTATATTCTGGTGATTGTTCATATGTTTTGTCCTATCTCGTGTAGAAATCCAATTTTTCTTCAACTTCCCATTCGGTTGTAAGGTGTTTGTCGATAAAATGTATTTTATACAACCTTAAATTATCCTATTTATCTAGAATTTGTTTAAAATTTACGAACGTATTTCGTTTTCACTGATAAACAAACCTGTTTCGATTTTTGAATTGCTGTAAAATGACCACTTTTTATACATTCTGTGGGACCCCCATTTCAAAAGTCACTTCACTGTATTTATTTCACTTGTTGCTAACCTATATTACTTCTATTCTTTCATTCTTTTGGACTAGTTATACCTTCAGCTATTTTATTTTAGAATTTAGCTTAATTAGACATTTTAATCTGTATAGATTTTTAGCTTAAAATCGTTCTCTAGGTATTTTTGTGTTAAGGCTTTCTAGCTTTTATTTCAGTTGGTTATCAAGTTTCTTCTAAATAATTTTGCGTACCCTTCCCCTTCTGTATTTATTCATTAGGCACATTTACCTAAAAATGTAGAAATTGTCTATTGTGGAAGACCTTTTCTTGTGGAGGCCCCTGGGTCGCAGCCCCTTAAATCCGGCCTTGTATATCGACAACAACAATGTTTAATTTTTTGGCTAAAGAACCTGTATTTAGCTTAATGTAATATATATTAGATAAATTTAATTTATAATATCCCATTATTAATTATTTTTACTCAGTTTGTTTTTTCTTTTGAGAAGTACAATTTCTACTTAAATTTATTATGGATATTGTTAGCAAAAATGCAACAACTTCAATTACACCACTAACACCATTTAAGCAGAAAAATATAAACCTGAGTGCAATTTGATTACTATAGCTAAAGATCCCCAATATGTTTAAAAGCAAAATGTGCACTATAGATCATGACATTTTCCAAGGGAAAAAAGAGGCATTTGCGTGTGGGTTGTTTGGTTTATTTTTATTCTGTAAATTTGCCGATAGATTGGCAGGAGTATGCAGTTAAACAGAATGACAAAGCCATATAGACTTAAAGGTGAGATTTATAAATATTTTTATAACAGCTATTGAGGTTTTAAACCCGTGCGTCTTACAAATAACCTTACTGGTTGATAAAATGCTCATAATTTATTTTGTCTGTAAACTGGTGCAAGTAATAGAAAAAAAAACATAACTATTTCCTATTTAGTAGGTAAAGTAACAAATCTGAAAAAGCTTTGAGTTTTATTTAAAAGATGAAGTCGTTCGTGCGTAATGTTCAATTCTGTCACTTCAACCATCCGCACCGCTGAGGTTCAACCCTTAAATTATAACGCAATTAATTTTTATGTGATACCTTCTTTTAATGGTGATCAAATTGTCTTTTCAACAGATCAAACAAAAAATTAGGACATGTTTTCAATACTTCTCATTATATTTATCATTCCAAAAAGTTAAAATAAATCCTATTTCATCTATACCATCAATAGAGATTTTTAATTGACAAAATTCAACAGCAAATCGCTTACGCCATGACGTAAGTAATAGGTTATAAGCCATAACTGACATAATTAATTCTAACAGCAAAGTCGTAAAACTACGCTATTTGAGCATTAAAATTTTTTTCGTTTGTTGCTTATTTTGTGAAAATTCATTCATAATGCCGCCAGTGGCAAATTTGTAGAGAACCAGAAAATCTTCAAAATGAGTGCCTATAAATCTTCATAGCAGCATTTTTCATAGAGAAAAGCCAGAAAGTGACTGCATTAAAAAAAGATAATTTGATTGTAATAAAAGCCAGAACCTTAATCTTCCTTCTAATGATAGCTTATATCATTGAGATTAATTGGGCTCAAGATCAATATTCTCTCTGTTAAGTTGAACTTGCAAAATTCAAATAATTTGTAGAAATATTTTGCATAACGTATTGTTTCAACCACGAACGTTAGATGGGCATATTCAAAATATATTTTCAGAAAATCTACATCACTTTGTATATCTTGGATTTTTGTTACAGTGCCATAAAATGTGAATATGGGCTTAAAGTTGGACCCTTAGTTTTCCTCAGACCTCTTGACAGTGGCGGAACTAGCCAGTCGAAAACAGTAATTTAATAACAATACCCAGGTAGGTATATAGGTAACCAATTACACTAGTAAACCCATGGAAAAATAGACCAATATGTGTAAATAATAAAGTAATACCATAATTTTCATCTTGTGCTCCCAATTCAAGAAAATCCTAGATCCACCCGTGTGCCCTGACAACTATTGTAAGTGTTTCGTTGGCTCGCTGTCGTATCTTCACACTTTTAATGCAATATTTATTATTATTTTAAACTAATTTCCCGGCATTATAACGAAAATCCAAAATAGAGAAAATGAGGTAACTTTCAAAATATCCCGATCCGTCAAGGTTGGTTAATACAGTGGGCTAATATAAAATATCTCTTTAAATTATTTAAATTATTGTTCAAATTCCAATTCTTCCAAAACTACTAACTAGCATCATAGGCTAACATTTTGACGTTGATTAGCTTTCCAGTGTTAGTTACCAGAAAGTAATCATTTTAGAAAAATCCGGATGTATAAATGCTGACAAAGAAATATTTCTGATTTTCTGCAACTTTTTCATTGCATTACGATTCGTTCATTAAGTTTCGTAAAACAAAAGAAACTTGTATTTTTTACTTCTACAAATTTGCTGTTAAAATCTTGTCAATTATTCTCTATAAACTGTTACTGACGTGATGGTATAAGCGAATTGCTGTTGAATTTTATGTCAAGAATGAGTTCATTTTTGCTCTTTAGACTGGTGTTTCCCTCTTATTTTCTCAAAGATAGCTGTATCAAATTTGGAAAATGAAGATGCGTTGAACAGAGATTTTGATTACACTCGACCAGTATTCCCATTTAAGATTTATGGGGTTCCTGCTGCGCTTTGTGGGGGAAGGGGTTGAAGTAACAAGCCTCATACTCGGAATACGGACAAAAACTTTGCCTCAGTTAACTTCTTCTGATTGCCTCTGATCTGCCATCTGATTTTTAAGAAGAGACGTTATTAATCCTATATAATTTACAACGAAAAATATGAAAGCCATTGACATTTAAATTACTGACAATTTCAAAATCATTAATTAGGCATATTTATACAAAATATACTTACATTTATTTATAACTTATTTACGTACTTTGGAAAATATCAGTAATGTATCGAAAATAGAAAAAGAATTATTGTGAGGTTTGAACAGATTTTACAAAACAAATTGAAGCTTGCTGCTGCTGAAATTCTTTTCCATTCTTCACTTCGTTAAATGTCTCCTGAAATATTTGTAAAACACGTTACAGCTTTGTTCATTACAAGCCAGAAATTGTGCTGACGACGTAATCCGTCCATAAGCTTATTCATTTGAAAGTGAAGTGAAATTTATCCAGGCATTTTCCTTTCCGTAAGTACTGACTTCGTTTTATATAACGAAGAAAAATTACCGAGCATTAATAACCGCAATATTAAAAGCATTCGTTAGAGACTTTCGCTGCTCGGCATACAGGATGTGCGTATTTTTAGATTTCAAATTATTGTGTTCCGGGAAATGGGAATTTCTAAATCATTTTCAACGTTCATCGCCGACTCGTATCGTTTGAATAATTAAGAAGCCACCATTGTTGAATAAAGAATATTCTAAGATTGGCATTAATTGTGAGAAAAACGTAAAGTAATTAGCACAAAAGAAGCACTTCAACCTTGTACGGTCTATTCCCCTGTATCGTTTTCGTTTCGAAACTCAATAGCTCAAGGTTGTTTCAGAATGACAATATAAAATAAAACATTTGATTCTAACTGAAACGGTTTAATTGAAGTGATATGCCACAGAATAGTATCGGTTATCATTTCAGCTAATTATTTTGAGTAAAAAATTACTATTTATTTTGAGGTAGAGATTTTTAAACTAATTTTGCACAACAAAACCAAAATTTTTGAGAAGATTAATAAGTTTATAAATTTTAGGCATTTTTAAATCTGATGATACATATAAAGCAAAAGGCAACATTACCAAATATATAGTGTTTTCAGTTAGTTTGAAACCACTAAGGAGATGTCGACAGAAATACAAATAGCTGGTCTATAAACTTTTTAACAAAAATGGTGCTTACTAACTGTGAAATATATGCCTACTTTCAGTATTCAGTATTTGATTAGATCAGGTCTAGATTGTGATTTACTTCACACCATATTGCTGCGAACTTAAAAGAGCTGGATGAAAACGACAAATTCCAACCGGAAAGGTTTGATATGATGAATACAAATAAAAAATTGTGCAAATTTATGAATTTTATGGATTACAGCCTGGGTATATTAAATTTTGTGGTTTTATTGTGACTCTCTTGCTCCGGGACATAAGATTGTTCACAATGTCTCACTGGCATAAGGTAACGATACATTTTACCACCTGCTTATATAAAATTTGGCCTCATAAAAAATCCAGAAAGCCATGTATCGGGATGATGCTGAATTTTTATAGGTACGTGAAAGAAAATAATTCCAATTTATTTGGTACACATTATTATAGAGCCGTGAACTCTAACAATTGGAAGAAGTTTTATGCTGATGGCCTATGAGCTTTTGCGATAACTTTTAATAATGTTCTGATAATTATCCCTGATCGACAATGATTGTGTTGCCCAATAATTCAGAATATCCAGCCGTGTAATTATTGCACGTACGGATATGTGATATTAGGTCCGAGCTTTACAGCTAGAGACACCTTTCGTATTTAAACCAAAACTAATGTTGGATTTTTCTTCGTTAAAAATACAATTTGAACCTGGAAAGTAGGTGCTTTAAACTTTAACCACCAAAGGAAGTAAATGAATAGTTATAACGTAATCATTAATTTTTGGGTTATATATTGTATTCTCAAATTTAATTAATTTGGCATTTCATGAAGCGATGGTTCGGGATGTTGCAATTTTTGATATATTTATAAATAAAAAGTAAATATTAATTGTTATAATAATAAATAATAGATATTCTTTAAAGTTTATAACATCGAATCATGGATATTGCAAATTATAGTGGGTTTGACAAATTAAACATGATATAGTTTTTCAACATCAAACTGACAAAAAAAGAAAAGATTTAGCTGAATCAAATAACGTTGTTGAGTATAGGTACAGCGCATAGATCTATCTAATAAGTACTATTGTTATCTGACCAAGTTGGGTCACTTTCCAAGCCTATGTCAAAATATTTAATGATTTATATTATTACGGTATTAATATGATTTTCCAGACCAATATTGTCAAAAGAGTTATTGATATTTCTTGTGATTGCCTGTATGAAATGAAATAATAACTGCTAATCGAACTATGACCTTTAGGGGTTCACTTTTTTCCAGAAGCCCTAAAATATATTACTCACTCAACTTATCTCAGGGTTATGTTTACATTGTTTTTCTCGCTACTTCAATCTATTTTTCACGTGGGAGCAATTTATTTACTGAAGTAGGGAAACTTGCAAGCACTATTAAACGCCAAATTCTTGCATTCTTGTATAATATATTTCTGCAAAATCCAACATATGATATGGGGATTAATCCAACATGACGTTCAATAACACTTAATATGGGCGCTTCGATCGATCTACCACCTAGCAGACAAACGGAGCCAATAGCTTGTTTTCTGTAATTTCAGATTCTGCTGGATCGTAAGATTTTGACAGCGAAAATTAAAAAAAAAGTTTTTTATGTGGAATAACTTCTAACCAACGAGTTTCAGATTTTTCCTTTACTTGTACTGTAATGTTTTCATTCTGACAAATTGCATGATTACAGCTAATCAAAAAGTACACTGTATATTTAAATGCGTGAGTTTGGCGAGTTTGGCGGTATCAACGTATAGGACGCATGAAGATTTTTCAACTTCAACGGACCAATCTTTTAATTACGTTGACATAGAACCTTACACTTCGAAGGAATCAGTCACCATTTTAAATTGTATAAATATTGGCACGAAATGATATGATTACGCCCAAAGAATGAAAACTTTTACATATTTCTAAATTGACCATTTGAGATTACTGACAGTGGTAATACCTATATACTATAAAACAGACGACAGTTTGCTCAAAATTTTTTAGAGAAAAATAACTTTATACAATGCAGAAGAGTTACACAGTGTAAGTCAGGTCGAGAAATTGAAATTAAAGTTTGCCGTATATGGTACATCTGTTGTATTATGAATTGCTTAATTATAGTCATCCTTGAGGTTAATTCGAACCCAGCTATACTTTACAATAATTATAATTTGGCAAATATTCTTGAACACTTTAACATTGATTTGAGTAATCATATGTTTATCTTTTAACAATGTTTGGAAATCAGTTAAAATAAATAATCAAAAACATAGAGTAGTAGGGGTAGAATTTGCCTGGAATACTAATTTCGTTCTTGTAGAAAAACTCTCCAGCAGTATTAACTGCTCGAAAGCAGATCTACTGATTTGTCATCTAGTTTTCCTGTGTAATTTGTGTGATGTATTTCCATAACTCATCTGCTTAAAGGTGACGTTTTAAGTACAAATTGTCTATGCTTTGTTCGAAAATATTGCACTCACTTTCAAAAGTCTTGCATCCCTCTCTGAATTAAAAAAAATTGTATTATTTATTAAAAATATTAATGGATACAATTAAATTGACTTATTTACTATCCACACTGTACAATTAGACGTATTGAATAATTAAGTGAAATTGAAATTCAATAATGTGCGTTATTTTACTGTTCACTGTTTAGTAGGTACATGTTTTGTGGCTAGAAGGTCTATCTTGTCACCAGATAGCGTATATACTCAACATAACTAGAAACATAGTGAGCAGAACCGTAAGTCGGTACGAAGAAACGGGTGAACTGCTAAGCCTATCTCGAAGTGACCGACGCCGTGTTACCTCACCACGGGAAGATCCGTATATTGTCCAATCAACCCAACGGAGTAGGTCAATCACTGTTCCGACCCTAAGATCGCAGTTCCAGACCACATATCATAGGTAATTTCAAATTCAACAGTTCAAACAAGATTTTGGCCTCAGGTTTGCTCGTCATCGAACTGCCCATCTATGGTGGGCCACAGTTCACCAAAACTGACGTTTAGTTAACTGCAGATACGTGCTTTATACTGATATGTCACAGTTTGGATTAATAAGTGATGATTATCGAGTAACGGTTTGTAGAGAACCCGGGTATGCGCACAGACGGAAACAGCTATTGGAGTTGCCCCTTACCGTGGCGGCACAGAAATGTTTTGGAGTGCTATAATATGCAACAGACGAACTGCACTGATTCATGTCCCAGCTACATTGAAAGGCGCTTATTACCTTAATAATGTCATAAATGTAATGATTATACATCTACTTATAATTACGTGACTACTTTGTTTTAATGGACGACAATGCTTGGTCCCATTCGACTACAGCGGTTCAAGTAGAGCTGCGAAATCAAGATGTCAATAAATTGGGATGGCCGCCGATGCCACCTAATATTAATACCAGGAAAACTGTGTAGGCCTACTTGAAGAAAGCCGTTTTTGGTAGAATTAACCCCCATCCAGTACGAAACAAGAACTGACTGTTGCTGCTGGAGGAATGGGAAAAAATTTCTCAAAACTTGATTAATGACTTGATTAAACGGATAACCAGATGTGTGGATACTGTTATAAGAAGCAGAGTTTCCAATACCCAATATTAATTAGCTTTGTATATTTCAGGAAAATTTTCTTCAAAATGGTTTATTAATTTTTGGGAAATTGATTTAATTTATTTGTTATACATTTATTATTATGACTGACATAAAATTAATTTCAAACACTTTGTATTGATTTTGTGATAAGAATGAACACTGACATTTATAACTCTTTAAAACATTAACAGTACATCTTATACCCAGGGGATGTAAAACTTTTGAAAGTCACTGTACGTTAAGAAGGCCACACAATGAAAAGAATAATCAAACAGTGTGTTTGTATGTTGTTAAAAAATTACAGAATTGGGACATCCTCTATAGAGATAACTGTAACTTGGTAACAGAACCTGTTAAATAAACATCAAAAATGAAACTTGAAAATCAATTAGTCAAGAACGAAACATTCACAATTGTCAAACAACATTGCCAATTACGAAAAGTCAAGCAAACTTAATATTACCAAACTACTTCAGCAAAACATTATTCGATAGGGCTTCTCTTGAAAAACGCCATGTTTGCACATATAAGTATATTGAAGTATATTATACATATTACACAGGAAAAGTCGTTGAAAAATTAATCATGCGAGATAGATTTTCTATAAGAAAGCAAGTTGTGTTCCAGATAATCTCTATGAATTGACCCTACTTCACTTTGAGTGACGATTATTTAACTTATCTGTTTTTGAGGAATCGTTGTGAAGAGAGAAAACCATCTGAATAATCAAAATAGATCTTTACCTCTTTAATCGTTCAGATATACTTCATTGTTAGCTTGAAATAATGTAATATTCAATGGAAAGTATTTATTTACGGTTTTGTGTTACATCTATTACCCCTTAGGCTTTTATCGCAAACCAGAAGTCAACACATACTCCTCGAGTCTGTTTATTTACAACACTGAAGTAATTTAATGCCGATATGGTAAGAATAACACAACCATAGTAAAGCTACAAATGACAAGTTTTTAAGAAACATTACGAAGTTGGGGGTAATCTTGCACGTGTATGTCTATTCTAAAATAATACTGGAACCATATGTTCACTATTGAGCACATTTTTTATTTGAGTATTTTTAACATCGTCAGCTGATTATTAATGTTGTTTATAAACAATTCAATTATACAAAATACCTAAACAATTGTTAGGTGTTTATTAAAACACTAGATATAAAGTACATCAGTATGTTCCTGTGAATGAAAAATATAGTTTTTGATAATACCGAGAATTTTAGCAATATAGTTTTAATTGTTACAATTTTAAATTTTTTTTGAAAAACGTATCATATGATTTTAATAGTCTCCAAGTCAATTATTTTTGCTATCAATGGCATACTATAATAATTATGCGTAAAAAGCATGAAATCGCGAATCAAGTATTGATATACTATAATATGTAGTTAAACAATTATAATAATTTAACTATACTTGAAATAGCTCTATAAGAAACTGAAAACTCATGATTTCTTGTCCAGAAACCTTCACTAATGGTACGCAGGGGAGGATCTACAATATTTTTGAGGAGAGGGCACAAGATCAAAATTATCATGAATTATTTGATTATCATGAAATTATCAAGGATGAAGTTCCAGCAGGATTTATTTTTTCTTCTATAATGAGAACAAGTGATAACTTTGGAAAAAAGTATGTAAGTAAATGTTAAATTTATAAATACAAATTTACATATGGAAAATTGTCAAATAAGGTTGCTCAACCTAATAATCATCATATTTTATACCCAATAATTATCATAAACTGTGTGTATTAACCAACAAGAATAAGTGTGACTTATATATTTTTTACTGATTCACAAGATGTCTGCAGAATAATGCATGGAACCACTTCCTTAGAATGTTGGAAACCTCCAATAATAAATAATAATCTTATTATACTGTAATAGCCTGGTAAAATTTATAAGCCTGAATGATATTCTGCTTGAAAGAGTATTTTTAGGATTCCGTATAAACACTATACGAGATTCCCTTATAATATCACTCCGGATTTCTCCCTCTTTCACATCACAGCAATTTTCTCCTAAACTACTGGACGGAAAAGGTTGCAATTTGGTATCAGTGTATAATTTGGTGACCCGAACAAAAAATCGACCTTTCCTCTCATTATCTCCGAAACTATTTATAAGAAGTAAAAATTGGAAAAAAAATAAAGATATAGGGCCTCACCTGAATGTTGCTGGAAAAATAAGGAGAAGTCTCTACTATTAATTTTGGGGGGCAAATTTTTTCTAACACATCATGTATTATATCAAATAAAAAGGCTCATTATGGCGAAAACAAATATATTTTTTCATATTTTTATTACCTAAAAAAATAATTTTTTTTATCCATTTCTCTAACTTATCGCCGAAACTATAAGCAGTAAAAATTTGAAAATAATTGGGATATAGGACCTTACCTGATCTTTACTGGAAAAATAAGGAGAAACCCCTAATATTAATTTTAGGGGGTAAAATACAGCATTAAATGGAAAACATAAAATTAAAATTATTTCTAACGCATAATGTAATTACAAAGGGCTCAATTTAATATATCAAATCAAAGGACTCATTATGACGAATACAAATATATTTTTTCATATTTTTAACATAAATATTTTAAAATATATTAACAAAAATATAAAAAAATACCAATTTCCCGTTTATTCAAACTATAAGACCTACATTTTTTTGTTTACATGAAAAATACGAAGAAATCCCTAATATTAATTTTAGGGGCCAAATTATAGAATTAAACGGAAAATAATAAAAAAATTAACGCATCATACAATATATCAAATGAAAGGGCTCATTTTGAGGAATTCACATATATATTTTTCATATTTTTAAAATTAATTGTTTACAAGATATTAACAAAAAAATATAAAAATTCTCATTTCCCCCTTTACTTCCGAAACCATACTACCTAAAATTTTGAAAATAATTAGGGGTACTGGGGCTCACTTGAAATTTATAAGAAAAATTACTAGAAAACCCCAAAACTAATTTTCCGGACAAATTATAGAATTAAATGCAAAGTAAAAATTTAATTCTCAAACGAATCATGCAATTTATCAAATTAAAGGTTGATTATTTGAATTACAAATATATCATATATTTAGATCATTAGTTTAAAAGATATTAACAAAAATATTAAACATCGACTTAATTCCCACTTTAGAAACTACACTAACTACAATTTTGAAAAATATATTTTATTTGTACTTTTAAATAATTTGTCTTCAACATTTAATAATTTATTATTTAAAACTTGACCTATGTTCTCCTTTAAATTCCAATCTACAGAGCCCAAACCTCAGACAGTAGATTATAAAAGGCTTCCCTGAAAGTTTATTAGTAAAATAAAACTCTAATGTTAATTTTGGGGACCAAATTAGAAAGTGAAATACATATTTCTATAAAAATCAAGCGAATCATGTAGCAGATAAAATAAAAAGTTTATGTGTGGAAAATAAAAGTGTATATTTTTTATAAATTTAAAACACTTCCTTTAAAAGCTATTAGGGTAAATATAAGAAAATTCACTCATTTCCTGCTTCTCTGAAACTGGAATATTAGAAAAAGATCTACTTTGATTCACCTACATTGGATCAAATCTTGAAAGTGGTACGGAACCCTTAGTATGCGATTCCAACTCGCACTTGACCAAATTATTTTATAATACAACCATAAAAACTAAATTTAACCTACTTTCCGATTTCATTTAAGTTGAGATTTTGTATATGTATATATATTGAATGAAACTGCAAAATGGTGTCATTGAACTGGTCTGGTAATAGAATCAGATGGGACTCAAAGGAGTCAATAATAAAATTTAATAAAACTCATATTGAGAAATATTTTGATTGTAGATCTAGAGCTAGATGGACAATGTTGTGCCATTGAGCCCGCCTGATGGTAATACAGAAAGATGGCCATATAAAGACATAGAAAATATATTTTTAAAAATCTAGTTTTAACGCAAGATTTTACTAGTTAAAAAGACAAAACTTCATAATATTTACACAGACATATATAAACTGATGAACTTATAGAATATTTTAAATTCACACAATCTTATTTTAAATGTTCATAATACAAATAATGTTGTCAGGTTTGAATTGATTAGTGGGAACAGTAGGAACACATACAAATGATTATTATAAAGATATGCGGTGTGCATTCACGATCGATAAAACTTGAGGCAAAATCTTTTTGTTTCACTTACTGATTTATATTTTTGCTTACTTCAAATCCGTTTCTCAACATTGCTTCTTATTTTTTCCAAATTATCAAAGTATTTTTTTCCCAATCAGTTTTCCTGTTAAATAAGCAAGAGTGAGAAATGAACTAGGAAAATTAAAAAGTAAACTGTAGCTAAATTAGTGGTTATTTCTATTACTAAAATTCAGCATTAAAAAAATTAAACCACAAGTGCTTTCTACATTTTCTTGAGTATTTATTTAGTAATTCACTGATTTGTTAATTGAACATTGGAGATAATTTTATAAAGTAATATCTTCAAATATCTATTAAACAAATAATAAATTGCAAGTGTGCAGTCCACACTATTACTTTTTTCGTCATATTTTTCCGATAAAGGATAGTCAACCACAGAATTAAGCTATCATAAAAAATGTGATATATAAGCAATTATATGTGTATATCTGTAAGGAAGTCACAATTAATAGAGAGTTCTAGGAATTGCTAATTGCGTAAATTAACAATCCAAGACTACTTTTATCGCGGTTTTAATGGTCAAGTTTTACGTCAGCAGTAGTTGATCCAAAAATTTAGTGATCTTATGTCATTGGATAAATGCATTTGTTACGCATATTGAACTTCATATGATCGGATTAATGTAAATTAGCTCTTTGGCTTATTACATTTTTCATTTGTTTTGGATTCTCTGGTGATATCGTTGTAATTTTCAATGTGTATTGGTACATGAACACTGGATATTTCTGTAATTGCTGTACTATTTTTTATTTTTATGTAGAAACCCATTGGCCTCTCCATCATTCCTACTATGACTTAAACCCGTAGAGTAGGTTCAGGATTTATGTGGGCAGTTTTTTAAAAATTATTGAAACAATGAAATAGCCATTAAAAAACTGGCTGAATTTCGTGACAAGAAGATTTTTATGAATGTGGTTTATTATACAATTTCTCTGTACAATTGTTAAGAATAGTCTGGCCCTTTGAACAACATTTTTCATTACTATTTTTTCATTATTATGCATTTTTTGTGTAATATTTTTTAGAAAACTGTAGAGTTTCCATTATTGTTGTAGCTTTAGATTTGCCACCAGCTGCAAATTGCACTTTTAGTTATCACTTTTGCCTTGTGATTTTAGTAAAGTAATTAGCAGTCTAAATTGATTGGTCTTCCTAGCTAGATATTGCAGTTGATTTCACCTACTAATCACATAATATATAACGTCTTACAAAAAGCATGGAAAAATGAAATTTGAAGTCAGAGTCTATTTGGTTGGGGTCATATAAAAAATTATTTGAAAATAGTTTTTCAAATACGGAATTGGAACACAAACATCTGAAGTTGCTACTTTATAGATAAAAATTCATTAAGTCCCAACGAAAAACTGTTTTTAATTTTTTATTAGTTAAAATAATATAATAAATTATATACTGGGGTTTGATTAATCTATATGTCTCATTTATTTTTCAAAATTTGCAACTTTCTAATCTGCATATGGGAGAAAAGGGTATAACATATTTTAGTGTTGTAGTAAACGGTGGTGAAATATAATTGAAAACATTTTAGTAACGCACTTTTCAGAATTTCTGTGAAAAACTATTTTTTAAAATATCACTCCTTAGGCAATTAGTAACGACAAACATGGACAACATTAAAAGTGGTGGTAAACTGACAAAGTGTGTTTAAGGTAACTATTTTCTACGAAACCTAGAAAAACATGGAGTATGACACCATTTAGAAATGGCAATAATATTTGACTATTAGTTCCTGTAGTGAAAAGGAAGGAACATATTTTGGAGTCCTGCAGCACTGGTTTTAACATAATAAACTTTGTCACACATGGGACAACTGTATATTCAGTTTAGTTGTTGTTTTATTTTGCCAGATAATTTTCTTATCTCCTGGTAATTAGCATAAGGAATTTATCAAGAAAGATTACTTTGCACAATTCACAACAATCGCATAGGAAACATTTAATGGTTCATTTTACTCCTACATGTTCAGTAATAACCGAAAAGCGAAGAACTTTGGCAATACTCATAAATGTATGCCCACCAAAAAATCAACACAAGAGCATTCTGAAAATTGAATTGACAATGCTTTTCACCTACAAAATAAGATAAGTTATGAAATATCAACGGGAAATTTTTGATAAATTAATTTTAGTTCTCAATCGAAGGTATGGAAACCAATATTTAAGTCAACTCAGTTGAGAGATACTGGGAAAAACTAGCAGCAATTTGAAGTTGAAATTAGGCATTTGATACAAGTAGCCTAATCCAGGTAAATTAAAAGAATTTAAAGAGCAGTTTGCCACCTAAAGATTTGTCAAAGTCATCGAAAACACAAAAATTTACAAAAGTCTGCGACCCAATGGAAGTGCAACTAAACTCGCCTTCGTACTTTAGAAATTGAAGCTACGGCGAATTTCTCCAGGGATAAGAGCAGTTCCTTTAGACTAGGAGGCCCCAGAGACCACAAAATAAATGAATTACGGATTGCACGAGTTCATGTCTGAGACGACAAAGGCTTTGAGCAATGGATATGGATATATGGAACCAGGCCCACCAGAGCAGAATGTAGGGGCCACTTCAAAAGAGGTTGCAAAGTTAGGACCCACAACAATCCATACATCCTACTTAATGGTACACGTGCTGTTGTATTAATTGTCAAACCCAGAGTGTTGAATTCACCTGAACTATAGGTATTTGCAGACGCCGTCCAGCTGCCAACCATGATCAGCGAGTCAATATTAGTACAGGGTAACGCAGAAATAAAACTAGAGTTAGGGGACGCCAACATAAGATAATAATATTAAATATTAAAATTAATTTAATACTGGACAGAGCTCTCATTAAGATTCATGTTTCATCCGAGGTATAACGTACTATGATTACTGGATGACCTACCAACAACAGTAGGGCTTCAGTGAGAATTCCGACATAACAGTCGACAAAGGTTCCCAAAGAACAAAAGCATCGACAAGATTTCCTAGTGGATATGAATAGGTTTGAAGAGACAGGAGTGATCAAGACAAATTAGAAAGATCGAAATCGAACAATCGAAGATATGGGACAAGATGAAGGAAGAGATAGAAACTTTAAGCAAGACAAAGGAAATTTTAGGTATTTAATTCATAAACGATTCGAAAGTTAGCCAGAAATAATAACTTAATTGGAGTCAAATTAGCGAAAAAAACAGAGTGGGAGAAACAGTGATATTGGGCATACAGCCTTCGTGCGTTTATTTTTTCGAAGATATTTACAAAAAGGATTCCTATTGAGAGAACCCTAGACAGTTTCCATCTCTATGGACTTTATACTAGGGTAAGATTTACCGTTTCGAAAAGAACACACTAAATGGGGTGGGTACGGTAGTGTTACTACTCGTATTGCCATAAAATAGATGTTTGCTGGATACGGGTCAGTACGGTCAGTAGAAACCAAGAGAGCGCGAAGAGATGACCAGAAATTTCAGGAATAGACATGTGTGGAATTCGTATAGAAATATCTATAGGCAATTAAATTTTGGAGAAAATTTTTTATGGGTGTATTGCATATATTATTATGGTCAAAATTTATATTAACATAGTCGGTACAACAAACAACAAAATTTGTAAGTTAGGTACAAATTATGTGAAGTTTTTTGGTTAAAAGATGATTTTAAAGGTATATCTAACCCAAGAATACAACAATATGGAACCTTATACAGCAAATATAGAGAATATGATCTTAATGTGATTTGTTATACAACCAGCACAGAAAAAAGAAAAGTTGTCTGTACATTAGATGCGGCACATGATTTGCCATCTATTTTTGCCTCTTGATCACGAAGCCTGTTTCAGAATTTGGCCCGTACATCATAATTTTTTATAACCTTAAAAAAGTATGAAAAATATTGATATTTGAAAGTTTTCTGCGAGGTTAAAAAATAATTGTGACGTGTAGACCAAATTGTTATCCAGGACTCATGATAGGGGACACAAATACATCGGAAATCATTTGTCGCATGTAGAGTCCATTTAACTTTTTCTTTTTTGTGTGCTGGTGTATTTTTTAGAGTGTCCCAATATATATATCTATTCAGTAAGAGAGTAGACAAGTATAATAACAATACAACAAGTTGCTGCTATTGAGGTCGAACCCCATATTTATCGCTATTTTTATTTACGGATCCACTTAACCATCTATCTAGCAGTCTGAAAGAGGCACTGTGTAAACAGCACTGAATATAATTACATATATCAGAAAAAGAATGTTACGGGATCAATAAAAACATTTTTATTTGTATTAACAATGCGAACAATAGATATCTTTATAAATTGAACAAACAGGAAGATGAAGTTTTATTTGTATCGCAGTGTCAGTTCGTTGTTGCATAATGTCGATGATAAGCCATAAGACAGAGATAGCGACGAAAGATGTATTCGAATACTGGATAAGGGAAAACTTCAAAGTTCGTCGCTCAAAAGGGATTGTTTTGATTTATCTAGTTTATCTATACTCTAAGGGGGAATGAAACACCTATCAAAAAAAATTATTGATAATAATAATCTATTTATGTGTGATATCTTGAGTACCGTAACCATTATGTGTACATAATTTAAAATTTCATTATTTATATATTTAAATTTACTATATTGTAAATATAAATATATAAAACACGTATTTAATTAGGTTTTAACAAAATGTGAAAATAAATTTATTCTAAGAAAACACAATTTCTTCAATATTTATTGTAACCAACAAAAAAGTTCCTTCTTCTTTGTCCAATATTCCACAGTTGACGTATACATGTCTATAACTTAATATTTAATACCATGTATTTATTTTTTGTTTATGAGAGTGTCAAGTTTACTATTATTGAGTTCATGTGTCCCCTTCCAGCCCCATGGCCAGACCAACTTAATTACACCATAATATTGCATTTTTATTAGATTTATAGACATATGCACTGATGAAAATAAATAAAAGCCCAAAATGGTGTAGAAGTAGTAGGTCCCAAAACTCACAAATCTGTTAAATAATTTAATTCTCAAAAAAATTTTGTTGTTTTTGGCAGACTGACTAGTTTCGGGGTTATAAGTACCCCATCCTCAGAGTAAAAGATATATACAAAATGTATAACTACATATCAATTATAAAAAAATATATATTCTAACTCTGGATTGAAAATTTATCTTGGTCAATAACCAAAAAACGGTGGAAGGATCGCCCCACTGGCACTAAATAATCGAGGATTATTGTTTATTCAAATTATAAAACGAGGTATACCATATACTCTGAGGATGGAGTACTTATAACCTCGAAACTAGTTTGTCAAGAACAACACAATTTTTTTGAGAATTAAATTATCTAAAAGATCATAGTAAAAGCTTAAAAATTTTCTTATCTGGGAGTTAATACTAAATATTTCTTCTTACTTTAAAAAGTGAACTGTTATTTCAATAATGATAGAAAGAAAAAAATACAAATAATTATGAATCTGCTGTAAAAACGTATACAATTTCTTGAATGGAACAAACACAAATTTCAGTGAACGATTTTACTTTGTTTTAGAGAGACTAATAATTTCCCCTATTCTGGTGGATGTACAAGTGCTTAACTTATATTGAACTTTAGTTAATTATAAATCTATATATATATATATATATATATATATATATATATGTTTTTAAGTTTTCGCGGGCACTAGTTACTCGAATACCAAAAGGTATTCGAGTAGCAGAAGGCTACGAGAATTATGCGAACCGACCTGAAGAGGGCAGATGTGACTCTGCCGAAACGTCGTCATTTTACCATCGATCCCGGCAGGGATCAGTTATCAACTACGCGGATGAATTCCCGGAAACCACCTAAAACATATATATATATATATATAGTAATAGAAAATTATATTTGGATAACGGATGACGCCGCTAGATGATCGAATTTTTTTTCTGAAAACCGTCTAAGACTTATAAAGCAAACGCGAACAATCGAAAATTATATCCGTGTTTTAGCGGACATTTTTAGTAATTTCATATTCAAAATATATGTTTTTGATTTCTCATATTGTGTATCACATTATAAAGGAGTTATTAAAGACAGATAAGTTTAATTTATAATACGTTGAACACTAAGTTGAGCAATTGCAGAGGGGCGCCTTTTATGTGTGACGGGAATTGTGTAATAAGTCCTTTTGAAATTACAGTTATAAAAGAAAAGAAAAAAACATACAATTTTTTCAGATTGCCTTGAAAAATGAAACTTCATTATAACATCATGGAAAGTTTCTTTAGTCTACTAACAAAATTTTGTTACTTAAATATATGGTACCTGTTCCTATTGTTTTATTGCTATATGAATGGTTTGAATTCTGAATATTATTGATCAATACCATGGAGTGGAATTACTTCCATTTTAGTTTTAATACTTTCTTTGGGATTTTACAATTGTAAACAGAAATAAAAATAGCAAATGTAAACAGTACCTGATATCAAGCTCTAATTTTTTCTCTATCGATTTGGAGAATCCAAGAAGTGCACACAATGGTTTGTAAACCGCTGTTCCGGAATATCAGTAAATATAGAAGTTTTTGGAATCATATGTCATTTATGTCACATTCTATATTAAAACATTCTTTATCTATATTTTGAATGATTTCTTTGCATCAGGAAATGATCCATTAAAGAAATATTCAATTATAATAGCTTGTTTTTAAATTGACCATAATTACAATCCTTTAGACTTTAAACCATGACGTTCCAGTTAATTCTAACAGATTATTGGTGTAATCTTTTTTAATAACAAATTAATTAAAACTTCATTTATTTATAACCGTGTTGTCTTTCATTCATGATTTAATAATATTTACCCATTTAACTTACCAAATACAAATTACTAGTTTTGATTGGGCCTTCACAGCTCATGAGTTGGCCTTCTGGGTCACTTACCTGAAATAAAAAGAAACTGTTTAACTACACTTCATTGTTATCTCAAATCACCTAAATTGATTTGATCGTTACGGTAAAGAGACAGTTCATGAACGTACACTGCGGTATAAATCAAAAATAAACAATTAATCAAGTGGAAACGTACACAATTTATGGAAGGAACTGGAGTCTTTTAAAGTGTGTTAAGCAATAAACTTTATCTGCTACAACCTGATTTTTTATTCTTAATACATTCGAATAAGGGTCAAATACTTGGAGAATCATCAGATCCATTTAAAATAAAATAATAGTTTTCAAAAACATTGAAGCAATTTTCTAGAAATACCCATAGGTCTGTTATTTGGGAGGCCTCAGTGATTTGGTTGAGCTCCTCGAGAGACAGAGCTCCCATGATTTTTCTATCTTTTGGGTGGTCTACCTAACTGTTGTGGTGCTGCTGGTTAACCAAATTTCTCGATGCATACTAGTCTGTTCTGGTCCATCCAATTCACATGGCCACGCTAATATCTACTCCTATTAGCTTATTTGTTTTTGATAAACTGGGACTTCAAGATGAAATGAATTTCAATAGTAAAGTTTCTTGATAGCTATAAACGCTAATAAAAAAGTGTTGTAAGGTTCTGTCAAATTGTTACCATGTAGCCGGATTTCACTCTTCAAAGTAAATAGGTGTTTCAAAGGACCCCGCAAACTTCTTGAGGAAATGCCGCTCTCATTAATTTGAATTACTTTGAGATTTGACATTTTATACCATCCTGTTCAAAAGTCTCAAAGGGCCGTAAGTCCTAGAATTCCAAGGATTCAGGCTACACCTTTGAAGATCGATACGTCTAGATACATGACTAAGAAAGAAATACTAAGTAAAAGCTAATATTTCAGTTTATTTCTAGTACCATCATGAAAAATCGGTGAATACTTTTATATGGGCCTTCTCATTCAACTAAGACAGTCCATTGATATATATATATATATATATATATATATATATGGTCGAAGTTTTCTTCCGGTGTACATCCGTACAGCGGTTATGTAACAGCTTTTGAATGAAAATGCCAGATAAGATTTTGGCGAAACGTCAAGCGGGAGTTCAGCGGAATTCAACAGACGAACGGATGTACACCGGAAGGAAACTTCGACCACATAGCTCCATCCGTCATACAATAAGAACAAACATATATATATATATATATATATATATATATATATATATATATATATATATATATATATATATATATATATATATATATATATATATCGGTCGCCCAGTGGTCGAAATTCGACCATAATTGTTACAATTTTGAAGATGATATACCTATATGAATTTGCGAATTTCTACCATAATAATTAAGTCAAAAATTATTTCTCAAGGGATAATAATTTCAGTTTTGTTGTCTTACGGTTCCAATTAATGTACACGTACGTCGGTAAGGCGTATTCAATAAGCAAAATCAAATAACGTTCTGTTCCTGAATAAAAAAGAATATACAAATTTTCATGCCTACTATTGTTGAATAAAATATCAATACGAATACACTTCGAGAATTCAAAACGTCAATACAAATAAAGAATTTATAAACAAATCTTGATTTGAATTATTAGAAAATATTTAAAATAATTTTGTCCTCTAGCGGTGGAAAGTTAAATGGCGCCAGTTCAGCTATTATGGAAAATATAACGGAAAATTTTGGCAATTTGATCCAATTTTTTTTATTAGTAGCACTAAAGGCCGTCAACTAGCAATTACAAAACTAATGAAAATTGGTTCACAAACAGAAGGAAATGGCATTTGCGTATTTATGTAGATATTGTTAATAGAATACACATATTTAAAATGTGAATATGTTCATTTTAGGTAAAAGACATTTACCCCGTATTAAGAGGCAAGATTTTGCAGGAATGGTATGTCAAATAATAAATTAATGTTAAATAAAATATTTTTAAACTTTAGTTTTTCCAAAATGCTTTACGGTTATTTAAATATTTCACAATTACGATTTCAATTTCTAAGAAGAAAATGCAAGAAACCAACTCATTTGTAATTATAAAGAAGCAGTATAAATAACTACGATACAATTTTTATAAGGGTATTGCAATTGAAATCGATCAAGGTGTTCAGTCAATTTTGATATTTTAGGTGTTTTAGATATTTTTGGCATTTTTATGTATTTCACAATTTTAGTATTTTTAGATATTTCATAGACATTTTATTTCTTTGGAAATGTTGGATGTTTCCGAAATTTTTTAGACATTTTCTCTTCTCTGGAAACATTTGCTTTCAAGGGGCATCTTGAGTTTGAGGACTCTTAAAATCTTTTAATGCACCTGCATCTTTTACATGCAATGAAAGAGATAATGAATTTTCACGAAAATGTTATTCTCTTACTGGCCCTACAAAATTGAAATTGAGCATAAATCCGAATCACTTAAGGAAATTATTGTTTTACAAACAATTCTTTACATGACTTTCAAATAATAACTGACTTTTATGAACCACCTGAAATAGAAAACCACCACTATGTCTCTCAGTTTGCAAATATACCTAAGAGTTTCAGGTCTTGTTTTTTTTTCTCGAAAACTGTAGGGTTTTCTAATATTTTTTTCTAGAATAAAAGCACTTGTTAAATTGGAATAATCTATGTTATAAGTGATAGTGATATTATATATTGTTACTAAAACATTTTGCAAAAAAAACTCCAAGAGCCTAGAGCCGAATGATCTTATCCATTAATACTCTTGGGAAATTAGTATTCTCAATTGCAAAAAAGTTCCACAGGAGTTTGATTAGCTTTTATTAATTAAAATACAATAAAAAACATTATTTATGTCCAAACTGCCAATGCCAAACAGATAACAGTAACAGTGGCGCCATACGGCTTTGAGAGAAAATCATAAGATGGATTGACTCAAATGAGAAAGACGAATTAAATTAAACTAAAAAGTAACAAAGTTTGACCAGTTCCTAAAGTTATTCTACATCGGCATGCTATTGAAATAGAATCCGGAACAATTTTGTATTACATAATAATGACCATTCATTGGGCTCTAGCAAGTTTGCAACTTTCATTGCTTTGTAAATATGGTTTGCCAACTAAAATAAGAATTTTGTTCCAATTGATGAATTTATTTCTGATAATATCGTATTTATTAATTTAAATGTTATACTTCCAATTTAAAGATTCTCTTAATCTTTATCGTATAAATTTCATATAATTTGAATCAGTTTTCAAAAAATATGAATTTTAATTTTCAAGACAAAAAGTTAGATCTGGCAGCCCTGCCATCTTTGATATAGCGCCTTAATTTGAATTTTGATATTTCATAAGATTGTTTGGTGTAAGAATATTATGGCACGATAGTAAAAGTTGTAAATTCAATATGTAAAGTTCAAAGATTTCAGCTTCACTCACTCCGAAAAGTTTATAACAAATGTGAGTACTACTTATTTATCATTAATTAATAGCAGGTGCTAATATTTCTTTACATCTTCCATACAACACAGAAATAGTCATTGCTTATTATGTGTTTCATTTAAGGTAATGAAATTATATTGAATCTTAAGATTTTGGTTGAAGGTTTATTAATATGTACTTATGTTTTGTAGTTATTTGGAATAGTAAATATAACACCTTCATACTAACTTTTGGTTGTTGATTTTATTTTCTGCTTACGAGCTGAAATCGTTAAACTCTGAAATGTCAGAATAAAGATTCTATTTCGTTTTATTTCTTAATATAAGACTATTGAAATTTTTCAGTCTCAAATCAAAAATATTTTTGAAAAATGTAGGTATTGACTAATGTTTTGAATATTACATTTAATATTAATTTATTATTTAATATAATCTTAAATTAATCTTTAAAGGGATTTATTTTTTTATGTTAAAAATTATAACTACATATTTGAATATATTTAAAGGCGTCATCTTTCAACTATTATTAGGTAGCGAATCAATTAGTTACTGTTTTCTGTTCATGTATTTTATCTAATATACAATTTATTTTATATTACATGGTTCCATTCCTTCAAAATCCAGGTTTTATTACAAGGTAACCTGGACTTTTACCTAAAATAAGCATGTCATTGACATCATTTTATCGATGAGTATTTAAAAATAAAGACATTCAATGCATTTACTGCTTTGCTAGGGTAAGTTGGGTACATACGTTATTTTACAAAGAAATATATTTTTCTTGAACATATTTTTCCTTGGAAAGCGGTCAAACTACTGAGTAATTATATATGAAAAAAGCATTACCTGCTGTCAAATCATTTGAAGACCATCTTTGACAGTTCAGCATCAAGCGTTGTTTATTCTTCAGTAGTAAAATAGTCAATGCAGTAGATCAGTATTGGTTTTTCGGACAAATAGCAGTAACTTTCGTTTTAATTATTCTGTAAGTTTTTGTTTTAATTATTTTATTACTACATTATTTTTACAATCTTCTGAAGGTGTGGTGTAACAAATTGACAATCAGTGGAGGGTGGTTTTTATAAGGTTGTTGGACATATATATTTTTTGTATTTTATGAACTCGATTGAAACTGCAAATGACGAAAACTTTTAGGTTACAAAGTGCAATTCCGGCAAGAACTGTGGGGGGGAGGGGTCACCCATTTTTCAAAATTATTTGGAATACCTATATTTGATTAAATTCTCATTATTTTTCTTATTTCAATAGATTTGTCGATATGACATGAAGGATTGGGGGAATAGACATATACTTTTGACAAACGAACCTCAATAATGTTTACAATTTGATGAAATAGGGTCGAATTTCGACCACTGGGCGACCACTAGTTATACTATAAAATTGATGGTGGTATGTTATAGAACAAAAGATAAGCTTTCTCTTTTTAAAATCGTCAAATAGATTAAATGTGATACTACGATCGACTTTAATGCTTTCAAAACTCTAATAATTAAAGTAATCAAAACAATTACTAAGGTAAATCATATATAAACGGTAATTTTCTTTTCATACATTTATTGAATAACATTACACACAAATCATTGTTTTAACAATTTTTCAATATACCCTCTTGCGTGATCTACACACTTCTGCCACCGTTTTGGGAGTTCCAGTATTCTGTGTTCATAGAATTTTGAAGGCTAACTGTGCATGTGCTTCTCGGCTTCATTTCTTCCAAACTTCCAAATCGTTTTCTTCTTACTTCAGAGGCAAGATCAAACAATACTCATAAGAAGGCAAATCAGGGCAATAAGGAGAGTGCTCGTTGGTTTCCCAGCCCATTTTTTGCAGTGTATTCCTTGTTTTTTGTTTCGAAACGCGGCTTTTGCAAACGCAACGTCTGGCAGTAGTAATTTGCATTAACTGTACGTTGGCCAGGTAGAAAAGCGATCAGTAAAATTCCTTTAGAGTCAAAAAAATCGTGGCAAGGACTTCCAGATTAGAGGCGGCTTTTATTCTTTCTACTCTACTCCTTACTGGCCATTTTCGACTAGGCGCTTTAAAAAGGTCTTCCCTTCTTGCTGAAATCGATTCAGAAACCTTTGAGCGATCTCCGATCTCACCTGCTTTTGATCTCCAGTCAACAATCCATCGAGCACTAATTTTCTGGATCCAAGGTGATCAATGATAATTGATTGAACACTTCCATAGCTGACACTTAAATTTCTCAGCCACATATACACCCGATTCTGAGGCAGTGTACCCTCTCCACACTGTGCCTTCAGACAAGTTAAAATTTGTGAGGGTTTAACGCCTTCATTGGTTAAAAACTTTATGTAAATCTGTTGCGCAACAGACTAATATATCTCTTGCTCGGTCATGACTGTACTTGTACTGATCATACAATAGGTACTGACGACAAAGGTAAGCATTCGCGCGAACCCGGCTTGTTTCCCCACTTCTAATAAACCAAACATCTACTCCACACATCATCTACCTCAAAACGGCATTCTGAGCTGAATAGCAAAATTACCGTTTATATTTGATTTACCCTCGTATATAATGTAATTTCCTTGGGAAAAGCATTTTAAACGTCATGTCAGTTCGATGACATGCTATTCGTATTCTATTGTGAGGGGAAGTAATGTTCCACTAATATTTATGCGTTGTCGAGTACCAAAATGCAGAATTTGAAATTAAATTTGCATACATTAAAACAAACACGAAGGAATGTTAATATATGATGAGTTTTGCCGAAAGATTGGATAATTTCTACGTTTCATTTTCAGATTTATAAAAAAGTAATTTGATGCAGAATGGGAGCATTGTAAACATCACCAAAAATAAAGCGCTTTTGAAAAAATGCATTTGTGAGAAACCCTTTAAAGCCATGAAGCTGATAGGCAAGTGAAACTGCTTGCCAAATTTCATCGTTCTAAATTTTTTTAGGCAATAGCTACTAATGTTTGAAAAATGTGCTTTTTTCACATTTTTCGCGAGTAACTCACTGATTAATTAATTATTCTACTCTACTCTACTCTATAAATAATTTTGTTTCAGACACCTCATAAATTTTTTGCTATACCATTGTGATCTATAAGAAGCGAGTATATAAAAAAATACTTGTCCCCATAGTGCTGCCATATTTCAAACTCGATCTCTTTTTCCTACGTTTACAAATATACACATAAGCCATATTCGCATAGGCATTACGTCTTTAAGATAAAAATAGCATTTGAAAGGAAATTAAGGCTGGATGGTTTACACTCACGAAATAAGGAAATTGTGTAGTAAGAGTTCTCAAAATAAATTTGCCAATTGGATACATCTTTGAGGCAGTGTTGCCAAGATTTACTAAGATTTCACCTTGATGTGATATTTTAATAAAATTGTTTATTTTGTATTTAATTATTTGTAAACTACATATATGGAACACAGAGTTACTTTATGCCGAATTTTTAAAGTAGTTTCATATTCAAGTCATAGTCAAGTCCAATAAAGAATCGATGTCAAATGTTTAAACAAATAAAATTTGAGCTAACATTTTTCACTTCAATAACTCAAAATTCTTGTGCATTCACTTAACTACAACTTGTATGTATAGAGGGGGCCCCACAATGCTGTTCAGGTATATATTGTTTTAAATAATACTTTACTACTTACACATATAATAATATTTGTTATACCTAATAAGTTCCATGTTCACATTCTTAGTACAGTAAAACTAAAGTTTGTATTAAATACTTTATTAGCACCATAAAAATAATAGTTTGTGAAGATCACGAGATTTTACTGGGTATTCAGTGGAACTCTTATCCCAATTCACTTATAGGGATGTAACCATTAACCGATGTTTCGAGGTTCGGAAAAGCCGATCCGGAATGATTTGGATAAGGATTTGGTACCTGTAGATTAAAAGCACTGGGAAAGTAAACTTCCTAGACATTGTTCTCCAGTCTCTGGCTGTGTGAATTTGATTCAATTATTGAGTATTACCAAATGGCCAGAGGTACTATTTTAGTTATACACAAAATATGTGTTCTGACAGTACTAATTACTACATTATTGCAGGAAGTATCATCACTTTTCCCAGAAATATAGTCTGAGTTCAGGAGTGTATTTCTGGAAAGGCATTCAATACCGAATTTTAAGTTTATGAGTTTCCAGTTTTAGCTGCCTTGTGAAATTAAACAGATTTTGTAGAATAATGAGTGTTTGATTACGTTTAAGTTTGAGACATAGTCCATTTTCCTAAAACTGTTTCTCAGTTTGTCTTACCATTAATTTAATATTTTGAATACTTCTAAATAATTAACAGAATAACGTCTTATTGATGTGTTAAAATTCCATCATTATTATGTATATTTGAAGAACATCAAATTTTCTACATTTTCAGGAACTGTATTAAAGTTTGCTTATATATAACACTTCCAAGTTTCACGAATAATTCATTTACATAGTTTTAATCATAGATGCCTTAATTTCACAATCTTTCTCTCTCGTTCTATAAAAGCCTAACTACGCCCACACCTGGATAAAGGCCTCCCCACGAATTTTCTACTTTCTTCCATCTTGGGCTAATTGTTGACAATTTCGTCCCACTGTTGTTTTAATATCCTCTAACCAGCGCTTATATTCTCGAGGTCTCCATCGCACAATTCTGTTAGTCCATCATTTGTTTCCCTGCCTAGCCACAACATTTTATCTATTATATCTCCTACTTTTGTTTAGCGTCTTATCTCCTCATTTCTGTTGCGGTCTGTTAGGAGATTCCCAACATCGCCCTTTCTATAGCTCTCTGAGTTGCTATTAATCTGTTTGCCGAATAAATTGTGAGGGTGATGG
The DNA here is from genome assembly GCA_034190945.1 of Octodonta nipae. Classification (NCBI taxonomy): domain Eukaryota; kingdom Metazoa; phylum Arthropoda; class Insecta; order Coleoptera; family Chrysomelidae; genus Octodonta; species Octodonta nipae. The sequence goes on from CM067216.1 coordinate 120,397,835, forward strand.
TTTCCATTCAGCAAGAGAGAAGTAGGAGCAAACAGGTGTCGAATATTTTTTTTAGGTTTATAGGAATATCTGGATTTCTCAGAAGGGTGTTGAGTTTTCCCACTGCGGCCCAGGTCATACGAATTCTTTTTGTAATCTCTGTAGTTTGGTTTTGCTTGCCTAGTGTTATTGTTACATTTATGTTGACTTTCTCGGTTTCGTTTTCATCTATTTCAATTTTAACATTTTGTTCCGTCATCAACTTGGTTTTATTAAAATTAATTTTTAAGCAAAAGCAAAGTTCTTCCACTGTATTGCTTATGAGTAAAATGTCGTAGCGAATCCCTGGTGGGTCAAAAACTGTCTGTCTACTCCTATGCCCCATATCTCATAGTTTAATTTTTTGAACACATCTTCCAGTGCAAGAGTAAACAATTTTGGTGAGATAGTAACCCACTGACTAACTCCTTTTTTATTTATTTGTTTTGAGTAATTACATTATCCGTTATGTTTATTTGGATGGTAGCTTTGGCATATCTCTGGCTGGAGGAGATCTTTATATCTAGAGTCTACTCCGGCATTATTTATTCCATGGAATATTGCCCTTATTTCTATGGAAACAAATGCTTTATTAAAGTCTAGAATTTTTTTCAGGTTTCGACAATTATCAAATTTTGCTGTAACATATAGAGTTCCATGTTCGAACAAGTGGTCCCCAAAATTGACTGGACGTTACCCACTCCACAAAAACTTCCAGTTCGGAACAAACCTCTTGGCGGCGACGATTACTTGTTGATCCTTGGCGCTTCGTTATATGTGAAATTAAACCTATACGTATTTATTTTAGTTAGAACAGTATTAACAGAAAATACTTGATTTTCCCCCTTCCTTTATAGACAAGTAACCTGTCCACTCTAAACTACTGGCAAAATACTTGTTTGTTCCAGGAGGAAACTATTATAAATTTGCTGTACTACAAGATATCCTATAGACTTATAACTACCCTTCAGGTGTCAGTTTTACGACCACATTGAAAAATGAAAAAAATAGTAAAATAGTTGAAAAAATATGAAAAAAGTAAATAATTAGAACAAAGAGAATCGATAGAGATATGCATGTGCAATTTCTATAGAAAGATGGTATATAATTGTTGCTGCTTTTAGTTCACAACTGAAAAATTATTCTGTATTATATTAAAACAGATTCACATATGGAATAATAGATGTGCGACATATATACCTTTTAATAATGTCATCTGCAGCCGTTAGTAGCCATAACTCCATCTACCTAATTTAGACAGAACCTCGGATCTATCTAAACATATTTTCGACTTTAAAATTTTGGATTGATAAAATGTAAATTTCTTAGTTCTCTGAAGCAACACAAAAAAGAGACTGAACGATGGAAGCGAAAACTTCTTAAGAGTTATACTTCTCTGTTATTGTTATCTCCTCTTTCTGTTTCTATTTATTTGTGAACTCATTAGTAATGGTTATAAATTTCAGGAGAATTTAAATAATTGTCACAATTTTGTTATGACTCAAGTATTAATCCTAATGTGTAATTTAATTCTTAAATTAAATTTCTATAAGTGCCAAATAAAATTTGTAGAATTATTAACTTGCAAGTTGAAGCTCATATCCGATGAATTGTAAATGCGGTAAAAAATTTAACAAAAGGTGTATGAAATTAATGCCGTTCTTTCTGACTTCTGACATGTCATGTCCGTTATGCAATTTATCTCCAAGAGAGAATTGGAGTTTTTTTACAAAAGCAAATATTGTGCAGGTTTTCTATATTAATTGGATGTTATATTAGTTTATTTCCGATATATTATTGATATTCTATAAAAGAAGAAACTCATAATGTATTTTACCTGGTCTCTGTTTCTTACACAGTCTACTCAATTGTATGGGTATTTCAAGTTATCCAATTCATTCCGTTGCTCATCTATTTTCATATGTGTAAATGTGGACTCCGGTTAAGAAACTTTCGCTTCAAAAATGCCAAAGGGAATACCAGAAATATTGAAACAGCTAATGAAGGATAAGTGTACAGACTAGAATATCAAGTTTCAACAGACTGATTAACTATGGCGTTACAATTTTTTTTATTTTATAATACACAAATATTATCAGAAATATACCTATAATTCAAAATGTTGGCTTTCTTTGGGGTTTATGAAGATTAATTGAAATTTTCGAATTATTATTATTAGGATTTGAAGCGAACCATCGGTCAAACGCACAACTGGTTCCTCAGGTGGTTGATTTCTTAAGATCTGTTTTTATTTTATTTTATTAAAATGATGATAATGGTCTCTAAAGTAACAATTCCGTTTCTAACGTACCATTCGAGAGAGAATGAGACAGATAACTTTCATCTGACACCAATGCTGCCTCTTTGCTAGTGTTATTTTTCGCGAGAATCGCGAGTGTCTGCTTAGCCCGCGGCAGGCGGACGATCGGCCGAGCAGGTGCGGCGAGGGGCGAGACGCGAGGCAGATATGCAAGCGGGAAGTGCAAGTGCAGCGAACGCATTCAAGGCCAAACTGCATACCACATGCCGCCTGCTTCATGCTTGATGATAGTCGTAGAACGGCTACGGCTACGATCTGTGAGTGCCGCTTGCAGTTCTGTTGCTCCTGCATCGTCGTCGTTTATTTGATACTATTAAGTACTCTCGATTGTTTGTGCTTTTACGAAGGCATCTCTGCCGCTAAGCTTTAACCTAAAAACCCACTTGTCGAACTCCTTTCATATAGATATTACCATGTTACATTTAATCAAATATTTAACGTGCAATTTGTCATAATTCATTGTTCAAATAAGCGCCTACTAGGACAAATGAATATAGATTAAATTTCATCTGTATAACAAGATTTTCGTTCAGTTCCATATTTTGTCGTTAAACTGGTTATTTTTGGAGGGAATGAGAAGAACTGAAAACTAAAGAATAATATGAATAAAAATAAATTATACGAATATTGAGGCAAGAAAGTAAAATAACTTATAGCGAATGGAAAGAATCTTATTTAACCTAAATATTCAAAACAGGAGACAAATGGGTATGTTCAAACGATAGCGGAATAGCGATAATAACATCAATAGCTAGATTATTTGCAAATACGATCAAGACAAAATAGAAGAGGAGGGTGGTTTCCGAATAGTAAGATCATGTTTAGACAATATTCACTGCATTTGACAATTAATAAAGAAAACAGAAAAATCAATAGAACCACATAGGACGTTTATAGACCTGAAAAAGACATATAATAATGTACCAAGAAGTAACGTCTGGCAAGGAATGCGAACATATACATTAAAGAATGTCTGGAAATATAGTGCAGTCAATCCTCGGATATGGGATTTAAAATAAACCCACAGAGAATGTGAATAAATCAGTCTATAAAAAATCGAGCATTTCAATGTCATGGACATAGTAAAAGAATACCAGAAAACTGATGGCCAAAAATAATTATAGAATGGTAGCCAAAGGGTGACAGGAAGATGTATGAAAAGGGACTAGAAATGGGAAATGGGAAAGCAGATACCTGTGGAAACAAAAAACGGCAAACCCAGAAGCGTAAAAAAAGAAGAAAAAATAAGAGGTAGTTTTTAACTAATAGCAAATAAAAAAAACACTAATTAACAACTAAAAACAAGACATACTATTTTTCTAAAAAAAATAAATAACAACTTATCTGTTACAGGAAAAAATTTGGAGGAGAGAAAACCCATGAATAGACAAAATAACTTAATTATTATTAATTTATTTAAGTTACTTTTGTGTTTTTAGTTTATTTATTTTACGCCTATTTAAAATGGAAAATCAAAAATCGAAACTTCAAAACAAAGTAACAGAAATATTAGAAAAATTATGCATAAAACTGTACAGGATGAAGTATTTTTCAAAATTATTTTGAATACCTTTTTAAATTTTTTTATTACACGGAAGCCAATCAAAGACCTCCTCAACACCCTTACCGAAAACACTTACCTATTTTGTTACTTTAAGAGATTTGTCAATGTGACTGATAATTTGTAAGATTTCAACATTTTGACTAGTCTTATTTTATGAAGGGGTTATTTCGAACTTGGTGAGCATTTTTGTAGTAAGCCCCATACAACAAACCCAGTTTTTTCAAATTGGTTAAAGATAATGATATAATTAGTTGCAGATTGTAATTCTTATTATTTTTTTTTTCATTAACAATTAATTGTTTAACAAATCTCGTATACAAGAAAGAAGTTGCATATATTGATTTCAGGCTTTGCTGATTTTATTATGGAGAACAACTTTTTTCTTAAATGTTAATAATAAAACCGTTCTCCATATGATTTGACTTAAGTTTAAATACTGTGTGTACAGAAGAATGAGAACTTCAGTCTCCTTTGAAGTGGGCTGATTAACATTAATTTTCATATTATTTTCATCTTATCTTGACTTAATTTCATTTTAGTAATCGAATAACGACCATGATATTAATTTAGTACATGCGCCCCCTTCAAATTTTATCGTAAAATTACAAGTTTTTTTCCGATTTTTTATAAAAAAATGTTTGACATCACTGAAATATGGGATCTCTAACAGATCTTCCCTGATAGATTGTAGGTTAAACTGTGTAAATTAGTCAATTACTTAATGAACATATAAAATAATAAAACTCATATAAAGAGACGAATTGAGAACTTTATTATTTTTTTAATTCGGCGAAAAAGCAAATAGGCTGTGGCAGATATAAGAGAGATCCTAGAAGATAAACCATTTACGTGCGGTATCCTGTAAAGCAAATTGTTCTTTAATTTAGACTTTCAAAATAAATGTGAATGAATATTATATAAAATTAAACTGATATTATCGTTATAATGTCAGTTTACTCGGGTTTTCCTTCCTCACTCCTTATCTGTGGTAGATAAATCTTTGAAATTTGTAATGGAGACAGAGCGTAGTAGAGGCAATTTCGAAAAATTTCCCGGATTACCGAGAGGTATGCACTATTTCTTGAAGATTGCCTTGTTATTTTACTATTCATCCCGGGAGCGATTATCAATTATGCGGATGATTTCCCGGAAACCACCTGATACATTTAGTATCCACGAGTTCAAGATGTGCTCTCTCGAGTTCTTATTAACGTATGTCCGCAAATGATTCATTACCGATGTACAAGATGTTGAAATCTTTAGATTTATTCAGTTTTTTTCTTCTGACTACTAAAGTTTTCGAGATATTTGGTACAATTTTGAAGTATTAATGCCTCTATGAAGGTTTCAAGAATAAGATCATAGAAACGGTAATGAAAATCTACAGGGTGGTACTTTTTCAGGGGTCACATGTTCTTTCTGCCCCTAGAACATTTTTTAGTACGCCCCTGACTATTCTAAATGAAACTGTTATGAATTTGCAATTTTTTTTATTTCATGCGATTTTTTCGTATCTGCCACTGTTTTTGTGTAAAAATGATAAATTTCATGTGTAACGCAAAAACAATCTTTCTGAGAGGCAATATGCTGTTTTAATTTCAAAATCATTTAAAATAACAAGTTTACCTAACTTTGAAAGATAAGAGATGAACTTAAGTGTTCAAAATGGCCATTACACAGGAGTCTAGACGTCGACATATAGATCTTCATATTCGATTGAAAATTCCAGGTTAATCTTGAATAACTCTACAAAAAGCAATAATACGTTTTGTTAAGTTTTCTAGCCTTGAACAGAAGTTCCACTATAAACCAACGTTTTTAAATGTCCCCAAGTTGAAAAGTCTATCGAATTTAAATCAGGTGAACGAGCTGGCCAAAAATCGAGGTCCACCTCGACCTATCCAGCGATATGGTTCGCTCAAATATTGAGGTGCTCTTATACTAAAATAGGCAGGAGCTCCATCGTTCATAACCACAATATTTCGAAGGGAACAGGCATACTTTCCCGATTTTTATAACTGTCAGTGCTTCTTTATATATGTATATCCTGCTAAGGTCCCTTTCGTCTAGCACTTCGAAAAGTTTGTACAAGGCTTTTTCTAAGTCGACCAACATGAGGTGTCTATTCATATTACTTGCTGTTCTTTTTCTGTTATTTTTCTAAGAGTGAAAACCTTGCCCGTGCAGAATCTGCCGGTGTGAAACTCAGTTTCTTCTTCTGTTTCTGTAACCTCATTTTCTATCATTTCCTTTAGAATTATGCGGTAACACTTCCAATCGATCTGGTTAAACTTATGCCCGTGTAATTCTTGCATTGTCTTTTGTCACCTTTCTTATATGAGGTAACAGACGCCACATTCCATTCATCTGGTACATCTTCTTCATCTATTAACCATTTATTATAATAATTTATATTTAAAAAAGAACCGACTTCAGCTGACTTAAAATAAAAACCGTTAGATACCGTATGCAATCAATCACTATTTTCAGATATATCTTCTTTTTAATCTGATTTAAGGTACAATTCAATTGAAAATTTTAGAGTATTCTTATCTCTCTCTTTTTCTCCCTCTCTCTTTGTCCCTCTCTAATTTTTATTCCTTGTCTATATTTTTCAAATATATTTTAACTTTTTCATTTGTTGTATTATTTGGACCACTTTCTATAAATGTAACTCAAATTCACTCTTTATTGTATCCACACTGTATATTCTTCTGTGTATTAGTCACCCCTATATAACTTATTGGCCTATCATTTTCTGAATCACCCTGTACAACTATAATTCAACTTAACACAATATTACAACGGTCCTGATATCTCTAACACCACCCTGTATAAGTATACTTCCTCTCCACACTATAGACTCTTTCTATTTTCGATTGTTTAAATTATTCCTGTATACCAATGATTTTACTTCGACACATATGTCTAGTATTCCATTTATGCAACTGCTCATGGTCTACCCTATACAATCAAATTCACTTTTTGGACCGCATTTTTTGACTATAATTTTACGCTACCATTTATTTCAACCTCCCGGTATAAGCAACTGCTTCTAAAAATTTTTGAACCCATGTCTATAATTATACTCCGTCCTACGTCCTATAATTCAAATATCCTAACTGCTTATGCTTATATAACAATTTTTTGATACACCCTGAATAACAATAATTTTACCCCACCCTTACTTCAAACACCTTGTATAAGCAATTACTTATATTTCACACTATATAACTTTTTTAAACCGCCCTGTATAACTCTAATTCTACTCCACCTTATATTTCAACCATCCTGACAATTTTTAAAGCCTGTTGTATAACTATAATTATTCTCCGTCACACAAATATCCACTCTGTATAACCATAGTTTTGCTCCACTCTTATACGCAACTACTTATTTGCCACCCAATACAATATTTTTGGAACCACCCTGTATTATTAATTCAATTCCAACTTATGTTTCAACCATCCTATGTATACAACTGCTTATGTATTACCTAATAACACATGCACGCCCGCACACACAGGGGCGGATCCAGAAGGGTGCTTCCGGGAGAGCGATTTCATGTGTCAGGGGGGCGATCCTGTACTAAATTTACCTAAATATAACTTTAAACTCTGATTTATTGTATTACTACATTAAAATTCTGATGGTTAAATCCATAGAAGTGACATTCTTCCAGGCTCTTGGAGTTACGATTATCTCGTTTTAATATTAAATTTACTAACTTAAATTTTCGTTTAGATAAACTAATGGAATATTTTCTGCCATTTCACGCCACTATAAGCCCCGTAACTTAATTTCGACTCTAAAATAAACTTACTTCAAACGAATCAAAATGAATATCATTACGATATACTTTCATGGCATATCATGACAGTTAAACTAGATATTTATGATGAAAAGTTGACATTTACCATGTTGTTTACAGTTTTTTGCATATATTTTTCCGATTTCCAGAAAAATGGTAAGTTTTATGTTATAGAAAAATATACGGAATCAAGCTGAAACATATCTTTGTAGAATACAATTTATAATGTTCAAATTTCTTGAGCGGTTTTAGAGAAAACAGTGGAGATTTATTGAAATTCACTGAAATGTAGTCCCTTATTTATTTTTTTTTTCTAATTTTCTAGAAAACCGTAAATCTCATGTTATATGGGATCTTTCTGTAATGGTTCTTAATATAACATAGTTTAAATGATCAAAAATTGCTCAAGCCGTTTTTGAATAATCCCTCGTCATGCATAAAAAAAAGTTATGAGGAATACAAATATATATTTTTCATATTTTTAAAATTAATTGTTTACAAGATATTAACATAAAGGTATAAAAAATTTTCATTTCTCGCTTTATTTCCGAAACTATACTACCTAAAATTTGGAAAATAATTAGGGGTACTGTGGCTCACTTGAAATTTATAAGAAAAATTATTAGAAAACCCCCATAGTAATTTTAGGGACAAATTATACAATTAAACTACTTACATTTTGAAAAACATATTTTATTTGTATTTTTAAATAATTTGAATAACAGATTTAATAGTTTATAATTTAAAACTTGACATATTTTGCCCTTTATCTTCCAATCTGCAGAGCCTCAAAACTCAGACAGTAGATTATAAAAGGCTTCTCTGAAGTTTATTAGTAAAATAAAACTCTAATGTTAATTTTTGGGGGCCAAATTACAAAATTAAATACATATGTATTCTGATAAAAATCAAGCGAATCCTGAAGCAGATAAAATAAAAAGTCTATGTGTTGAAAATCAAAGTGTATATTTTTTATAAATTTAAAACGCTTCCTTTAAAAGATATTAGGGAAAATATAAGAAAAAGCACTCATTCCCTGCTTGTCTGAAAATGGAATATTAGAATCTTGAAGGTGGTACGGAACCCTTAGTATGCGAGTCCAACTTGCACTTGACCAAATTATTTATTTTTCATCCTTAATATAGATATGAGTTCAGTCAAGGTAATGTGACTTTTACTTTCTAGGCTATTATTTACAAGATAATTTCTAATGTGTTTGTGAATAGCTTTTGCCATGTTACATCACCTTTGTGACTCCCCGGAAAATGCAAGTTACCTAATGGGTTACTCTATATAATATGCTGCTTAGCATTTCTATTTTGTCATTGCTGGTTGCTATGTACTTAGTTTTGCATAATTTTGTAATAGATACATTTTGATAGAGAGTAAAAGAGCATAAGTTAATTGTATTAGCATAAATAGATGATTATATAGAATATAGATGAACAACATAAGAAGGAAGAAAATATATTAATATTACAGGTTTTACAAATTAATTAAAAGAATATATATTATACTAATATTTTCGGAGCAGCTAATCATTTAATTTGAATGGAAGAATTGCTGTATGTTATTGCAAGATAGAATATCTAAAATAAGAAGTTGATATTTAATATTGTTAGTTTTATCGATGATGGTGGAGACGACTTACATACTAATGGTTCTGATTGTTTTTAATTAACAGGAAATACAAACCACATTCTTGTTTCAAATTTGTTAGAAACGTAAAAATATAGCGATGTTATCGGGTCTTTGGCGTCACCATAAAAATCAACCAAAATTGCGGCTTCCGATTGTCTGATATAAATCTTGGACGAAAAACGGAAGCGGTCCTACAAAACTTTGCAAGATAATTTTAGCAATTACCACAAACAGGTAGGACTTATAATTGATAGGAGTTCTGTATTTCATAGAGGGTAATATGGAGAGAAACAAATTGTCAATTGTGAGTGGGTAAGGCTGACGCTGGGTGAAAATTTGTTTAAATATATGAACACACTAGATATATATATATATATATATATATATATATATATATATATATATATTCATATTATATATATATATATAATATATATATATATATATATATATATATATCTAATTATAATGAAGGCTGTTAAATATATTCAAACGAATCCGGATTAATAAGTGTAATGAGAGCTTTCGGAATCCTTCGTCAGTCAAATACTGGTTACAAATATTGTTGTTATTATAAGTACATGAAATAAATGGTAACTTACTAAAGTTGAGGTTCATAAAATTAGCATCTCTAGCAGACGTTTCTAAATTTGCCATAGGTCTAATATTATAAGGGATGAGAGTTTTTTTTTAAGTTTAAGAAAATAAATAAATAAATAATTTCCAGACTTCCAAAAGTAAGAATATATGCCACATCACATATAACAGTCAAATAGTATCAACTGAAGATTGACAGAAGAGTTTGCTGTTATTCATTATCCGGTATAAATCACATTTCCCGTACATCAGTCCGTCGATTAATGCTGTTATCATAATATTGATGAAAACCATAAGAAATTTCGTTTATATTACGTTCTATAAAATTTTTGTATTTTCAAAATATATTATTAAGACAATGTATGGCTAAAGAGCAATTGAATATCAGTGATGTTATTCCAGATGTTTGCCCTATGTACGTAGCAGGACAATCATTGCAATTAATTTTATATACTACGCTTAAGGTCTTTACTCACCAACCGTTTGGATTTATATGCAAATCTTATACTACGGCTTACAATTTTGGGAGTAATATCTTTTTGGTGATTTATTCAATAAAATTAAAGACAAAACACCTAAAGACCTTAAGTCAACGTAGTATATAAAATTAATTGGGTCCTGCTAACATAGGGCAAACATTAGAAATTTTAGGTGATATTAGGCACTCTTTAGCCATACATTGTCTTAATAATCACCACAGTGCGGATGAAAATACAAAAATTTTAGCTCTAGAACGTAATACTAAAACTTAGAAATGGTTTTCATCTATAATTATGATAACAGCATTAATCGGGACTGATGTACGGGATCTTAATGTGATTTATTGTAACCTGTTGAAATTGGATAATGATAGCTAACAGCAAACTCTTCTGTCAATACTTCAGTTGATACTATTGACTGATACTAATATATATGTGTATATATGTTTTTGTTTTTGTGATATATATTTGCATATATTACTTACTCTTGTCTGGAAATTTAATTTATGACATTTCTATGGTTTCACATTTATATGTCATCAAAAAATTCAAATTTAGATCTATTTTCATTAAACTACAATCATAAAACTAAATGTTACATTTTTTAATTCTCTAGAGATGCTAATTTTATTTTTTGAACTCAACTTTAGTAAGTTACCATTTATTTCATTTATAGTACTTATAATAACAACAATATTTGTAACTTTTTCAGTATTTGACTGACGAAGGAATAGAAAGCTGAGTACACTTTTAATCTTTGGGCTACCCGCAATTCGTTTGAATATATATATATATATATATATATATATATATATATATATATATCTAGTGTGTTCGCGTCAGCCTTACCCACTCACAATTGACAATTTGTTTCTCTCCATATTACCCTCTATTATATTAAATATTTATCCGGGAATGCATGTTCATATTGATTCATAATCCTGCAGACGTTTCGCCAAGGTCTCACTTGAGAATGCCAATCAATATAACGAACGGATGTAATAAATAATGATCAGTGATGACAGCTTACACTCGTTTGAGTATATGGGAAATTCTTTAGGTCATTATACAATTCCTTTACCGTTTGGTATTTTTTGAAAAAATAAATTGCAATCTTACAAAAACTGTTTGAAATGAGATACCTCTCAATAAAATGCAATTTTCAGTCAAAAATGATTGAGAAAATTATACTTTCTCAATGATTTTAAACAAATTACTTACAAAAAAGTGTTTTGGGGGCCGCTGAACAAGAATCCGTTGTCAGATTTAAAATTCAAAATGGCAGAAAAAAATGGCAGACGAAATTTTTTAAAACAATTCCCATTTACACCAAAATTACGTTAGGGTTGTTTTAAGGATCTCTGATCAAGAATTAGAGGTCGGATTTGCAAAGCTCAAAATGGCAGGTCCAAGATTTAAAATTAACCGATTTACGCCAAAATTGGTGTATGAGGGTTTTTAGGTCTGATCACCAATCAGAGGTTAATACCAGAAGTTACTTGTTAACTAACTTTTAGAAAATCTTTACAATGTATCACTTTATTGATTTGGGGTTACAGTGATCTACATTTTTTTCGTATAATTAGAAAATTATCATGATCAGAGATCCCAAAACCCCTATATACCAATTTTGGCGTAAATCCCGGGTCAATATTACACAAACCAAGTTGCGTGTTACCAGAAAAAGCACGACGCACAACATGAAAAATATCCAGAAAGAACTCAAGTCTTAAAGTCTAGAATCATCTCAGGAAAAAAGTATTTTATTAATTTGATCAATGTATACATACGGTTGTCAAACATGGATAATAAAAACCAAAATCACACGAAATCTTCAAGCTACAACATGTCTACGTAAAGATATATGATAACAATCAAAAAGAGAGACAGACGTAGAATAGTGTGGATGAGACATATAACCAAGGTAACAGATGTCATCTACAAAGTAAAAAAAAGCATTGGGCAGGACATTTGACAATACGAAAGCATCAAATGGACAACAAAAATCACTCAGTGGTATCCCAGGGTGTTAAAGAAACCCCCTAAGAAGATGGGATTAGATATTAGGAAAGTCACCTACAAACCTAACCTAACCTAACCTACAAACCTGATCTTTACAAGCCAAGAATAGTGGCGAATAGAAAGAAATCAGAAACAAATATTTAAGGGTGGCTACATCAATAAAAACTGGAGGAATGTAGCTGAATATACGAAGATAAATCCTGAAACAGGTCATATTTTATCTATGAAATTACCCTTGTTAAATAAAATTATTTACATGTTCCTTCAACACCTTTGGGGTAATAACTTCCCTTAAAAAATTAAATGAAAAGGGAAACCGTTTTAGAAAGTTTTCAATTCTATATTCAGCAATATAGAACTTTTTGATTTTTGGACGTTGGCAATAAAAAATCAATATTCTTTAACAGCAAGGCGTCATAATCTCTACAGCAAAAATGAATTTGACAGGAAAATATCTTCTTCTTATCTTCAAATTGATCCAACAATGGGTCTTATTGTCGTTGAGCTGATATTCCTTAGAGCATAGACTTCTGGAGGTAGCTTGCAATACATAAATATCTTGGCAAGACTAGAAAAGAGAGGGCAATAGATACAGTAACAGGCTAATTCACTCGATTGGGAGCTGTTTCCAGCCACCAAGTGAAATAGCCTGTTACTTCCTATATTTCCGTCTCTTACTAGTCTAGTCACGCGTACCTCCGGAATGATAAGCTCTAAGTGATGTTCTAATTGTCAATGAACAAATTGGTGCCTCTATTAATTAGACTATCGCTATAATTTATGTATGTATAGGGTGTTTATGAATGCAATAGCAGATTACATCGTAGGCTGAGAGGAAAAGTTAAAGGTATAGATTCGCTATAGGTAATTTAATTGAAGTTTTACCGTTTCATATTGCATGCTTCTAAAAAATTATAAACAATTCAAAAGCGCTCAGTAATAGTGTTGATAAACTATTGTTCCAACTTTAAATATTTACTATTCTGGAAATAAATAATAATAATTATTTCACCGAAATTAACAATTAGTGAAAAAACAAATTTCACTGAAAGCAACGCTGATGATAAAAAGTAGCAAAAATTCCAATGCATTTAAGAAATTAAGACAGGAATACTGCAGATATATTCGAGAGCAAATGGGAGAGGTCTGAAATCTGAAATCATTATTAATTGACCTATATTGATGCGATTTTTCTTAAATGATAATCCGACTAAATGTCTACTATTTGCGGAGACTTGTATCCTCAAATTGAAATTTAGGAGGTATGCTAAAGATTTTTATTCAAACTTAGGCTAAACCATTATTGTTAAAATTCTCGTATCAATATCAAAATGTTAAATAATAAAGGTTACGTAATACTAATATGCCGAATGATTAATTTAACTTTTGAGATACTTATAACGGTGATTGTGAAATGTCAATGGAATAAATAATTATATATAATATAAATTCTTTAACTAATAAATAATGTAAGAATTAAATATTTAATTATTATAAGAATACAACAAATAATCCAAATAGTTTATCGATAAGGTCTGAAGAGTTTTGAATAAAATTTTATTGAGGACTTACAACTTATAAACATTTGTTAAAAAGTCTCTTAACTGCATTATTAATGTTTTTCGTTTTCTTGTGAAGAAAACGGAAAAACTTAAACAATTTGTTACAAAATAAAATGATTAAAATAAGTCGCGCCACACAGATCAGGCATTAGTCAGACTGGGTCACACTGAATATGTGAGCACATTTTATAATAGACTGCAAAAACAACATCGCACGATGATCGCACTTGCACGAGTGCAATTTCAGCAACTTCGGTCTTCAGGCGAGAGGCACACATATTACGATTCAGATTTGTCATAAAGCTTATATTATAGTATTAAGACGTTCTTTTGTTAAACAAATACTTTATATGTATTAATTGATTTTTCAAGTAATACAATTTTGATGTAAAATTAATATATTTTTAAAAATATTGTACATGAACGCAAGGTCATTACTGGCGCAGTCAGTAGGATTTGGAACGGGAAAATACCAAAAATAACCAGTCTGAAACCAGTTAATTCCCAAGAATTATACTGATTTATTTTCATATGTGTAAGTGTAACGTTTCGTTAAGAAGCTCTCGTTTCAAAAAGTATTTCTACAAAATGTAGATATTAACAACTGTCTCTGTTTTTTTTACAAATAAAACTAAGTTGTATGAATAATAAAAGATCAAGGTAGTGTGGTCTCGATAGCTCGGTCGGTGACGAGGTGCCCAAAAAATGTAATGCATTTTAATACAATACATATATATTTTCATATATGTAAGTGTGGGCCTCCCGTAGCTTGCCCTGCAATAATAATTTGATAGTTGATATATGTTTACTCGTGATAATGTAAGAAAATGTTTGGTATATATATAATCTCCTACAATATTAAAAACTTTTACTTTATGGAGCTGTTTTTATTATATTCAGCCTCGCAAAGAATCCATTCTGTAATTTCACTAAACGTAATGTAAATAATATAAAATACATGTGAAATATATCCACCAATCTAGATGAGCGCTCGTAACAAAGAAACAGGTGATACGAAACAAGCAAACAAACCTCCTTAAATGGAGATACAAATTTTTTGTTACTTTTTGCCAATCGAGCTGTGTAGTTCAGTCCTTCTTCTAGCTCGAAGAAGCTCGAGGGGAAGCGGAATAACCAACGAAAGAAAAAAACGACTATCGATGCGGCATGTTTCCGCTATAACGACTCCGTGGTAGTCGCGATCGCGATGTTGATGATGGCGAGAACCGTCGCGAGATTTCAAGGCCATAGGTCTTAGTTGGCGTTGACCCTTATCGCAATGAAGGATAGCGGGAGCGGACCAACTGCACACACGTACCTGCAAATACGACTTGTTGACTGAGATCCAGCGCGATTTTGTTTAACTGAATTAATATTTTTTTACAAGGAGTAAGGGAAATGGATAATAACAGCTTTAGGGGCAGTTATATGCATATAGTATAGAACTGCGCGATTTGTATTGGAAAACTTATAGAGAAACTATTAGAAATTGCAAAAAAGTTTTGAAGATATAACTCTTCACTGTTCTATGGATGAATTTATGGATAGTTCGGGCCAAAGACATACTCAGGCCAGTGTTTCGGGGAGGATTTTACTTATTAATTATATTTTATTAATAATCTCTGTTTCTTTTCGACAACACCTATTTTCGTGAAGTTCTAAGGACATTAATAATTGAACCGTTATTACAGATAATTGGGGTTAATATATTCAAACAAGCTGAGTTAAGTGACTGATAAAGCAATTCTTGCTTACTGTTTTCTCAAACTTATTTATAACATCTTCGAATTTATTTTAATGGTTCTCTTGGAAAATAACACCATATTGAGGAAAATGGCTATATATTAAAATAAATCTAATATTTCAAAGTCTTATTCTGACAACGAATTCAGAATATAAGGCATTTTTTCCTCAATGTGGTGTTATTCCCCAAGAAAAACATTAATATAAACTGTTGATTATGACAACATTCAATATTATCCTACATAATTCTGGAAATTTTTTTAAATAGATGGTCTGGTCTGCAATAGCAGGTGACTGAATCTGTGCCAATCTGATGAATAATTTTTGTACTGGACAGAGCTCTTCATGGGTTCACTATAGGACTATAGGTTTTGACACACATATATCCAAGAGTGTCCTCTTTGTCTAGTTCGTAGGGACAGTGGATTCAAGTAATTCATCTGAGAAGTTTATTTTTTATGTGGTACATAACACATAGAGTAGAAGTAGTATCTCTTGGTACTGTTGTTGCTATTGTCGTGCTCGTGTTCGAGCTATTTTAACACAGATATTTGTTAATTATATTAAAACATCTGAATATATTGTATAGTGTTGTAAGATAATAATGAGTGTATAGGTAGAAATTACAATATGTTTACTGTATAATATTAGTGAAAGGTAAATATTATTAATATAATCTTCAATTTTTTATTACGTAAGTATATTAAGATTAAGTAAGGGAGACATATTTGTATTAGTTTGGTCATTTAAAAAATGTGGTGAATTTTTAAGTTAATTCCTTACTTTTTTGTTCTAGATGTAAAATTTAGAAAGGAATGAACCGAAACAATCAACAGATATTTGTCATTTTGTGGTCATCTTTGGCCAGGAAATCTTACTGTAAGATATTTAATTTTACATAATTTTTGCAATATTCTTATTTTTTCACTGCATTTTGTTTGAGTCTAAGTTGAAGGTTTAAATATTTAACTGTCACCTACTTCAGGGGCTCCTCAGGACTTCTTCATAGAAATTATAAGTATTAGAATTTCCACATGAACAAACATGTTATTTCTGGGATGCAAGAGCTTGCCTTGCTTGTTAATCATTATAAGGTGGGAACAAACTAGCAGAAAGCTCTAAAGGCTTTCATAATAAATTGCTCAATTATTAAACAGGGGAATATTTATGGAAACATTTTTAAGCCCTATGACAGCTGTGACAGTTATGACCCTGTAAAAATTGAACCTGTAACTGCTGAATTATCTAGGTTTTACGACTAACTTGCAATTTTAATATATATAATGTGCATTCGGCGAAGACGGATTAATGTATTAATCTACATCATTTTGGAGCAAATTTACGTCCAAATGGAAACCATTATCGATGAATCGATTTAATACAAGAAAGCAACATTGAGTTAAGGTAAATAGCTAAAAATGCAGTTAATTAAATGTTTTAACAAGAGCAACCATTATCGAAATGGCCAGGAGTTTTGTTCCTAGAATATTCTAGGACAAGCGTAAGAGTATTCCCCAGAAAATGGGATTCAGAAAGGATCGAAGATTCAATATATACTTTTAAATTAATCATTGTCCAGCTGGAATATTCGGCCTTCCTCCACCTATTAATATAGCTCATAAAGGAAAAGGGTTTGACGGGAATTAGCTAAAGAACATAGTGAAGAGACAAGTGATAGATAGATAAGCCAGGCGATCCTTCAAAACTAAACCCTGCTAGGAAGACCTGCAACACAAAACAATGTTCTAAAGACATTACCGATGGTTAACACCGATTATAGCAAAAAAGTGTTTCTAGATAGAACGATTAGTTTCATAGCTAGGTGAAGATTTGTGAGATCGAGAGAACCACCAACCAAGAGTAGGAGTAGTGTAAAGACGCACAACTATGGCCAGTTGAGGTAGCAAATCAAACTTCTACAAAGAGCAAATCAGATGCTTTTAGGCACTAATCAGATTGCAGATTAAGTCAATCGAATAAAGAAAGTCAATCTAGATTTTCACGTATTCCATTTCTAGTGAGATTAAGTTTTAAGGTACCCAAAAATTCCTATCTTCATCTCTGGTTATGGTATTTGGTGCCATGCATTCTCGAAAAACATATAGGTTAAAATTATTTTTGATGCCTAAAAACTTGTCCCTTTTGGCAAATTTCACTTTTCATTTTCAATAGTACAAATTTGTAAAAAATAACTTATAAACATAATACTATATTACTATACAAAAAAAATATATATAATCAAAATTGTATATTATCATTAAGTAAATTGAGGTAACAATGTTGTCTACTTTAGTACCGCAGTTGTTTTGCATACAAAATATTGCTGTCCCGGAGCTGAGTCCAATGTTATAAAGGGCTATATCTGGTACGTTTTCATCGATGGCGCTGTACTTGAATATCGTTGTCAAAGTAATAGGTTTGGAACTTTATTAGGATTGTAATTGTACTTTTTCCTTGAAGTAAATAATAATTATTTCACATTGTGTCCTCAACAAAGAATAACATCTGAACTACCCTGCTTTACCACCTAAATAAATACTTAAAATAAGTGTATTAAAAATTGGTGTACCTCATTTCGTTGGACAAGTAGTAATTATTAAAAGAAACCATCTCCTTTGCGCGGGAAAATTAAGCTAGACGATTAAGTCGCTTGACAGTCATCTGAGGAGGTAACTGTGTTTATTGCGTGAGCGCTGCGTTACAGCTGTCGAAAGGTAAGTAATAAAAATATTTGCATTATTAGTATTCTCATAAATAGATGTTTGGGTATAGATTTGGAGAGTGACATAACATTTCTTCTTTGTTTTTCCTTTCACATTTACAAAATAATAAAATATTTACCACTGCATTACTGCGTCACTGCATTACTATAAAGAAGTAACACAGTTTTATTGGTAACGCAGTCACTTTAGATGTACTTTAAAATTATTAAATGTATTGTACTACGGTTAAATTACTTCTTGTATTCTAGAAAGAAGCTTCTACAATAAATAGCTTTGGCAAAAAAGCAACGTCAACCTCATCAAAAAAAAAAAAAGATACGACGAGATCGTCAATAAGCTGTACAACAAATTATGGTGATCATACCGGCTTCCACACCAGAGACCTCAAGTTCACCTAGGTCTAGGAACCAAAACAGAAATGTAATAATTATAAAAAGAGATATCAAAAAATTAAAAGGTTAACAAAGTGCAGTCTCATCAGTTTGGAGAGTTACGAAAGCAAGTGCTGTTATACAGAGGCGGTCCGAGAAGGCTCAGAGAGGTCAAAACCCTTCCTCACCCCTGCGAATCGTGCAAGACAATTTCATAAAGCTCTTGAGAAAATTAGAAAAATTAAATAAAAAAGTGGTTTTGAAAACAATTTTGAAAAATGCGTGACTCCCCCAAAATTTTTGGTCAGGATCGGTCTTAGCCGTGCCAAGTATAACTTACTAATAACGTTTATTCCTCATCTGCCAGATCTGGCGACGAGTACCTTCAAACTTTATGCCACAAACAGTTTCTAATTTAAAATAAACACAATTGATTCAAAAGGAAAATATCAGATGGTTTTTATGTTTTAGTTTAGAATTAAATTTGATTTTTTGTGATTATTTTAGTAAACTTATTTTTTTTAAGTTTGTCATTTAATTTTTTCGCTGCAAATATCAGTGCGTTATAGATTAAACTATTACCATGCTATGTCAACAAAAGATCATTATCAAATATATATTTAAATTTTGATCCCATATACTAGAGGAATTAGAACATTTAGACATTATTTTATTAATGTGACGATTGTTATTATTGAAAAATTATAGTAGCTAGTAGCTACTATTGTTATGCTATTCTAAAGAGTAATGTAATGAATGGAGAGCTCCAAAACATTCACCGAACTATGTGTGCTTGTTACAACTACATGTAGTAATTAAATAAGAAAGGGGGGGAAGGGCGACTTTCAAGATCCAGTTCTAACCTCGTCAGGCAGAATATTTCGTAGTTGTATATAGTCTTAATTGAAATATAAATATTGAACACAAAATGATCCGAATCTAAATTTGAGCTTAACCTCAGGCTGAAATTAATAAGATAAAGTGATGCTAAATCTCTATAAATATCCGCAAAAACTTTCTATTCAAACTTTCACTTTTAAAGAGCAATAGTTACAATCACAACGAACGTATGTATGTGTGCAGTTGAGGCAGTCTTAAACACGTTAAGGATTGAAACAACTAACGGAAGAGCAGTCTCGTCTGAAGAACTACGTGCTCAGAATCCTTACTTTTCAGGTGGACTTATCTTAGCGTTTCAGCAAAATTAAAACGTCCCCAGATACGAATACGGCAATTTTACCGTTACTATTGCTTGTTATATATTTTTTCACCAATAATAAATTCGCATTTCGAACAACTGGTATGACAAATCAACAATGGTTCACAACTATTCCTGAGAATGCAAAGTTTATCCTTTACATTGAAAGAAACTGAAATAGGAAAAAATCGAGTTTTCGTCAAATTCAACGTAGTAAAAACTGGCACGCACATTTCTATTTATGCGATATTGAGAAACTGATTTCCTCTTAGCCCACTATGCCAAAAACCTGCCGCTTTGACGGCCCAACATCCTGCAATATACAATCTGCTAAATGCACACGCCTGGGGATTACTATTAAATTCAACACAGTTTGCATTAGTACTTTTGTGAAACATTATTATAAGAAAGAAACAATTTTCTAATATATATATAGGTATTAAGTTTTGTACTAACATTTTTTGACGAAAAAACTCTTGAAAAAGCCTTAAAAGGGGAAATATATACATTTGTCTTATTATAGAGGAATTGCGTTTATGTTGAGATTCTCTTCAGCTATGCACGGCAAAGTTAAATTTAAATCACTCTAGTAATTAGTTCAAAATAAGCTCCCAAAATTTGACAAAAATTTACTAGACTGAAGCTATATATTTTGAAATGCAAGAATACTACTCGTTAGGGAAATGTGTTTATTAGTTAGCACTTCGATCAATGTACTTTACTTTTGTCGAGGTTTCCACAAGTTAAAAAAAGCTTTCTTCTTTTGTAATGGTCTCAAAATATTAATGAACTGATTTATTTACTTCATCCTTCTTCGTGAAACCTCGACCACGTACATTTTTGTTTACGTGAAAGAACAACCAGTAATGGATAAATCAGGAGAACAGTGTGGATGCTCAATCACTTTGACATTATTTTGTTTGAAGAGCAGTCTGTGCAAGAACTGCAGGCAAACATTTTGTCGAGTATCATTTTTCTGTTATTGTACATTGATCTTCAAACGTAATTACTTTCACTTATCATGTACTTCAAATTTCATTTTTGATGTTGGTACATGTTGGTGAATCCACATAAGGCTTCTCCTGGCTAGTGATAATGTTATAAAATGTTTCACCATCTGTTAATATTTTAGAACGAATAGGATATCCATTATTATTTATCATTTCTCATGTTTTTCGAATGTTTCTTACTCTTGGAAATGGTTCAGTGCAGGACCCAGCGCGTGACAATTTTTTGCATATGCAGTTTCTCGTGTAAAATTGAGTCAGTGCAGTGCAGTGTTGTCAGTGTTAACTTCCCTTCTTTTGCGGCTCCTCAAAATATACAGAGTGGCCTTCGGATTAGAATTTTTAAAAGTAAGGCATATAATATAATTTCCACTAAATAACATATGTTTTTCTTCGAGTTACCCCCATTATATTCTATATTATAAAAGGTTACCAACTTACTTCATCACTGATGTGTCGCATCGTATGGTACAAATGCTGTGCGAGACTTACCTGTAAATGATAAAAAATAATTACAGAAGACTGCTGGGACCTCCGCTATATATCTATAAGTTTTTATCTAATGAGAATCAGTAATTTTAGCTATAGCTGACATTGAACAGGTACAAAACCAAATTGAAATACAGTTGAGTTTCAAAAATAATGGTTTGGTGTTAGTGCACAAAACATTTTGCTTATCATTATATACAGGCAACCATTTTATTGACAGCCGTATATTGAACTTAATCATGAGGATAGTTACCAACCAGCTCAATGTTGGTGACACTTATTTGCTTAAGACAATTCTGGTAAATATCTATAATCAAAATGATCAATTGTATTGTCATCTATTATATCATCTACACGATACGATGAACCTTTGTTTTGATCTGGGAATGCTTAACAAAATTTCTGAATTAGAACAAACATTTCGGGCGATTCCTGTTAACTAATATGTGTTTTTATATAGTTAGTTTAGGGGTTAATGGTGCGTTTTCGGTGTATAGGTTTGCATTTGAATTTAATTGATACAAACCGCCATATATTAGTTCGGGTGTGAGATAATAACTGGTGTTGCTGTGATTTTCAAATTACAGATCGACTATAGATTTTTGCTTCCATGTGAATTTGCAAAGTTATTTGTTCTACCGACAATCGCTTTTGAGATTTGAAGCACGAAAGAAACATTCATCATGAGTTTTAGCAACAGACGAGCAACAGAAAGCAAGAGGAAATTGATTGCTTTGCAATAACCTTCAATAAAGCACAGGGACAATCACTACTGAATTTGGAAAGCCCTGGGTAGCTCAGTTTGGTTTGCTCGGATATAAATCAATTAATATTAAAAGTATTTAATAATGATGGACCGGCAATGCGTCAAATTTATGTTGGAACAACTTAAACGATAAACATACACATTTTAACGAAAGAGTTGAAGCTGGAGATCTCAACACAAGAACAAACAAGTCAAATGTAACCAGCATTTCCCAAAGGTGTTATTGCTACTAATAAATAACAAAGAAATTTTTCTTTTCTTACAAGATTTAAAAAAAAACTTGAATTACAAGTAAAGAACAATTTTAAGTTATTTAAGTTACACTTATTCAAACAAAATACAAACATTGCTACAAGATCCAGCATATAAACAAATTACTACTGACCCAAAAACTTATCGGGATAAAACAACCAAGCCCAAAATCCAAGCAAGCAGGATCGACAAAAATCTCCAACTGCAACTCATTCCGCGTGAAAAGTCATCGACATGTCCGAAATTCTATGGGCTGCCAGAAGTACATAAAAAAGGTGCACCTTTGAGGCCAATAGTAAGCTCAATTGGATCCCCAATACAAAAGCTAGCCAAATACCTAACCCAACAAATACAACCGTTTGCAGAGGGGGCAGACTCATACGTGAAGAATTCGATACATTTCATCGAAATACTTAGAAAAACGGTCTTACAACCAGAGTGTCCTCTTGTATTTTGACGTAGTGTCCCTTTTCACCAACATCCCTATCGACGAAGCCTTGGATATCATAATAGAAAAATACAAACCACCTCAACACCTTGTAGACTTAACATGGCACTGTCTGATGAACACCTATTTTGTTTATAAGAACCAACGATACAAACATGTGCAAGGAGCTCCAATGGGATCACCACTCTCACCAGTAATAGCGTACCTTTTTATGGAGAACTTTGAGAAGTTGGCACAAGAACAGCAACTCTTAAACCCAGTTTATGGTTGCGATATGTGGATGATATATTTGTGATTTGGCCTCATGGGAGCGAACACCTTAACACATTTTTAGACCACCTTAATGGCATCCAACACAAAATAAAATTTACCATGGAGGTTGAAGCCAGCAATCAACTGCCATTCCTTGATGTTCTGATAAATAGGAAGGAAGAAGGAACCCTTGGCCATACAGTATATAGGAAAGCAACTCACACCAACAGATACCTTCATGCTAATTCTCATCACCACCCAGCCTAACTACAGGCCGTCGTCAAGACTTTAGTAACCAGATCACAAAGACTAGCTGACCAGGATAACATCAAACAGGAAATGGACAGTTTAAAAACAGCCCTGAGACGACAAAACGGATTTACAGACCGAAATATACAAAGTGCCCTTAAGTCAAAACCGAAACAAAGAGACGAAGAGCATGTGACACCAATAACCAAGGCTTATTTACCGTATGTCAAGGGTACCACGGACAGTATTGACAGAAAAATAAGCACGGTGTTGAGGACTCCGAAGACGAGGATCCCTTTAGAACAACAGGGAGTGTACAAGATTCCATGTGCAGACTGTCATAAAACCTATGTGGGGCAAACTAACAGAGGAATTCAAGCTAGACGTGATGAACACCATAACGCCATAAGAAAGCAGAAAAAACAACATCCATTGCCGAAACACGCCACCACGACATCACACCGAATAGACTTTGAGAACACCATAGTACTGGCAAATAGAGATCACCCGAAATCAAGACTCGTAAGAGAGGCAATTGAAATAGCGAAGAGGCCTCACAGTCTAAACTTATCGAAATGTTGGAAAATTCTATTAAACACCGTACCGGCCCGGACCCGTCCTATAACAACTCAACCGGAAATAACCAATCAGTAAGCGGAAGGCGTGGCCACTAAGCGCCAAGGGCCAATCACACGCAGTCGTTCATGGTGCCAACCGACAGGCGCCGAGCCACGACTATTTTACAGCGCGCGCGCTCTTGAAAATCTTAGTATTTGAGTAACTCTAAGCGGAGGCAGAAGGCTATGAGAATTATGCGAACCGACTTGAACAGGGCAGACGTGACTCTGCCGAAATGTCGTCAGTTTATTATCGATCCCGGCAGTGATCAGTTATCAACTACGCGGGTGAATTCCCGGAAATCACCTAATAAAACATTTAATGCCCGAGAAAACTTAAATAAATAAATATATATATATATATATATATATATATATATATATATATATATATATACATATTTTGTGAAATACTTAACGTTTTCAGTTTCTGCCCAGGAGTCAATATCAACAGAGAACTGTTCAGTTATCTAGTTCACGTTTTTTAAATCAAAGCTTTTTTAATAAAATAATTTTTACTTTGTTAGTCCTAAAATTAATTCTGATTTCACTAGTCGAGGACATGCTAGACCCTAATGTTGCCGGTACACACGTCTCTCGTCCGCAAGATGCCAGGTATAATTCGGGGATACTTTACAACCTTCCACTTAGATAAAAAATGTATGGCGATCACCATTTTTTAACACACTCATACAGGTCCCTATAAAAAAGGGTACAAATTGGTCGAAATATCTTTCATCTTCGCAAAATGTTTGGGTAGTTCAGGGGGTAGAATGAATATCCATTCATAAAAAACGCATTTTAAAGAAGGGTTCGTCAACGTGGGTGGTCATATCTTGCGGACGGGGGACGTGTGTATCGGCACCATAATCGTCTTTTCGGACGACGGACGTATAGGAACCTGTTTGAGTGTGTTAAAAAAGGTATCCCCGAATTATACCTGGCATCTTGCGGACGAGAGACGTGTGTACCGGCAACCTAAGAATTACAAGAGATCCAATAAGAACCATTTTACGGCAGACTTATCAAATTCTCCACATTCGAACCTGAGACATGTAACAAACTTATGAATACTAAAGCTGTTCCTCTTATAATATATGGATTACCGAATATTCAGAAAATTGACATCCCTTTGAGACAGATTAATGCAATAGGATCGCCCATTTATGACATTGATGTTTCTTAGATATCTTCTTTAATTATTTGTAGGTTCAACAGTCACTTTTGTCAAGTATTCGACATATTTCATCCAAAAGACTAAATAAAAATGTTACATTGGATCCAGATGACATTTTGGTTACTATCGATGTCGTGTATCTTTTTACCAAAATGACTGTTAATGAAAGTCTGGAAGTTTCTATAACGACAGTTTACGTACGAATGTTGCAAGTTAAATAAATGCTTATAACAAAGCGAAAGCTACTTAGGAAATGTATATCATCCTGTCTATACTCTTCATATGGTATTTATTCTAACCTATAATTTAATTTTTAATTTGAATATATGAACTTTTATTTACTTATTTAAAAAGGAAGTTATATGTTGTTACTGTAAATTAGTGTACTATTATTAATAAAATTTAATATTATTAATAAAATTTAATTTATTTTATTTTTAACTATACAGTTTTTGTTCTTGAGTGTCGTGCTACTTCCCCAAAACACACCAAAAATAAATTTGAAGTTGCCACTAATAACCTTCCGAAAATAAATAAATTATGATTCAAACAGCAAAAGACAGAACTCTAATTCTAATTAAATTAAAATAAATTATTGATAAAAATTTGGTATAAAGAACCATCTTTTATTTTTGTGTTAATATACATTTCAATTTCATCAAAAATATCAAGAGAGTACCTTCAACATTTTGATTGAGGGTGAAGAAAAATGCAAAAGAATTTTCATTGGTGGGGGAGGGGATAAAATACTCATTATTTTATATTTAACTTTTAACCAACTTTACAACAGCATATTCCGCATTTGTTCTCTGTCAGAATACTATACTCACAGTATTTTCTCTTATCCGAAAGTAAAGTCTTTACTTTTTTGAGCAATACATTTTAAGATCTGCAAAATTAATTATTTACTATCATTATATATTAGTTTGCTATATACATGTTTATTTACTTAATTTTACACTTGCTCAACATGGAGACGTCCTCGTTTAGATATGTTTCATTTAATAAGCCAATTCCTACATTTTCGCTTGTATTCACTGGAGAGAAGATTTCAGGGAAAAACTAATTATTATCACTTTAGATCTTTTCGCACTGTTAGCAACGATGATGCTTGTCAGTATTTGGTTTGGCTTTGCTTCCTAAATGGATATTATATTTATGAAATACTTTATATACTACGCTTACTACGCAGTACTTGCTTAAATTTGTTTCCACAGTATGTATGGGGTTATTTTTTTCGAAACAATTCTCCATAAGTGTACATCCAACAAAGGCTTTGATGAGAGACGACGACATTGGTGAGAACTTGTCCGAAAATTTGAAATAATTCGTAGTGATATACGTTTATAGGTAATGTATCTGTAAGCAACGTACCTAGAATACGTGCATTTTGCATTGTTTACATATATTAAATGTGACCTTCAAATATAGTAAAGCGCACACGCACTTTATATTTATCATTTTTTTATACAGATAAATGTAATCGTAAATAAAAGATAATAGAAGAGAGCCAAGAATAGGAACTGTTATATCATTTTGAGAGTACAATCGTATCAGTTAATCGGAGATATTTTCCCGAAGGCCAACTTTAGGAAGATAATTTCAATAATTACATTGAAATTACTCGAAATGGATTTGCAAAACAAATATTTTATATTCCTCAATGTGTTCTATTTTAGATGCTGCCTTTCATCAAATATTCCTTTCTCATGATCTGGCGACTATCATTAATCTATAACTATGTCTTCTATAATAAGAACTGTTCTCATTTTTGTTTTGTCCTAGCTATCTGAACTATGAGAATAAACTCTCTTCAGGCAAATAGGTAGATGTCCACTAAGCAAGTTTTCTATATTTCCAGAAGCTTAAGCATTTCGGCGACCAATTTTTGAAGTCTGATTTAACGTTCCAGATAAAGATACTTGAACACTTTTTCTATATCAGCCCCGACGATATTCATGTACCAGTAGTTGACTAATTTGTCATTATGGTGTTCTCTACATTATAAATGCGAGTAATACATTTTATACGTAATGCGAGAAAATTTGAAAAGAGAAGATATAATCGTTGCTACTCGTATTTTACCAGTGTGCCCAGAGAGAAAAAGCTACCAATAACGCGAATAAAAACCCGAAAACTACGTGATAATTTACATAAGACAAAAATAAAATCAATAAGGTGCTCTATATGGTAATCAATATGAATTGTGAATACCGACTATAGTTATCGAGATACCTTAAATTCGGAAGAATTAAAGACACTGTAGAAAATTTAAAAGCAAGTATTTAATGTAGCACGTTTAAAAACGGACCTAAATCCATATAGGTTTATAATCCCATACACATTGATCTAGAAATGTGTAATTATTGGTTTTAATACATGCTATACATAATTGATACAAGAATTGTTCCCTTCATTCACTAACAACTGCAAATAATACGAATTAATCTATAGTCATTGCGATTCTTTATTGGAAGCACGCCCGTTTTTCTTACACTATTATCCTAGCAATAATAATTTGAATGTTTTTATTTGTACAGGGCTAGGAGAAATTATTGTACCATTTTTAGTATGTTTTAAATATATGGTAGTTATTTTTGAAGACGCGAGAATTAAAGACCGACATTTAGGATTTTTGGGGAAACTAGCACATAGATGTTCCGAATCTGGAGCCGTACCATGTAATTGTTGTTACCTGTAATTCCTTTGTTAGAATGTCACGATGAAATTTTCAGGTTAACTTCACCTGTCAGAAATATTGAATACTCTTCTCGAGGTGTCATTCTTTTGTACTCAAGACAATATATATAATATATATTGTTTCTGGTTAGGTAACCTTCATCAGTTGCGCTTCCCACAATTGAATGTCCTCTCGAACACTTTTTATGTATGTGATACATTTCGTTAAATTTGAAGACACGAGATGTAAAGACCGACATCTAGGATTTTCGGAGAAACTAGCACATATCGCAACTGATGACAGTTCCCTAACCAGAAACAATATATATTATATATATTGTCTTGCGTACAAAAGAATGACACCTCGAAGAGAGTATTCAATATCTCTGACAGGTGAAGTTAACCTGAAAATTTCATCGTGACATTCTAACCTAGGGATTACGGGTAAAAGCAATTACATGGTACGGCTCCAGATTCGGAACCTCAATGTGCTAGTTTCCCCGAAAATCCTAGATGTCGGTCTTTACATCTCGCGTCTTCAAATTTAACGAAATGTATCAAATACATAAAGAGGTGTTCGAGAGGACATTCAATTGTGGGAAGCGCAATTGATGAAGGTTCCCTAACTAGAAACTATATATCTATATATTGTCAAATGAAACCTCGAAGAGAGTATATGGTAGTTATATTAATTATTTTATCGAAATATTTAAATTTTGTAGTTTTTGTATGTGTAACTTATAGGTTGTTTTCAAATATCTTGATGATATGATTGCATCATAACTATACAATACCTCATGTACCTATGTTATATATCAAAATATTGTTTCATAAAAATATTCATATATTAGGCGTTTTATGTCTGGAAATTTTATTCCTCTTGAGTTCACATTAGTTGCTACAATACTTTAATTGCTAGATTTGAACTACCTGAAAATTATTTGCTGACCAACAATAATCTGAGATTCGACACCTAACGCTTTCAGGGAGACGCAAAAGTTCGAATTAACGATCCGTTCCATGTTACTGCTTTGGCCCTGTAATTCCTATATTAGAGCAATGTAGAATTATTTCATTACCTCAGACAGATATGCTTCATTAAATTGTAATACCATCGATTTCTGATCTAGCTATGTTTAAAGTTTCAACTGCGTACTTCATCAGGAATTCTAGTGCAAAATTTGCTCTGAACAGATAAGGAAGCAGTAATAAAAATTAGACACAAAGAGTAGAATGAGACCTTTTATATTATTCATTTAAAAAGTGAAGAATATAAAAAAATGTCTAGGGGCGTCTTATAAAGGTATCTTAAGCCATCATAAAGGAATAGTCAATAAAGTATCTAATAAGATACAAATGGTTTGATTCATGTTGCTACGGAAACAGTATCGATAATGTCCGAGGGGATGAAATGGTCGGCGTGGTAACATCTAAACGGTTGATATGCTTTCCTCTCAATATTATTGAAGTTGTAATATCTGAGAATTTCAAGTAATTCAATTAATAATTTTTGTAGTGCCCTATAATATAGTTTAGATATAACTGATAACCTATTTTTAATCGACTTCAAAAAGGAGCTTTACAATTCGTCTATATACATGTTTTTTTATTACTGTTGCATTAGTCGAAAACTGATTTCGACAGTTTAAATTTAAAAATGGTCCCATATTTTTTCAATGACGTGAGACACATCGCTTTGCAGAAAATCGTATAAATTATTATTGTATGATAAAATTTGAGGCTGGCGCCATTATATGAAAATAAATTTGAATTACGAACTTTAAAAAAAGGTTGTTCTCAATTCCTGACATACATGTCTATTTATGTTCGAAAACTTTTTTAATAATGATATTAAGAAATAATAATATTGGCCGTAAAAGGACTGGATACAAAAACTCTAGACCAAATGCGAAGAATGTGTTTCATATAGAATCAGTATGATTGTGGACACTGGATAATGGTTTGTACATTAAGATTGAAGTTCTGTAGTAGTAGTGGTAGTATATATTTTAAACTGTATTTCCGCTCGCCTTTTAGCTTGCGGAGCCATTATAGCGAAATCTATGATAAATTATGCCATAATTTTTGACTAATTTTCTACCAACATAAAACTAAAAGAGAAAAGCAGCTGTCTACCTGATTTCACCTCCTTATATTTTTTAATCTTTAAATTTTAAAAGATAAGATCATAGTGGTTTTAGCGAAAACCACTTTCAATCCTCCTCTATAGTCTGAACTACAAACTTACTAGAAACACTTTGACGACTTCAAAATAAAATTTTATATAGTATTTGAAATAGAATGTTCAAAATAACATCTCTATTTTCAGGCAGATAGATCAGAATATTCAATTTTCTATGAACACTATATGGTACTGTTTTTATTTTCACACTCGGGTTCAGTTCAGTTCTTGGTTTATTTAAAAACACAGTCCAACTCACTCTAATTTATTTCCACTACTTTAACACAATTTATATTCACAGAACTATTTACAATTTATCTCTACTTAACTATACGACCGTCGAATACTTAATGAATGCTACCGCCAGCTCTCGGCATTTATATATTTCTCCCGGAATTCTCTAGTAGGTCAACGAGCCAGCGAGAAATGTGTTCTCGCAGCTTCGATAAAATTCGACGAACTCCCATTAACGCTAGCCGTCGGCTTTGGGTCGATAGCCAACAAATCGGATTCCCAGAAATATCGGACGAATGCCAATTGCACCAGATATCGGATGAATACCGATTGCACCAGATATTGGATGACTACCCGTCACATTGCCCCCTCATTAAGACCATTTCGTCCTTGAAATGTCCTTTATGGTGTGGCGATACTTGCAGGACCCTCCAATTCGGCATTCCGTGTACAACATCGTTGATATTTTTTAACACTTGGTAAGGCCCCTCCCAAGATCTCTGTAGCTTGGGCGAATAACCACGCCGACTTAGCGGGTTATATAACCAAACAAGATCATCAACTTCAGAATTCCCCGCCCTTAGCTCTGATGTCATAGGCTTTCATTATTCGGGCACTGGCATTCTTAATATTTAACCGGACTCGTTGGTGGATGTCGTTCATCTTTTGACGTAATTGGCTGACATAGTGCTCACCTGCGGTTTCTTCCCCTTTTGCTCGCTTCTGAGGCCCATTGCTTGCTGCACAAACCGTACATTTCCGGCACCAATCCTTGACGTCTGCTTGGCAGTTTACTCAATAGAAGCGTTCCCTCACCTTGCCCAGGGTTTTCGTTACTCCCAGATGTCCTCCAGTTGTACCATCATGTAGTTCTTGCAAAACTTCTGGTCTCCTATTTCTGGGGATTACAATCTGTTTTCAGTCCTTGCCCTCCTCTGGATTTTCCAGGAGACGCTTCAAAAGTCCATTCTCCAGGATGGTGAGTATCGGAAAATCTCCTGCCACGTAGGTTTGCGGTTTTTTCTTTCCACTGGATAACCTCTTTTAACTCAGGATCTAATCTCTGGTCTTTTCGGATATCCTCAGATTTCCAATGGTCATCTACGGCGGTAGTTCTACAGAGAACATCCCTTTTTCCTTCAGTTCGCTGACCATGCTTACAATTATCAGGGCCTGATCTCTTAGACTAGACATCAGCGGTCTTATGACTCGTTCCAACGCTATGGTCTGACGAGGAAGTCGGTAGTCCGTTGCTCTCCTTGTAACGACTCTGGATATGGCCTACCTTATTTTTCTGAAAATTTCAAGCAATTTGATTAAGTATTTCTATAGGATTTAGACTTAAACGATTCTGATGAAATAAGGCTTAATTGATTTGGAGTTTTTAATCTGTATTTTATGATGAAATTTGGTGCAGATGTCTTTGCCAGCGAATATTAAATGACAGATATTTACATTATTCGAATTATAAAATTAAATTAGTCGAAAATATGATGAACTTACATGAAAATATGAGTTTAACAACCGACTTCGAAAAAAGAGATTCTCCATGCATCTGCATCAATACATTGATCTACTTAAGATGAAAAATATAATTTTTATTTTAAAGGTGAAGTACCTTCATTTCGAAAACGATAATAAAAAAAGTGAATTAGAATTAAAAGCTGCATCCGTTTTTACAATCATATCATTTTCTTTCTTTTCTACCTGTCTTCTGACTGAAGGTTGGCGACCATATTTCTAAATGCGTTTCTGTCCTTTGAAATGTGGAACAGTTTTTCGAAGTTGAGATTTGTCCATTCCCTTTTCGGAGCCAGGATTTTTTCTTCCTGCCGATTCCTTCCTTTCCCTCCAGTCTTCCTTGAAAATTTGGATGCCACCATATTCTTAAGAAAATAGACCTTCTACCAAATTTGCTGTAATTTGTATTATTCTGTTGTTTTCCCTGTTTAAAACAAAGATTCAGACTCATCAATTTCTAAAGGAGATTTCAACAAGCTGCATTCTAACTAATTCGGTTCAGTATAGCTACAAAGCCCCATTTTAATTTCATTGGTATTTGAACTTGGAAGATACCACAATGGAACTCGTCTGATTCCCGGGACCATCGCTTACGTGCTAAGCACGGTATTCACCAGACTCACTGATTAAATTATCGAGTAACATAATGAAGGGAAGGTGTTCTTAACTTTAGATTCTTAATATATTGTTACGAAATTTACCTAAGCCGGCCCTGTTTCATTCCAGTACGACGTCGATCGCTTTTAGGACAACAAAATTTATCTTGAAATGGCTCAGCAGCTGTAGAATTGAGAATGAATTGTACGAGAGTTTTCGATGCTGGTTTTAAAAGGAGCGACCCATAATCGCGGCAGTTTGTTAGTGCAGCGAAGAGCTTATGTAGAATTGTTATTGTGATATTCGAGTCAGCTGTTGTATATATTTGATGTAAATAAAAGTTCTAGAAAGTGGTAGTGAATATTAGTTTTTAAATTATAATTGAATCCACGAAATTTATAACAAATTTGGTGATCAGAATTGCAGGATTAAGTGCAGTTAAAATCGTAATTTGATTTATGGAAACCCGTAGAATGGAAAAAATGGACGAAACTACCAAAAAAATAGTCAACCAGGTTACGGAGGGACTAGACGAAAAAATAGCCTAGATTCTGGAAAAACGTGACAAGAAAAAGAAACAACGTCAAGAAGACATTCAACAAAGGTAAGTAAAAGCTTTTGATGAAAAACGTAAAATAGAATTAGAAAATCTTGTCACTACGATGAAAAGCGAACAACAAAATCTTGTTTCCACTATGAAAAGTGAACAACATTTGAAGGATTGTTCTCGAAACTTGTAGAAAAACAACATCAAACTGAATTGACCAGAATGAATTTAAATTATTAGATAAACAGAGACGGAATGAACTTAAAATAACTGAAGAAAAAAGACAACTGCAATTTGAACAACTAATGCAAATAGTATCGCAAGTTAATAAGTTAATGAAACAGTTAATGAAAGAATGCAAATAGTGGAATCAGACATAAAAGAAATTAACGACTACATAAAGATCCTAAAAAGTAATGTGGAGACTCTCGAAATCAAAGTAGATGACATCGATTCCATCCAGAGCCAGGTGAAATTTGAAATCAGTTCCATTAAAAACACGGTACAAAGTGAAGTAAGTGAAGTACAAGATAAAATCAGTGCCATCCAAAACATGGTAGAAACAGAAATCAAAAAAATGCAACAGGACTTACTGCGAGGAAAATACCAGCACACCGTGAGAACCAAAGGTTCCTTTAGTAAACCAGCCACATCCGACGGCAGTTTATCTTGGCCTATGTATAAACGGCAATTTGAGGCCGTGGCTGCAGCTAATGGATGGAATAATCAAGAAAAATCTACTTCTCTGGTAATTTTGTTAAGAGGTCCGGCCTTAGAACTCCTCCAAAGCATTCCAGTTGATTAACAAGGCAATTTCGACACGATCATTGCCGTCCTGGAAAACGATACGACAATCATTCCCTGAGCCAAGTATACCAGGTGCAATTAAGTAGGAAACGCAAAAATCCGGAGAAAGCCTTCAAGAATTCGAAGCAGAGATCAGACGGTTAGTACACTTGTCCTACCGAGACTTGCCCGCGTAAACGAAAGACCAATTATCCACACAGGGGATGTGGAAGTACAAAGAAATCTAAGACTTAGTGGCATCAAGAAAAATAATGAAGCTTTACTTCGGGCCTTGGAAGTAGAGGCAGTCATGAACATGTCCAAACGAAGAGTGCGAGCAGTTTCTTTCAGCCAGGACGAACCAGAACCATCCCTACAGGCAGTGTTGTCCGAATTCCATAAACTTCTAGAACGATCACATAGAACTGACCACAGAGGAGCATGTTACCGGTGTGGACGGACAGGACACTTTGAACGTAATTGTCGAGTGAGGCCACCTGAACGATCACCGACCTGCTACATGTCCAGGGACCGTTAGCCAGTCTGCATAAGGGGGCGAATGCTGACTAACCCTCCAAAAGCCCCTAAAACGTTATTCATCCGGGGATTTTGCCGAGAGAGCAGCAGCCTAGTCATCAGGGGCACCATCAATGGCCGAGCAGTTACCATCACAATCGATACCGGCGCTGCTTTGTCCATTGCCAAGTCCAGGGTTTTGAGAGCAGTAGAAATCCGGCCAGTTAGCAACAACATCCAGCTCAAACAGTCACCGGCGAGTCCATTTCAATACAGGGTGAGGCAGATATCGTGCTACAGATAGGGGACAACATGATCCGGCATAGGGTCCTGGTAGCGAATATTGAGGACGATTTTATATTGGTTATGGACCTAATTAGCCAGCATGGATTTATGTTCGACCCGAGATATGATGTTCTTCCGTTCCTAAATGAGGAATTTGTATTGACACGGCCCGTTAACAGCTTATCGAGGTCCATAAAAATTGTAGCAAAATCTCCAGCCAGAATTCCCGGTCGAACGGAATAGATTATTCATGGACAGCAATCCTGAGAGCTGCGTTGGAATGGTGGAGCCCGTACACTCAGCTCATGGCTACTTAGTTGGACGGGCTTGTCCAACAACGACATCAGAATTGCCAATGGTCAAGAAATAGCTTGTTTCGAGCCAGTGGAGACCATCATCAATTGCGAAGAAGAGTACCAGACATCGGTGAAGGAGACAGGGCCCAGTAAAGAGTTCCTACAACAGTTTGCTGACCATTTGACACACCTTACATCAGGGGAACAGAAGAAAGCCAAGCAATTTATCACAAAGCACTTGCAAATTTTTAACAGTCAAGATGGGTCCACCGATCGCACTAACATCATTCAGCACCGAATATTTACCGGAAAGGCTCAACCCTCAGAATACCGCCTAGACGACTATCACTGGGGCAACAACAGGGAGTAGAGGAAAATATCGAGTCCATGTTACAAAATGGAGTTATTGAGCCATCCATCAGCCCATGGTTCGCTCCCGTCGTCCTAGTTAAAAAGAAGGATGGAACCACTCGCTTTTGCGTGGATTACAGGAAGCTGAACGACGTCACCAAGAAAGACAGCTATCCACTACACCGAATTGATGACACTCTGACCACACTAGCAGGCTCCCGTTGGTTCTCCACACTAGACCTAAAGAGTGGATATTGGCAGGTTGGTCTACACGAAAACGACAGAGAGAAGACAGCGTTCTCCACCAATAAAGGGCTCTTTCAGTTCACGGTCATGCCCTTTGGGTTATGTAATGCTCCCGCAACATTCGAGAGGCTAATGGAGTATGTCCTGAGCGGGTTAACATGGAGGACGTGCTTAGTATACCTCGACGACATTCTGGTCATGGGTCAGACATTCGACGAACCATCTGAAGAACCTGGGCGAAATATTCTCCAGAATTAATAACGCCAACCTGAGACTCAACCCGAAGAAGTATTCCTTGTTCCAAAAAGAAGTAGAGTTTTTGGACCACTTCGTTTCCGAGTCAGGAATCCGCACCAACGAGGACAAGATAGAAGCCATCCGTGATTGGCCAGCCCCAAGAGACAAGCATCAACTCCAAAGCTTCTTAAGCCTCTGTTCCTACTACAGGCGATTTGTTGAGGGATTTGCCACCATTGCTGCGCCTCTACATCGGCAGACCACTGAGAAAGAGACCTTCCGTTGGAATCAGGATTGCGAAACATCATTCAGACGACTGAAGGCAGCACTATGTTCCAGCCCAATCCTAGCTTTTCCTACACAGTCCGGCAAGTTCATTTCAGACACCGACGCCAGCAACACAGTTTTGGGGGCCGTCATATCTCAGGTGCAAGATGGTGAAGAGAGGGTGATCGAGTACTACAGCCGTGGATTCTCGAAACCGGAAAGAAATTATGGCGTCACCAGAAAAGAACTTCTTGCAATAATAAGGGCTGTAGACCATTTCCACGAATACCTCTATTATCGTCATGTCTTAATCCGAACATATCATGCCGCCCTCAAATGGCTGCTGGACATGAAGACACTGGAAGGACAACTGGCTAGGTGGATGGAGAAATTGCAGCAATACGATTTCAAGGTGGAACACTGTGCCGACCTTTTGCACAATAATGCCGATGCCCTATCCAGAAGACCCTGTAGAGGAGAATGCGGACATTGTCTGAAGACGGGTATATCAATCAGACGGATCCGAGTGCAGGCCAATGAAGACTGGACAACGGAACAGTGCATCCAGGACCAAATGGCTGATCCAGACATCGAACCAATCTTGTCACTCAAAACGAGAGGGGCACCCAGGCCACGATGGGACGAGGTAGCTAGAAACTCAAGCGTGCTGAAATCGTTATGGGCTCATTGAGAGTAGACAATGGAATCCTCAAGCGAGTTTGGATGGACGATAAACCAAGTCCCAACTGGTAGTTCCGAAGAAAATGGTACCAGCCATCCTGACCGAAGTACATGATGGGATTACCGGAGGCCATCTGGGCATGAATAAAACCCTAGACAAAATTCGCCAGCGGTACTACTGGGTGAATTACTTCGAAGACGTCAGAGCTTGGTGCCGCAAATTTGCCACCTGTGCAGCCAGTAAGGGCCCGAAGACCCGGACCAAGGGCAGAATGCAGCAGTACAATGTGGGCGTCCCATTTGAGAGAATTGTCATCGATGTCGCCGGTCCGTTTCCCGAGTCTGAGAGGGAAAACAAGTACATTTTGGTCGCAATAGATTACTTCAGTAAATGGCCTGACGCATATGCGATTCCCAACCAAGAGGCAGCCACGGTAGCGCCGGTGCTAGTAGAACAGCTATTTAGCAGGTTTGGCGTCCCGATGGAACTACCTTCAGACCAGGAGCGTAACTTCGAATCGAATGTATTCCAGAACGTCTGCACGAGGTTGGGGATCAGGAAAACGAGAACAAAATCATTGCACCCACAGTCAGACGGAATGGTGGAAAGATTCAACAGGACCTTGGAACAACACCTATCCAAGGTCGTCAGCAATAACCAGCGTGATTGGAATGAGCATATTCCCCTATTCCGGTTGGCATATCGCTCAGCCATACATAATAGTACAGGCCTGACCCCAGCCAGGGTCCTATTCGGAAAGAACCTACGATTACCCTGCGATTTGGCATTTGGCTCCCCCGAAGAACCTCCCCAAGACATAGACGATTATGCCGACCAGCTCCGACATAACATGCTGGCAATACACGAATTAGCCCGAACGCAGATATTGGCCACCAGTGACCGGATGAAGACGCGATACGACTTCAAGGCCAATTCAGTTGGGTTCCAAGAGATGGACAAAGTTTTGCTGTACAACCCCCAACGGAGCAAGGGTAAATCCCCAAAGCTTACACCCGCCTGGGATAGTCCATACTAGGTGGTCAAGAGGCTTAATGACGTCGTCTACCTGATCCGTCGAAACCCCAGGGCTAAGTTCAAGGTGTTCGATTTAGATCGACTCGCTCCCTACCATGGAGCGGATGTTTCTGACTGGGACGATCAGTATTACGAAACTCACCTAAGCCGGTCCTGTTTTATTCCAGTACGACGTCGATCGCTTTTAGGGCAAAAAAAATTATCTCGAAATGGCTCGGCAGCTGTAGAATTGATAATGAATTGTACGAGAGTTTTCGATGCTGGTTTTAAAAGGAGCGACCCATAATCGCAGCAGTTAGTTAGTGCAGCGAAGAGCTTATGTAGAATTGTTATTGTGATATTCGAGTCAGCTGTTGTATATATTTGATGTAAATAAAAGTTCTAGAAAGGGGTAGCGAATATTAGTTTTTAAATTTTAATTGAACCCACGAAATTTATAACAATATTCAACAAATAAGCTCTCTTATCCTATGATTTTTTTTTCGTAAACTTGCGGGTATTTATTCATAACTCTTCTAATACTTCTGGTACTTCGTGCATCTTCCAAAGCATCGTTAACATATCTATGCTCTACTAAAAATAAAAATAAATAATTTAAACAACGAAAAACAACTTTAAATAAATACAAATGTAACTGAACTCAAAATGGAAAAATTACTATATTTTTTGTACCAATTAAACACTTATCTTAAAGTTGGTGGCAAGTTAACCATAAAACAAATAAGTGTTTAATAATTAGGTAGGTAATTTTTTTTGTGTTCTACTTGGTACAAACTTCATACTTAGTATTTAATTGTAAATTATGTGTTTCCTTGGTGGTTTCTTTAAATTTATTTATGTATATACTTTTGCTTTAGTAACACTATATTTTTGTCATATCATTGATTTTGTAAAGTAGAAAAAGAAAAATAATTTCTGTTATTCTCTTCCGGGTAGTAGGTTTCCGTCATGGTTCGTCGACCCATTAGGAAGTGCCCAGGAGTCTGACATAGCTGACGGCGTTAGTCACTTGTTTTCACAAGGGGGCATGTTGCATTGAATCGTGATATGTGATGTACTTTGTCGGAATAAGGAATCTGCATACTATTAACAATAGAATTGTTTACCGAAGCCGGAACGCATTTTATACCTTTTTTGCCGTTGAATATAAATACGAATCTTATCAGGTTTATTGAACTTTAATGCATATTTTGTTCTCAGACGATGTAGGTGTCAGATGTGTAATTGAATTTTGACTGAATATTTATCGGGTGTTCTTGAGATGGAACTTAAGAATGCAAAAATCATTGGTATTCAGCTGTCACAAATAAGAAAAGGGTTTGATATACTAAATTCAAGAGTCATTGTCAGAATATTTAATGTAAATATTATATTGGGTGACATAGAACAGAACAAGCAGTATTTACGAATAAATAAACTGGTTTGTAGATTAACACTTATTGACTACAGTAAGCATGCGAGTTTCAAGAGGTACTTTTCGAGCTGGTTTATATAACATTTGGTAAATTGACATCAGTTAGAAGAAATTGTTGGGAAGTTTTTCAGCTACCACAGTTTTTGATTGTCCATTTCTCCACAGGATACCTACATGAAGACTGAAAATACTAATGTTTTATCAAACTGGTTATCGTATTCTTAATAATTTGACAATTTTTTCATATTTTGCGAGTTTGCCCTAAGTTCATCGGTTACCATTTATGTGTCACATCCGAAGTATATACATTATTCTACTTCCAGATTCATAAGGTGTACTTCAGGTAGAATAATGCCCTTATCTCTTACCATCAGATTTGTTTCAAAAAGGTTTACCTCTAGACTTGGTTTCCTCCTTTCAGTTGTGATATTTTTCAGAATCACCTACGTTTCTTCTCAATTTTTAATCGCTATCATTGTATCACATGCGTATCGTAGGATTGTGATTCCCTCCCGCCTACTGAAATTGTGATGGTTTTGCGCCCTTTGTATTGCACTCCATTGTTTACATATGACCTCATACAGAAAGTGGCTGGATTTGCAACTACTGTTGTGAAGGAAACGTAAAATACGAATGAGCTAGCACCACTACAGCTAAGACCAGTAGCTAGTTTTCCACTGTCGTGAAGTGAAGGTATGTAGTTATAAACATCGACAACTCAAAATGTTAAATAATTTAAGTCACGTATTTTCAAAACCAGGTCAATTAATACTGTTTCAAAAACAGTTTTTAATAAAATCGTGTTTTCATAACGGGCAGATAAAAATCTTAAATTGATGTTTCGGTAGAATATATTTTTTAGTATGTAATGTTATAAATTAATACCGTCTAGTTTATCCCTTGTCTGCTACCAGGAGCAACATAACTGAAATTTTAGAGACTAATGGGTTGATATGAAAATAGAGTTAATTAAAATCATCCGGTATAATGACCAAATTAAATGAAATCAAACTCAAGTTTTTTATAGAAAGAGGATAATAGAATAATTTGGTCAAGTGCGAGTGGGACTCGCATACTAAGGGTTCCGTACCACCTTCAAGATTCTAATATTCCAGTCTCAGACAAGCAGGGAATGAGTGCATTTTCTTATATTTACCCTAATATCTTTCAAAGGAAGCGTTTTAAATTTATAAAAAATATACACCAAAAATTAACATTGGAGTTTTATTTTACTCATAAGCTTTCAAAGAAGCCTTTTTATAATCTACTGTCTGAGTTTTGAGGCTCTGTAGATTGGAAGATAAAGGGCAAAATAGGTCATGTTTTAAATTATAAATTATTAAATCTGTTATTCAAATTATTTAAAAACACAAATAAAATATATTTTTCAAAATTTAAATAGTCTAGTTTCTAAAGTGGGAATTAAGTTGTTAATATGTTTTAAACAAATGAATTAAAAATATGATATATTTGTAATTCACATAATGAGCGTATTATCGGATATATTACATGATGCGTTTGAAAATTGAATTTTTATTTTCCATTTAATTGTTTAATTTGTCACTAAAATTACTATGGAGGTTTTCTAATAATTTTTCTTATAAATTTCAAGTGAGCCCCAGTACCTCTAAGTATTTTTGAAAATTTTAGGTAGTATGGTTTCGGAAATAAAGCGTGAAATGAAAATTCTTTATATCTTTATGTTAATATCTTGTAAACAATTAATTTAAAAAATATGAAAAATTTATATTTGTATTCCTCATAATGAGCCCTTTCATTGGATGTATTGCATGATGCGTCAAAAAATATTTTTTAATTTTCCGTTTAATTCCATAATTTGGCCCCCAATATTAATATTAGGGATTAAGTCTTATAGTTTGGGGAATAACGGGGCGAATGTGTATATTTTTTTAAATATTTTTTAATATATTTTAAAATATTCATTAAAAAAAATAAAAAAATATATTTGTATTCGTCATAATGAGCCCTAAGATTTGAAATATTACATGATCCGTTAGAAACAATTATAATTTTTTATTTTCCATTCAATACTATAATTTGCCCCCCAAAATGAATATTAGGGGTTTCTCCTTAATTTCCCAGTAAAGTTCAGGTGAGGGGCTATACCTCCATTTTTTTTCAAAATTTTCCCGCTTATGGTTTCGGAGATAAGGCGCGGGGGAAATGGGTGAATTTTTTTATATTTTTGTTAATATCTTTTAATTTATTTATTTTAAAAATATGAAAAAAATATATTTGTTTTCGTCATAATGAGCCCCTTCATTTGATATATAACATGATGGGTTAGAAATAATTTTAATTTTATATTTTCCATTTAATTCTATAATTTGCCCCCCAAAATTAAAAGTAGAGTTTTCTGCTTATTTTTTCAGTAAACCTCAGGTCAGACTCTATGCTTCTAATTTTTTGCAAAACTTCAAAACTTTACGTTTTATAGTTTCGGAGCTAAGGGGGGGGGGGGGAATGGGTAAATTTTGCTAAATTTTTTTAACTATTTTTTTTAAATATGAAAAAAATTTTTTGTTTCTCAGAATGGCACCTTTTATTTGATGTATTACATGATGCGTTTGAATTTTTTTTATTTTTAAATTTTCATTTAATTCTATAATTTGCCCCCCAGAATTAATATTAATGGTTTCTCCTTATTTTCCTGTAAAGTTTTTTTCAAAATTTTAGGCACCCTAGTTTCCGAGAACAGAGGGGCGGAACGGTCGATTTTTTTAGTTCTCCCCCCCCCCCCAGAAGTACCCCTAAAATCAAAATTTCTTCATTTACGATATCTACTCCTGATCGGGTATAAACTATACATTGATACCAAATTTCAACCTCTGCTGTCCAGTAGTTTAGGAGAAAATTGCTATGATGTGACAGAGGCAGACATCCTGAGTCATATTATAAGGGTATCCGTATATTGTATATACGGAACCCTAAAAAGTGAATTTTATGTGGTTGTTGTGGAGATAAGAAACTTTTGAGATGACAGAAATATTTTTGGGCATTTTCAAGCAAGAAAATTGAATAAAATATTCAAATTATTTAAATAGTTTAACCTAGAAATACGTATAACTACGTTAAAAGGTGTATAAATGGGTTCCTTGGACGAAATCAAAACCTGGTTCACAAAATACGAGTATAACATCATATAGCAGTCAATGCAGTGAATGAGAACATTTAATTTGAAATTGGAAATGAGCAAATGTAAGCAGAAGAAAGAATAAGTGAGGTGTCAGCGACAAACTGTGAGTCACTAATTTTGACTATTTGTATAAAGACAGAATTTGAATGTATATGTCGATTAAGTAGATGATAGTAATAATAATTTGTGACATTAGAGAAAATAAGGAATGAATATGTGTTTGGAAGGATTATTTTAGGTGGTTTAGTTTTATGTTGGGAAAATATTAAACTTGGAATATAAATTGCAGGGGTTTTAAATTAACAATTTCTTTAGAAAATATAAATTAAGAAAACTAGTTTTGACAAGTAATATTATAGTGAAATTATAGTGACAGAAGTCAATAGAGTGGCAAACAGTAAATAATATTACTTTAATAATTAAAATTAATTAAATTATGTGAAGTAGATTGGGACATTAAGCCTAGAACCCAAGACCTGAGAAAAGAAAAAGAGAGCAAAAAAAATAAAAAGTTTGTGAGGGTGATTCTAAACATATAAAAGAGATATGAAAACCTCAAATGCAATTACGGGTAAATACACGTATAGAAACGATTAAATAATGAAGCTAGACCATAAACTGGTGATATATAAATGCAACATGCAATCCACACAACAAAGTAACCACTTTTTTGAAAACTAACAAATGTGACAGTTTCAACAAAATTTATTAAAAAGCAATACGGAATTTAAATAAGCATATACTAATATTCTATTGATTCGATACATTACAATGAAACCATTTAATGAATAGAAAATATCAAGTTTTACCATAATTTATCAACATAAACATCCACACTGACAGTACTAAAATTCAATAGTCCAGAATTATAGTAATTTCATAATTTAGACCCAATAGGGGCAATAAATCACAAGTTTAGGATCTTAGTAGAGTATTTCGGGGTAAATAATGTTTAAAAACTCAGTATTTCCACTTAAAAGGTTCAATTTAAATTTCATATGTCATAATAAATTTGGTGTGAGATTTTGACAGAAACCGTGATCAAAACAAACTTAAATTCATAATACAACACAAAGACGAAACGGGAAATCGAAATATTGCATTGTTGTATCCCAACAATGAAAAAATTTATAAAATTTTAAGACAGTTTATGGATGAAACGACTGGTGGGAAAATGGACACAGAACAGCAAATTATAAAATTGCGGATTTTAAGAAAAGTAGAAGGTATTATACAAAATTGATTACATAGGGAATATAATATTGGAAAAAAGATTATTCTATAGAAAAATAGGATTTGATATATGCGGAGTTAAAAAATTATAAATAAATAGTTCTATGTCAAAATTAAAAACTATAAAAGCAAGATTAAACATCATCGGAAAGAGAGTCTAAATTTGATAGTGCAGCAGTAAACATTGTTGTGGTGGTTTTAAAGTGACAGTTAGTTGTCAAAGTCAGAAAAATCTTCCAAATTATTTTTTTTAAAGTGATTGTAAATTCAAATGGAAACAGTCACATCCGAAGAATAGTGAAAGTAAACAGTGCAAAAGTAAATGGGAATGCACTAAAATTATAAGACGAGCAAACAAATTGCAGTCAAGAAAAGAATTGAAAGGTATAGCAGCAATTATATGATCAGATAAAATAATTCAGAGGAGAAGCTGAGATTAAAGGCAGCAGTTTG
The DNA here is from genome assembly GCA_034190945.1 of Octodonta nipae. Taxonomy (NCBI): domain Eukaryota; kingdom Metazoa; phylum Arthropoda; class Insecta; order Coleoptera; family Chrysomelidae; genus Octodonta; species Octodonta nipae. The sequence continues at coordinate 120,441,859 of CM067216.1, forward strand.
ACAGCAGAGATAAATACCAAAGGTTTTTGCAGATTGGTAGCAGATATATTGCAGATTGATAGCAGTGGTTAAGGTATCATCTAAGATACATTAAGGTGAGACAGCATCTAGAAACAAAAGCATTTTCAAAAGAATAAAGTGAGAACACTTTTAAAAGAATTTAAAGTGAACAAGGTATTTATATTTGGAGTTTAATTAAACAATTTTTTTTATATTCATTCATTCATACTATAAAGTTAGAAATTCATAGAGTTTATTTTTGGGAGATTTTAGTAACGATATAAAATTTTAGATACATTGAATAAAATTGCATTTGATAAATCATTGATCTTAAAATTTAATTGTTTTCATAATATTAGAATCATTCCGAAAAAGGCAAATCTTTTTAGATTTATTAAAAATCTAATTATAAGGTATTTTGATGTTTATATTTTCTGATTTAAGGCCCATATGTACTAATTTAGTGCAGTAAGAAATGTTGAAATTTTTCCTGCGCAAATTAGTTAGATACATAATTTTATATCTATGTAATGCTTTTTCGGTGTTGTGAAATGAGAAGAAACCTGTAAAAACTACCTTATCGATGACCATTTGACGTTTTTTATGAAGAAATTGATTACCTCACTGATGTATTCAAAAGCACCTAAAGTGCATGTTAAGGGAAAATTTAACACAACAAAAATGCCATAAGGTAGGCTTTATTTTTGTGCCCAGTTTTAGTGTCATTAAGCTGTACATTAATAAGTACTCTTTGGGAAATAACACCACAAGTGACGAAAATTGCTGTATAATAGAAACCTTTCGGGATCTAGGTCAGACTCCATTGTCAATGGTAAGAAACTATGCGTAACAAAGGGACAATTCTAAAATATAAAATTTAAATGTTTGACAATATATATTATTTGACTTCTGATATAACTAAGAGAATTTTATTTGATAATATACAAGGTAGCACAGAAACTTCTAAAGATCGTGTAATAATAAAGTTTCTTTCAAATTAAAAGAATTTGAAAAAGTGATCTTCAGAATTTTATATGGCGCTCCTAGGTGCGACTTTGTTATCAGATAATGCATTCGCCAAAAATGCCATCAAAGAATATTGTTGATTCAGTGGTCCTATTGAAATTATAAGGGAAAACCTAGGAGAAACCTCTAGACCTTTGAATGTTCGAATAAACGAACACAAAAATTACATTAAAAACGACAGTTTGAAAATTCCAAAATTTGTGAATATGCTTGAAACCCTGGTCATAAAATAAAGTTTCAAGATTCAGTTATATTACACAAAGAAGAAAACAACACCAAAAGAAAACTAAAACAGTCGCTTTAATTTTGTTAAATAAAAACGATTGTATCGATACTATTTCCTAGTTTTTTCCTTATAATTTTAATGGGATCACTGAATCAACAAAATTCCTTGATCGCATTTATAACAAAGTCGCTCCTAGGAGCACCACATAAAATTCTTTATATGATACTATACAGGGTAGCACAGAAACTTTTAAAGATAGTTTAATGATAAAGTTCCTTTCAAATTAGAAGAATTTTATGTGGCGCTCCTAGGAGCGACTTTGTTAAAAATGCGATCAAGGAATTTTGTTGATTCAGTGATCCCATTAACATTATAAGGGAAGAACTAGGAAATAGTAGTGATACAATCGTTTTCATTTAACAAAATTAAAGCGACTCTTTTAATTTTCTTTTGGTGTTGTGTTCTTTTTGTGTAATATAACTGAATTTTGAAACTTTATTTTATGACCAAGGTTCCAAGCATGTTCACAAATTGTAATTTTTGTGTTCGTTTATTCGAACATTTAAAGGTCTAGAGGTTTCCTAGGTTTTCCCTTATGATATTAATAGGACCACTGAATCAACAAAATTGTTTGATAGCCTTTTTGGCGAATGCATTATCTTATAACAAAGTCGCACCTAGGAGCGCCACATAAAATTCTGAAGATCACTGTTTCAAATTCTATTAATTTGAAAGGAACTTTATTTTTAAACGATCTTGAGAAGATTCTGTGCTACCCTGTATATTATAAGATAAAATCTCTTAGTTATGTCAGAAGTCAAGTAATAGATATTGTCAAACATTGTAATTTTACATATTAGAATTGTGCTTTTTTTATTCGTAGTTTCTTAACTATTGACAACGGGTTCTGACCTAGGCCCCGAAACATTTCTAATATACAGCAATTTTCGTCACTTGTCGTGTTGCTTCCCAAAATGTTCTTAAACATTATAATCAGATTTCACTTTTATACAGTAATGGGTAAACACTTTTAGCTGTGAGGGCCCTTGGGGTTAATCTTTGTATTGAAATTACCGGTAAATATCATAAATATATTCACCTATTTTCACTTATTTCATAAACTGTACTACATTTGCTGCTGTGAACTGTTTTTTAATGTCAATAGGGGGAAATTTTAGTTTTCAAACCAGGATAAAATTTCCGATTATATTTGTGTATAATCTTGAAATGTATTTTTTATTAATCTGAGAACTGAACATGAATTTTATATTACTTATATTTATAATTTAATACCTTTCAAAACAATGTTATAAATGGCATAATTAATTAAATTGGATAACGTCAAATAAACAGCCCCAAAATTGCATTTTACTAGGTAACAGGTAATAATTTGTAGATTGGGGATAAGTATATTTCTATTTTTAAAATTTTTTTAGCAATAATTTATATAAATTCCACCACTCATCATAGTGTGATCAAATCTAAACCTTATAATGTTATTAAATATACCGGACATTAGCATTATTTTCAAGTACAATCAAACAAAGAATTATGTCTAGAACATTTCTAGATGTAAGGTAGGTAGACTTACAGGAAGTGACCAATTGCATCGCCGGAATTGTTTTCCGGCTGGTGATTTCTTACCATTTAAGACGTCCTGACAGGGTTGGAGTAAGTGTATGTAAACAGAAAAATAAGTGCAAACGTCATTTAGGTTTGAAATCACATTCTTCTCAATTAAATTCGCTTTAGGAGATGGGCAAGTATTTCATTTAGTCTACTACTTGAGGTATTTTTTTCTCTTAATTATGATGTATATTAATCACAGGCATACGTGACATACAGACGTTGATCCACACAGCCACAGATAGGGAAGCCATGGAAAATGCGGTCGCTAACATTCATTAATGGACAAGCAGAAAAAGAAGAAGAATCACAGGTAATATTAATATAAAAAGCATTCTTAATATTTTGGCCTAAAGACAAATTAAGAATCGTCGTCTCGAACTCAGGTGAGAAACCAAAAGAAGTCTGAGATTAAACATTAATATAAAAGAAATCTATAGAGGCATCCTGTCCAATGTCAAAGATAGAGTTGTAGTTGCAATAATGTATTACTACTAATCCCTAGATGAACTTATTAGTTATATTGGAAATTATTGAGGCAAATTTCATTTAAACGTAATTCTCAAAAGAATATTTTGACAAGTTATCTTGCAATTTTTTAAAAGAAATTTAGTATTAGATAAGTTGCAAGTGAAAAACACCAGGTCTGTTTTCACATCTCACAGGTTGAGTTAAATTTTTCGTAGGAATAACTTCAGTTATTTGTGTTGCCATTTTGATATAGGAGAAGAACAAACAAACAATTAATTAAGCACTAACTATTATATGTATGTTTTTTACACAACTATTTTACAACAGTACATGAATCGCTAATTGACTGTGGTCGGCTTTAAAATGGAAATTCTAATTAAATTGCCTTATGTTGAAACGTAAGACTTGTGTTCGTCTGAATTTTTATTTGCTAATCTAAACGAAGAACTTTTAGTGAAAACTATCAATTTATTATATGTGGTGGAATATAATGATTTCAGGTAGCCAGTTCAGAGTAACAAATATTAGCATTTGTTACTCTGAACATGCTGCTACTCTACATGGACAGTTAAGAGCTGCCATAGTTCCTTGAGGGTAATGTCTACAGAATATTTCAGGAGTTTTTTTCAAGAATGATGACTCAATTATTTTGATGTTTTTTTGGGGAATAACACCACAATTTTAAATGATGACTCAGTTATAACAAATTTGGGTGTTATCGCTTCTTTATTCTGTTGTAGAGCTGGTTACTGTTTTGAAGCTTAATCGATAGAAGAATATCTGAAAATTTACAAATATTCTTATTACTGCCAAATTATATACTTTATTCTGTTAATAAATTAGCTAAGAGTGTGGGTCTGATCTGTTTTATTGGGTTAATTTATAAATGCTCAAATTGTATAGTTACCGATTTCATATGTCATATTATGCGAGCAGATTTCATTCCATGGAATATTCCATTATTCCATTTTGTTAGATAGATGCCTAGATATACAATAAAATTTCTCTTAGAGAAATTTTAATGACTACATTATAAGTTTACTTGAAATTAATTTAATTCAGACAATAAATGGTATTTTTGCTAGTTGCATACAACAAAGTAACCGAGTACTATCCTGTAACTGCATTCAATCTTAAACAATGATAGTGATATTTCATGGGTTCAAATTAATATTCTTCAGGACTGTTTCCCATAACAATGAAAATGAACTACAATGGGGAAAAATAAATTGTATTCAAATTTATGACTAAAACAACTTGCTTCAAACACAAAAAGGTATTTAGTATAAGAAATGAGAAACAAATTCACATAAAGAACCATGATTTTATTTCTGTTAATATTAAATATATTATAAAACAGACGTAATTTTTTAAATTGAAGTCAAGTTAAGAAAAAGTAGTTTTGTAGGTTGACGGCTAGTCACTAATATAAATAAATGAATGTTTTTTTTAATAATTAAATATATAGTCATGACACAAGTTTGAAGTTTGGTGTTTCTCTTTTGATTTCAATTCTCAAATCATTATAAAGAATATAAATATTTTTAACCGACTTCCAAAAAGCAGGAGGTTATCAATTCGTCGCGTATTTTTTCGCTTTTTTTTCTATGTATGTTACCTGATTTCTTCTCCTGTGGTGCACCGTTTTGAATGAATATGGTCTTGTTTAATAGAGTATATATCCGGATTGGTGAAACTTCAAATTTTGGAAAAGAATTCTATTGGTAAAGTGATAAAATTTGTGAATGAACACATGCGTGCATGGAAATCGACCAATATCCTTAATATTTTAGTCGATTTTTCGATAACTCCTTATGGATGTGTATAGTTTTTTAACGTTTAATCTATTAAGGAAGATCCTTAGGTGATCTCATATACTTTTATGCGACGTGCAACTTGCAGTTTTGCAGATAGTCGCCGAAAATTCCAAAATTCTTATCAAAAATTTTATCGAAATGATATAACAGGCATTTCCTCATAAATATTTTAATTCCAACGTAATAGTGTGGTAATTTTAGGCACTGGAAGTTTTAATTGCGAATTTGAAAATTTTCTATGTACATTTCAAGCATATAGGTAGTAAAGCATTGTATTTTCGGCTCCTTAAATCAATGAGTACCAAGCTCGTTTTGTTTGTATACCAGGTAAATACCTATTTAAATGCAAATTTTTCCATTTTGCGAAGACGGTACTTTTGGTTGTCTCATTCTCCCGGCCTAATAGAAAATTCAGTGACAACACATGTCAAACTTTAAACTGGTACTTGGTGGCCTATAGACAGGGTGTTTAGTTATAACAAATCACAAAGTAAAGTGGCAGAAGGAGTTGCATTTATATGAAAATTGAAATATAGGACGGACTAGAATGATAGTGGTCCGTAGGCAGCCGTATATACAGGATGGTTGGAATATAGGGTCGACTGGAAGTTTGGTGGCATAAAAATGTTGAAAAAAATGTGAAATTAAAATTATATAGGGTGAATCAAAAACTGTTACATGATGTGGACATAAGCAAATCATATACAGGATGGTTGAAATATATGCTGGAGTTGAATTATATTTATAAAGTGTGATTAAAAAAATTATTTCTTTTATAGCCTATAAGAAGTTGCATAAAGTGTGGAGAGGAATTAATGTTACACAGGGCGATAACATAAAATGTTAGAAATGAAATAATTTATGGGGTAGCCCACATGGAATTATATACTATGGTTGAAATATAGTACGGATTTGACTCCGTAAATATAGGATGGATTCTACTCCGTCCTATAGTTTACAGAAGGCAGCTAACAAATTTATGCTTGCCCGTGGGCATTCGTATGTACAGGATGGTTGGTACATAGGTTGGACTGGAATTATCTAGTTATACAGGGTTGTCAAAAAAAGTTGAAAAAAGGTGACGCCATGTACGTAGTCCATAAGGCATAAATATATTTTGGGCTTATTAAGTCAACGCGTACTAGTACATTTTGTTCGTAAAGATTTACCTTTCAATTTAAATGATAAAGTATCATTGTGTAATGTTGAGGCTTTCGATGTTACCTGGTTCTGTTTATTAAGGTTATACATACAAAATAAAAAATAACGAATGAAAACTACCTGAGTTCAAAAAAACTAAAAAGTTAAAAATAAAACATTTAAAAAAAATATATAACCGACTTCTACGTATAACTAAAAAGCTAAAAATAATTATATCAAAATACGACTCTAGCAAATAAATAACACATTCAATGTTGTAAGGTACCTACCCAGGAAGTAACAAATGTAAACATTAAAAGGTGCTCATTCTGTACAAATTAATTACCTACCAATCTAGTATATTTTTGAAGTCGGTGCCTAGCAACAATCAAGTTTGATGAATTAGTTGATAAGTAAGCAATGACGCATTTTAGATTTGCTTGGCACAGACTTCAAAAATATACTAGATTGGTAGGTAATTAATTTGTACAGAATGAGCACCTTTTAATGTTTACATTTTTTACTTCCTGGATAGGTACCTTACAACATTGAATGTCTTATTTATTTGCTAGAGTTGTATTTTGATATAATTATTTTTAGCTTTTTAGTTATAGGTAGAAGTCGGTTATATATTTTTTTTAAATGTTTTATTAAAAATTCATCTTGATTCTAAATTTTAACGTTAAGGAATAGTTTAGTTTTATAGGCTGGTGAATATGAAATTTGAAAATAAAAGCAGTCATATCAGATTTTAATTTATTGTTTTCAATAATAAAAAAAAGTTGACAAGAATATGGTTAGTACATAAGAACGTTGTACACAAGTTTATGCCCTTTGAAATTGTCTACTAATAGAGGGTGGTAAGTAAAATTTTATTGAAAAAACTTTTACTTTTTATTTGTGTTAGCTTTTGAAGGAGAGAAGTAGTAAAAATAAATTTTTGGACAGTATGAAGGGAAGTTTTTGTAGCACTGAAATTTCAGTAACTTTTAACTATTTATATGAAATACTTATGATAGTTTATTACAAATTTTGTTAATACAAATTATTTTCTGGTATGTTTTGGACAAAAAAGTTGAGCTTTGTGATCTGAACTTTTAAATGTACTGAATTCTGTAAAACTACTGTTTTCCATTAAATTTCATTTCAGGAATTTGAAATTGATAGGAAATTTTGTGTGTAGTCTACATCTCTCTCTGTACTAAACTTACTATTACGATGAAACTGAAGTGTGTTTCTAACAGCTGCATAATTTGTTCCCTATAATACTATGTATTCTTCCACCAATATGTTGGTGAAATCTTAAATCTTTACAAATACATAATTGTCGTGCTTCGGCCTAGACAGTATGTCGAACTATTCCTGGTTCGACTTCTAAACGCTTTTGCCACTATAGTACTACAGCTGGTTTCAAATTATTTTCTAAAGTACATCTGTGGAATCTTTTAGTGTATTTTTATAATTTTTTAGACATATTACTCGACTTACGATTAATTATCGCATATTAAAAAATACCAAACGTCTAAGGTCTAGCCCTGATCACATTGTCAATGGAATGACAAACAAAAATTAAATTAAAACTTTGATAGCATTACAATATTATAACTAAAGACAATCTATTGTTTTCTAGATATATAGGTCTGCAAAAAATCTAAAGATTTATTGTATTAATCAAGCTCTTTTCAAGTGTTGAAAAAAAACATGAAGAAAATTATCGTCAGAATTTGTATGTATTATAGGCCACCTAGTAACGACTTTGGACAACCCTATATCGAGATAGTTCAGAAGTTTTTTGCACTAAGAGACCCAGATATAAACTCTGAAGACACTTTTTCAAAGTTTGTCTGACTTGAAAATAGCTTGACATTATTATATATGATCTTTGGAGTTCTTGGTGATACTCTGTATGTCTGAAAACAATAGATTTGCTTTAATTGAGTCACTGTAAAACAATAAAACATTAAATATAATAGTTAAAATTAATCTTTCCATTGAGAAGGAGGTCTGCCCAAAAAATCCCTAAAAATAAACTTAAAATTTCTAATGCGAACTGTGTGGAATCTTGAATCTGCTAAATAACTTAAGCCTTTCGAACCATAGTTTAAGATAATAGTTGCACGGTTCTGAAAAGATTGAATAATTTTGAGGTCAATAGTTTGTAAGTAAAACAAAAAGATGTAGAAATTTGGACAACCTCAGAAAATAATATGTCATACCCTGTGCGCAAATCTTCGTCTACCATTCTATTTTTTCTATTCATCTTTTTTCAGATATGCCCAGTTTGAGTAAAATTTACATTATATTCATATTAAATTAGGTTCCACTTTGCTTAGTTGATAATAAATTATTATAATACAACTATTCAAGTATTATTATATTGACTTTTGAGTATTTGCAGTTTAAGAGATACCAATATCTATTAATTATTGGTGAGCTAAACACAAAATAGGAAAATTTGGCCTTAAGTGGTTTTGCACTTTAGCCCATCATTTTGTTGTTTTACAAGTGTTTCATGTATCACTAATTTATGTCTCATGTTGAATTTAGTTTTCGGTTGGTAGATTCATCTAATAGATTGATGTGTATTGCTTATTTGTGTATTATATATAGTATTTTAATTTGATGCATTGATTTTATATCACATTTTTTAGTTGTTTTTAAGTATGTCTCCTATTAGTTACGAATTGAATACTTTGAAAGTTCAATATTGTATGTTCATTTGTTTTTAATTTCTTCTACATGCCGTTCTGCTAACTGCAATTAATTTCTGTCTTGGTTCTATTGCAATATTCCATTGTTAGACTAGTTAAAAAAATCGATATACCTACTATAAATGCTGTTTGCTTTATTTTATTCACCTACATTTCTTGACATGCCATATTTTTCTAAAATTTAGATATATTTTATAATTCTAGAACATAGTTATTGCTATTTTATAGACTAATATTGATTTTCCGTTTTTAAGCAATGTTAATTTTACTCTGAAGAAGTGTTTCAGTTAGCAATGCCAAAAGGAAATGCTTGAGGCTCTTTATTATCGACAGGAACTTTGTGTTTGAATTTGGCAATAATCTCTAAGTATTGAGTTTATAACACGTGAATCGGGTAACCTCCTGTACCACCTAGGAACACCAACTGGAAGAACTAGCGGAGCAGAGTTCCTCATCCACAAGATATGGACGAGTAAAATCATTGGAATTACCGGAACATCTGATCGAGTCGCTAGTCTGCCACTGTCACTTTCGAAAAAATACAGCATTCAAATAATACAAGTTTACGCCCCAACAACAAGTCATTCTGAGGAAGAAATAGAATATCTATACGAAGGATTCAAAGATGCACTAGACAGCAATAACAGCTAGTTCAAATATGTAATCGGCGACCTTAACGTCAAAGTGGGAGAAAGACATGATCAAGAAGAATCAATGGGCAACTTTTGATTTGGTGAATGCAACAAAAGAGCAAAAAGATTAGTACAGTTCGCACATTACCAGCGCGTATACATATCAAACTACTTCTCCAAGAAAAACTCCAATACCTGGGAAGCCCCAAATGGCTCAGTAAAGAATGAAATTGACTTTATCCTAACATTATTAATGATATAAGCGTACTAAATAAGAACGCGATCTTAGGCTTGTCAAAGCAAGAATTGCAGTTAATACAAGACTGGAAATATACAGGCTGGTCAGAATCACGCCAACTAGTCAGACAAGGTGAATCATTATCACCAAAACTATTCACTTCAACTTAATATAGACGGTGAATATCTCAATCATCTGAGATATATATGTGTATCATAAAACTGCAGACTGAAATGTAGTTAATGTAGAACTATTTAGATTGTTTTAATGATTTTGGTTATCTTGATTGAATTATACACTTCTTACTAAATTTCAACCTAGTAGCATCGAGTATGCCATAAGCACACTTAAAAATATGACGAATATTAAAAAAATACTTTATGTAGACCATTGTTACTGAATATTTTTTCTTATTTCTATTTGTAAAGTATAAAATAGTTTAAAAATAAAATAAAAACTAGAAAGGAATACACAGAGTCCTATTTAGTGAATATTTGATATATGCTTCAGTAAGCCTTATCAACTTTCCTGATTGATTTGATTGCCCATTTTAATTTTTCCAAGAAATTACGGAATAGATTAAACATGGCTTTGACTTATTTCAAGTTCTCCAGTTTGAGATGGATTTGTGCACAAATTTGTATGAAACACGGAAAAACAAGTTACCATACAGTTTTTCAATTAATTATACATACATTCAATAAATAATGATTACAGCTAAAGCTTTGTTAATTAATTATCGATTCATTGGAAAATACTTTATTTCAGTAAAAGCTTTGTAGTAAGTATTACAATTCGTTGACTATAGTTTTTTTATCATTTTCTGATGCGTTAGTACATAATATGGTTAGGAGAATCGGTTATTGTTTTTGTTTTAAATTAATCATGTTCATGTAGAGTTCTAAACGAGTTGTAATAAAAAACTTAATAGCAATTAATTAAGCTTGCTACACGGATAAAAAGTATAAGTAAACATAGAAAACAAATCTTATTAACATACACAGGTCAATGATTTCTGTAATCAAGGTAACAAAATATATCACTGTTTATTAATGTGTTTGGCTGAAAAGCCTGTAATTTGTGGAAGGTCACTCTGTTTACGTCAGCATATTGTTTCATATACTTGTACGAACAACAATATTTCACTTTCTTTTTAAACCTAAAACGACAAAAAGTACCTTTCTTAAATATTGTCAATTTAGACATAAATATTCGTAGTAACCAAATATAGAGGTATTTTTGGATAGGAATATTCTGAAATATAGGTAGCGAAAATAGTGAGAGGGTGAGATATATTATAACTGTTTTTTAATACAAATACAGTAAACTTTCTCTTAACCGGACATCTTTGGACTAACGGACGTCCGGTTGTCATTTTGCCCGGTTAATCTGGTGGATAATATACTTTTTTTTTCTCATAATAAAAGATTAAAAATATTTAATCCTAAGTTTGACCTTATTTATACACTATAATATTTGAGCCATCTATACCATACAATATAGATCTAACAAAAAATGTACACCTATTTACGGTTATTGAAGCTAAAATTAAACAATATTTAACAGTTTTATTTTTTGAAAAAGATTGTAGTATGTTTTTGAGTATTGGGCTCCTTTCATCATTACCAAGACTTCAAACAGCGATGATTCATATAGCTTGTACCGCAATCAATGTTCTTTCTTCTTTCTTTCTCATGGCGTTCTCGTGTTCATCACGCCTAGCTCTTCTGTTAGTTTGCCCGACATAGGCTAGAGGGCATTCTGCACATGGAATTTCATACACTCCATGTTGATCAAAAGAGATCCTTGTCTTCGGATTCATCATCATATGCTGATTATTGTGCCTGTCTTGAAAATCGTTGCAATATTGTGCCTTCGTAAAATCTCGCAATACTATCGGTTATGCCTTTGAATTTTCCTTGTTTATTGGTATCTCTTGTTTATTGCTTGTTGGTGTGGGTTTTGAAAGCTTTATATCTTTAAATCATTGAAACTGTCCTGTCTGACGAAATCCGACAGGATTTTGAAACGTTTGGTTTTAAAATATACACAAGTTTGAACTCTGATGTGGTATTATTCCCAAGAAAATCTAAAATAAACTAGAAGATGCCACAAATAACATTCAGAAAACAATCAGTATTTAAGTAGTATTGAAATACAGTAGAAATACATGTAAAAGTATGTATACTAGTAGAAAACTGTATGAAGGAAAACGTGCTTCACTCTTTCAGTTTACAAGAAAGGAAATAGTGAATCATAATATGTGCTAAAGATAGGAGCCATCATGAATTTGCTGAGATCAGGGGTGAGCCTCGTTTCGTTATACCAGAGGCTATTAACTATATAGAAAGCACATTGAGTAGTTCAAGACAACAAAGATATATGAACAAACAACACAGGTTAAGACGCTTCAAGACGCACTGCAGAGTTAGAATGCTACAGCGACCGCCAACAACGGATAACCAACAGAATAACACCAGAATAGAATATTTCGATTGTGGGGGTACAGGTCATTTTAAGAGGGACTTCTGAGTCACTTAATACAGTGATACCCGTGTGAAATGTTTCCGCTCGGATACAAATGACGTTTTAAGGAGGATGAGCTAGGTATGCTGCATCCAGTAGCCTTCAGGATAGTAACTAGATGGGGATTTTGTTAAGACAGTGACAATTCCGTCATCCAAGGTACCTTTAATGGTAGACGTAGAAATATTTTTTTGTCAACGACCTCTGCGGCGAATCATTTACCGCGAATCTATGTTTGTACATGGTCAGTCGGTAGTAGAACTATGACTAGGGAAAGTTAATATTCGGCATAATCTCTTAGTGGCAGATATTGAAGCTGATATTATTAGACAACATGCTTTCACGTTTGATCCCAGGTATCATGGACTGTGTTTTTGGATAAGGAGCCAGGCTCACCAACAACCCTACGAATTTCAGCAAAACTACCACTAAAGGTTTGCTGTAGAAGAGACAGATTATCATTACGACAATGAATTAACAAACTGAAAATATTAGCAAGTTCTGGAGAAGGGGGTGACCCCATCGGGACCACACGAACTTATTTGTATAAGGCATACAGAAATGAAAACTTAGTATTGGAAGATCAGTGTTGCACCAAACTGATAATGCCTGATAAATTATAGTATTTAGCTTTTAGAATATTTAGTGTTTCTTAAATATGACCATTGGTGAAGAGAGACCCGTCATCGAAACTAACCAGAATATCTGTTAATTATATAACAGCCTAACGCTGAAGAGGAGTTCTTAATATATGAAGATTCTTGCTCGGCGATAAGTTGACGAGTTTTGGCCAGCTACCCGGCTAATTGTTGGGTAGGAGATCGTACCGAACTGACAACGGGAGTGTCTGTCATAATAATTTTGGCTAACCTACAAATCTTTTGGAATTTTATAGTTTTTTTGTGTGATGATGACCTTTTAGATTTCAGTTAGAAGATTAGTATTTTTCTGCAAATAGGTGGTGAGATAGTTATCAATACTTTGGTAGTCTGAAGTTTGTCGTAAACCATTCATAATTGTTTCGTCGTGTTACCTTTATCAGCAGAACTCGACATTAGATTTTTTGCAATATCATGACGAGCATCCTCAGTTTCAATCAGACAGATAAACCATAGCTACATCAACTTGGAAAATTATTCTTTCTGATTGTCTTCTAAATGTTATTTGTGGCATATTCTTGATTATTTTTTAATGGGATCACTGAAACAGCAGAAATCTTTGATCGCATTTTGGCGAATGCGCTATCTTATAACAAAGTCGTACCTAGGAACGCCACTTATAAATTCTTAAGACAATTATTTTAAATTCTTCGAACTTGAAAGCTGTTTAACTATAATACATGATTTTTAGAATTTTTTGTGCTACCTGTATATCTAAAAACAAAATTTTTTTTATGTCAACTTAAATGTCATAAATCAACTTTCAATTTGCAATTTACATTTTCAATACATATTTTAAAGCCACTGACAACGAAGTCAGAATAGACTTTGAAATGTTTGGTTTTTCTTTCAATATACACCTTTTTATTTCGATTGTGGTGTTATTTCCCAAGAAAACATAAAAATCATTCTACCTGTTGGGAGAGTTTTCGGCGTTACTGCGGAATTGAAGCCTTTGGATAGGACCTGTAAACTAGTGGAGTTTGATCGAAAACCTGAAAAGTTGTGTACGGTTGTTCATGGGGCTGAAATGATGACCAGGTCTTGGGCTTTGTTAGTACAAACATTATCAAACGTATCCCAAAGAATAGGTTGAGGGAGGGTTGAACTGTTACAAAGAATAGATTTTCGTTGATTTGATGGAATTAGTATCTGATACTGTGAATAGAATTTCGTAACAGACCGATACTGGATCTATTTGATGTTTAAACGTGTTGGAAATGACGTTGTCCGTTCTACAAGATTTGAGAAAGAAAGGTCACACAGATACAGGGATTTACAAATGAGATGGTCGCTGTAGGTTGTAGTTCCGCCGATATAATTATGAACTGGGCTAGGTTCCGGGGTGAGAGCCTCGTCTAAATTTGTAAAATACTCGACGTTTCGGCTCCTGCTTTGGAGCGATTATTGAAAGACAAAAAGAAAAAATAGAAATGAAATTTGGTCTAGTTCCACCTAGACCATATTCACTGATGAATTACAGGTTAAATGATGTATGCTCTTCAAGATTTTGGAAACATTCAAAAGCAAAATATCAAAAGAGATATAAACTCAAAAGTGTCAAATTCTAAGAAGGAAAATCAGAACTGGTAAAACGTGCAAATATCTCAATAAATATCTATATCTTTATCTCTGAGTCGAAAGCCACCGTCGCCACATTTGATTAATCATGGTAATAGGCAAAATATATATATATATATATATATATATATATATATATATATATATATATATATATATATATATAGAGTTTCGTTATTAGCGTGTGTACATGTAATGACATTTTGACGTGTTTTTAATTAAACTCATCTTCAAACAATAAAATACTTTTATTAACAACTATGAATTCCCGAATTCAAAACAACTAACTAATGGAACTCTAATCCGAATTCTCTCTTGGACTGACTCATTGAGTTTTATGTGTTAAAGCACCTATTTATATATGACAATATGGGAATATTCGACGAAAACTATGGTATGTTATATGGAATTTGTTAGAACTGCCATGAGGTATGTGATCTCGAACTATTATTTACAGTTTTCTTTAAAAATGACCGACAGATATATATATAAAAGTTCTCTTCCTTTGGAGCAATAATAATATTTCGTGAAAATATATATCCATTTTGTGTTATTGCAGTTATCAGAAACTTTGACGTCATGATTTCTACAAAATTCTTATAAATCACGAAATAGAGTTACCCATTAATTATTGTTAGTGTGAGATACCAGTTGGTAATTAACACCATTATGGGTAATTAACTGACAGTATCCTAGGTTGATAAAATTTAATCAGAACTCATGTAAGTAAAGGATAATTAATATTTCTTAAAATCAGACTGGAAATTAGTACCGCATTGTGTTTCTATTATTAACTTAGCTATGTGACCTTAAAATATTTGTGGTAATACTAGATTTTCTGTAGAATTTTTAGCGCAGCAACCTAAATTCATTAATTAAATAAGTCGAAGAAGAATATTATGTAAAGTAATAATAATAATTTTAAGTGTCACCTTACGGGCTTTTAAAACGAAGTTACCTTTTAATATGTTTCTGTTTTATTTAAACTGGGGACTCTAATATATATTGATAATTAGTAAGAAACTCTTTTGAACATTTTTGGAAAGAAATAAACATCAAAACTCGAGTCCATGCGTTCCTACAAATTTGTAGAACTTGACAGATGTTGGCATTTGTCTTTTGGTTTTGTACAAAGGATCGGTTACAATCATCGAAATTAGCTGTTTGTAGATTCGTTACCCGAACTTTTGCATTTGACTGGGTCCAATCCCAAGTACTCGAACTAGTGATTTTCCAGACCGTATATTCTGCATCGTGCGTCAGCGCTTGCATGATATTCTCGAGTTCTTGTCTTTCATTCGCTACCATCAACGGCAATACCTCCATCTCAATTTTCAAAGACCTCTTTCATAATGTGCTCGCTGTATATATTGAACAGGAGCTGGGAGAGAAGATATCATTTTCTTACTTCAGTCGAAGTTGAATAGGTATCAGACTGAGTCTTGTTGACCTGGATAGTCCCTGAATGTACAAGCTGTGTAGGTTAGTCTGAAGTTGGTAGACAATGTAACTCGTTCCTCGAAGTTTCCTTGGACTTCCATCGTCTTGAAGTGGTTGATTTCACAACGTTTCAATGGCTGTGTATCTGCTATCGTCATCAGGTGAATGATAGGAAATTCAGAGTATCGGTCGTATTTATATTATACCCTTAACCGGTCATGCGTCGCCGGTCATGGTCATTGGGTCTTATCTGGTCCAATCAGCGTCGTCGTACCTGGAAGTTGGTTGCCGGTGACGCGTAGCGGCAGAGGCCGAAGAAGAGCTCTCCAAATATTTTTAATTTGGACGCTGGGCTCGCAAATTATATTTTCGTTCGAGATTATATATGCCGTCTCTATGAATTTTCTTTTGTACCAGTGCTCCTCCTTGTGAATTGCTCTAGCCTGGTCCCAGTTGAGATTATGGTGTTCCGTCCATGCGTGATTAGCTAACCCAGACTTCGTTACCTCTGCCCTTTGAGTAACTGTGCGGTGTTCCTTAATCCTGGTGTCCAGCGGTCGCTTTGTCTCTCCAATGTAAATATTGCCACATTCACACGGTATGCTGAATATACAGTTATTTGGTATTGCAGGTGCGTCGGGCCTCGTTTTTGTTATCATGCTCCTCAAGGTGTCGTTGCTTTTGAAGATAATTCTGATTCCATAGCTGTGTGCAATTCTTCTAAGTTTCTCCGACAGGTTTTTAGTATACGGTAATAGTAGAGTTGCTATCGTGGTGTCCTCTTCCTGCCTAGTTGGTTTGTCCAGCTCTTCAAACGCCTTGCTAATGATCGTTTCCGGATATCCATTCGCCAAAAGGTCTTCTCTAAGTTTCACTTGTTCTTCTTTGAGGGCTTCTGGTGTGCTGCAGATATTTTTGGCTCTATGGATTAGTGTTTTGATGATGCCAGTTTTCGTTGCTGATGGGTGGTTGGAATTGTAGTGAAGGTATAATCCTGTATGCGTAGCCTTCCTGTAGACTGTTGTTTGGATTCCCGTCCTTGTCCTTTGACACTTTACATCAAGGAATGGTAGGCACCCACTCTCTTTCATCTCCATGGTGAATCTAATGGATGGTTGGGTTCAGGTGCTCCTTTTGTAAAGTGGCATAAGAATGGAATGGCACCACTGTTCGGGCCACACTCCAGATTCTTAAATCCTTCTACACAGTGCGTAGATATTGTCAGTGCCAAATTTGCCCATATTTTTCAGAATCTCTGCGGTAATTTCATTGGACCCTGGTGCTTTCCGGTTTCGTAGTTTCTTGACTATGCTTTCTACCTCTCCTCTGAGAATTTCCGGCTCAAGCTGGAACAGAAAGTACGAGCTTGAAGTAATGTTCGAGTTGTCGTCAATCAGTCCGATTGTACCTGAGGGGACGCCATACTTTGACGATGACCTTGAACTGTGTAATTATTCTTCTTGATGATTTGCGTCTTTGCTTTGAATTATCGAGCCAAATATTTTATCATATCGTAGAACTCTGTGGGCTGCGCTTTTATACAGTTCTTTAAACGAATTGTTACGTTAGGCGTATTAGGCAAACTAAACACATGCTAGGGATTGAAAAGTTGACTCTAACTTTGTTATTTTATAAGGGAAAGTATATTTTTTAGGACAAATAAAAATAAAACTTAAAAATTTAAGGTAAGTCTCAAAACCACTTCGCATGTCTATACAAATAGACCCAAAACCCAAAAATGCCATATCACTCTAGTAGAGCCTGTTAATTTAAATAGGGTGTTCGGGAAAAAAACACTTTTCAAAAGCATAAAAACTCTATTTCTTTCAAATAGCACCTACCATAGGTTTTTTAATATTAAATTCAGCTGTTTTTGCTCTTTCAATTCAAGTTTTTTTTAATTAAAATTCAAATGCTAAAATAAAAAACAACATGGAATATAGATCGCACTCATAGTTTAAAAAAGGCCAAACTAAAACATTAGTATCAAACACGAATAAAAAAATAACAGTTTATTTATTAATAACTTTTTAGTTTTCGGTTGGAAGAGGTTGAGAACATATTGCTAAGCTTAAGCTGTTCGTTTGTTGTCCGTTCGTCTGTCAGAGTGCAAATAATCACTTGAGAAATCCACAAAATATTTGTTATCTCCAGCGATTCAGGCAGATACTAAAATTACTGAACAAGTCATCACCTAAAGGATGTTAAGAGTGAAATTACAAATATACCTAACGATTAATTCCGAAGTAATTGATGGAAGGTGTTAGTTAGATTTTATGTTATAATTTATGTCGAGTATAGGAAACGTCCTAGGTTTCGACGGACCCCTTAAGGAGCTGTCACACATCCTTAATAGGCTGGCACCGATGTTGATATTAATTAGGGCTTCATCTACCAGTCAATAGGGCAAACTGAATAATTTGCAACACAGCATTTATTAGCTGTTGAATCATATCACTTCAATGATCTGTGTTTAATGGACTAACAATTTGTTTACTTCTTTCGATGTTTTCAGATTATTGCTTTTTTACAGTTTTATTACACTATTAATAGTTTTCTTCCTGACGGTTACTACAATCTCCTACCAGTAAACCACCCAAAACAATCGACACCTTCTTTGAATGAACAATATTAACATACGACGAAAACAAAAAAAGGTGCAAATTGGTTAAAGTAACGTTCATCCCTCAACAAACTTCGACAGCCAAGAGAATAAATACAAAAATAATATATACACTAATTAAGGCCTGTTTACGTGCTACGATAAATGCTAGCGATTGGTCGTTAACTATTGAATTGTTACGATTTACTATTACGTGTAAACAGAACATTGTAACGATTAATTGGAATTGAATTGGAATGTTGATGCTGGCCGAATCGTTACGTCCTGTTGGAACATGTAGCACAGCTACTTATCGCTAAGGTTTGATTAAGGTTGCATTAGCCAGTCATTGACTCATTTCTCAATTCCTTCAATAATGTGACATGGGAGAATTCCCTTTTCGTAATCAATCATAAGCAACTCTACATCCTTTTTCGTCCGTAGAACAGTTACAGGTCAACGTTGTTGGCTGCCTGTGCAGATATGCCCATACTAACCAGTTCAGTTACTTAACATTTAATAGCTGTTACATCCTGGTTTTATATTATAATGCCTCACAATTTGTTTTACTGACTGGTAGATTAAACCCCAAAAATTTTCAGCGTTTTTGGCGGTTAGTTCAGTTTAGTGTATGGCATGTAAACCTTTGGAAAGCGCGACCGAATCGCAACTCATATAATTTTTTAGGTATATATTCAATTCAGTGATGGACAAGAAAATGGTTTGAATGTGGATGTAAAAATGATTCTACTGGTGTAATAATTAAAATATTAAGAAGGATAGCGGTGAAATCAATTATACATTTTGCACGAAAATTTTCATTTTTCAAGTTCAACGTAATGAAACAACTTTTAGTGTTCTATATGTCATTGTGGTATTAGTCTCAAATGCCGGAACAAGAGCAGGAAATGGCATAAGAGGTCCAGGACATACGTAGCACCGCTAAAATCAAAATTTCTGCACTTACGATATGTTCTCCGGATCGGGTCCCCAAACTCAACACTGATACTAAATTTCAACCTTTTCCGTGCAGTAGTTTCCAACAAAATTGGCTGCGATGTAACTAAAGGACAGATCAAGAATGATTTTATTAGGGTTTTCGTATACTGAATGTACAGAACCCTAACAAACACACTTCACAAGATATAATCGTTAGATAAACTTGCAGGTTCGCATTAGGTCACTAGAAGATTATTTAATCAATCTAAGTGGGTATAATTGTTTATTGGGTTAAAAATTGTTCTAAGAAATCAAAAAAAGTGTAATTAACAATTTTTAACTTTAATATACGTCAAGAACTCTTGATAAGGAAGCTTTAATTCTAAAAGTCTTATTTTATTTAATTTCCTATATATCAAACACTGTTGAATATATCTCAGCAATTTGTATCCTGAAGTATTCTTGTCATGCTGCTTACCCAATATATTACAAACAATATAAAACAATTAAAGTTTGGAATATTATACAGAAATGCTTATATTTAATTCCGTTAAAGATGATTCATTCATTTTTTATATTCCCTACTCATTAACATAAACCTAATAATGTCTTGAACTTGTCACATGGAATTTCTGTATGAATGACCACAATGTACTTGATCTAATTGTTTTCTAGACTTTAAAAACACGCATTTCATGCATCGTTGAGTTTACGTTCGTTTCAGCACGATCTTAATCAGATTTTGGCGTCTTATCCAAGAACCTCTTATAGAAATTAATTTACTGGTCAATGTTGTGATATAACCTTGTATTCCAGGAGCTGGTTAAATTTAAATGGACCAACATTTCTAGAAAATTTCGTTTCTTATTAGATCGGATTACATTGGAGAATAAAACATAAAGAATCATCTATTATGTTCCAACATTCTGTCTAATAGAAACAGTACAAATTCTTTTCAAACTAATAAGATAATCACAATCGTTTACCCGATTTTAAAAATGAGGTTATCAGTGGTCGGAATTTTTTGTATGCTATTCGATTACTCCAAAAGGGCCAAAAGAGATTTTGTATCTCCACTGAGTATTTTAAATTGTATTCTATTAAGGTAAACATCAAAGAAAATCACACATATAGTTGCTAAACAAATCTCCAAATTGATATGTCAAGATACTCGAGAAAACAATTATTAATAGCACAGGGTGTTTACTTAATTTTTTATCTATTTGAGGTCGATTTTTTTATCATTAGGTATTTAGTAATTCATTGCATTACTTTAATCTGAATAGACTAAATTATTTTTACTGATACTTCTACTTCAGAGGTGCCAAAGATAAATAACATAGAGTTACTGTTTAGAGGCGTGTAGATGCAAAATATTCATTTTTATAAATTAATTGAGTTATTGGTACAGCCATATTGTGGAAGTAAATATGCATCTTGTAGCAGTAGCATTTTACCTCAAAATTTACATTATAGTTGTTAAGTTGCACATTGAATACTGCGTTTTTTTTCATAAAGGACATTATCCCTGCTGCACTGTACTATTAAACGTACAAATCACATGATGTCCATAACAAACATGGAGGAAAGCACATTGTTTTGTTTAATGTCGAGTGTTTCTAAAGCAAGTTTATTGCTGAAAGTAGTCTTGTAATAATAATTAATTAGTGAAATGCAAGAATATGTAACACCTGTACCTGTGGGAAGGGTTAGAAGGAAAAAGTCAAGGACACCTGGACAATGGAAGCGGAAGAGGGAAAGTCAAGAAAGCAAGCAAAGTTCTAGTGGTTTATTCATTGTAGGCTAGTTCTGTTATGTTGTAGCCTAAGACTAAATAAAAAACAAACAAAACAAACTACTAAAATTAGTATATTGGACAGAAGTTAACGTGGCCATATAGGCCAAATATTGAAAATTTAAAAAGAGTGGACTTCATAGTGAAATGATAAAAATTTAGTGGAATGTGAAATATAATAGTATCTTTTGCTTTGAGTGATCCAATATCAAAATTCAGATCAAATAAGTAATAGAATTCCATCTTGTTGCAGATATGCATCAAAAGGACTGTTGGCCTTTCCTTCCTGCTAAGGGAGCTTATCAGTGCAAGTTGACTGCTCAAGAAATTCGGAAATTCCATGACCATCTCTATTCGGAGAAAAATAAGACAATACCAAGGTAACTTTCTTCTAAAGTACAGTACATTTCAGTGCTCTGCCACACACTATTGTGCTTCTAAATCAGGAAGAAAATATCTCCCAATTGAATTGAATATTAAGAAAATTTGGAAAATCTATGAAGAGAAGCAAACCAACTTGAAAGTATGGGATAATTTCAAGTTGTTTTTTTCGAGAAATTTTTAATTCAAAGTATAACCTTGGATTTGCTTCTAAACGAGTGAATGTTTGTTCAACATGTTTGCAGCTAGCTGAAAGAATAAAGCAATCAGATACCCATGATAAACAATCTTTCTTGTTCGAAAAAAGAGCACATCATTGCGGGCATTTGATCAGCTACTGAAACATGACATGAGTTTCGATTGCCAAAAATACCAGCCACTACCAAAGTTTCCAGACTAAGCAACATACTATGGTCGACATATTTATGTCAATAGTTTTACTATAGTAAGAGGTCATTCAAAAAGCAAACTGTCACCTGAAAATGTAACTTCCTATGTTTGGGTAGAAAATGAATTTTCAAAAGGTGCTAATGAAATTGCATCATACTTGTATGACACTCCGAGAAAAACCGACCTCGGCCAGTATCAAGTGGTTTGCCTTGTTGGTGATGACTGCGGAGGACAAAATAAGAATTTAATTCCTATTGCAATGGTTGGTCATTTCTTATCAAAAACTCCAATGAATATTGGATTGTTTTTTTGGGCTAATTGAGAAAGACGTTAAGAATTTACAGTAAGTAGATTTATGATCTTAAACATTATATTAATTTAATTTCGAAACACTCTAATGTCCTCAGGCTAGGAAGTGATTGGTAAACCAGAATTGGAAGGCATTCAAAGAGACAACTTGAAGACAGTAGGGAAATAGAACTTCAGTATAAAGAGTTGTAAAACAGTACTTCTGACAAGAAAGAAGGGGAAAATCATGGGTCAAGGAGAAGACGTCTATAGAACAAACATGTAAGTCGATGAAAACGTTCAGTGACCTATAATAATCAAAGGTAACAGCATCAATTGCATCAACAAAGCAAAAAAAATGAAAGTGTTGAGAGTCTTCTTTCTAAGCATTATGGAGGGGATTGGCGAAATGACGAGAAGTTAATAAATTCATCATTGATGCAGGTGTAGTTGCAACTGTGTGCGAAGTTACTGAAGATGCTTTGAATGTTTCAAAGTTTATATTAAGTGCAGCATCTAGTTTTAAAATACATGTACTGTAATTTTAGTAACACTTTTATTCCAAAATGCACAATATCCATCATTTCCATTCAAAAGGTGCATTATCCATTTTTTTATACTGTTTTTCACTAACTTCTAATGATTTTTGTAACTGGAAATTGTAGACTTGAAATTTTTCATTAGATGCTCGCGAAATCGGGAAATGCGCAACTAATGAATTTATAAGTGTTTCTTTGTTTCTGTGATTTTTTAAAAAGTGGATAATGTCCCTTTTGCATCTAGACGCCTCGTTTGTCTTACATTTTGTGTAATGTAGCATATGTGTTTGACTTGTGTATATATTACATTTTAATATAATAGGTAGATCTTTATTCTGAAAATTTGGAAATTATTAATGTCACGAAAACAATAAACGGGCAAGGGTCAAATCAACCTGTGTAAAGGCATACAACAAGAAAGAACGCAATCTAAGACCAGGAGACTGAAATGACCGCTAAGAATGGAGACTGGGAACGGGGACTGAACGACCACGGATAATAATAAACTTCAAAGCTTAAACTCATTGATCTCGATTTTTGAATACATAATTTTTGGGTGGGTAACATTATGGAATCTTTATGATTTAGAAGATTCATTTTGAGTATAGGAGTTACGAAAATGGAACATAATTTTTACTTAAAAAAGTATCGAGTTCAATTGTCAAAACAAAAACCGTTGAGAAATCGTGTGCAATCATTCACTATTTTCTGACATTTCTTCTTTTTTATCTGATTTACAATTCTATTGATTACTTTAGTGTATTTTTATCTCTCATTCACATTCTCTCTCATTCTCTAATTGTTGTCCTTTTTCTATATTTTCCAGATTCTTTTTCAATTTTTTATTTGTTTTATTATTTGGACCACTTTCTATAAGTGTAACTCTACTTCACCCTATATTGCACCCACCCTGTATATGCTCCTGTATATTGATCACAGAATACAACTCATTTGTCTATTATTTTCTGAAGCACCCTGTACAACTATAATGAAACTATATTGTAACCGGCCTGATAGTTTTTAAACCACCCTATTAACGGTTTCTAATATTATTTCTATCGCCCTGTATACCTATAATTTAGTTCGCCTTACATTACAAGTATTCCATATATAAAGCTGTTCATGGCCTACCCTATATGAGAAAAAAATCACATTTTTGAACAACATTGTAAAACTATAATTTTACTGTTCAATTTATATTTCAGCCACCCAATATATGCAACTGATTCTAATATTTGATGAACTCATCCGTATAACTTTGTTATACCTCGACTTATATTTCAAATACCCTAACTGCTTATGCTTATATAAACTCTGAATAACTATAATTTTCCTCCACCCTTATTTCAACACCAGTATAAGCAACTACTTATGTTCCGTACTATATAATATATTATTATTTATTCTATTTTTTGAACATCCCTGTATAACTATAATTCTTCTGAATATAAGGTGAATATTTCAACCATCCCGTATATGCAACTGCTTCTAAAATTTTTTTAACCCTTATGTATAATCGTAATTATGCTCCGCCTTATAACTCAAATATCCTTACCTACTGCATATGCTTACTTAACAATTCGTGTTAACGTTTGTTGTTCGACTAGGTATAACTATAGTTTTACTCCACTCTTATTTCAACCACCTTGTATACGCAACTCCTTATGTGCCCCCAAATACATTTTTTTAACTACCCTGTATAAATATAATTCAATTCCATCTTATATTTCTACCATTTCAATATGCAACTGTTTATGTACCACCCAATATCACATTTGTAAGATTTTTTAGTTGCTGCTCTTTCACTAATTGAATATTTTCTGTCATTCAAGCTGGAAAATACAATAGAATAGAGAAAACTGAAGATTTCTCAAAGTTTCCTTGGACTTCCATCGTCTTGAAGTGGTTGATCTCACAACGTTTCAATAGCTGTGTATCTGTTATCGTCATCAGGTGATTCAACCACTTCAAGACGATGGAAGTCCAAGGAAACTTCGAGGAACGAGTTACATTGTCTACCAAGTTCAGAATATCAGTGAAGATTCATTGAAATTTATTATGTGGTCCATTAATTACTGTTTCTTCTTATTTTCTGGAAAACTGCAAATCTCAAGTAATAGAAAATTATATGGTACCTTTTCGTAATATTCCTTAATACATAGCAGTTTTAACTAAAGTTGGTTAAAAACATGAAAAACAATTTATTATAAAGGCAAACATTTAGCGAGCGATAATGTTAGTCGGCGCCTCAAGATTTTATTGTTTAGAGTAAGGAGTTATGTGATACCCATCTATAGATAGTGACCTACAGTGTGGAAATAATCCGGTGAATTAAATTTTATAAACTGCAATTTACAGTATTTTGTATTTACACTATGCAGCAGCCACTCCAGAAACTATATAGATATATTACTGTTCCAATAATGTCTTACCATAAAATATTAAAAATAATATTTACAGACTTGTAAGTTATAACCTTTAATTTTTTTATAACAGTGATTTGTACGAATCGACCCCTGTTTAAGAACAACACGATATTTTGCTTTTCACCAATAAAATACACCTATTAACTAACTAGCTGTCCCGACAGACGTTGTTCTGCCAGTTTGTTTTTGGTCTCGCCGAGTATTGGCACGGATACGGCTGCTAAGTTGTAATTTCGCAACGTTTATTCCAGTTGCTCTCGCTAGCTTAGGGATGCTTTTCCCAGTTCTTGACGATAACTTTGAAATGTATTTTTTGCTTTCTCCGGTAGTTAGAGTGACATATCTGTAAACCTCAAAACACTAGTTTGACGGATTATGTCAATTTCTGGATACTTCTGAGCTACGGTTTTACTGTTGGTTTCACATAAATGTTGTTTTGCGTGGTATTAGTCACCTGCAATATTTTTCATCTATACACTATTACAAAATTGTAATTATCTATTTGTTTGTTACTTCATCACGTAATAACTACTCAACTGTTTTTGCTGAATCTTTTTTTTTGTTGCAAACTTTATAGTTTGAATTAAAATCTGGTATACATTTTATCTCCCTACATTGTCAGAAACGGTAGATATAGAGAAAAAACTACTGCCATGTCCGTTAACACACAATAAGTCAATTGATTCCACCGCATGCACCAAATATTAGATAATTGCATGAGCTTAGGGGTAGGGGTGAGGTAGAATTATAGGTAAACAGTGTGGATAAAAAATAGTTCGAAATTTTTTTAAGATAAAACATGAACTGTTGCATATATGCAATATCTGAAACATGGGGAGAATAAAATTATAGTTATACAGTTTGATTAAAACATGTTAGAAAAAGGTACATATAAGGGGTGGTTGACATATGAGGTAGAGACAAATTATATTTTCCAGGATGGTTAAAAAATATCTCAAAAATGGTTATTAAGCGTAGTCCATAAGCAGTTGCATAGATAAGATAGTTGAAATATAGAGTGGATCAGAGTTTATAGTTAAGTGTTTAAAAAATGTTATATTTGGTGGCTCCTAAGCAGATGCACATACGGCGTAGTTGAAATATTTTGTAGAATAATAATATGGTTATACAGGATGGTTAAAAAACTGACAGACAAATAAGTATATACAAGATAGTTTAAATATAGATATAGTAGAAGTAGAGTTATAGCTATAGAAAGCAGTTCCTAAAAATATTGAATAAAATTGTTATATAAGGTGGCCATCAACAGTTGCGTTGTTTGGGGATTGGTGAATTTAGTTATTCAGAGTGGTACAAAAAATATTATATTCTGTGGGCAATAAGTAGTTGTATTTATAAGGTGGTTGAGATCGGGGGCTTAGTAGAATTATAGTTTTACAAGGTGGATTAAAAAATATTAAAAAAAATATTATATGAGGTGGACCATGAACAGTTGCATCCTGCTAAATGGAATACCTGAGATATGGGGCGAAGCAAAATTATATTTATATATTGTGTTTAGCACAATGTTAGAAAAAGTTGCATACAAAGGCCGGTTGTCATTATAGTTTACGAAGTGGCTCAAAAATTATCAGAAATAATTGTTACATAGCCTATAGGTTGGAGTAGAACTATAGTTAAGTAAATAAAAACTGATATGTTGAGTGACAAATAAACAGCAGCAGCAGCATATACAGGATGGTTGCACTATAGGATGAAACAGAGTTACAGTTTCACAAGGTGGTTCCAAAAAATGTTAAATAAAATTGTTATATAATGTGGCCCATAAGCACTTGTATACAGGATTGGTAGATTTATACTTATCTTGGGTGGTTCAGCAAACTTAGAAAAAATGTTATATTGGATAGTCCATAAGCTACTTCTTTTTGAATAGAATTCTCAGTTTGCGGCTGGCCTTAGTATTTACATTTCTTGAAACATATCTACAATAATCTCCAAACATTCATTGGTCTTAAAAAATACTGTGAATATATTCAAAAATTTGTAAAAAATGCTCTCCATGCTGGCATTACATTTCGAAAATTTTCGGGAAAAAATGTTTGGTGAATCCCTTATGCATGGAAAATTCTTGTGTAAATATTTAACGGCAGCACTGTTTTTATTCATGAGTGGCAAAAAGAATTATCAGGTCCAATTTAAAGTTCGACAGGAGCATATTATTTCCTGAGAATCTAATAAAAATGTAATTAAGACATCAATTTCAAGCCATAATTTCCTTTTGTATTTCTTTAGCTCAGCTATACCGTAGAAACAAAAATCATGAGTATTTGTTATTTCGCTCTGTAAGTTCAATAACCACATTAACTCCAAAGGTTTATTTCCTTCATTTTATTTGCTTAGCCGGATTATAATTAATTGTAAACTAAATAAATACATACTGTCATTTTTATTATATTACAAGCTTGAGTCATAATTAAAGTAAGTAAAGTAAAAGTATAAAGTTTTTGTTTACATAGAAAATTATATGAATAAAAAAAATTTGATGATACTATAAAAAATACCCGCAAAGTTTACAAAATCACAACGTAAATACGACAAAATATGTGAGATTAAAGTAAGTTCAGCATCAAATTAAAGTAGCAACTTCGAAAAGAGAACTTGGATAACAGCAACAATCAAAGAAGCACTTTAACAAAGTTCCAAATTTGGCTTACTTACGTATAATAACAAATAAGATATCAGAAGAAAATCCTAGAACGTACGTATTCCGAATAGGAAAAAAATGGTACCTTATGGAAACTTCAATGGTGTCTCATATTTTCAGAGGAACTGTCTTCTTTAATTCTTTGAATTGGCCTTCTTTTTGTACATTTACTGACTATTGAAAATAACTACTACAAAAACTCTATATATTTCAAAATACTAATTCTATCATTTTCAATCTGGCATAATTATTCACATCTACTACTTTTATATATAGCACAAAAAATTCAAAGAATTTAAATGGTGCTAATGTTGTTTCCAGTTGAAAGAATTTGAACGAGTTGCTTTCAAAATTTACTTGTAGTGCTCCAAAAGTGATATTTTTCAGGAGATTATGCATTCGACTATGATGCGTTCATGTTTTAATTACATTTCAAAACCTTAAGAGATATCTTGACCTTTGTATTAAATAGCTTAGGCCTCATTCAGGTTAACTATTAATTAACCGACTTCCAAAAAGAATGAGTTTATTAATTCGGAGTGATTTTTTTCTATGTATATTACTTGATATCTTCTCCGATTGTGAACCGATTTGAATAATTATTTTTTTGTTTAGTAGAGTGTTCATTCAGATTTGTTAAATTTGTAATTCGAAAGAAGGGTTCTATCGTAAAAGGATGGTATTTAGGATTGAACAGATAACGGCCTGAAAATACCTAATATATTGGTCTTTTTCTGAAAACCCCTTACCGATTTGTATAGACATACTCATGGATAGTTTAAACATCAAGCCCGTTTGTACGAAAAATCGTACCGTCTCATTTGTACGGAAACCTGGCTAATTAGTAATTGTGTCTGTTATTAAAAATATGGTAGTATAAACGAAGTTGATGGTCTAGTAATGTATATAAAGAAAACTATTAAACGTAACTGTGATATTGAAATCATAAATAATGCCAAAATACTTAGTGCAATGCTAGATAAAGATAATGTCAGTGTTAAAATATCTGCTTTTTAAAGATATCATTACTTAAGTAAACCCGACTTCATAGTAATGATGACAACCTTTCTTGAAAATAATGAAAACCTAAAGAATCATTGCACATTAGGGGATTTTAACATCGACATAGTTAATAATGCTACAAGGTAGGATATATAGTATATAGTCTTGTACATACATGAATACTATACCTCTCACTACCCCTTGCTTTTGTCAATTAATATATCTAAAAAATATTACAAATAAAGTGGAGCAATGACTCAGACAAGTAGAATGCTCAACTTGATACTTGAAACAATTATAAGAAGAAGTAAGGTTAAAACACAAGAAACAATATTCAAGAACGAGCATCAATGCTTAGCGTTTGCGGACGTACCAATAAATGAAACAAATAAGAACGAATTAATAAAGGTCATAGGAAGAATAGGAACGGAGGTAAAGAAGTTAGGTTTAGAAATAAACCAAGAGAAAACAACATAACATAATGGGAGCAATGGAGAGTAATATTGAGTTCTGACTCTTAATTCTGATTAAGGGTAGAAATAGGAGATGGGCAAACATATAGATTTATATAATAACGGAAAGTGGGTGAAGGAGAAGAGAAAATGAAGAACTAGAGAACATATATGATGTTCCCAAAATATCTACTTTTGTAAGAGCCCAGAGACTCAGATGGTTAGGATACCTAGAGCGAATGACGAGAGACAGGTTGCCAAAAATAATCATAAACAGAAAACCGATAGGAGTGAAAAGAAAAGGACGACCTCGTGGAAGATGGCTGGACAATGTAACAGAATATCTACTGAAAATGGGCATACAGCAATGTAAAGCCATTCTGTCAATAGAAATGAATAGAGGCGTGTAGTTAAGGAATCCCTGTATATATATTGTAATTGTTACATAACATGTAATTCCCGTCCTAGGCCTTCAGGACATGTTGTGAGTTATAAATAAATAAAAATAAAACTGAAATACAAATAAATGTTGTGTATAATGCAGCAGTCTCTTTTGCTAGCAGAGGTTGGTTAAACTATGAAATAAATGATCCAAATTTAGCTGTAAATAAATATATTGATACAGATACACAAATAATCAAAGTATCCACAAAAATATAAAAAAGTCAACAAAACTCAATAATAAATAAGGCGGCAGGTGGTATTGATGAAATAACAGTTTAAGTACATTTATAGCACCACCTCTAAGAGCATATATTAAATGTGTGAATTGAAAGAGCAGTAAGGCCTAGTGCGATAAAAACTGCTTCAATAAAACCTATACATAAGAGCGGGGAGACAGGTAACATGAGCAATTATAGACCGATCTCACTTATCTCAAGCGTGGCAAAGATACTGAAAAAAATAATGCAAAATAGAATACACGAGTTCATGCATCTGGTTAAAATTCTCTGTGATAGAAAGTTTGGCTTTGTCAAGAAACATGGAAGTAAAGATGCCTCGTATGTTAAAAATTATTTAAAAACGTCCAAATGTATCACTACATTCCTTAACCTAGCCAAGGTCTTTGATATCGTTAACCATGAAATTCTGTACTTGAGTGATAAACTACACTACATTAGACAATCAAGTTTGATGAAGATATACTATATAGGTACGTCATTAATTTGTACAAAATGAGCACCTCTTATTGTTTACATTGTATGTAGGTTTTATTTATGTATCAATTCGATTCAGTTTCTCTAGTATTATATTTTTTGTAGGTAATAATACTAGATTTGGTGTGAAATACAGAGAAAATTCGTATCCGTTTTAGACCATGTGTGAAATGTGAAAATTTCAAACGAACACAAATGAACTTTATTGTTTCATTTTGAAATATAAGTAAAAAAATTATAATTTTAGTCATTTATTAATTTAATTTGTTAATATCATGTGACATGTTTTAAAACATCATAGTGTGTTAGAAATTATATATGAATAATGTACATATCAAACATATGATCTCCAATTTTCTGGAATATTTAGTTGCAATTCCCTGTTGATTGTTGACAAAAACGACATTTTGCTAAAACTGTATACGTACATGAAGGATTAACGATATCTCTATAATTGTCTCTCATGTCTGGAAGTACATACTTGTAACCAAAGCGTTGAAATACTTCCATGCTCGTTTTTCCAAAACGTTTCTTCAAATATGTGATCTTTTCTTAGTTCCTTGATTTGAGGTACTACAAAAAATCCTTAAACTCTATAGATAGCCCCTATTCCTTCACCTTTCTGGAAACGAGTGGACGATTGTATTAGGTTGGTTCAATTGCTGCCAGGTTGACTGAAGCGAAATTCGGCAGCCCGAGTGTCGGAGCCGTCGAGGGGTGTAGGCAGTCAGTTAGAGTCCTCGACTTTAAGAATTCTCTAATAGAAATGTGACAAAATATTTTGAGGCAAATGGGTGCCAGATCGAATTGTTTTAGGAATTGTAGCAGGGCTTAAGATAGATCGGAAGTTTGAGAAATTACTATTTGTTCGCGTGTATTGATGTATCGCTATAATTATTGGACCCTTCTTATTGCAAGAAACTTGGGAGTGATTGGAAAAAAATACAGCGTTATTTTAAGGGTGGAAAAGTCATTACATAATTATTTACGGTTTACAAGATTATTGATGACCAAGAATTATTTATCACTGACTAGTTTACATTTAATTTTTATCTCATTGACAATAAGTTAAAAAATCTTTGTTTAGTTATCCGTTTACAACGTAACGGTATTAAACTTCATTATGAAATAGTAACACGGTTTGTGTCAAGTGCATCATTTAGGATAACCTTCCCGGATGCCAATTCAATACAGAGATTTATTTTTGTTTTGAATGCCGTCCAGAGCTGGCAGGTGGGGATAATCTGATATGATATTTCAATTTGTTCGCGCGTAAATAGGTCAGTAGGTGACAGTGGACAGATAGATGACCTGTTTGTTCAACATACATATATATGTAGTATTTTACAAAATGCATGCATATGAGAACTGAAACGTCTGTATCGTCGCATACAGAATGAGTTTGTCTCGTTTCGACCTACTTTATTGCGGAAACTCATTTAGTAGGTAAAATAGGACGTTTTCCAGACGTTGAGAGTGATTATGTGGAAGGCGAAAACATTATTTTTAAAAAGTTTAATATGATTTTTAATATTTTAAGTTAATAGATTAAATTAAAATATTAAAAATCATATTAAAAATTTTAAAAATAATGTCGCATATAAAAATATATGCACGATTTGGAAACTTCATGATTCCTGAACAGTCCCATTCCAAAAATTCAGATTTATATACATCTCTCATAAACCATTAAAAAAATCAACTAACCCTCATCTGTGCAGCCACTTCAGCAGAAAAATACATAGTATGCCATTCATATGCGATAGGTATATATAGAGAAGACACTATAGCAACTGTCGGAGCACTTAGATTGTACAAAATATGTCCAAAACACACTTTCTCATGATGACAGACTTCCCATCAATATGTAAGCAGATTAAAAATGCAACTTAGAAGAAGAAGACTGCCTCCCATAATTTCGATTGCTTAATTCAAATACGACCCTATCATGTCATAAGCAAGGGCGTCTCAAGGTTAAATTGTGAAATTAATGCACAGATCAAAGAAGTTTTGCGTAAATCGCTGAAAACCATCAGAAAATCCCTATAGAAAATGCCGAATTTTAAGAACTGATGGGCGATGGAGTAAAACTGAAATGGATTCGAGGTAAAAATATATCAAAAACCATAATGTAGATGTAAACTTCACATAACATTTTTTTGTTTGGCTGGTGGAATCAAACCATAAATTAGGAACTAGATTAGTTAATTTCTTTCATTATTTGAACTCAAATAACTAAGAACAGATTATTTTTAAAATTTAAATCACTTTCATCACTAATAAAAATCGAATTTTTAGTTTTGTTCTACTCATTTCCTTAGCAAAAAATATTAGATACTTTTTTGTGACCATAAAGCCTATGTGGCATGTCAATTGTGTAGATTTTGAGGAAACAAGCAAAGAAAAAATATAAATCGCAACATATCTCAATATTAAAAACATATTTTTTACTCGAATTGGTCTCTAGTAATTATCTCCAGTGTGCTATGCATTTAAGAAAGTACCTAATATAATTTAAGCCAATTAATTGGAAGCTTTGAGTATTAAGTTTTTTTTGTTTACTCAACTTTACACTTTCAATACAAAAAATTCTACTCCTTACCCTCCTCACTACAGGTCATGATAGTTGTCGAAAATTCTAACTTATCTGGTTCTCACTATTTCTCAAATATACAAGCAGAAAATGAGATGATTTCTATTAACCCCTTATGACACTTCTATAGTAATTCGAAGCAGTTGATAATTGGAGTTATTGAACACTTTCATGAACAAATGAATTAAATTAAGTGAAATGATCAAAAAAACATGTTAAATAAGAGAAAGTAAATTTAGTTAGCCCAAACGTTTTTGAAGTTATGAAAATCTGAAAAGAATGACACAATTCACAATAGAGTCCAAACTTAACCGCAAATGCTATAACTTAAAGTATCGTAAAGCTTCAGATTTTTTTAACACTAAAAAGTTTAGAATAAATCGTAGACACCACTAAATGAATCATCGCATTTAAATCGACCATTTATAGATATTTGAATTTCCAACAAATCAGTTTTTTAAAATACACTGAAAAATGTTGAAACAAAACGCTTAAAATGTTATTTTTTCAGAAATCATATGCTTAAATTTGTCGATTAACAGTTTTTGCATATTATTTTCTCAAAGACAGTCTATTAACAGCAGTTCAAATTCCGCCTACAAGTAAACTTCCGCTTCGAATTGTAATCATACTTTGTACTTACGCTACTCGTTGGGTAAATTAAAATTGGACAACTCTTGTTGATCAGGTGTCATTCACAAAATAATAATAATAGTTTTTTAATGCAGTAATTTATGTAAAAATTATTAATGCAATAAATGTATCTTCTGTACATTTGAAATATACCAAATAAACTATTATATCTCCTGAAATTTTCACTGAATCTTGACAATCATGCATTTTTTTAGAGTTTTTGATAGCGGTTTTAAAAACCGTTTGATACGTTGTTATAACACTTTATAAATGGTCAACCGAAAATAACCTGCTGTTTTCAATATTTTCCATGTTATATACAAACAAACAATAAATGTCAATTTTTAGGACAATTTTATTGTTTTAACAAAAAAATTCAGCGTTCACTTGGAGTTAATTTTTCAATCATGTATGAACGATAATGCAACCAGGTTATTGTTATTTTTTTACTCTTTTAACTGGGTTATTAATATAAATACATAAATAGTATACGAAAATTCAGGCACAAATTTTATTTTCTAAACAAGCAAAAGGAAAAACGTTAACTAACCATGTGCGAAATATGCAATTCATTTAAATAACTTTCTAAAAAACAATAATCGAATTAATCAATAATGCGCATCTATCTATCAAACCGATAAGTAGAGTGTAAGGTGCAGAAAGTTGAACAAAAGGAAGAAAAGTTAAAAAATCATTGATCGGAAAGGTTTTGTCGTCGTACAAGCAAATATTTAGAGTTAGTAATTAGTAGAGCAACAATTTAACGTATATAGTGAAATGCAATATTGCATTCTTTTGTTTTCATTGATCGATCGCACTATAGAATCAGTTAATCTAAGAAGAAACTGTTGATTTTAAATTTTAAGTGTATTCATAGCTCAATTCCAATTAAAAAAGCAGTAGTCTAATAAAATAAGTCAAGTTTGTAAAAGCATTTATTATTTTCTGTTTTATGACAAAATTGGAATCAGTGATTTACAATATTCCCATTTAGTGATTCACAACCGCATAATAAAGATATTTGTCTGTTAATTAGCGCAAAACGCTAGGAAAATGAATCTATTATTATTAAATTATTTTTTCAACCAAGAGAAATGAAACGATTTCATTTTTAAAGAAGGAAATAGATACATCCGTAAATGATTCAGGCTTTCACTTTTGCATTCTATATATTAGAGCACAGAAATTAATTCATATTTTAAAGCTGAAAAAAACTACTAGACAGCACTGTGTAATTAATTTACCTTAAGGATTTGTCTGATTAAAAATGATATTTCCAAATATTGATTTCTGTCTCAAAATTATAATTTTTAGATATATTCTAATTCTCAAAATTCTAATTTTTAGTTATATTAAGTTACCAATTTCATTCGTGACTTGATACGAGCTCGATACAAATTATATAACATTAATATACGTTAGCAAAATAAACTATAACCACTTGAGTTGACAAAAAGGTGAAAATACTAAATTTAACACAACTAGAAGAAATATTATTAAATGTGAGAAAATAACAATTGTTAATTCGACACCGAATACAGAAAATAATACTATAAATTATTACAAAATTTTAATTATGATGATTTAAGAATTAAGAATTGTTGATCTCATCAACGGTATGAATTAAACTGTCCTGAATAAACATTAAACGCTTAATCGTATTCTGCTTTTCTACTCATCCTTATTTAAAATAAATTAATTTGTATACGTGACAGGACTACAATGATTCAACAAAAAATTAATAATATTAAGAAAATAATAATTTCACTTGAAAGGTTACTATAAATTTATGATAACCCTCGAGTGTTGTTTGTCACACCAAAACCATTCTGAACACTCTTTACGCGTACGACTGCCAAAAGGTTTTCTTGTATGTTGTTTATGTTTTTGAATAAGCCAAAATGAACAATTCTAACATTCGGAAATAAAAAATCTACATTTATAAGAATGAGAAAATATAACCGTTGTTTATGATATTAACATTTTCGGAATGTACATTCTGTATCCTTGAGTCCCTTAGTTTTTAGATGATGAAACTGTCTTTGTAAGTAGAACATTTAAGTAATTTTGTAAACCGCCGTAAAATCAATATCACCCCTAAAATACAAGAAAACGCGTTTTTAAGGTCAATTGTATTTGTATAATTGGCAGGTAAATGTTAATACTACGTCAATTCAGTTAAGTGCAATATATAGACGACAAAGCATTTTTTTACCTTGCGCTTCCAATGACTTAAATTTTATTGTTATTACACCGTTTTTTTTTGTCCAAGACGGAATACAAGTAGGAAATCGACATCACAATACAACAAACAACCACGTCCTTATGAACTTCCCAAAATACCTAAGGATAAAATATCTCGGTTCTTACCATCTGACGTACCTCACCGAAATTAGAAAGGCTAAAGTTCTTTTTAGTTTTTTACCAATCCTTGCAGATCAGAACGTCTCACTTCAAGTATTCAATTTTTTTTTGATCATCATATCCACGGAATCTTGACCAATACAAACCCTTGTAAGTTGTAACGTCCCTTCTTCACTCTCATATCATTAGACGAATATGTCGAACATTTTTGGGCCAATCAAATTAATCACAAGTATGCATGAAACTCACTATTGAGGTTGAAGAATATGTGAGGTGCCAGAGGACTAGAACGCCGCCTAGACAACAGTTTATAGGAAGTTTATATGTACAAGGTTATATTTCAACTATACTACTAGAAATACTACTTTGTTTATTCGTATATTAAAGGAAAGATTAGCCAAAAACAAGCAAATTACACACCGATGTGGAATCAAAATAATTTTCAACAGCTGCAACCCTTTGAGGAGTATTATAGCAAAACAAATGTTGAAAACTACTGCGGATACAACCTTGTGACACCAGGGTTAGGAGTGACTCGAAATTTCTGTAAATTCTCAATTTAAAGTTTAACCTGAAATGAAAACTAGTCCACAGAGACTCTAAACCGGAAGTCATACTATGTGTAATGCCGTTTCTCTGTGGTTCCTCGCACAGATTTCACACGGAAGAATTCTTGGGTTCACTAAAACTTATCAAAGCGATTTATGTTTGGTTTTTCCTTGAATATACAGATTTTTGTTTCGATTGTGGTGTTATTTCCCAAGAATACATAAAAATAATCAAGAAAATGCCGCAAAAAAAATTTAGAAGACAAAGCGATTATGATTAAATGTATTGAGAGTTTACAAGTCACTGAACATAACACGGTATACAATTTCTAGTAGGGAAACTTCACCAGCTGCGAAATGAATCTCGACACCCAGGAGGTTCGATGAAAATTCTTGACTGGAAACAATATTATTGTCTTTTTTCCAGTAGATTGTCAAATCTTGTAAAAATGGTATGTTAATTGCTTCGATAGCTTTTATTTAAAATACGATTTCTTTCGTGTGATCTCCAACCTAGGAATAACAGGAAAACGGCGTACCACTCTGTTTGACTCCTGATTTGGGGTCTCTGTAAACTAGTTTTCTCCTGAAACTTCTTCATTTTCATATTCATTTCGCAATAAAATATATATAGTTACTAAATAAATAAAGAATTATTCGAGATTTTGAATAAGTTGAGGGAAGCACAACTGATGAACCTTCATCAGACTAGAAGCAATATATTGTCTAGCGTTCAATGGATTGTAAAATTCCGAAAATATAGTATAGTATAGGTTACAGAAGTACATTAATATAATCGATTTTAGGATCTCATTAATAATTTTTTTAGCACCTAAAAGAATTCCGTATTTATCACAATCGAGAGAAAACAATACTTGAGTTACCCCAAGGATTTTTGAAAGCATTCATTATTATAATACTGTTGAAATAAATGTATGTATGCTGAATGTACATATTTAGTAAAATAATTTGTTTCAATTAATTTTCTGTCCCGTCTCATATTTGTGTCAATAGTTTTGTAATATATAAAATTGACATTATTGGAGCAGGACCAATTTCCAAATAATACATTACACACCCTTGCATAAACAAACAATACCTTAATAATATGGACCATGAAATTTTTCATTAAAAACTTCCATCTTAATGGCGATAGGGCTAAGTTACTACCAATGCTACGAGACCAACACCAACGGTGGCACATCTTAAGTACAATCCATCCTTGCTGGGAAGATCTTGAAATGCCAAAAGTAAAATCGTGAAAATCCACAACCTACAGTGAGTTACTCAGAATGGGAGCTACAATTCAATCAGAGTCGGTGTCCAAAATAGGCTGAATCGCAATTCATCAACCCGCCTGAAGAAGTTGGTATTTTCATGTCAATATTCCCTTCAATGTAACCCCTACAGGACTTATGGTCATGAGTTTCCTGCAGTCGACCTTCAGCTACGACATCTTACCCAAGAGAATGTGAAGTTGGTAATAGGAATACCGACTGTCCAAGACCTTATGGCAATTTGATTTATCTGAATTAGAATGTAAACATCAGTTTAAATTTTAATTCAGCAGTAGGTCAAATGTGCTACTAGTTTGACTATTATTGGTTAAAAAGAACTTTTGAGAGAGTATGACATCGAGGTCTGGATACAGATATCACTATATATTATCATGTGCTGGATAGAGTGGCCTCACCACCATGAAAATATCTCGCAAATGTTAACTGAAAATTATAAGATGTTTTCAACCATACATATCAATGGAGAAATAGAAAGATTCTACAGTAATTTAGCGAAGTATAAAAGCGGTTTCACTTTACTTATAGAAAGCTTTAAACTTGAGACTATATGACCTTCAAAGAACGAATAAACAGATTTATGGCATACCATAATCTCTAATAGTTACAAAAGGCACGATCACAGAAATTGTTATTATAAATAGAGGTATAAGAATAGGTTGCTGTCTGTATTTGATTTTACGCAGAGTAGCGTGTTTCAGTCAAACAAAGACAGAAACAACACCACGATGCTTGAAACACTGCTATATGCAAACGACATTATATTTATTGCAAAAGATGACTTAAGCTATAAATTTGACAATAACTTTGAAGAGGAGGCAAGTTATGGCCTACTCAGGAAACCACCTCATTCGAACTAAGATAATCTTTAACAACTCTACATTATAAATGAACAATATATGTGGAACAATAAACAAAATAAGAGAACAGATACCCTAAACAAGTTTTATTCACAAGTCAATTGCCGGGGGAAGCGGAACACAAGTAACAAAAAAAAGAGCGTACAGCGTACAAGAAATAAAGTTTGAGTACCAAAGAATGACACCTTAAAGAGAGTATTACATATCTCTGATAAGTGAAGTTAACCTGATATTTTTTAACGTCAAAAAATAACTTAAGAATTGTGGGATAACAGCAATGACATGGAATGGCTCGAGATTCGGAACATTGTGTGCTAGTTTTCCCGAAAATTACAATGCCATATCTCGCGTCAACAAATTCAACGATATGTATCAAATGCATAAAGAATTATTCCAAGGACATTCTCTTGTGGGAAGCACAACTGATGAACGTTCCCGACCAGAAACAACATATATTGTATATATTTTCTAGTGCACAAAAAAATCACACCTCGAAGAAAGTAATTAATATCAAAGGTGAGAGATATAGCCAAAACAGATGCAGATATTAAATGGTGCTATATAGACTACAGGGAATTTAATCTTGAAATAGAGACCACAGTCAGAGATAAGAACTATTGTCATTAAATTGATATCTTCTACTAAATTAATTGTTTAGCTACATTTTTTATCTTGTATGTAAGAATTGTTTGTATTCACTAATTAAAATTTCCACGAATATAGGTTTTATTTTGAGTACTGGAACATAAATAATATAAATATATAAAACATAGTAAACCAGCAATGGATAAAATTTGTACATTTGCTGTACAATTTTAACATGTGAAGATAAATAAGTTCTTACAAACAAGATAAAAAATCAAGCTAAGCAATTCATTTAGTGGAATTTATAAATATAATCTCAAATAAAACAATATAAAAATTATATTTGTGGATCGTAATATTTTCGTTTGTTAGTGTATTTTGTAGTTTGCTGAAGATATGTGTCTTTCGTTATATAAATTTAATTTTTCGTAACTATAAGATGTAGTGCAGCAACAAATTTCACAATATAATATTTCGAGTGCGAATTTACAGGTTTCAACTTGTAATGAAAACAAATTTCGGAAATGACACATTTGGCGTGTGATTTGTAACGAGCAATAGACTGCCGATAGTTGTAAACTGGTTGCTTTTCCAATAATTAATTATCGTTTACACTTATTAAATAAAAGTAGGGAGCTGGGTGGGCTCAGCATCAGACAACCCCGACCCGGGCAAATGAAAACTTTATTGACCTGAATACACTCTGCGTCACATAGTAACGACGCATAATAAATAGAGAGACGTCCTTCGACGCCGGGAACGAAAGCCCTTGCGGTGACCCTGTATGTTGAACAATTTGGAAGAAAATAATTAAAATGTATTCACCTGGGGATTTGTTCACCCCGAACGTCTGGGTCGTTTAGAGATTTTCTCCGTTACTCAGCTCACAACAGATCACAGCTTAAGAACAAAGCGCATAATTTGGGTAAAGTGATTGGATTTCAAGACAACTATTAAAATCAGCTTAATTTGTTTAAGGGAGAATATAATTGAGATTAATGTCGCCTCTCTAATAATATAAACGTGTTCTCTTTTCGTCTGTTATTTGGTTTGAGAGTCGACGTTTAATTTTCAAGAATTAAAGAGTGGAGGAATTTTATTTCGGAATGAGGAAAATTTTCATTTAACACTTACGCTCTCCATTTCATATACAGAATGTCTCAAGTAAATTTTGAGCATGAAATGGTATTTCTAAAGTAGGAGCACTTTTTAGGCAATGTTCTTCTTCTGGGAGTTTCGAAAAAAAATTAATGTAGTTTAATTTAATAAGCGTTTACAGTCACGCCAAAAAAAACAGTAGCTGGCACGTTCCGACTTCAAAATGGTAGACAAATCTATGTTGTGCTAAATGTTTTTAACAAAAGAAGTGTATTATGTGTTAGTCAGACAACATCAATAACTGAAAATTTTTAATTTGTGTTGACCATAAAACAATGGAAAACTTGAACTTTGTAAGAGTTGAACGTATTTAACGTTAAATTTTTGGAAAAATATGTAAGAACCTTGATCAAAGAATTTGTTTGAGCCAAATTAATATGTGTGAAAAATCTGTGTTGAAATTCATTTAGCAATTTTTTAATCAGATCATAAACTGCTGGAAAAATTAATATTCAAATGTTATAATAATATTTAATTTACATGTTGAATTAAAGGTTATTGGGTTGGTGAATTTTTTATAGAGTTTTGCCTTTTAATTTGTAAATTTATGGATGCGATTGTCCAGTAAACGGTATGTTTACTTTCTGCTGTGGAGTGCTAAACATTTTCCGAGCAACAAGGCACCAACTTATAATAGTAGGTTCCTTGATTTTGACTCAAAACGTCCAAGTAAAAAAGGTATTGTTACATCAGATGATAGAGCAACAGCCAGCGATAATTCAATAAACACAAAAATTATGAGAAGTGTTCGTTCTGGAAACAATTATGCTAAAAAATCATTAATAAAGATTTATTCAAAATTGAAAACACAATAAATGTGCATAATCAATACCAAATTGCTACAAATAATACTGACACACAAAGCAATATACATGTATGTAGGGTAGTCTGAAGAAGAAGAAAAAGAGTAGGCAACAGGTTTATGTCAAAAAAAACATTCAAAACACAAAATACACTAAAATCAATAATATTCAAAAAAATCAAGAGTCGAAAAGTACCTTTATAATATCACTTTCAATACAAAGTACCTATTACTTTTTTATTGTTTACAATAAAAACACCCCCCAAATTTTTAAATATTATAGAATGATTTTCAATAAGAAATGGGAAGTCTGTGTCAGTAGTGTAAGCTTATTACGGTATGACGACGAAACATTAGTTTTCCAATTATCGCACAAGAGCGCAGAATAAGTCATTGTACACAGGCTAACTGTTCCTATTACAGCACTGCTTCACAC
This sequence comes from Octodonta nipae, assembly GCA_034190945.1. Classification (NCBI taxonomy): domain Eukaryota; kingdom Metazoa; phylum Arthropoda; class Insecta; order Coleoptera; family Chrysomelidae; genus Octodonta; species Octodonta nipae. Next base: position 120,483,862 of record CM067216.1, read on the forward strand.
AAACTGGCACAAGAAATATCTGTGCGTTTGGATGTTTTATGCATAGATGTATTATACTGCAGAGCACGTGAAGTAGCGAAATTCATGTAATAGTAATAGAAAGACTGTTGCAAATATATTCCGATTTGTGTATGAAATTAAATCTGAATCATAGAGGTTATACTTCTGAAGGTAGCCTGTAATTCACAAATATCGTGCCAAGACTAGAAATATAGGGCACTAGAAAGAGTAGATTTCACTCTATTGAAAAGGACTTCCAATAAGATACGCCCAGCATGTAGTTCATTGATTGTTTCCAGCCAGCAGGTGAGATGACATGATGCTTCCTTTATAGCCCCCTCTTTCTAGTCCTGTCACGATATTTGTTTTGTTTTGTTTGTATTTGCAGGCTACCTTCAGAAGTATATGCTCTAAGAGTCGGAATATATGTTTGGATTATACAAGTTATAATATTCAAATTAATTGAGTCGGTTTTGAGCAATAACTGAGCATACAGAAAAAGATGGCGGCGAATTGATAACCTTTTTTTTGGAAATCCGTAAAAAATAATTTTGTCTTTCAAAGTAATAATTTTAAATGAATGAAGAAAATTATAGTTTATATATGATAACCCTCATAATTTTTTTGCTAACTTTAATTGTCAAAGTTTTGAAAGTAATAAAGTCGATCGTACTATCACATTAAATCTATTCGACGATTTTAAAACGTAAAAATTTTTTGCTCTACACCATACCACCATCATTTTTATATTATTATTCTCGGCACTCAATTTTCGTTTTTGTACTTTTATTCTATTAGTTGATTCAATGAGGACATACTCTAATAGAAAATTTTCTAATATCAAAATTTTCTACCTTCTCTGTCTCACGGATCTTTATTCTACAGTCAATACGATGATATGACCAAAGTTTGATGAGTAAATTAATCTTATACTGTACTAAATTAGTCACACCAAAGAAATATGAAACCTAAAATATGAAACATGTTTTATGAAAATAGAATATGACCTCACAAATAGAAGTCCGTCCACCAATGAAACGAGTGTTTCATACCCATAAAACATTTTTATGGCTGGGATCGTATTGGAAAATGTTTGTTTCGGTTTCATTGTTTGGTCAACTAAAGTAGATGCAGAATAACTAAGACACACTCAACGTTAATATCTTTCTTATAGGAACAACACTAGTATCTAATATTTCCATTATGTATCTTCATTGTTAAAATGATTGTTTAATTCTTTTACAACTAGATAGGAAATTAATAGAAGAGTTAAAATATTTTCTAGTTGACCGATTTTGAAGCAATTGAAACATTAATTAATTAAAAAAAAGAAATAATTAATAAGGAATTAAATTTCACGTTATTATTGTTAAATTCTCTTTGAACCAAATAGGTAATATGTTTTTAATATTTATATATTTTTTGGCTTTTTGACATTAATAAAGATGTTGCCACAACAGCATTAACAACTCGCCGTTATCACTTTCCATTATTTCTGTTCAGTCTACTGCAACGAATATGCAACTTTATTTTTGTTTCTTTGATTAGTAGATATATTAGAAAAACCTTAATTTATTATTTCACGTTTTATACTTTTTGTTTTATGTTTGACGTTACTGACTACGAAGAACAATGGCCTTTGCGTAGCCTAAATTTAAGCTACTAAGGCAATAGCTTTAACTATTTAATAAATAGAGATACAAAATTCTGAACGCGGCAAAGTTGATAGATATTGGTAATTTGTTACGTTGAAAGCAATTTTGAAAATCTTATCTTTGTAACACGATTGGGATACAGAGATATTCGTTGTAACTTTTTCATTAATAATATCAAAATTCTGAAAGCAGGAAAATTTATTGCCATTTTCTTGCTGATTTCTTACGATGAAACGAGTTTTGTAGTTCGTACCGACTCTAGAAATAATGGCCATTTTCATTACAGAGACTATTCTTTCTCGGAATAGCTACTAACGTCTACAAAAAATAATATATAATATAATATTCTCAAGACTGAAAAAATTTTTTAATGTAAACGTTTCTAAGATATTTGCACAAGTAAACTGTTTTCGCACTCATATAACAAAACTTCGTTCGAATTTTAAAAAGGATAATGAGGCCTTAGAGTTTATAATAATTGTTGGAAAATATTACTAATGCTGAATTAAGATCATATCATATCATATATATATATATATATATATATATATATATATATATATATATATATATATAAGATCAAAAAGACATATTTGATTAAATATGCATAGCTCATTTTGGAAATCTCAAGATGACATGACTCAACGTTCAGATATTTATAATTTTTTGTATAAGACAAATATTTGTACTTATTGATTTTTAGGGTTCCGTAAATACAATATACTTATATCCTTATAATATCACTCCGGATTTCTGCCTCTGTCACATCACAGCAATTTTCTCCTAAACTACTGGACGGAAGAGGTTGAAATTTGGTATCAATGTATAGTTTGGCGACCCGATCAGAAGTACATATCGTAAAAGAAGAAATTTTGTTTTTAGAGGTACTTCTGGGGGGAAAAACTAAAAAAATCAACCGTTCCCCCCCTGATCTCCGTAACTACTGAGCTTAAAATTTGGAAAAATATAGGAAATATAGAACGTTGCACGAACTTTACAGGAAAAATAAGGACAAACCATTAATATTGATTTTGGGGGGCAAATTACAGAATTAAATGAAAATTTAAAAATAAAAAAAAAGTTTACTGGAAAAATAAGGAGAAACCTTTGCTCTTAATTTTGGGGGGCAAATTAGAGAATTAAATGGAAAATATAAAATTAAAATTGTTTCTAACCCATCATGTTATATATTAAATGAAAGGGCTCGTTATGACGAAAACAAATATATTTTTTCATATTAAAAAAAAATAATTAAAAGGTATTAACAAAAATATAAAAATTCCAACCCCCTTATCTCTGAAACCATAAGCTGGAAAATTTGGAAAAAAAATGGAAGTATAGCCCCTCACCTAAACTTCACTGGAAAAATAAGGAGAAACCCCTAATATTCATTTTGGGGGGCAAATTAAAGAATTTAATGGAAAATATAAAATTAAAATTGCTTCTAACCCATCATGTTATATATCAAATGAAAGGGCTCATTATGACGAAAACCAAAATATTTTTTCATATTTTTAAAATAAATTAATTAAAAGATATTAAACAAAATTATAAAAAAATTTACCCATCAGCCCCCCCCCTTATCTCCGAAACCAGAACCTGGAAAATTTTGAAAAAAATGGAGGTATAGTCCCTCACCTTAACTTTACTGGACAGATAAGGAGAAACACCTAATATTCATTTTGGGGGGCAAATTATAGAATTAAATAGAAAATAAAAAATTATAATTGTTTCTACCGGATCATGTAATATATCAAATCACAGGGCTCATTATGACGAATACATATGTATTTTTTTAAATTTTTTTAAAATCAATATTTTAAAATATGTTAAAAAATATTTAAAAAAATTACCCATTCTCCCCGTTATTCCCCAAACTATAAGTCCTACATTTTTTTGTTTACAGGAAAAATATGAAGAATCCGCTTTATTTCCGAAACCATGCTACCTTAAATTTTAATTAATTTAATAATTACGGGTGAGCCCCATCACTTGAAATTTATAAGAAAAAATATTAGAAAACCCTCATATTAATTTTAGGGACAAATTATACAATTAAATGGAAAATAAAAATTCAATTTTCAAATGCATCGTGTAATATATCAGATAAAAAGCTCATTATTTGAATTACAAATATATCATATTGTTAAATCATTTGTTTAAAAGGTATTAACAAAAATATTAAACATCGACTTAATTCCCACTTTAGAAACTACACTATTTAAATTTTGAAATATATATTTTGTTTGTAATTTTAAATAATTTAATTAACAGATTTAATAATTTATAATTTAAAACTTTACCTATTTTGCCCTTTATCTTCCAATCTACAGAGCCTCAAAACTCAGACAGTAGATTATAAAAGGCTTCTCTGAAAGTTTATTAGTAAAATAAAACTCAAATATTAATTTTTGGGGGCCAAATTAGAAAATTAAATACATATGTATTCTGATAAAAATCAAGCGAATCCTGAAGCAGATAAAATAAAAAGTCTATGTGTGGAAAATCAAAGTGTATATTTACAAGATATTAGGGTAAATATAAGAAAACGCAGTCATTCCCTGCTTGTCTGAAACTGGAATATTAGAATCTTGAAGGTGGTACGGAACCTTTAGTATGCAAGTCCAACTCGCACTTGACCAAATTATTTTAGTATAGAGCATACTAGTTGATTTTCTTATATTTTCCAAGCAGAAAGTCTTCAATATGGTTTGGAACCTTTTACACATGTCGTTCCATTTGTCTCTATTCTGCTGTATTATTTACATCTTTCAAATCATAGTAACATTTAAATTGGTGTGTTTTGTTTGTTTGTTAATCCGTAGTAAGATTTTTTGTTTTTTTTTTCAACTAATGCTAGAAATATCGATAGATATGTACTCTGGACTTGAATACAGTTCACTTTTTTGATACTGCCTAGTTTAATTGAGATATATTTTTAACACCATCTGAGACAAACAGAATACATTGTTTCAGACCCTTAAAAATTATTTTTTATTTTACCTAATCCAGAAAGTGTTTCAAATGGTGGTTCCCAATTTGCAATAATAATATAGATATTCTGTTGCAATAGAAAGTTTTCTAAAAGCTAAAACGAATATCACATTTGCTCTGGCAATTTCACACTTCTAATATTCCAGTTTCAACCTCGAAAGTCGGAAACCGGTTGCTAAGCATATATCGATTCAAAATTTGAGTGAAGTTTGTCTCCATAATAACAACTTCATGTGAAAACATTTATTTTGCGTCAAAATGTGAACTAATTTATCCAGCTGCCAAAGGACCATACACACTTTTATTTTCATATCATTATAACATCTACATGAAAGGAAAATTTAAATTATATTTCCCAATAATTCGAATTCCTGCTTTAATTTTATGTGTATGCTGGAATTTGCCCCTATAGGTAAGTAAATCACTATTCAATATTTTTAGGGTTCCGTATATCCAGTATACGGAAACCCTTATACAATCACTCCTGATTTCTTTGTATTTGACATCACAAGTTTTTCCGACACTAGTCGAAAGAAAATGTTGAAATTTGCTCTCAGTGTGTAGTTTGGTGACCCGATCAAGAGTACATAACGTAAATGAATAAATTTTGTTTAGGGCCACTTCTGCGGGGAATATTTACAAAAGCGATTGAATCTAAAATTAAAAAAAATAGGAATTTTGAACGTTGTTCATATTTACTGGATCAATAGGGAGAAAATATTATTAATGTTATGATATTAAATGAAAAATAAAATTTTGTCAAACGCATCATATAGTATATCTGAGGAAACACAATATTTTTTGATATCTTAAAAATAATCAATTTAAAAGATATTAACAAGAATATACCCGTTCCCCCCTTATTTCCAATAGAATGGGGCCTAAAATTTACAAAAAAATAGATATATAGGGCCTTATAACAACAGGGAAATTAAGGATAAACCCCTAATATTAATTTTGGGGGCAAATTACAGAATTAAATTGAAAATATAAAATTAATTGTTTCAAACGCATCATCTAATTTATAAAATCAAATGTATTTTTTGATATTTTAAAAAAAAATTGTTCAAAAGAAAAAAGTTTACCCACTTGATTTCCGAAACCAAGTGACAAAATTTAAAAAAAAACTTACAGAGTTAAATGGAAAATATAAAATAAAAACTGTTTTTTTTTAAATAATTAGTTTAAAATGTATGAACAAAAATTATTCCTTCAGGTTTATTTCCGAAACTATCAGACCCAAAAATTAGTGTTATAAGGCCTTACTTGAACTTTATAGGAAAAATAAGAAGAAATCCTAATATTAATTTTGGGGAGCAAATTATAGAATTAAACGGAAAATGAAAAATTAAAAAAACTTTTTCAAACGTATCATGTAATATATCAAATGAAAGGACTCGTTATGGGGAATACAAATGTATTTTTTCATATTTTTAAATTAAACTGTTTAAAAATATTAACAAAAATAAAAAATACCCATTCCCCCACTATATTTGCGAAACTACAAGACCTAATATTATGAAAAAAATTAGAGGTACACGGCCTCACCTGAACTTTACAGGAAAATTAATACGAAAACCCTAAAATTAATTTTAGGCGGCAATACTTCCGAAAGTATAAGTCCTAAATTAAAAAAAAATAGGGGTATAGGGCTAACTTGAACTTTACAAGAAAAATAAGGAGAAAACCCTTATCAACTTTAACGCAAATTATATATATATATATATATATATATATATATATATATATATATGTATTAGATGGTTTCCGGGAATTCATCCGCGTAGTTGATAACTGATTCCTGCCGGGATCGATGGTAAAATGACGATGTTTCGGCAGAGTCACATCTGCCCTCTTCAGGTCGGTTCGCATACTTGAATACTCGAATACTCGAGTTACTCGAATACTCGAATAACTACAAGCGAAAGCAGAAGGCTACGAGAATTATGCGAACCGACCTGAAGAGGGCAGATGTGACTCTGCCGAAACGTCGTCATTTTACCATCGATCCCGGCAGGCATCAGTTATCAACTACGCGGATGAATATTGGAATTGCAAATAAAGACTCAGTGGGACACGAACAACACACGAACTGTACCAATTGTATGTCTGGACGAACATCTTTACCAACAAATGCAAAATGCCGTCCTGTTAGGAACAGCCCGGACGGTCAGGAAATTCATGGGAAACTGCCGCCACGACTCCAACCACCGCGCTGAAAACCTGGCAAGAGCTAGTGACTTTTCCCCTAAAGGCACGCTATGCGTTGTGAGCAAACATTCAGCTTACCTGAAAATAAATATTTATGAATTAATTCGTAAAACCAACTATATACTTATTACTAGATACTGAAATATTCATAACTAATTAAACGGTTAAATAAGGATCTAGTTGATTGGCAAATTAATTCTTTGCTGATCTATATAGCAGGTACCGGTTTAACCATTTAATTTTAAGATTTCTATGATCAAGATTTGACGGTCCATAGTAATGGGCCGTTTATTAAGTTATTCAATAGAATACAATCAAGATTTTGGAAAATTCAAAATTTTAATGACAAAACACAAACACAGTAATATGCATATAATCGACATTTACTAGATTAGTTAGGATGTTCCCATTAAACATTATCATATATTCGAAACAAAAAATAAAAGTATAACTGTGTTAAAAGTAAGTATTGTTTACAATCTACTAGCCAAAAAGTAGATGAATAGCAAGTCTGTAGACGAAACCATTCATTGGTCAATGATCAGAAGCGTAGGCAACATTTACTTAATAAAGATTGGAATTTTTAAAAATCTGACTAATATAATAAGAATTTGGTCAAGTGCGAGTTGGACTCGCATACTAAGGGTTCCGTACCACCATTAAGATTCTAATATTCCAGTTTCAGACAAGCAGGGAATGAGTACATTTTGTTATATTTACACTAATATCTTTTAAAGGAAGCGTTTTAAATTTATAAAAAAATAACATTAAGAGTTTTATTTTACTAATAATAATAAGCCTTTTATAATCTACTGTCTGAATTTTAGGCTCTGTACATTGAAAGATAAAGGGGAAAGTAGGTCAAGTTTTAAATAATAAACTATTAAATCTTTTAGATAAATTCTTTAAAAATAGAAATAAAATATATTGTTCAAACTCCTAGATAGTGTAGGTTTTAAAGTGGGAATTAAGTCGATGTTTAATATTTTTGTTAATATCTATTAAACAAATGATTTAAAAATATGATATATTTGTAATTCACATAGTGAGCCTTTTATTCGATATATTACATGATGCGTTTGAAAATTTAATTATTATTTTCCATTTAATTCTATAATTTTTCCCCAAAATTAATATTGAGGTTTTCTAGTAATTTTAAGTGCACAAGTACCCCTAATTATTTAGGTATTATGGTTTCGAAAATAAAGCGGGAAATGAGATTTTTTTATATTTTTTTGTTAATATCTTGTAAACAATTAATTTTATAAATATGAAAAACATATATTTGTATCCCTCATAATGAGCCCTTTCATTTGATGTATTGCATGATGCATTAAAAAATATTTTTTTTATTTTCCGTTTACTTTCATAATTTAGCCCCAAAATTAATATTAAGGATTTCTTCGTATTTTTCCTGTAAACAAAAAAATTTAGGTCTTATAGTTTGGAGAATAAAGGGGGAATAGGTATTTTATTATATTTTTGTTAATATATTTTAAAATATATTTATTTTAAAAATATAAAAAATACATTTGTATTTGATATATTACTTGATCCGTTAGAAACAACTTTATTTTTGTATTTTCCATTTAATGCTATAATTTGTCCCCCAAAATCAATATTAGGGGTTTCTCCTTATTTTTCCAGTAAAGTTCAGGTGAGGCGCTATTCCTCTATTTATTTTCAAAATTTTGCAGCTAATGGTTTCGGAGATAAGGGGGGGAATGGGTAATTTTTTTATATTTTTGTTAATATCTTTTAATGACAAAAATATATTGGTTTTAGTCATAATGAGCCCTTTCATTTGATATATAACGTGATGCGTTAGAAACAATTTTAATTTTTTATTTTCCATTTAAATCTACAATTTGCAACCCAAAATCAATATTAGGGGCTTCTCCTTATTTTTTCAGTAAAGTTCAGGTGAGGCGCTATACCTCTATTTTTTTTTTCAAAATTTTGCAGCTTATGGTTTCGGAGATAAGGGGGGGAATGGGTAATTTTTTTTATATTTTTGTTAATATCTTTTAAATAATTTATTTTAAATATTTGAAAAAAAATACATTTGTTTTCGTCATAATGAGCCCTTTTATTTGATATATAAGATGATGCGTTAGAAACAATTTAAATTTCATATTTTCCATTTAAATCTTTAATTTGCCCCCCAAAATTAAAAGTAGAGGTTTCTCCTTATTTTGCCAATAAACTTCATGTCAGACCCTATACCCATATTTTTTTTCAAAACTTTACGTTTTATAGTTTCGGTGATAACGGGGGGAATGGGTAAATTTTGGTATATTGTCGTTAATATCTTTTTATTTTTTTTTAAATATGAAAAAAAATATATTTGTGTTCGTCAGAATGGGAGCTTTCATTTGATGTATTACATGTTGTGTTTGAAATTTTTTTTATTTTTAAATTTTCATTTAATTCTACAATTTGCCCCCCAAAATTAATATTAATGGTTTCTCTTTATTTTTTCTAGAAAGTTCGGGCAATGTTCTATATTTCCCATTTTTTTCAAAATTTTAGGTTCAGTAGTTTCGGAGAAGAGGGGGGAAACGGTCGATTTTTTTAGTTTTTCCCCCCAGAAGTACCCCTAAAATCAAAATTTCTTCTTTTACGATATGTACTCCTGACCGGGTCACCAAACTATACATTGATACCAAATTTCAACCTCTTCCGTCCAGAGGCAGAAATCCGAAGTGATATTTTAAGGGTATCCGTATATTGTATATACGGATCCCTAAAAAACAAGCCTCAAGCATTTGTGAAAATTATATGTTCATGTAAGCTTTATATGTTCTGCCTATGATCAATGATCCTGTATTATTACTATACATATAACAAACATACAAATACAATAAACATTTTTTGATCATTTAGTTTATGAATAAAACATTGTTTTTTAAGTACTTTTTAAATTTATTTTATTTTGTAGTTTCTGTTTTTAAAATTAGTTTATTTGTTCCAATAATGTGTACACAATGATCTTATTAAGATTAAATTTTATTTATTTTGGTTATTCATGTTTCATAATATTTGTAATATATATACTCAATTCTCTAGAGCTGTGTTTCCCCAACTTCTTACATATGTGTAGCCCTTCTATAATTTTCGTAATGCTGAGTACCCCTCGTAAAATAATGGATATATTTTAATATCAATTAAAATATATTTTAATTTTTAACCGACTTCCAAAATGGAGGAGGTTATGAGTTCGTCTGCAACTTTTTTTATGTATGACGGGCGATTATTCAAAAACGGCTAGGACAATTTTGATGATTTAAACTGCATTATATTAACGAACATTACATAAAGGTCCCATATAACATGAGATTAACGGTTTTCCAGAAAATCAGAAAATAAAGTAGATAAGGGACTAGATTTCAGTGAATTTCAATGAATCTTCACTGTTTTCTCCAAAACCGCTTAAGAAATTTGAATATTATAAATCGTATTCTACAAAGATATGTTCCAGATTGTTTCCGTATATTTCCCTATAACGTACACCTTGACATTTTTCGGAAAATTGGAAAAATATATGCAAAAAAAAACTGTCAACGTCATGGTAAATGACAAATTTTCATCTTAAATATCTAGTTTAAAGGTCAAAATATTCCATGAAAGTATCTCGTACAGGGTGTTTGTAATGGTTTTCATTTTAATTCGTTAGAAGTAAGTTTTTTTTAGACACGAAGTTAAGTTAGGGGGCTTATAGTAGTGTGAAATGGCACAAAATATTCCGTTAGTTTATTGAAAGGAAAATTTATTATATCGGCCAACTCTTCTATATGGTATACGGTTGTAGGTGAGTGCGTGCGTGCATGTAATATTAGGCGGTACATAAGCAGTTGTATACATAGGATGGTTGAAATACAAGTTGGAATTGAATTAGTTATACAGGGTGGTTCTAAAAATATTGTATTGGGTGGCAGATAAGTAGTTGCGTATACAAGGTGGTTGAAATAAAAGTGGAGCAAAATTATAGTTATACAAAGTGGATATTTGCGTTATAAGACGGAGAATAATTACAGTTGTACAAAAAAATATACCTATACAGGGTGGTTTTAAAGATATCAGGACCGTTGTAATATTGTGTTGAGTTGAATTATAGTTGTACAGGGTGATTCAGAAAATGATAGACTAGTAAGTTATATAGGGTGACCAATACACAAAAGTATATCCAGTGTGGATGCAATATAGAGTGAATTAGTTACATATATAGAAATTGGTCCAAATAATAAAACAAATAAAAAAGTTAAAATATATTTGGAAAATATAGACAAAGAATAAAAAGTAGGGAGGGAGAAAGAGAGAGGGAAAAAAGAGAGAGAGATAAGAATACGCTAAAATTTTCAATTGAATTGTAACTTAAATCAGATAAAAATGAAGATACTGAATCCTAATTGATTGCACACGGTTTCTAAACGGTTTTTATTTTAAGTCGGTTCTATTTTAAATATAAATTATTTCTTGGTTTAGTATATACAGAAAACAATAATAAATGAGAAATAAAACTATTCATAATAAATTAAAGTTATATAAATAATATTTATTTAGATCAATGAGAAGGATGAACATGTTTGTGTTGATATGACGATCTTGATAATTTGGTTCCCTGGTGGTTAATTTCTATTTGAGATGCGGGGCTCCACATGTAATAGGCTGTCACTTGTTTGACTCAATATCTACAGATGGTGAAAAAGCAACTTTACATTAATATGAATTTGGAAAACGCAAGAAGTATTTCAGAGTCTTCAGAGTCTCAACAGCAATTTAGTAGCTGAATTTGTTATAAACTCACTACTAAATCTTTTTTGGCATAAATTTAATTTGGCAGCGTTCACTATATCTTGAACGTGAAACAAGGAAATATATTTTTCTTGTAACGATAAGTTGAGGCAATTTAAAACAGATAAGATATCTGCTAAGTATGCTGGTTTACAAAGCCATGTCCAGTCATGAAAACAGTTTCTTTACTCAAATCTATCATTAAGAAAACATTGAAAGTCATAAGTTCAAAAAATCGATTTAGAATATTTCCATGAGATGGCCACATCGGGATGAAACAGAAGCTGCGTATGAGCAGTTCCCATTTCTTCACATATTTGAGAAAAAAGTTGTGCGTATCCCCTCCAAACTCTTCCCGTACCTTTTGGGGGTAAGCCTACCACACTTTGGACAATACTGCTCTAGAGCATCGTTATTGCATGGGTTTATCCCTGATAGACTAGGGTAATCTAGCTCTAGAATTAACTAATCGTCGAGTGTGCGAAAATAAATTGTATCTCAATTTAAGCAATAAAACATAGCTAATATAGCAGAAAGATAAAGGTATAATATTGTGACTATAACAATTTTTATAGGTTCCTCTGATGCACTTTGTTTTCGTCACAAACGACACCGTCGGAAATTGGGTCGTAAAAATTCGTTGTTCAAAGTTATAGCTCGCTGAGGCTACAAGCCGTTAAGCACCATATATTTGTTTTGTAGCTTACAATAATGGTGAAGGAGCCGGAATCAACGATGCTTACAATGCAGATGACATTAGTGCTGTAAAAGTAGACATTTTGATTACTCGTATGTATTCGTTACTCTTAGTCAGACTATCCATTACAAAGTATTCGTTACTCGTTACTTTCGTTAGTCGTAATTTGGTAGTGGCAAGTAAATATAGAGTCCTAATGTAATAATTAAATAATTATCCGATATAATATGCTACAATTAAAGGGAAAAAATAATTATCTGTGGAATATGAACGGATTTTATTAAGTAATATTTTTATTCAATTATAAATATAAAACAAATAAAGAGAAAAATAAATATACACTCAAGAAAGGCAACTAAACACATATTTTATTTTTTATATCAGTAAGCAGAAAGTAATATAAACATAGATACTATTTTCAAAAAAGTAACAGATAAATAATAATAAATAAATTATATTCTTATATTAATTTGACAGTTGTCCTAAACTATGCATCACAATAAAAATTACCCCATTTTATTTTATGCCAAAAATATGTCATTCATTCACATTTGGAATTATTCTTTTCATCCTGTTGGGTTTTCATGAGGAGCGTTTTTCCGACAATATTTACCCGATTTTGACAAAATTCGTTCTGCTGTCACTGACTTTACCAACATGCATAAGTATATTTTTTTCCAATTTCTACTTCATCATGGATCGTGCCTGCCAAAATTTAAGTGCATTATCTTTTTCATAAACAAACTTTTCTTCCATATATTGTCTTTACATAATGATGATGATTTTTTAAATTACCTACATCATAGTCCAGATGAAATATGCATTCAATAAATTCATTCAATCCCAAATAGAATATCCTGAGTAAATCTTTTATTTTGTAGAGCTGTTTTAGAAATTTTGTCTTATACTATAATGTACTTTTATATATTTCAATAGTTTATGAAATCTTTAAAGTAAAGAGAGACTAGTGAATAGTTTCAAAATATAAGAGCATATTACAGAATATCCTAATAATCCTAATAAATAACAATATAAAGATATAAACAGTTATAAATTTCGACTTATTTATCTTACTGTCATGACAATTCAGTAGTTCGGCAAGACAGACGCCATTTCGGTACAAATACTGAGATACGGTAGGCTCGAAGTATTCGGACGTACGAAACATACGAAATATTCGTATGTTCGAAACATACGAAATGATACCGTATCAAACGAAGTAACGAAACAAACGATGTGCAAGTCGAACCTTTCGGTTTTATGCGGCAGTCGACTAGGGTTGTGCTGAAGCAAACATGCGATTCGAGTAACTATACCACTTTAAAAGTAACGACTCGGTACTTCGAGTCTTATCGAGTATTCGTTACTTAGTAACGAACACATACGGTTTGTTACAGCCCTAGATGACATAATAGGATATTTTTGCACACGTCACTCTGGTGCCTGGACGTTGGGCACATCCGCTCATAGAGCTTACATTTTGTGGTTTTTGGGCTATATGGGCGGCATCAAAATAATATCAAGTACCCAACGAATCCTTGCTGAACTCAATATCAAATGTACGCAATGAGAACGAAAATAATATTGAAAATTTGATTAAGATATTAGAATATCCCTAGACAGGATCTTTCAACTCTCAAAACCAGCCCTTTTTAGGGCTACCTGATGTGCTTACTCTGTCTGGTAACCTCTCCGTGACGCACATTGGGTAACGCTAACGCCAATGCACTTAAGAGTTCAAAACAGTTTTCTTAGAACCCGATTGATGCACCACCTACCTGGTCTAATTGTGAATGTAAATAAAATAGATCCAGTCGTTTACCAAGAGTTTTTTAGTAGAACCCTTTTTTCAAGTAGAAAATGAGCTGCAGATCTTTAAACGGCTGAACAAATCTTACAAATTATAGCTAAGCACCATTTCGATCACTTCATTTTTAAACATAACAAATCCATCAAAATTCGTTTAGGGGCTATGATGCCACAGACAGAAAAACAAAGTCACAGATATACAGATACAAACTTTTAACATTCTACCCTTTCAGTCAGGGATCGCGATAAGTCGGCTACTGTTTATTGGGTTATTTTACTATACTATGCGGACATTGTAGCTTCAGCGAGCTATAACCCTGAACCAAGAATTCTTTGATTTTGACACCCATGAACACTTCTAGCCTACCACTCAAAAGTTACAAAACCCATCTGGTTCCAAACCATTTGAAAGAAATCCAATTTACATAAGAATTCCGGCGGTGTTCTAAAAAACTGATCTAGTACAGAAAAAGCGACATCATTGTTGAATGAACGGCATATTAACGCAATACAAACAGTTAGCATCCAAACTAAAAAAAAACTGATTAGTAAATGGATCAAATATATGGCAAAATATATTGCGTGTAATTGTATTTTGTGAATTTTTAACTCAACTATTTCATTTCATTAAAAATAATTTCTTAAAAATTATTTTGTACTAAGAAATTTCCAGCAGGTACTCCAGACCTAGACAGAAAAATAATTGTAATATTTGACAGTTCCATATAAAAACGCTCGCAATCAATGCATTATGGCATATTCGATGGTTACCCAGCATTATTCTGTCGGCAATTGATGTCCATGATAATATCAAACTGATTAGACTCTACATATAATCCTAAAAAGAAATGTGATTTTATTTATATGTGAAAGGCGGCTTGGATCCTGTTCCTTAATGCGGGAACTGCTTAACTGCACTGTATGATTGCATTTTCAATGAAGGAGTGCTGAAAAATGGATTACTGATGCTGAATGTGTACGGCAGAAATATTAATCAAGGCACACCTTGTTGAAGTAGATTTTCACAGACGTTATTCGATGCTAGGACATAACACCGAAAGTAAATATATTTAAAAAAAAAACAAAAACCGACTTCAAAAAAGTAACTTAACTAAAAAGCATGATATAATTTTTTACTGAAACAATTAAATAATTTTTCTAAAGGTGGGTGCCAAGTTGAACAGCGAAGTTGCGAAGCACAACCTATAAATAAATGTACTTTCCACATTATTTTCACTTTAGCTTGGCACTGACTTCAGGAAAATTATTTAATTATTGCAGTAAAAAATTATTTCAAGCTTTTTAGTTACGTTACTTGTTATGAAGTCGTTTTTTTTGTAAAAATTTGTTTATTTTACAATTTTTAGTGATGAAACGGCTTATTTAGATACAGTTTTTAAATCTAATGTTAGTCTGAAGCAATATAACTTGTTCGTCCAAGTTTCCTTGGACTTTTTGACTTTTTGACCATGCAAAGCTGTGTATAAAGAATAGCTTTTTGCCTTAATATTTCTTCATAAAAAATCGTTTGATTTATGAAGTTACACTGTATATACAGACTAATTAAGAATCTTCACCTTGAAGTTGATTAACTAACATTTATTTTGATTAATCCAATTTCTTTTCAATATCAGAATAGAAACATTTCCATATTTTTATAATGCCATCACCTCCACGAAAGCAGTCGGTAAAATAGTTTTTGCCGATTTCCTAAAAAACGGTTCAAGCAATGTCCTTGAAAAAAATGTGGGACCACTTTGGGACTCCACGGAACAGGCTCCATTATAAACGGTCGAAATTCCTCGAGACGTTTTCGAGAAATCGCTGAATACATATAAATAATTTGGTCAAGCGCGAGTTGGACTCGTATACTAAGGGTTCCGTACCACCCTTCAAGATTCTAATATTCCAGTTTCAGACAAGCAGGGAAGCAGGGAATGAGTACATTTTCTTATATTTACCCTAATGTCTTTGAAAGGAAGCGTTTTAAATTTATAAAAAATATACACTTTCATTTTCCACACATAGACTTTTTATTTTATCCGCTTCAGTATTCGCTTGATTTTTATAAGAATATATATGTATTTAATTTTCTAATTTGGCCCCCAAAAATTAACATTTGAGTTTTATTTTACTATAAAACTTTCAGGGAAGCCTTCTATATTCTAATGTCTGAATTTTGAGGCTCTGTAGACTGAAAGATAAAGGGCAAAATAGGTCAAGTTTTAAATGATAAATTATGTTACTTCAATTATTTAAAAATACAAATAAAATATATTTTTCAAAATTTAAATAGTGTAGTTTCTAAAGTTGGAATTAAGTCGATGTTTAATATTTTTGTTAATATCTTTTAAACAAATGATTTAAAAATATGATATATTTGTAATTCACATAATGAGTCTTTTATCTGATATATTACATGATGCCTTTGAAAATTGAATTTTTATTTTCCATTTAATTGTATAATTTGTCCCTAAAATTACTATAGGGGTTTTCTAATAATTTTTCTTATAAATTTCAAGTGAGCCCCAGTACCCCTAATTATTTTTAAAATTTTAGGTAGTATGGTTTCGGAAATAAAGCGAGAAATGAGAATTTTTTATATCTTTATGTTAATATCTTGTAAACAATTAATTTTAAAAATATGAAAAATATATATTTGTATTTCTCATGATATGCCCTTTTATTTGATGTATTGCATGATGCGTTAAAATATTTTTATTTTCCGTTTAATTCTATAATTCGGCCCCCAATATTAACATTAGAGATTTCTTCGTATTTTTCCTGTAAACAAAAAAAATTAGGTATTATAGTTTGGGGAATAAAGGGGGGAATGGGTGATTTTTTTAAATATATTTTAAATATTTATATTCGTCATAATAAGCCCTGTGATTTGATATATTACGTGATCCGTTAGAAACAATTATAATTTTTTATTTTCTGTTTAATTCTATAATTTGCCCCCCAAAATTAATATTAGGGGTTTCTCCTTATTTTTCCGGTAAAGTTCAGGTAAGGCGCTATATGTCTATTTTTTTGTCAAAATTTCACAGCTTATGGTTTTTGGGGATAAGGGGGGGGGAATGGGAATTTTTCTTTTATATTTTTGTTAATATCTTTTAATTAATTTATTTTAAAATTATGAAAAAATATATTTGATATCGTCATAATGAGCCCTTTCATTTGATATATAACATGATGGGTTAGGTTTTATATTTTCCATTTAATTCTGTAATTTGCCCCCCCAAAATTAAAAGTAGAGATTTCTCCCTATTTTTCCAGTAAACTTCAGGTCAGACCATATACCTCTACTTTTTTAAAAAACTTTAAGTTTTATAGTTTCGGAGTTAAGGAGGGGGGGGGAATGGGTAAATTTTGGTATATTTTCATTAAAATCTTTTTAACTATTTTTTTCAAATATGAAAAAAATATATTAGTGTTCCTCAGAATGGGACCTTTCATTTGATGTATTACATTATGCATTTAAAAAAAACATGTTTTTAAATTTTCATTTAATTCTATAATTTGGCCCCCAAAATTAATATTATTGGTTTCTCCTTATTTTTCCTGTAAAGTTCGGACTCGGGCAACGTTCTATATTTCTTTCCTATTTTTTTTTCAAAATTTTAGGCTCAGTAGTTTCGGTGATCAGGGGGGGAAACGGTCGATTTTTTTAGTTTTTCCCCCAGAAGTACCCCTAAAATCAAAATTTCTTCTTTTACGATATGTACCCCCGATCGGGTCACCAATCTATACATTGATACCAAATTTCAGCTTCTTCCGTCCAGTAGTTTAGGATAAAATTGCTGTGATGTGACAGAGGCAGAAATCCGGAGTGATATTATAAGGGTATCCGTATATTGTATATTCGGAACCCTAAAAATAGATTCCAATCAATTTCAGAACCTCCTTCTTTTTGAATTCGGGTAAAAATAATACGTATTGGCAAGATGAGAGCACCATCCACTGTAGACCTCTGTGTTCCAAGTGCCATTGAGAGAATTCTTTGGCGCCCTTTTTATAATGCAAGTTATCAAATATCATATCTGCTCTCATCAGGTCGGTTTGCATGAATTAAATAAGCTTAGGATTTCGTAGAAAACGTACCAACCCGACCCCGGCCTAAAGCAACTCCACAGACATGATCGACCAGCAAGCGGAGGAAGTGCTATATAAAACTACATAAAAGCGCTCCGGTTACTGTAGATAGCAATATTCGAGTAACAAGACGCCTGAAAGACAGATACAAGAACTATGTGAACCGACCTGAAGAGGGCAGATGTTACTCTGCCGAAATGTCGTCATTTTACCATCGATCGGTTAGTGTGATATTTAGAAAATCCTAAAGATTGTAAATCTAACAAATTTCAATGACATATATATATATATATATATATATATATATATATATATATATATATATCAAAAGAACATTACAGACGATGAATTATTTGATTGTGACTTGGTTATGCAACCATCCAGGCTAAAATACTACACTACTATTGTGCTGCGTTGATTTCGGAAATGTAACTTTATTAATATGACTTGTTTCTTTATTTATTGATAGGTCAACAATGATTTTTGATGGTGATAAAGATATTATGAAATTAATGAGGTATAAAAAATCGTGTACAAAGCAAACTCCCAACAATTTGTTAGGTAACTTTAATTCACGAGTGAAGTTCGGACTCTCAGACATAAGTTGTTATTACTGTTATTGTTTGCGTTTTGGAGACTTTAAGTATTCTTATGCTATTAAATTCTATTAAAAGTAAATGATTCATAAACATTAGTTTTTTTGGTAGCCAAATGAGTAATTTTGGTATCAAAAAATTGAAATTAAACTTATTACAAACGTCAAACAACGTATTTTGGTATGTAGACCTTCAATTCCGAAAATTTGAATTCATCAGTGAAGTTCTGTCATCCAGGAATTAGTAATTTAAGTTGTAAACTGATTTACAAAAATTATTTTTCGATCAAATTTATTCATCATTGTGCACGAAGGTACTTTATCTAAACACATGAAATAATGAATGATATTAATTTAAAATTGTTTGCCGGTACTAAAATGCCATTTTTAGTATGCTTTTATTAGGTTCATGTGTATCTATCTATGTAACGGAAACTTTTAATGTAATTTTCACCAACTTAATGAAGACCAATTAAGTTGAAATTTGGGACACGTGCCAAAAGCCGATGACAATACAATTTTTTAAGTTAAATTTTCCCGTTTGTTGTCGTTTTGTCACTGTTCTTGCCTAAATACAAATTCGTCTATTAATTACTGCTATTTAGTTGGCAGTAGTAGAACTTGCTGTAATGAAATGAAAAGGTTACGCAAACATGAAGTAAACTTTTTAATTATAAATCCTATAGACATCGTTATGAGACTAAAAACTTAGAAAGTAATTATAGTTTAAAAAAAGTAAAACATACGCTTCAGTAGCAAACTGAACTAAAAAGCAGAAAATAATGTTTAATTATGAACAGTTTATTTTACAGCACTAAAAGGTCGAACAATCAGTCATCAGTAATTACCTCAAAATAAAAATCTAATAAAATTAAAGTTATTAATAGAATAATTCCATTCAGAGTAAAAAGCGTGGGGTGCTTGAAATATTAAATTTTACAATTATTCTGTTGGCAACTATTTATAAGAGGAGAGTTATGCAAATATAGTGAAATGCACCCCACGCTTTTTACTCTGAATCGAATTATTCTGTTAATAACTTTAATCTTATTATATTTTTATTTTGAGGTAATTAATCATGATTGATTGTTCGACTTTTTACTGCTGTAATATAAACTGTTCATAATTAAAAATTATTTTATGCTTTTTAGTTCGGTTTGCTACTAAAGCATATTTTTTAGTTTTTTTAAACTATAATTATTAAAGTGCAGATTTTTAAACATACTTGCTTATAATGGTTTTGAAGAAATGTGGTTTCATTATTTCACCTTTTGTTCCAGCTATCGTAGTGAGATGTAATAACAGTATAATCAGAGTCTCAATTAATTGAACATTAAAGCTGCTGAATCGTTTCGCTTGACTTTTCGTAATTGTGAATTCAGCATAATTTTTCTCCAGCATAATAAAATTGCTGGAGAAAAAAAAGTTCGTCAACCATTTCCGATAAGAATTCAAAACTTCACGAGTCATTATATTGACATATACATTCACAGATATTACACAGAAAAACTAGTTGAGAAATCCGTAGACCAGTTTTCTCTCTGTTAATCACGTGGGAAGGTTTTTCTTTAAGAAGGCAACTAGTGCTCTGGATAATTTCCACAAAATGTCCATTCTAAACTTTGATTTCCAATTCTTTACCTTAACTGTAGTTCAGAAATGGTTGTGAGAAGAGAAAATCTACAAAGATAGATATATTTATGTCCACAATCATTAAGAAATTACGTAATGTTGAATTTTTTAAAAGCTAAATTAAAAATGACCATTAACCATTAACAAATTTCCCCTAGTCATGTGGATAAATGAGAATTGGTCAACCAATTTCTAACAAATGCAGGTAGTAACAAAATAATATGAAATTATAAAAAACTTATACAAAGAACTTTGGAATAAATTTTAACTGCATAATTATCAATGATGTGCCGTCCTTGTATAATCGAATATTCTTATGGTAACAAACTACAAGCCTCAGTCTGCTAGGCCAGATATAACAAAACTATTGTAAAAAATTAGTCGACTAATTAGTTGAAAATAAGAAAATTAAAACATAACACAGTAACTGCTAATGGAGGTAACGTATGCAAAAAATATTGCCTGGCTTGCTTGAGAACCGAACTGATAAGGGCATATGTGACTCTGCCGAAATTTCGTCATTTCACCATCGATCGTGGGAGGATTACTCATAACACCACCGACGAATACTCGGAAAATAACTAAACTCGTTTTCCCAGAACATCCATAATTTTTCACCTTTTGAGTGTAGCGCAACTGAGGAAGGGTCCAACAAGAAACGTTCTATCATGTCTTTCAAGGGGATAGTAAAATAAAGGAATCTTTTGCTACAATATTTCATATTCAGTCTTATATGTATATTTCGCATGCCTGATTGCTTCCAGGTTTGGTAATTATTTATATTATATGTTTTCAAGAATTTTATTCATCCAATTTTAATTGGAATGATGAGTTTTCTGAGTATCTATATACTGATATTGCTTTAATGTTTTAAACACAAAACAAAAAACCCACACAACATTTATAAAAGAAACTCAGACACTCACAACGTGTTTAATTCAGCAGATTGGAGTTTAATTAAATTAGTCTGGCCAGTGCCGAAGAAAAATGCGCAGTTACACCGTCGGAAAGCAATACCTTTTCCGGGCGTTCATTCATTTATTCAACCCTTGAAAGTTTCAAGGTCATTTTTATCTTATACAAGGATATGTATGTATAAAAAGTGAAAATATTGAATTTCCAGTCATTTGCTATGGTGAACGAAAACCCTGTTTTATTTTAAATAATTCTCTTTAGATATAGTTTGATGATTTACGAAATAAGAATGACAAGTGTCTGGGCGTTGGGGTAGGTTGGAGAGTGCGCAGTCGGCTGAAATGAGCCCCTGGAATATCGTAAATGTCGACGCAGTGGCGCTCACAGCAGCCTTGCTCCTAAACTTTACGAAAGCTTCAGGTGGTATAGACGAAAGGGAAAGTGGGAAAACTCCCTCGACAGGGGAAAGTGAGGCGGTGAAAACCGTAGTGATGGAAGCCGACGATGAGGTCTTCGCCGTTTTTAGGGCGAGGTGCCCGCCGGCCAAACTCTGCAAATGAATATTCACGGGATATATCAAAGGGGAGAATTTGGTAATCAAGATAAACAAGTTATTTTTTTACAATAATACAGCTAAAGACGGTATAACATATCAGACAGATTATTAATATTAAATTAAGGCTATCATAAAGATCAAAGAATAAAAAAGGACTACTTTAGTTCTGAAAAGAATTTTAAATACTCCTGTTTGTTTTAAATGTTGTACTTTATATACAGATTTAAATGAACTAATTAATTTATTTAGCCATTTTACATTATTCCCATAGGAGGTAATATTTGCCTGTGAAAGGAGCAGTAACAGTAATTATGTTTACCACAATTTATTACATTTTCATATATGAAAATATACTTGCCACGTTTCGGTTTTTATCAATTAATTATTTGTATGTATGTTTGTCAGTTATAATAAAAACTTATTACAATATAATTTAGTTGCATTTTTATTGGACGTTTTTCTATCATTTTTAGACATATGAGGCAATTGCAAGAATTCATAACTAATTGATGCATTATAAGAATGCAATAAATATCTCAGATTATTATTGATATGAGCTAAGAAAATTAATATAAAATTTTGTTTAATATTTATAATTCGAAGAGGAACAGCAACACAAATTTTTACAAGGTAACAGGCATTATGATTTACAGAATGATACACTTTAAAGCTTTGTGTTGTTTTCTGAAGCTTATATGTGAAATCATCTAGTTTCTTTTTGTGGCTTATATTCCAAAGAAATTCAAACATTTTAAAATTTGATCTGATCTCGTTATCAATGACAACAAAATTTGAATTAACAAAATATATATTTGAAATTAAACGCTTGATAGTTTTAACAATTTTACTTGACATATCTACCGAAATCTGTAGTATTTTACACACCATGGGTAGCAAAAAAAAATTAAAGGTCATATTAAATAGTCAAGCAGCTTACAATTTGGAAGAACCTAAAGGGAGCTGTCATCAGAGTTTGCGTGGCGCTCCTATTGGCGAGTTTATTGTAAGATAGTGCATTCGCCAAATATGCGATTAAAGAATTCTGTTGTTTCAGTGATCCCAATCAGTCCATAAAAGAAAACCTAGGAAAAAGCTTATGAACTATCCCGATATAGGGTTGTTCAAAAGGAGCTGACCATTATTAATTTCATCATTCATTATAGACAACCAGACACGAATGAATTCCACGGAAATAGAAACGATACAATCGTCCTTCTTTAAAGTAATTAAGACAGAAGATTTTAATTTTCGTTCTTCTTTGTGTAGTTGTGTTGAATTGTCAAATGGTATCTTATGAACTAGGACACAAGCATATTCACAAATTCCATTTATTCCTATTTTCTATATATAATTTCGGTTAATATTTTCACCCCATCTTGTAATAATATTTTAGGGCTACAAAAAATGGTATGATGTATTTGTCAAACTTACTTGCAGGGGAAGAGGTTTTTCATTTTTTCATTTTTCAGTTAGTGACGTGGAACAACCAAGAATTTACTTGAAGACTCTAGAATTTTTAGGGAGATGAGAGAGAGATAGTGAGAGTGAGAGTGTGTGTGTGTGTGAGAGAGAGAGAGAGATAGTGAGAGAGTGTGTGTGTGAGAGAGAGAGACTTAAATCAAACAGGAGTGCGCTTTTTAGCGTGATTAAAAACACACTAAAATTATCAATAGAAATGTACATATTAAGGCACGTTTCCAACCGCACAGTCAAGATATGGCAGAAAATAGCGATTGACTGTATTGCTTTTCCATTTTCAGTCTGTTGAAGTCGGTTTAATTAATATAAATTATCAGGAATCTGCCGAATTTCATTCTTATAAATTTTTAAATAGTGGATATATAAAATAAAAGCGTAATAATTGTCCCTTAAAATATTTACCACCAATTTAGAAACAGATTGAATATCAATTAACAAGGTAATTTATAGGGTTGGTTTTTCAGGATTTTGTTTCGAAAATACAAATATGTACATGTCAACATAGCGCTAAGAATATAAAGTGTCATCTGTTAGATTTATTCCTCAAAGTTTCAATGAAACATTTAAAGAATAAATGCAAAAAGTGAGGATCGAAAGCCATGTCTGCGTTGGCCTGTTTGGAAGAACTGGCTTAAAGGGATGTTGGATGTGTGAAAATGTGAAGAGCTACCTACGTGGCCGTTCAGAAAAGATTGCAGATAATTATTTGTTCTTCATATGCAAATGTATTTATTTCATTAATTTTATTTTGATTATGTTAATGTTTTGCCAGTTTTTCAGTTTCTAGACAGACAACAAAATTTTAAATATATTTCAAAGTAGATTATAGTTGAATTATGTACAAAATTATGTTTAGCCACTTTTAAGGACTTTCCCCGTGAGGCGACTAAACGTATGCATCAAAGGAAATCCGAGAAGGTAGGACGCAAACTACTCTCATCCAACCATCGCAGAGATTATCAACATAATTAATGAATTTTTTGTTGTTTACAAACGGTTGTAATAACTAAATGTCAGCAGGTAGAAAACA
The DNA here is from genome assembly GCA_034190945.1 of Octodonta nipae. Taxonomy (NCBI): domain Eukaryota; kingdom Metazoa; phylum Arthropoda; class Insecta; order Coleoptera; family Chrysomelidae; genus Octodonta; species Octodonta nipae. Next base: position 120,508,327 of record CM067216.1, read on the forward strand.
GCAAACACATAATAAGCTCACCGTCCAAGGCCTGCCGTATTCCGACCCAAATAAAACAAAAAAAAAATCCGATATATGGTGATAATTTACATTACAGGTACATTTCATTTCATGTCGTGTCATATGGTCTCGTGCTAGATGGGTGTACGTCATTGTTGTGTTCCTTGACATCGATAATTTCGACGTATTTATGTACACAAGTCCGGATTTACTTACCATTCAGTCTGTATAGTGCAGAATTGGTTGCGTAATCGTAATAATACGCACACTCATATATAACTTTTTAAATGTTTATTGGCTTTGCGGTAAATGAGCAATACGTGGAAATACCAAAGATGGCTTTCGGTAGTAACCACATTAATTGAAATCATCACGAAACCTTTAAACCAAATCAGGAAACTAGAATATCGCTTTGATCCGTATCTTGACGATCTTGGTTTTAGATGTCTATTAAGCCACATCGGACAATTCACATCGCCAAATTCGGAATATGTGCATATTTTATTGCTAATTTATTGCTAATTTTTTGCTGCTAAAAAAATTTATTGCTCCTACCGTTTCCGAGAAACAGTGTCCGATGTGGCTTAAGTCTTAAGCCACATCGGACATAGCTATATCTCGGAAACTAATAGAAATGTCCAGTTGTTCTTGGTGCCTGATTTTATTGCTAATTAGTTGCTCATTTCTTACCCAAAAGATTTTTTTTTCCTCTAACCCCTCCCGAGAAACAGGGCCCGATGTGGCTCAAGTCTTAAGCTACATCGGATATAGTTATATCTCGGAAACTAATAGAGAGATCAAGTTGCTCTTGGAACCCAAATTTATTGCTAATTAATTGCTCACTTTTCACCGAAAAGAATTTTTTTTGCTCTAACCCCTCCTGAGAAACAGTGTCCGATGTGTCTTAAGTCTTAAGCTACATCGGACATTGTTATATCTCAGGAACTAATAGAGATATCAAGTTGCTTTTGGTACCCAATTTTATTGCTAATTAATTGCTCACTTTTCATCCAAAAGAATTTTTTTTGCTCTAACCCCTCCCGAGAAACAGTGTCATAGGTATATCTGACTAACTGAAAATTATTTCAAGTTGTTCTAGGTGTCGTATATTATTGCTAGTTAACTGCTTATAGCTTGTATTGAAAACAACCCTTTTCACCCCCAGCCCAGATATTTCGGTAGGTAGTATAACTAATAATGTCTTCTTTGATATATGTCAAAAAATATATGGTTTGTCAGTAAAAAATCTTGAAAGTTATCCATATATGGTAAGCTCTTGAGTGACTATTTAACAATTTATTTGCAAAATAGCAACAAATTTTTCAAAATAGAACAAATCATGAAAACATTCTCTACCATTTCTAATAAATGAATGGACGGTTAAGCCAAGTTTACTCAGAAACTTTTTACAGAGTTAGTGAAACAGTAAACATGACAACATTGGATAACTATTTTCGTTCGTTTTCTATTAAAATTAAATTATTTTTGAGATGGTAAAATATTTTGGTGTATTCTAATATTAATAACAATTTTCCTGAAAGAATAGGAATTGATAAACATCAAAAAATTATCTGTTGAAGATTTTCTGTGATTTATTTAACTTATTCCTACTATCTTTAAGTTACAAATTGCCCTAACATATCTTCTGTTTAGATGATAGAAATATATTATATTTTTTATGGATCATATGCATACAGAAAATAACATTTTTAAGTTTAAATAGATGTCTGAAAAAATTATAAAGTTTGGATTGTAATACCGAGTTATTATCTATACCTAGGTGTATATTGAAACATCATACATGAAAAACCGAAGCAAATAGGGAATGTCTCTGATTGCATTTAGTTGCAGCGTTGTTTATAGGGCGTTTAAGGTGCATCATACGAATATACTATTTTGAAAATACATCCATTATATTATTTAACTACTCTTAATTTTGAACATGAATCTGTTCGATACTAGACCATCTTAACATTTCCTCAAGCAAACTTCCAGTCACAAAGCGTTTGAAAACAATTGAATGCTAGGAAAGACAATGACATGAGGATGCATTTTCCGAAACTACGAATCAGTCGACTTCTGGATCGCATATAAAATAAGCGCTGTATACCTCTAGACTGAAAAAGAAATCGTCCCTGCGAAATATACAAGATACGGATGCAACATATTTTTAACAAGCCGATTTAAAAAAATCTTGTATAACAGATCACAATAAAAATAATACTGTGTCTTGATTAAAAATTCTAAAGATAATTGCATTAAAACTTATTTGTGAATTAGCAATTGGAGACTGACATGAGATGGAACTAGTGAAGGATTCAATTTAATACCTACATTTAATTTATTACCGATGTCTACACTGAGATGACCATCTATAATACCTACTGTTTCCCGAAAGTTGTTGGAGTAACGGAATTGAGTTAGAATTACAACAATAATATTTCACATTTATTTGTAATAAAATGATATGTACAGGGTGTACCTTAAAACAGTGCACATATTTTGGCAGGTGATTGTACTGGTCAATATGAACTAAATAGTCTCTATTATCTACCTATTCTAACAATCTATTCGATTATTAAGTTTTTGTAATACCTATACATCTGAAAACCTTGTACACAAGCGGTCCAAAAATGCTACACTAAAAGTGAAAGTTTTCTAAATGGAGAAATAAAAATTATGTGAATACACACATTAAAAGTATATCCTGGTATTCCTGAGATGTGAATTATTCCATCACATAAACACCAACAGAAAAATGTTCGGTTTAATATTTAGATGAAACACATCAAAATATTACACTCAAAGCAAATATCATAGTACCTATGTTTTTGCAGTGCATGACCTACAAGTCTGCTTACGCTAGGATTCGAACGAAAGCAGTTTAAGCAATGTTGCCATAATTCTTTTACTTTGAGTCTGTTAAAAAAATTTAAATAAATTTGGTTTAAGCAACTAATGTGGCTTAAGTCTTAAACCAGCTCGGACACTATTTCTCGAGAGCCAAAAAAATTCTTTTGAGCAAGAAATGAGCAATTAAGTAGCAATAAAATTGAGTACCAAGAGCAACTTGATATCTCTATTAGTTCCTGAGATATAACAATGTCCGATGTAGCTTAAGACTTAAGCCACATCGGACACTGTTTCTCGGGAGGGGTTAGAGCGAAAAAAATTCTTTTCGGTGAAAAGTGAACAATTAATTAGCAATAAATTTGGGTACCCAGAGCAACTTGATCTTTCTATTAGTTCCTGAGATATAACTATGTCCGATATAGCTTAAGACTTAAGCCACATCGGACACTGTTTCTCGGGAGGGGTAGAGCAAAAAAAAATTCTTTTCGGTGAAAAAGTGAGCAATTAATTAGCAATAAAATTGGGTACCAAGAGCAACTTGATCTCTCTATTAGTTTCCGAGATATAACTATGTCCGATGTAGCTTAAGACTTAAGCCACGACACTGTTTCTCGGGAGGAGTTAGAGCAAAAAAAAATCTTTTGGGTAAGAAATGAGCAATTAATTAGCAATAAAATCAGGCACCAAGAACAACTGGACACATCTCTATTAGTTTCCGAGATATAGCTATATTTCTCAGAAACGGTAGGCGCAATAAATTTTTTTTAGCAGCAAAAGATTAGCAACAAATTAGCAATAAAATATGCACATATTCCGAATTTGGCGATGTGAATTGTCCGATGTGGCTTAATAGACATTGGTTTTAGCGTTCCCAGAATTATATTGTTATGGAGTTCATTTTTATATTTCCGTAAAAAAGTTTCAGTACACAATTTGTTGTGTAAATTACCGTTGTATATTACATAGGAATATGTGTTTGCATTAATTTAGAGATTTTCATTCGGGCAGGGGTGGATTCAGGGAGGGGCGACTGGGAGCACTGCCCCCTACGAGAGCTTCAAGATTGTTGAGTTTAATCCCAATATAACGAGCAATTCACAAGCTTAAAATGAATCCATATTTTGTGAGTTTAAATCGTAAATCTACATTTTTAATACAACAAACCAGGAAATACAATGTTTTTCGAAACCCTAGGTAAATTTTGTACGAAATTGTCCTACCTGAAGATCGACTCTGGATCAGCCCCTGATATGGTGCCTTCTGATCTGGACAGACTGTCATCGACGTTAATAATTGTTAGAGTTTAATCTACCAGTCAATACAGCAATTTTTTACTTTGCTAATAGTTTACTATTAATTTTAACGTTTAATGTAATTTTTAAGGCAAACATACGTTCTATTTACACATCTGAACATTTTAATTTTTGGATCTGAAAAGAAATATATTTGTTGTTATTATGTATTAGTCTGATCGTATTAAAAAAAATCATTACATATGTGTTTCTTTAATATCAGTATCATTTATTTTTTTATGTTGTAGACCGCTTGGACCATTACTAAATCCATCACTACTCTAGTATGATTTATACATAGTATTAATTCAAACAATCAAATTATTTTTTATTTAAAATGTAGCATTTAGTTAACTATAGTAATGCAATGTATTTATTTACTTTTCGGGTTCTCGGTTTATTTTAAGTCACAGTACAACTTACTATAATTTATTTCCATTAATTTTATGTACACACAACTATTTACAACTATCTTGAACACCTGATATTTATTAAACTATGACTCAATACTGAATGAATCCTTCCGTCAGCTCGGAATTCTCTAGAAGGTTTCTCGACCATTCGAGGGAATTTGATGAATTTCCTATATATATATATATATATATATATCGGATGAATGCCGATTCCACGAAATATCTGATGAATTCCCGTCACATTCCCCCTCCATATGACTATTTCGCCCCGGAATATCACAAAATCCTTCATGGTGTAGCGATATTTGCAGAACTCTCCATTTCGACAACGGGACGTTCGGTGGAAGAAACAGTGGACGGTCTTCGAATCTGGGCTACGGATATTGGGACAACATACAAAGATGCCAATGCCACTGAATCGAAAGATAGTGTCCATTATACTTCTCATCACTCTCCAATTCAGTCCATCCAACCCACAGGCTATCTTTGGGACCCCCAATCATTATCATTAGGTTCTTCACCATCATCACAGTCCTGAATTCTACCACAGTTTTCCAAAGATCGCTATATATAGCTTCCTTATTCTGTAGACAACATAGATTATTTTCTTTACAATTTGATAAGTCCTCTCCCAAGTTTTTGTAGCTTGGGCGAATATCCACGACGACGTTGCGGGTTATACAACCAAACAAATCATTAAATTGGAATTCCTCGCCCTCGGCTTTGATGTCATAAGTTTCCTTCATTCTGGCACTGGCATTTTCGATATTTAACAGGGCTCGTTGAAGGATGTCGTTCATCTTTTGCCGTAACCGGCTGAGATAGTCTTCACCTACGGTATCTTCTCCTAGGGGACATCCAAAGTTCAAATAGCATCGTAGTCGTAGCTATCATGTTTACAATTATAAGGGCCTGGTCTCTTCGATATGACATCAGCGTTCTTATGGTTCGTTCCAACGCGATGTGCTGACGAGGAAGTCTGTACTCCGCCGATGCTACCCTTGCAACGACTCTTTATATGACCTACTTTACCACCCTTTCAACATTTCTGTTGCCATTTTTTGGTAAGGACTTCCTTTATTATCTACCTTACAGAGGCTTTATCATTTTCGCCCTAGTGCATCCAATAATTGAGTCGGTCAAGCTAGTATCAACTCTTATCTGGCTTCCTGGTCCCGAAGTCCATCGAAAAAGGTTGCATTGCTAACCTTTCTATAACATTCTCCGGTGCGGCTGGATAGTCATGGCGAACCAGACGGGCAATATCAGCTTCAAACGCTTGTAGGGATTCATTAGTTTTCTGGTGGCGAATTTTCAGTTGAGAGTGGTAAACGTGCTCCAAATGTGTCAGTCCATACCTCCGTTCTAGATGTTTGACCAGTTGTTCATATTCTTCTTGCTCCGAGGTATTCAACGTTTGTAAAATATCTGTAGCATCCCTTCTTAAGTTAAATTGTGGAGGTTTCACTTTGTGTCTTGTTCCCTCGAGGCCAATTTTCGAAACCACTACTTCCAGACTGTTTCTGCTTTCGGTCTTTGGTGGCATTTCTTTTTTTTGTATTATGACTACCTGGCCTTTTATTTTGCTGATCTCACCCTCCATTATCTGTTTGAGCTCTTCTATCCGCGTTTCATTTTTGATTGTTATGCGCTTTAACTCTTCGGCTATTATCTGCTTTAGCTCTTCTGTCCGCGTCTCATTTTTGACTGTCATTTGCTTCAACTCTTCCATCCGAGCTTCATTCTCGACTATTTTCGTTTCCGGCATTTCAGAATTTTGCTGTACCATGCTTTTCAATTTTTTTCTAAGGTTTTAGAATTTCATGTAATTTGTCTTCTAGTGTTTTAGAATTTTCTAGTAATTTGTCTTCTAAGATTTCAGAATTTTCTTGTAATGTTGATAGCTTATCTTCTAAAGACTTTTTTCTTTCAATTTCTATCAATTTGACTTCTAGGTTTTTAGAATTTTCTTGTAATCTTTGAAGGTCTTAGAATTGTCTACCAATTTGTCCTTAGGTGTTTTAGAATTTTATAGTGATTTCAACAGTCAGTGTATTGAACCTAATAGATGTCGGTGACATATACCGTCTATTGAGTAATTTAAGTATATAAAGGCATACTATGCTATAACATATACCATACTCTTGACAGATGGTTCGAGTGTCTTATATAAAAACACATAAGTAAATATATATACAGATATATATCCACATATTTAGAACTATATCATTCAACGTATGACAGCCGTTTCGAACCAGGAGTTCTCGTCAGATACGCTTCCTTGAATGACAAGTTCCAAAGTGAAATACTTGGATGTTATACACATCAGTAAGACAACAGTCAGTGTATTGAACCTAATAGATGTCGGTTGAATGATATAGTTCTAAATATGTGAATATATATCTGTATATATATTATAGTAATTTGTTTTCTGGTATTTGTTTTCTTTATGTATTAGTTAGCTATTATACTTACATAGCTAATCTACTTTATGGAAATTTTCTATACTTACAAATATCTTTTTTACCTACCCTGAGAGATAAATTAGCCATATGTCGGTGTTGGTGATTTAGCAAGCTATATTGCCAATGTTCGAATGATATCAATATTTTTTCAATGATTCACAATTTCACAATTTTAGTGACCTTGGTCTTTGAACAATCTATAGTTCTAAAATTCTAAATGTTTTTAGTTTTGGTTTCGTTACTAGTGATACTTTATACTTCTAATGAGATCAAATTCTTCATTATACTATATAAATGAGTACACAACCGTCAACAAGGGTCAATTATATGCTTCGGGAAAACAGTAAAACAATTTCGTATGTACGTAACTTGTCAATTCCAAGTAGAAGCTAACGATCTTCCAAACCGATAGTGATTTCTTATATAATCAGTTCCCATCATTTCCACATGAAAACTTGATGTGAAAAAGTTGAACATAAGATTGTAACACAAACCTGGAATAAACGTAAAACTTATTTTTTAAATTTAAATACATTAACGTACCTTAATTTACTTACCTTTACAAACGGCCCCTTTTCATCGGGAACATTTTAGGATGGTGGGGTTAAATAATATTAAACAACGAACAGGTTTTTAAAAGGCTCACATGTGAAATATGATGTCTACCGGATAGCTATATTAGAAATTATGCTTCTAAAAACTATTTGAAGAAAAAAAAACGGTAATAAATTATATAAAATAGATAGCATCCAATTGAAAAACCAAATTGCTATTAAAACTAAATCGAATGTCAACTCAGTGAAAAATATTAAATTTGCACAATTAATAGCTGTTACTAAAAATTAACTTAATTATCTCATAATGATAAAATGTACATAAGAAAAAATGGCATGTCTTTATTGACCTTGGTAGAAAAGTATGTCTTCAAATTGATTTACCGTGTTTTATTCAAACACATATTAAAATTTAAATACCATAAATAAACTTCAAAATTGAATCTCTCATATAGAACCATCGAAACACAAGGAACGAACCATTTTTCTTATGATTATAATCAGAAAACCATATTCACGAATTATATAGAAAAAACTTTAGTACGAAATCTAAGTTAGTATTTTGACATCTACAGAGTGCATAGTTGCCACAGGTGCAAGAAAATTTGCTTTGAAAAACATGTTGAGATAAGTGCTTTAGGATTAACAGTGATTATGTCGAAATTGTGTCAGATCTTTCTTATTATTATCAATAAGTCAGAAGTGTAGTATAGTACTCAGTCCTAGTATATAATCTAAAACGGTTAAATTAAATGTATAATAAATGTTAGTAATCAAGGATTAGTATTGAGAAATTTGTGATATTTTAACCAACAATTGTGAACGCAAAGCTCAAATAAAATCACAAAATTCTATTGTAGATTAAGAGTCAGAATTGTTTCTCAATTTTATTTGAGCAACTGAAAACTAGTGGCTTGTAACTTTGTATCTTAGTCTCTTTAGTTTCCGACATTCCTTCGCCAAAGCTTCATTCATTTGCTCTATTTTGACCTTTTTACGTTTTTATGGTCTAAACCTCCATAGCTGGGGTAGTAACGCAGATTTAGAGTTTTTTCTTTTTCCTTTCTCATTAAGGGATATAACCTTTCTTTTTAGCCCTTGGGGGTCTATTAATATTTTGTGCTATATATTCAGGGTTCTGGAGGTACTTTAAAATCTTTTTAATTTTGAATTTTACAAAGATCTTCTTTCTTTAATCTACTGCATGAATTGCTACTTATGATCTCAATCTGAATTACTAGAATAGTAAATCTTCTGCAGCATTTTTGTTATGTAACTTGTATGTTATATAAAATAGACTTAAAAAAGTCGGAGCTTCGAAATATGAAAGCTTTAGAATTATGGTATTTTTACTATAGGAAGAAAAACAGATATTTCGGTCAAAGGGTTAATACTTATCAGATACGCATGTCAGTTCGTTTATGCTTTATAAAATAAAAAACATCTTCTCGGAATTACACTGCAGTGTATGCTGTATACTTCACAAAACAACTTACAATCTGATTTTTAAGAATGATACTACTCAATGGACGACTACCGTTTCTAAATGGGAGTCTATCCTGAATGGCAGAACTAAAGAGCTGTTAGTTCTCACAAAGTAGATTTATATTTACTAACTTTTCGAGATTTTTAAATCTGTTGAATGCAAGACAAGACAGTGTTTCTAGTCGAGAACCTTCATCAGTTGCGCTCCCCTCAACTGATTGAATTCTCGAATAATTATTTATGTATATAATACATATAACTGAATTTATTTATTTTATGGCGATAAAATAAATAGATTTATATTTGCTGTTGTGTTTTGTAAAACACTATAGCCACAAACGAGATTCGGCAAATATCATGCTATTTGTAGTTTAAAATAAGTAATTTACTATTTACTTGCTATTGCTTATAAATATTCATTTAATCAAACAAGTTTAATGTCATCCATATAGTTGATATACTCTATCGTGTATTTTTGGTCTAATGTAGGAAACCGAGTATTATGACTCTTTTATTAACTATAAAATGCATATGATAACATTAAATCGAATTAAGTTTTATGCAGCCAACAGGAATCGAAGATAACGATGTAAGAACGGTTTTGTATAGAGCTAAAAAGTTTTTAACTTCTTTCATTTTGTTGTTTGTTGATAAAATGAAACCCTCGTTAAACCAGACACTTTAGTATTGTTTCAAACAACCTTGTTAAAAAACTTTAACACATAAAACATAAAAATACATATAAACGGAATAAATTATTTAAGTATAACAACAACAAAAAAATAAATACGTGGTAGAAATAATACAAAGTTTGTAATAGTTTTCCACTAATTGAAAAACTAGAAAAAAACGTATATCAATACAAATAGCAATGCGTATAAGGTGGAAGAAATAGAATTATTCTCAAATTTAATACAATTTTATTGGGAATTGGTTAAATAAGTCATATATTTTTACATAGCCAACGTTTTGAGTTTCAATTAGAGCATTGTTAATTTGTCCAAAGGTGAACTTATAAATAATTCCTATTAATGAAATTCTTATTATCATAAAAATTAAATCCCAATTGTAACAATGAAAATTGACCCATGTAGTAATAAATACTCGTTAACATCAAACTGTATTTTTAATTATAAAATTATTATTATGCCTGCATAAATATAAATATTTATGATTTATTATACACTATATCCTAGAAACTACTATATTTAGATAAATGGTATAGTGTTTCATTTTAAAAGAGATTGAAATGCTAAGATATTAAAATTTGCCAATTTATCAAGATATTCGAAAAACTGAGATTACTCTAAATCCAGTAATTTTTAACAGCCAGGCCTCAATACTAAGATTTCAATTATAACATTTCTAATTCATTCTAATTCCACATTTTATTGAACACCTTGTTAGTTTTTTGAATATAGAATATTTATTTTGTTTCATTCTATTCTGAGCAAATATATCTCCACCTAATTGTTTTTTTCTCCATAGGCTGAGAGCGTGATACCTAAATACCTTTCATTCATAGTTCTATTTATCACCCTTGTATGAATTTTGCGAACTGACAAGCTTTGTAATTTTAATTGAGTTGAATGTTAAGGTACTCAAACAAATTTTTAGTATTTTTTTTTTGTAGCATAAAAACGGTGTTTGAGCGTAACGATTTGTTCGTTTCCTACTTGTAATATTGATTCTGTTAATTTCAGTTTTCGAAAACAATCATATCGAAATCAAAATAATAACTGTAAGTTTTAATATTATATTAAAATAAATACACTGATGTAATTTTCACTTAAATTTATTTACTATTGACAATTGTTTCACCAGGTTACTGGCTTCTTCGGAATACAACGTAAGACTAACAGTTAAATGCCTTAAACTATTACAAAGAACTATGGTGATGCAATTACAGAGGTATTTAGAGGACTATTGAAGCACTGTTAGTCTTACGTTGTATTCTGAAGAAGCCAGTAACCTGGTGAAACAATTGTCAATAGTAAATAAATTTAAGTGAAAATTACATCAGTGTATTTATTTTAATATAATATTAATATGAATTTTCATCAAGTAAAGACTGAAACTATCATCACTGTAAGTTTTGTTTTTTATCACAATACCTACACGAATTATAAGGGTAGTAATTCCATAATAGACGGTAGAGAAAATTTGATTTTATACTCCTTTCAATTACAATTACTTCGTCCGTAGTAACAATTTTTCGAGAGTATATTTCTTAAATTTCTTTCTATCGTCTTAACAAATGCCTAATCACGAAACATAAAGAATGTGTCTGGTATATGAAGGGACAGTATTGCTACCTAAGCAACGGTAAGAGATACAAACCCGAGTACCAGGAGAAAAAGTTGCGTATTTTAGATGACATTCGACAATTTTAAGAAAAAATATGCTATCGCTTACCGTTCCCCAAATGTCATTTTTTGTTTTTTATTCATTAACTTAACGTTTATTTAAAAAAAATGGAAACAAAAAGGTTTTGTGACACAAAATTTTACACAATAAATAGTCATGAAATCTTCACTACTAAGTTTCTTTTCTACTAGGCCATCATCATTTATCAATTATGAACATGTACTTTTTTGTTAAAATATTGATAAAGAATTAATAGAGCAACACATTGATATATCATATATTAAGTTTTCTACAACGTTTTGGATGAAAATATAATAATCAGAGTAAAAAAATAGCTAAATAGTTGAATTAAACAATTTTGTCCATGAGAAGAAAACCTATACGCCCTATACGGTTTTTGACTAGTTTTCTGGCATGGCCCCGAAGGAACTAAATGTAGCGGGGAAGATTTGGTGACGCATGTGAAAGTATGTTTCAAAAAATTTCCTTTACCACTTTTTATATATTTCTTAATAAAAATAGTAGAGGCAATACTAAAAAAATGACATTTTTGGTATTCCTCATATAACTTGAGAGCGTAATTTTTCTTTAAGTTATCAAATGGGCCCTAAGGTATGCAACTTTTATAATCGTGTTTGCACCTCTAACCGTTTCTTAGGTAGCAATGTTATCCCTTCATATGTGAAACACCGTGTATATCTCAGAGAATTAAACTGGGAGCAATTCCCAGTAGCAGATTTACACATCTCTTCAGAATAGACTGCTAATTAATTAATTAAATTAATGAACATAGCATAAAAAATTGATTTTACTATCGAAATAATGCATATAGAAACGTAAAATTGTTTAACGAATATGAGTATTTAAAGTATTGTGTCCACTATTGAATCTAATAGTGGTAAATCTTTCATAGCCATTGTGAGACAAGCCGTTTAACAAATCTTTGAATGAAAGACGATACATTGTTTCTAGACGAAATGATTCATTAGTTGCACTATCATCTAAATACTAATCTATTTTAAATTTATGGTTGAATGTATAAATTCATCATTATTGGAAAAGTTGGTATGGTGTCATGTAATTTCAAACAGATTTTTTTGGGTTACAAGTTCAAATGTATGTTTGAAATAACTAAATATTTTTTTCTAAAAACTGCCTTCTGAAGCTGGCACAACTGACAACAGGTATCACATAGAAACAATGTTGTCTTACTAGCACAGACGTTAACAAATGCTTCTATTTGGGTTCCGGTTTTGTAATCCAGGTTAACTGGTTCACTACAAGATATTATAATTTTTGAAATGATTTTACTGATTACTTATTACAAATGTACACACTACATAAAGAAAAGAGTTGTAATCCAGGGAGAGAAACTAATGTTTAATGGCGCAAAATAATGGTAGCATTGTGTCAGAATTTAATCTTCTGAAGCCATTTGCTATTCAGAAGTTCAGACAGGCAAATAGGCGTTATTTCAAAGACGTTCCTTCTCCTTATCAATTGACAAAGTCTATTTCAACTCTTGTTTTTCAGCCCAACGCTCAATGATGACTGTCAACGACTTCTCGACAAACGATTATAGAGTGAACATCGGGCGGGAACATGATGTACAAGTCCGCAATGAAATGGAAAGTCTGGGGAAAGTTAAGGAAAATCGATGGCGCACAGAACTTTCCATCTCTCATCGTTTTTCTCTGTCGTCTGACGGCAGAGAGTTCAAGGAAACCGTTTCACTTTTCCCCGCAAGGGCAGGTCAAGGGTTTTAGGTTATAGGGTAGCGAACGAGGAAGTTTGGAGCAGATCCAACGGCGTATCGATTCGTCAGCAGAAGTTTTAAAAGAATGATTTATGGTTTACCGAGAATTTTCATAATAGGTATCAAAATGTGAAGACGAATGAATGGAGAGAGTTTTATTGAAAACGAGGCTTCATTTCCGTTTTATTTGCGTTTTTACACGGTAATGGATTTCCATATCAACGGATATTACCTTGTGTAAATTATGAACAGATTATTATAATAAATATGTTCAAATTGAAAGAAAACTAATCCGTTTTCAAACTCTATTTTTTATGCGGAACTATGCTATGCTCATTTATCAAACATTTGTTATCGCTTATGTAATATGTTATACATTTAATCCATTATCTTCTGTCCTATAAATACGGGATATTCCAAAAGCAACTACATTTTTAGTTGTTTTCTGAAGGATATTGTCTCTTGTTATAGTTTTATTATTTATAGATTCTTAGGAATCACCTTACCTAGAGAAATGTATACCTATATTTCAAAAACTCCATATATTTCAGGCTCCCAACACCCAGTTATCAATGAAAATTATAATTAAAAAAAGTATATTTAAATATTTGACAAGTGAATGTGAAGCAACTAAGTAGAATTGACTGAAATTATTATCAATAAATATCATTTCCTTTTTTTTTGGTGATGTATAATTAACTGAGGGCGATTGTATCGTTTCTATGTTAATAGATTTCAATCGTATCTTCATGCCGATAATTAAAGATGAAATTATTAATGGTGATCTCTTTTTGTACAACCCTATATCGAGATAGTTCATGAGGTTAGATTAGTTAATGGGATCAACTTAATTATTTTATCGCTTTCTTGTCAAATTTAACTCTATCAAGTTCTTCCAACTTGATAGCAGTTTAACTAATATATATAATATTTGAACTTTTGGTTCAACCATGTATTTACAAAAAACAACAAATTTCTTTAGTTGTATCATGTTAATTTGTCAAATCGATCTAGCTTTCCATTTCATATTTACACTTTATTCCGATTTTAATGAATATACTTTTTTACAGGAATATGTAAGATGGATATCAACTAAGCAGATATTTCCCGAACCATTAATCAGGCACATGATTAAGTAACCATAGCTGTCAAACAAGATATTAAACGGTTCACACTACATATCCATAAAAAATATCATGATGATGTCTATTTTCCTACGAATTTTCTTTTACGGTAACAGTGAACTTAAATCAAATAATTAAAATGAGAGTGAGTTCAAACGTAGGTTCTCGCGGCCAAATTTATAGTTCATTTAGAGTTTTTTAGATACTGTCGTTTTTTGGAATTAGCTTATTTATATTTATATATTTTAACATATATATAGAACATTTTTCGACGTTCGGCCTCTACTTGTATGGCCTTTTTAGGGAAGAAATATACTAATTGTACTTATCCTACGGCGACTACATACTAGTATTCTCATTTATTGCAGCACAATAGACATATATTTCACTTTTAAACTGAAGATTCTCCACGAATTTGTTCCGGGATAAAAATATAAAATAATTGACCATGAAATATTTTCCGGATAAAGAAAGACCTTACGAAAATACTTACTGGATATACTCCGAAAATTAGTGTTGCATGTCCTTCGAAATCTATTACCGAGTTTTGTAAATGAATTTATTATGTGGATGAGATTTGTGCTGAAATTTGTAACATTTTGAGGATGTTTGGCGATCTCAACGGCCTCAAGGAATTTTCTGGTGAAATAGTATGGTGACCACGAAAGAGGAGCTGTCGCAGAAACCCAGTTCCACGTTGATGTTCGCCTGCAATTGAATTTGAAAGCAGGCCCATTTTCAAACATTGTTAGTGTTCACTTAGACGGGTATTTATCGACCGACCTGGTTCACCAGTATTTACTGCCCTGCAAGGGTATGGAATGGACACCCTAGAATGAAAAAGGATTTGGTATATCCATAGGAGAGAGTAACAATTGTTAGAATTTGGATAATGGTTTGAAGAATGTGCTTTCCAATCCCATCCATGACGGTTTTGATATACGGAAATATGCTAACGATTTGCTAGATACCGCTTCTCTCTTCGGAAGATGAGTTTGATGATGAGAGATGTTAGTGCTAATATTTCGTTTTCTATGGCCGTTGTTAAACTACAATCTACCCAAGCTAATTCTTGTCTCACATTTTTGGGTCAAGAAGTTGAGATAGCTCGATGTACCGAAGAGTTCTTCACAACTGACATTTTATCAACTGGTTGATGATGAGACTAATAAGCATGAAGATATCTTTCGGTGTGTGCTGGTTTTCGATTTACTGAGAGGCCCAGTCGGCCATTTGGTAACCGTGAAACTAAGACATGCAAGTGATGTATCCTTTGTATTCAATTGCTGTCGTAAATTGAATGTCGAAATGTGGGCCATGAAGCTAGATGATAAATATGTCATCAACATAACTCAACCAGATTTTGGGTTAGCGGCTTCAAGAATCTAAGACCACTGATATAAACACTTCCATAAAGATATTTGCTATCCGTGGGAGTGCTAGATGTTTGAAGGTAATATTTATTTTGAAAAAGAAAATAAGTTGACGTAAGACATTTCTCGATCAAAATAAACAAATACGGGATTTGTTCATCTTTCGACCGCTACTTTCGGATATTCATACAGACTTTTGGATAGGAACCTTAGTGAAAAGTGATGTCCAAACAAAACGAACTGTAATATCATTGGGTTCAATTGATATCTCTGGCAGAAGAGTTATGAATTGAGATGGTTTTAAGATGTAGGATGATTTCTCAGAGAATTTCTTAAGAATACCAGACAAATACTTGACAAAGTTATGTTGGAGAGCCGATTGTGCTTACAATTGGTCTAAAATATGAAGTTATTGCTTGTGAATTTTCGGAATCCCATATAGATGAAGAGAGTTGCATATTCAGTTTCGTAATCATTCATAATTTGTTCATCATAGTCACAAAGTTTAAAAGTGAAATTTGTGGGTATTGTGCTGTGAGAATACTAGTATGTAGCCGCCGCAAGGTAAGTAAAATTAGTATATTTCCGCATTGAAAAAGCCCCTGACAAGTGCGGGCGAAATATCGAAAAAAAAGTATCTATATGCTTGTTAAAATACACAAACAAACTAATTCTGAAAAAACAATAAGGTACAAATTCGAACATATCAGTATCACCTAAAAAGTTTCTATTATAAATCGTTTGCTGGAGTATGTACCCATATCAAAAAATATTCTGCAACTAAATATTTGAAAGCAAAGATTTGAGAGCACTTACCAAACGCTTGTCTAAATGAAAGACAATGAAAGATATAAATAAATTGAATGCTAGTATTGTTGTGTTAGTTACTCTTCGAAATTAATACAACACCTTAATACAATCTTTTAATTTATCGATAATATAAGAAAACAACTAACTCAGATTTAGCACTCTTCCTCTATTTATCAACTACATCTCTAAAAGATGTTTACTCACAGAACAGTTTTTTATATTTAACAATTTTGATTGCACTCAAACACAAGTAGTGCTCCCCAATTTACCTACTGGAAACAGCAATAAAATTCAGATAAAACATTTTCTGGATAAAAAATAAAAGCGAAATGATGGCCGTATAAAAGATCATCAAGCAAGGTTTCTTTTTCTGGAAGACAGAAATATTCATTTAGAAAACTTCCTAAATTTTAAATTATAAATTTACATAAAACACTTATTTTAATGCCGGAATCAAATCATTCATGCCATTTCACATAATGAATAATTATTCCTAGAAATAATACCGTTATTAACAACATAGTACTTTCATTAACTTATATATCTAATATCAGCCGGGTTTCACAGGGATTCAAAATTACTCCCTTAAGTTTACGGTAGAAAATAGACAAGATCTCGTAACTTTTCCAAATTTCATCAGTAATTTTAAGTTACCAGTATTAAAAATTGTAAAACGTTTTCTTGAAAAACTGGAAGCTATTCGTCAAGTCTGTGGGAATGAATTTTCTCTACTTGGCATGTGCGAACACGTATGGACTATTCGGGTAACCGAAACGGAGAGTAAGATATAACAATGATCATTCTAGCATCTTGTCTGTTCCTGAGAGCTAAACTTTGAAAAGTGATTAACCAATAATTATTAGGCTCAGAAAAAGGGTAACAAGACTACGTTTAAACTTAAACTGAAACTGATAAGAACGTATTAGCATAGACTAAAATGAAAGTTGTATACCTTCGTGCGACTTATAAATACTGTGAGTTACTGGAGCACCTAACTGATTAACAAGGAGTCTCAGTAAAGCAAAGCCTCTGAAACTTAGAACATCACCAAGTTGTGAATTTTTAATATTTTCCTGGATAAGTACTTAATCGAATCTGGTTCCATTAGGCTGCCGAGCATAAAAATAAGTCCATATGATTACATTTTGAGGTATTGAGAAAAGAATTAATATTTTGCTGCGTCTAATATAATTACATTATTTTAAAATTGAATTTGGTTACTTATTTCTCATTTTCATTTTTCAGATAATAAAGCAGTTTGGAAGAATTTCCTGCAGGTTAAATTCTCATAATATAAACATAAAATGCCCAATTCTGTAATTTAGGGAAGGGAGTTGTAACATACTGGTTATGAACAGAAGATAAGATGTGATTGGACAAAACTTGAACAAATTTATTGAAAACTTTTATTTATAGTGGTGTTACCGTTATCAGAACTAAACTCTTATCAAATTAAATATAGTTGGAATTAGTTACTACATAATCAGCGAACAGAGGTTCCCAAACTTTTTCAACCTACCGCTACCAATCGGGATTTCGAAAAAAAACTTAACGCCTCCTTATAAGACAAAAACCAAGACAAACTTAGTTTGTCTATTGTTTGTAACTAAACTAGTGTACTGCTCAAAGTTTGATTAAAATATATATTAATAAAATGGATGAGGTTGATATAAGAAAACTAGTTTTCGATATCTGATAGCATACTAGCCATTGGCAATCTTAACACGTTTCAATCATTGGATTAGATTGATTAGACATCATTAGATTTGTCAAATTTTGTATCGCTTAAGTGATTAGGAAAATAAAATAATGTAAATAAAAGGAAATCTGTTAATGTATTTACCAGAATATATCAGCTTTACGAATTTACAGCTGTAATACCATGAATGTTAAATTTTTGTGTCAATCCAAAATTCTGTTGTATTTATGAAAACATCTCCTTCTAAAGTCTTACCGACTTTTACACAATTATTTAAGACCATCATTCATGCCTTATTTCCCTAATCAAATTAACAAGGGCCTAGGGAAGAGGGTTTCTATTTACTAGTAGTAGTACTAGCCTGCGTTATCTTAACTTTGGCCGAGCGCTGGGTATGTTTATGTATTACTAAAGCTTTTAAAGTGTGTGAAAATTACCTTTAGTGATTCCGTTACATAGGTAGCCAAATACAGGTAGAGCTAATACAAAAGGGTAACTTCAAATATTTTATTCACAGAAAACAATTCAACTATTTTTTCATAATTCAAGGTCGAGTCATTGGTTTCAATTATTACCACAACTAGTGCAGAGCTACAAATATTACGCTTAATATTAAAATCAAGTGCACTGTGTATTATCTGACATGTTTCGAATATTAACCTCTTCAGAATTGGAAGTATTAATTTGAGGTAAATTACTTTTAATCCATTGACTGGAAATATTTTTAATGTGGTCTTTCGATCCAAAAAAAAAAACACACACAGAGGATTAAATTGAAGTTTTTTCTAACGTCAGTCAAAGTATACAAAGTCTCTCGCTGATGGAGAGGAGGCTATCAATCTATTAACTTAAAAAATACATAATGCCGGCACTGATATGGAGTCATCAATATTATTAACACGAACTAAGATTAATTAATTATCCACAAATATAATTATAGTTAGCATATCAAAATAAACCGACACGTTATTGTCTTGTTACAGTTTTCTCTGGATTCGAATCACAATGGTCTTGCAATTAATGCCAACTTTACTTAAACATGATAACAATTTCAAATTACAATACAACTCAATAATAAAATATAATATCAGGATCTCAAAAACTTATGTTTATTGTGAACTAAACTGACTGAACTGAGCTAAAATAATAAATATTATCTACTCTCTTGGGACACCGCTTTATGTTTTGTCCTTGTAGAGCTTTCCAGTAAGTTACTTCGAATTCCATGTCAGTGGATTAGACAGGAATTTTCTCTCCATGTGAGTTACCATGTTACAGGGTCTTTCCCAGGTGCAATCATAATATTCCGTGACAATATATACAATTTTGGTCAAAGTGATTAGCCCTGTATATCGGATGAACTCCATATTACCAAATTATTATAATGTCATCCATACTACATAAACTTACAAAGTTTCGTATCGGTCGGACATTTGTCTAACAGGTTCAAATGGATTTCCAAGATTCCGTTATATAGGCAGATACAGAAGTTAATTTAAAGCTTATTAATTGTAAGCTTACACTAAAAATAATAGTTGAAGAATTCGCAAAAACTGATATACCATATCAAAAACAATTTTATTAAAGCCTGGTACATTCTGTAATTGCAGTTTATACTTAAACTCTTATTTAATATCAAAGAATAAATGTTGGATCTTAAATTATCATAAAGTTCTAATAGATCACATTCATCGATTCACATGTACATCACGCACCTAATAGTAATTTATAGCAATCAATATAATCATTTGATTGGCACTATATTAAACTTGTAAAAATAATATCAATGTTACAATACAATTAATTATCGATTTCTTTTTCTAATTAGAATTGCTTACCTCTCTTGAATTTCTTTTTTAATTTTATTATATTTTCTTTTTTTCGATGAATTATTTGTTACTTCCCACAGACATCTAATTCTCTCTATAGGACGGCTGTAATTTGACTATTTCTTTCCTGAAGGGCAATCAAATAGCAGTATGGATTGTTTAGGGTACTAAGTACTACTGTTTTAAGTTATACTAAGGAAATATGAACATAATTATAATTCTGCATTGTTTCTATGATATTTTTTGAGAAAATTAATGGAAACTAAATTTAAAGTACAATAAATTTCTAAAACTGGTGTGTTTACGGAGGTTACGCATTTAATGAAAATCGATAAATATACGGTTGTATAATAAAAATTTATTCCCAAATAAATGATTGAATATAATGCACTTATTCTCTAAATAACTCCGTGCAATTAAATATACATACGAACAGATTAAAATTAAAAAAGAATTAAAAAATCAGCATTTTTTTCATTTCAAACTAAAATATAAACATTAATTATCTATTTTAAATAGAAGAAGGGGGATAAAGATTAAAAAAATCAATAATAGTGAATATTTTAATTTAAAAATCACTTAATATTTTTTTGTGGAACATAGAAAATAAACAATTATTTATTACTATTTACCAATTATTTAGGATAAAATTTTTTCATAATTATATAGTTATACTTTTCGTTTAAACAAATAGTTTAGACATGTAGAGAATTCTTTTCTTTATATACTTGTATAAAATTGGATTAATTATAATTTTCATTTTGTAGCAACAGAAGGGAACGGAGGTTATAATTTTCACCTTTAGACATGATTTAGTCTGCCTTCTAGTATATTTTAATAGTTTTATTATGAAATATGTATTATTTCCAGAATATTTTAAAAGAAATTCTAACAGCCAATATGTGAGATTTTTGAGTGAGTAATTAATTGCACTTTTGAGAAATGACCTGTTATGAGTGAACAGAAAACTATCATCTTTTGTCTCAAAACAATTAAAACTGTCAAATATTTGTGTATATCTGCCAATATTACCATTATTGTTAATTAGTTGAACCGTTTGAATACAATAAAAAAATTTTGTTCGAAATTTAGAGAAAATATGTGTTCTTGTCAAGAAAATGACATATTATATTTAGTTAGATCAATTCAGAAATATTTTATGTAATCTTTATTTTACAAAAATTTGCGAATATAAACCCAAAATTACATGACTTCAAGAACTGGTGACAAAAATATAGCTTGGGAGAATTGGAAGGCAGCAAGAAACAAGACAGATATTACCGAGTAGCTTGCGTGAAATAAAAAGCGTAATACTTTGTTTTTTAATAAATGCCCTCATTATAAAGCTAAAACTCAGGGGAAATTGTCATGTGTCTCCCAAAATGAATGATTCAAAATCTCACGCACCAGATATGGCAAAAAATATTAGGAAGCTTGGGTGGAAATTATATGAAATTGAGACAGGGACGTGTTTAAGATAATGGATGATATAAAAAAACAAAACTCTGGGATATTTTATTTTAGACGTAGATGAAATGAAAATTATAATAACAGTGCAATATTTAGGGAAAGTGTGAAAAAGTAATTTAATTGCGTAATATGTCAAAACAATAATAGATGAACTTCTTTTGTGTAAAATATTAAAACCAATATAACTTCTAAAAATATTGTTTTATTTCAACATAACTGTGTCTATGCAGTTATTGATAAAATATATTTACGGGGCAAAAAATAATAAAGCGCCTGTAACATAAACAAAAGTATGAGCACATTCTACACCAATCAGAATATGGTACACAAAAATTGCTTCTCAGTCTTTAATTTTGAGCAGTAAAGGAAGTTATGTATTTTGAGGTTGATTAGTAAATAAGAAGGTTGTGATTTTTGATTCTGCCTTAGTTAGGACTGTGCTGTTTGGCTGTTATTATTAAATAAGATTTCAAATTTATCTGGTCAATCCAATGCTTTTTAAATTTTTCGTCTTTCGAATTGTACACCTATTGTTATTTGACTTAAAAAATGTGAACCAAAGGACAACCAATTCAATGGTGTAACAGATTATTTCACATGTATATATATATATATATATATATATATATATATATATATATATATATTTATATATAAATATAAATGAGCTATTCAATTCAACAGATAAATATTTGAAAATATAACAAGGCGCATTAAAGCCGAAGTACTTGTTGTCTATACACAAATTCTTCCTCACAGATAATCTGTTAGGAAGAGATGTCTACAATATTGCATTAGATTCTTAAAATGTGGAGTCGGTATCCATCGTGTGTTCTTGCTGGAGTTTTATTCTTAAATGCTCGCTTTTATACATATTTTCTTATTTATCAAAAAAGATTGAGATTGACAGTTTGACAGTTGGTGATCACTGGATATTGAAGATATGGTTTTCGCAATGAGTTTTTTCATTACAATTCCATGTCAATTGGAGGTGCCCGGATTGGGGATGGAGAAATTTATTGCTACAAGTGCAAAAAATTGTACTCTTGGTATAACGGGATCACCAAGAGCCTAATTATCACTGACATTTTTTTTAAACAAGAAGAATTGTATAAAAGCGAGAATTTAAGAATAAACTTCCAATGTCTAAGTACTTCTTGGGAAATAACACCACAGTTAAGAAATTGCTGTATATTCCAAACGTTTCGGAGTCCAGGTTAGACCCCGTTGTCAATGGTTAAGAAAGTCGCTGGGGCATTACACAACCCAAATGGCATTACCGTGAAGTGATAAAGTCCCGAGCAGATGGTAAAAGCGGTCTTTTCCCGGTCTTCTTCAGCTAGTTCCACCTGACAATAACCGCTTTTTAAGTCCAGGGTGGAAAACATCTTCGATCTAGCCAACGTATCTAGGGTATCGTCGATTCATCGGAGAGGATAGCTGTCTTTTTTTGTAGCCAGGTTTAATTGCCGATAGTCCACGCAAAATCGGGTCGAACCATCTTTCTTTTTAACCAAGACAATTGGAGAAGCTCAAGGGCTATTGAATGGTTCAATAACATCTTCTTCCTCCATTTTGCGGACTATTCTGTTAGCATTTTAGCTAGGGCTAGTCTTCTCGCCGACTGTCGAATAGGTTCAGTGTCCCTGGAATTAATTTTATGTTTCACCAGATCGGTTCGTCCTCTTTTTCCGTTCCCTGCATCGATGATATCCTAGTAGTTTCTAACGATGTGCATCAATTTTGCTTTCTGATTTAGTTTTAAATTTTTGATAGAGTCTATTAAGAGTTTTTCGAGCCCTTCAGATAGTTTACCTGGTGGTATTTCTGCATGCTGTGTGCTTCTGAATACAGAGGAAACTGTTGAACAATGGCCCAGAGTTGTTCCTTTCTTACTGGCACAATCTCCTCGTTATTCACTCGCAGAATTCCATCTTTAAAGTTTAATTCGAATCTCTTGGAGCTCATGACATCTATTCCGATGATGACTTGGTCTTTGATATCTGCCACTAATGCCCGATGTTGGAATGTTGTATTACCCAAGACCATTTCAATTTTCTTGTAATGTTTTGTAGCTTATCTTCTAAATATTTAGACTTTTCTTCTAATGACTTTTTCAAGTTTTTAGAGTTTTCTAGCAATTTATCTTCCAGTTTTTTAAATAGCATTTTCATGTCCCCATTACCGGAAACTTCAAGCAAATAAGTATCGGGATCGTTACCTTCACTTATTAGGGCATCTCGTAGCGTTTGTATTAATTCACTTTTCTTCCCACTAATTTCCAAATCCCTTTCCTCAAGTTCTTTTTTTTTAAATTAGTCACTTTCAGTTGGTCCAAACTAACGTTTTGAAACACTGTCAGTCTATTTATTTTCCATTTCTAAAGATCCGCAATTACACATACACCACTGTAATGTTTTTATTTACACAATCGGGTTCAGTTCTTGGATTTATTTAAAAACACAGTCCAACTCACTATAATTTATTTCCACTACTTTAACACAATTTATATTCACAGAACTATTTACAATTTATCATAAGTATATGGCAATCGAATACGAATGAATGCTTCCTCAGCTCTCCGTATGTATATACAAGGTGTTCCTAACTTGGAGGTACAAACGAAAAGGGGAGATTCCTTGAATAGTTTTAGGAGGAAAAAGTCCTATAAACATGAGTCCGCAAACGTTTCGTTTTCAAGAAACAGAGTGTTAAAGTTTCAATTTTTTTCAAGTTTTTTTCTCATAGTATCTGCACTTCACAAGATATTCAAATGAAATTTGGCATAGTTATTACAATTAAGAGTTTACACCTTGTGACAGGCTAATTTCGATTGCAAATCTACAGGGTGATATTTTTTCGGGAACACTGTCCACTGTTGTCCTTCAGAACTTTTTTTTGGTGAGCCACTGGTACTTTCAAAAATTGTAAAGAAAAGTTTTGTTGTTATACCAAACTTTATGTTCTCTTGTAGTTTTGTCGTATCTACTACCGGTTTCGAGAAAAAAATTTTGAATGATTCTCTTGAAATCCTCAGAAAATTCAGAATTGTCATAGAAATCTAGTTACCTACCTAGTAGGATGTGGTGAATGAATAAATTTATTGTTAGTTTTCACATATCGAATTAAACTCCTGTATTTTGAAAATTAAAGATGGTTGCATTTTAATATCAAAACATGCCGAATTTTACGAATTCCGAAATGGCTGACATGCATTTCATGTATGGACTTGCAAATGGTAATTCAAGAGAAGCTAAGCGTCTTTACATGGAACGCTATCCCAATAGAGTGATGCTTGGTCATCGGATGTTCTCTAATATTCACAGGCGTCTTTCAGAAACTGGATCTTTTTGTGCGAAAAATATTAATGCAGGTAGACCACGAAGTGTGAGAACACCACGACTCGAAGAGGCAGTGCTGAACGAAATAGAAGAACATCCAGGAACCAGTACAAGAAAAATTAGTGTTACCTTAAATACAAGTCATCAAGTTGTTTGGCGGATCTTGCGGGATTCTTTGCTCTATCCTTATCACATTCAGAGGGTGCAGGCGCTCTTGCCTCGAGATTGTCATCCAAGAATTATTTGGCTAGGGAGTATTTGAACGAAAATTATATAAACAGGTGGATTGGACGAGGTGGACATCAGCCATGGCCCCCCCAGAAGTACCCCTAAAATCAAAATTTCTTCATTTACGATATGTACTCCTGATCGGGTCACCACACTATACATTTATACCAAATTTCAACTTCTTCCGTACAGTAGTTTAGGAGAAAATTGCTGCGATGTGACAGAGGCAGAAAGCCGGAGTGATATTATAAGGGTATCCGTATATTGTATATACGGAACCCTAATTATGTCAGCCAAATGCCTTCCACGATACATGATATCATTCTTTTAGCGAAGTTTCTCATAACTATTTCGCTTTAATGTGGGCTCTATGTCAGCAATTACAGTTTGATGTTCTCTTTTACCTTGCAGATTTGTTGACCCCTTTCATTTAAATAGCCTCACAGAAAAAACTCTAAAGCACTTAGATCGCAAGACCTAATCGATGTAAACTGACTGTTCCACGAGCTGTGTGAACATGTGGCTCTATTCTGTTGAAAACACAAGTCATTCAAGTTCATATTGTTGGTTACATCGAAAAAAAGCAACTCCTGATACCCTACGTACACCATTGACCGTAACAGTTTTGAAAACCTTCGACCTCAAAAAAGTATGGGCCAATCATTACTACCACTTAGTGCCCACCAAACAGTGCATGTTTATGGATGCGTCGATTTTTCTCGAATAAGATTTTAAGAACACCAGATGTGACAATTTTGACAATTCACTAAAAAATATAAAAATAAGTTTCATCGGAAAATATGATTTTTTTTTACAAAAGTTGATGCTGATCAACTTTTGTGTTCTCTAAAACCTATGTCATAAATATAAGGCATTTTTATATGCCTTTAAACGCAGATCCTTTGGGAAAATTAGTTGAGTACTACCGTATGAAATAGGTACACAGCAATTGCTGACAAATTGAGGTTATTGGTTGTTCACAAACACTATCATTCACACGAGCAACAATATTTGCCTATGAACGACTTCTGGGTTAGTATCGGACCATTGGTTTGTCAATAAGCATCCCACTTGTTTCAAACTTTTACACTAGATCTCGAATGGCATGCTCACTTGGCATATTATTGCGCCCTAAAAGTGGTCGAAGTTTTGTAATGTAATCGTAACTGATCGCCTGTTTTCACAATAAATTTGTACGACATTTTTCTGTTGCCGCATAAATTAAGGAAATTTGTGCAAAGTATCAATATATGTTTGTATTTTACAGCAAACTTACAGTAAATTTATCAATTATACAAATTTTAATGATCTATACATAACTCTCAACAAGCAAATAACTGCCAAGTAGAATGTTTCTACTCATTGATAATAAAAAACAATTAAATTCCTCAACGGAAAAAATGTTCGTTCGTAGATAGTAGTTACACCGAAAAGTCATAGGGATAATATAGGTAAATAAAAAATATTTTTCTTCTACAACTCCAATCCCTAAAAGGAACTTACACAAATTGAAAATGTCTCCAGAAACAAGCTGTAATTCCGAACCATCAACCAATTAAACAAAAATAAATACTCCTAAGAATAATATTTCACCTGTTGAGAGAATAGAAAGATGTTGTGTATCTTTCGTACTGAGGGCAAACAATGTATATCAAAACATTTACAGTCAGACGACCCTAAGGATTCGAGACGAGACAATGTGTATTTTGTAGAGTTGTCCCGACTCCACATTATTAGTCTGTTTTCAACAGAAGCAGCACAAAACAAAATATAAGCTGGTTGATGTACTCGTCCACATGGAAAACGAAAGGAAAATCGATGTAGCTGACTTGCAAAGTTTACCCTGTTTCCCAGTCTGCCATCATCCCCAATGGTAGAAATTTTATAAACACATGTCGTCTCCTCGTCAGACGAGTTTTGCTTCCGGCGCGGAGAAATATTTCACTTTATCTATCATGTTAAAAAGTATTTATTTTGCGTGAGCTGTTAAAATTCGTATGAGAGAGTGAAATAATACTTTCATAGAAAAAGTACTTAAAGAGGAAGTTTTAAAGAAACACTTACACTTACAAGAAGACTATACTCTCTTCGAGGTGTCATTCTCGAAAATCCTAGATGTCGGTCTTACATCTCGCGTCTTCAAAGAAGACTATAGAGGTATCAAAAGTGGCATTAAAAACACAAGTTGAAAGGCATTAATTGTTTAAATGTGAAACAATAGGGAGTATGATTAGTAATGCATATAGGTCAAAATATTACTTTTTTCCCAAACCGTCCTCAAATTTTTTTGCAAAAAAAATGTTGATGTACTCTGCAAAAATAGACCTTCCTGAAAATTTGAACCTGTAAGAAGTTTTTTTCAATTTTTTACCAGCTTTTAAACAAAAACAGATATTTCTTAGCTATTTTTGGCTCATATTGATACGCTTGCCAATAAGAGCCTATTTGAGATTTTTTAACTTATGAAAAACAGAATGAACGATTTTCCCATGTGTAAGTAAAATAATTTTATACAAAGAAAAAATATTGATAACCTGAGATTCTATGTTGTTGTAAGCCTGGTTTTTGATGTTTCTCGCATTTTTCCAAGATTTTATAGTGGGTAAATTTGGATAAAAAAAATCTGATTGTTAATTTCAATATTTTTTTCTGTAAACTCTGTAAATAGATCTATTATTTTTGCATATGTAAATCCAAATCCATTAAAAATCGTCGGAGATACAGCGCTTTTAATTTTAGCTAAATTACAAAAATTGGATTTTTGGCAATTTTCGCATGTATTTTTGGACATGTTCGATTATTTTTTTGCTAATTTCTTTTTCACGTACAGTCTTTGTAAATCCGATTAAGCTCCCATTGATCAGATATGTCTTTTTTTTGTTTACATTAACGAGGCCTTCAACCTTGGCGAAAATAATTCGTCTTTTAGTAGCTAACGTGAGGACTTATTTTGACTCGTTTAGATACTAATATGTTCCAACGTTTTATTGCTAAGTATTGATCCATAAAATGAAGTAAAAATGCTTCAGTTTAAGATATTGTAGAGGTTTGGAGCCGTTTAGGTACGAAAGTTATAGTTAAACAAAAAATAGAAGTACCAAAAATTATGAAAGTCTCGTGTTTATGAAAATTATTATTTTCAGGTTTCTTTTTATGTCGACAATTCTTCGAAAACAAATATATTTTTAATTATCTTTGTATAAACGCAAAAATAAAATGCAACTTTTCCTTTCCAGATATTTTTTGGAAAATCTAGTTCATTTTTTGGTAAAATATGAGTTTCTTATAACGTAATAGACTTCTGGGTTCTTTATTATATTTATTATTAGGTATATTTTACTTTGTTTAATAAAGGCAAAATTTTTTCATATTTGACTATAGTACTGTAGCAGAGCAGACCTTAACACCTAACAGTTTTCAAATTCGGTTACAGATAAACACGGTATGTTTTCCTTTACCACAGTTAATATTGTCTGTTAGTCTTGTTATGCTTATAGATTGTCAGCTGGTGACAGACTTTGGTCCACCTTGCTCACGCTTGTTCCTCGAAGAGGTTTGAAAATTGGGTTATTGCTCAATTTGGTCAACAGGGAAGAAACACGGCAGGCGCGAGAAAATAGGAGCAAAACATCTTGTTTTCGGAAAATGAAACTCGAGTTTTTCATTGTTAGCCACGCGGATCTCTCGCAAATTTGGCTCGATTATATTGAGCAAAAACCCCATTTTCAAACTCCTTCTAGGAACAAGCCAGAACAAAATCTGAAACCAGCTGACGATCTTTAAGCAAAACGAGACTAACAGACAATATTAATCCTTGCTAAGACCTGAAAAACATACTATGTTTACCTGTAACCGAATTTGAAAACTGTTAGGTTAAGGGCTGCTCTGCCACATTACAATAGTACAAATATGAAAAATTGTCGTTTTTATAAAAAAAAAAACTAAAATGTACTTAATCTATATCTATACTATTATAAAATTGTAAGTTTTGTCTGTTTGGTTGTTTATTTGTTTGTTCGGGCATCACATAAGAACTACTGAACTTACTTGCTGAATCTTTCTTTGTTGCAAAGCCTATAGTTTGACTTAAAATCTGGTAAACATTTTATCTCCTTAAATTGACAGGAACGGTAGATATAGCGAAAAAACTTCTAGCATGTTGGATAACAGAATTACTCTATTGGTTCCACCGTAAGCACCAAATATTAGATAGTTGAATCACCGTAGCTTTTATTCAAAATTCGGAATATGTCAATGTAACATGTTTCAGTTTAGAAAAAATCAACTGATATATCAACCGTAATTTTACAGGGTATTCTATAGATAGGAAACTTAGAGTAGAATGACACGGATTTAAAAAATCTGCAAAAAGTTATATTAGGTGTACCATAAGTAGCTGCATATATACAATGTTGCTGAAATAAGGGGGAAACTGATATATCAACCGTAATTTTACAGGGTGTTCTATATATAGGAAACTTAGTGCGGAGAATCTCAAAAAAGGTAAATATGGTGTCCGTTATATTAGGTGTCCTATAAGCAGCTGCATACATACAATGTGGTTGAAATAAAGGGGAGTGGAATTAGTTATACTGGGTGGTTCAAAAAAGTTATATTGAGTGGGCAGGGAATAGTTGCATATACCAGGTGGTTTATAAACGCGCGGAGTGGAATTATATTTTAGGTGGATAACAAAAAGATATATTGTTTTATTAATATGTAGTTGCATATACAATATTGTTGATATAAGGGTAGAATATTTATACAGGTTGGATAATTTTTTTTAGAAAAAAAAGTCTTATTATGTAAGTAGTTAGGAATTATGTTCTTGAGTTATTATAGTTATCAAATGGGTTAAAAAAAATGGTAGAAGAAGTTGTTTATACAGGGTGGTTAAAATATGAGATCGAGTTTATAGAGTGGTTAAAACATTATTTTATATCCACAAGTAATTGCATATATAGGATGGTTGAAATATGTAGCGAAGTATAATTACAGCTTTACAGGTGGGTTTAAAAAGTATTATAAAGAAATGTTATCATCTACAAGCTGCTCCATTAGCTAAAATATAGGGTGGAGTAAAATTTTAAGGATACAGGGTGGTACAAAAATGTTATATTGGGTGGCAAATAAATAGTAAATAGGAGTAGAATTATAATTATACAGGGTGGGTAATAAATGGTAGAAAAATTTTGTTATATAGCAGTTGCATATACGGACAACCTGAAATATGGGACGCAGTAAAGTTATAGTTACACAGTGTCATACAAACAAGGTTAGAAAAAGGTGCAAATGATGTAAATGAAGTGTGGAGAGAAAATATACTTTATAATGTGGTTAAAAAAATATGAGGAAAAATTGTGAAATGGCGTGACTCATAATGAGTTGCACATATAGGATTCTAGATATAAATGGTGGAGAAGTGTTACAGTTAAGTCTTTAAAAAATGTTATATTGGTTGACCAATAAGCAGCCGCGGTTACAGGGTCGTTGTAATACATACAAGGTGATTCAAAAAAATGTTGAACAAAATTGTTATATAGTTTTTGTGAAATATATTGGGCATTGATGGATTTATATTTATACAGGGAGATACAAAAAATGTTTTACTGGGGGGCCGATAAGTAGTGGCATATATGCAATATCTGAAACGTGGATCGAAGTAAGATTATAATTATACAGTTTGATTAAAACAATGTTAGAAAAAGTTAGATATACGGGTGGTTGAAATATAAGGTGGAGACAAATTATACTTTCCAGGTTGGTTAAAAAATGGTTATATAGTAGTCCATAAGCAGTTGTGTAGATAAGATACTGAGTGGAGTAAAGTGTTCAAAAAATGTTATATTTGGTGGCCCCTAAGCAGATGAACATACAGGGTGGTTGAAGTATTTTGTAGAGTAAAATTATGGTTGTACAGGATGGTTCAAAAATAAGTTATAATGTTTGACTGATTGGGTGGTTTTACTCGTAATGAAGATGGAAGTAGAATTAAAGTTATACAAGGCGGTTAAAAAAAATTGATTAAAATTGTTATATAGGGTGGCCAAAAAGCAGTTCCAGTTTGGGTGAGTGTCTAAATAAAGGTTTGGTGATAGGGTGCCAAAAGTTTTCTACATTTGTGACACACCAAGGGTTCCACAGGGATTTGCATTAGGGTGGATTGAAAAGTTTAAAAAATTGTTATATATGGCATGCACAGTTGCATCCTACTTTATGGAATACCTGAAACATGGAACTTAGCAAGATTATATTTTTAGAGTGTGTTTAACACGTTGTTAGAAAAAGTTGCATATAAAGGGTGGTTAAAATATAGTGTGGAGAGAAATTGTACTTTACAAGTTGGCTCAAAAAATATCAAAAATAATTATTATATAGCGTAGACCATAAGCAGTTGCATAGCTGAAATATAGGGTGGAGTAGAGATATAAGCTGGTGTTAAAAAAGTTATATTGAGTTATATTGAATGACAAATAAACAGCAGCATATACAGGATGGTTGCGCTATAGGGTGAAGTAGAGGCGATTAAAAAAAATGTCGAATAAAACTGTTATATAGGGTGGCCAATAAGCGCTTGCAGTTTGGGTGAAATTTGTTCGGAATTGGTGGATTTATAGTTAAGTAGGGTGTTTCAAAAAATTTGGAAAAATTCTTATATAGGACATAACCCATATGTTTCATATGTTATTTCTTTTTGCAAAGACTTGTACATTCCATAACCGGGTGAAACCGCTTGTAACGGCTGGTAATTAATATAATAAATACGTTATAAGAAACTTCATATTTTACCAAAAAATGAATTAGATTATCAAAAAATATCTGGAAAGGAAAATATGCATTTTTGCGTTTATATAAAGAGAATTAAAAATGTATTTGTGTTAGACGGATTGTCGACATAAAAAGAAATCGGAAAATAACAATTTTCATGAACACGAGACTATCACAGTTTTTGGTACTTCCATTATTTGTTTCATACCATAGTTTTGGCGCCTAAACTTCTCCAAACCTCTACAACATCTTAAACTGAAGCTTTTTTACTTTATTTTATTGATTTATACTTAGCAAAAAACGTTGGAACATATTAGTATCTAAATGTATCAGAATAAGCCCTCACATTAGCTCCTAAAGGACGAATTATTTTCAAAATATACGTGAAGTTTGAAGGCCTCGTTAATGTAAGCAAAAAAAAGACACATCGGACCAGTTGCAGCTTATTTGGGTTTGCACTAAAAAAAATGAGCGAAAAAAAATCGAACATGTTCAAACATGCATGCAAAAATTACCGAAAACGCAATTTTTGTAATTTAGCTAAAACTAAAAGCGCAGTATCTCCTGCAATTTTTAATCGATTCAGACTTACATATAGAAAAATAAAAGATCTGTTTACACATTTTACAGAAAAAAATATTGACATTAAAAATCATATTTTTATATCTAAATTTCACCACTATAAAATCTTGGACAAATGCGAGAAACATCAAAAAAACAGGCTTCTAGTTACAACAACATAGAATCTCAGGTTATCAATATTTTTTCTTTATATAAAATTCTTTTAATTACTTATGAAAAAACCTTTCATTCTGTTTTTTATACGGTAATAAATCTCAAATAGGCTCTTATTGGCAAACGTATCAATATGAGCCAAAAATAGCTAAGAAATACCTGTTTTTGACTGTTTAAAAAGATTGTAAAAAAATTTAAAAAAAATATTTCACAGCCTCAAACTTTCAGTATGGTCTATTTTTGCAGAGTACATCAACATATTTTTTTGCAAAAAAATTTGAGGAGTCACTGCGGACGGTTTGGGAAAAAAGTAATATTTTGACTCATATTTATTGGCTACACAAAGTTTATAGTTAATACTTAATTAAAAACTTTAATAGTCACAGATGACAAAATAAAGAACAGGGAGACCATGGGTAGGCTAAAAATGAAAGTGAGACAGTAAGATAAGCAGAAGGAACCAGTTCAATGTTGCATATCCGGCTCATTAAAACAAAAAATATAATATATATTTTAGAAGCAAGGCAATTCCAATTTTGGAGGTACGGCTAATAGCTGAACATATTTAACGTGAAATTGATACCGACAAGGAAACAAACCACTAGAGACATAACATTTGGAATCCCTGGTGTTAGGTGTAAATTTTATGTTCAGGACTATTATGAGAAATTCGAAAACGTAAATATACTGACCTTTTAGATAAGTCAAACTTGCTAATTTAGTATTAAGAGTTCTGAAAACTCATTTTTCAATTTTACCTTAATTAATGTTGTTTGTATAGACGTCTTTGTATAATTATGTTGTTCCGCACTAACTTACCTGTAATAAAAAACAAATATTATTAGAAATAAACATCACTTTATAGATTTTCTCATATTGAAATATAACATTTAATTAGAAATAGAGATATTAGCAATTGGAAAATCAATAAAAAACTCTCATAAGCAAGATGATTTGTTAAACGAGTAAATTTATTATTGGTGTTCTCATTACAAAACCTGGTATATCAAAATAGAAATTATCAACATTCAACATCATACAAAACCGAAGAAAGAAACGCAAAACGTCGCATATCGATAATACATCACAAGGCGTGTATGAAGAGCTAGATGTATATAGACCAAGTTATTGAAACCACCTAAAACATTTAGTGCGCGCGACCATTATCAAGTTATATAATTCTGTGTACATCCCTCTATTTGCGCCAATATGTTTTGTCTGTTCAAGAATTATTCACATAATTTTTTCCTCTATCATTGTAAGTTTTTGTTTTCAATAATCTGACAAACACCAAAATAACAGTGGTTTCTTATCTCTTTGTATTACATTTCTAATTGTATAACTGTATCTGAAATAAATACAACATTTTGTAAAATAAATTTTAGGATTTACAGAAGGAGCGGTATTCTTTTTGTGCTATTTCTTTTTGTGCCTTGAACTCGCTAAGTTTACTAAGAGTAGACTACTGAAGATCAACAAAAAGTTATTTTATTTGCAAAATTTTAAGAAGCGCGATGCAGCAAGAATTTTCGATATATTATTAGCCATAGAATTCTAGCTGTATCACCTTTATATTGGTGTAATCAAAATTCTTTAGTTTTACCAAAAATAGCGTACAAAGGGGTTGATGTACGATTTATACGTCAGCTTTCGAGTGAACGGCGGTTATTGTTTGGGAAATATCGATTAGGATTCTGGGAACCGGCTAAAATTCTTGCGCTAATAAAGAAGGTTAGGTGCAAAACACGTAATTCCTTAAAAATATATATATTTGGCAAACGGAAAACCTTATTCGGAATATTCGATGTTGTTACTCACTAAGTGTAGTACACATTTTTGGCCATCATAACCGTTTATTAAATTGCACGCCAGCGCTAGCTTCTCAATTTTTTATAACTGGAACCATAAGTGACACCTCGTTTAAAAAGACTTTCAGCTGTCAATGGATTATTTTATTATAACAGATGTTGGAAATGGTCTCCATCCACTGTAAGGCGGTTATATAATCATGCCTCAAATTCTTTGCGCGCATTGAAAAAAAATCTGGAGTAAGTCGGCTACATTCTTCTTGCATACGATGTCTCAGATGGTTCAGTGACTCCGGTGGACAGGCATACACGCGGGTGTTTAAATGCCCCCAAAGAAAACATCCAGGAGGCTCATATATGGCGACCTTGCTTGCCACTAGATGGCACCTCGTCTTTCAATCTATCTATCAGGACATAGGTTCTCCAAAATTTCAGTTATTCTTCGATCACAGAGTTTGCAAGTAAGTCTAAATACTTATCTCAATTTAAAGTGCCATCTATGAAAAAGGGTCCAACGATATGATCAACCTAGGATTCTTGCAAACACATTTAGCTTTAAAAGTCGCTGAGTATAAGTCTCTCTTAATAACTGTAGATTACTGTTATACACTAGTCAATAGACATTTTTAGGTTACATAAAATTCAACAGCGAACCGCATAAGCCATCAAATAACACAACTCAAAATTCAAAAAATTGCATTTATAAAATCCCTTGTGAATGTAATAAATTCTATATTGGAGAAACCTCTAGACCTCTGAATGTTCGAATAAACGAACACAAAAATTACATAAAAAAAACGAAACGTACTTGGGACCTTCGTCATAAAATTCAGTTATATTACACAAAGAAGAACACCAAAAGAAAACTAAAAGAGTCTGCTTTAATTTTGTCAAATAAAAACGATTGTATCGCTACTACCTCCGTAGAATTCAGTCGTTTCTGGTTGCAGATGATTAAGGAAGAAATTGCTAATGGTCATGTCCTTGTGAACAACCCAATATCGGGATAGTTCATAAGGTTTTTTTCCTAGGTTTTCCCTTATGATTTTAATGGGATCACTGAATCAACAAAGTTCTTTGGTCGCATTTTAGGCGAATGCACTATCTTATAACAAAGTCGCACCTAGGACCGCCACATAAAATTCTGCAGATCTCCCTTTCAAATTCTTCCAATTTGAAAGGAACTTTATGATGATATGATCTTTAGAAATTTCTTAACCATTGACAACGGGGGTCTGACCTAGAGCCCGAAACGTTTGGAATATACAGCAATTTTCTTTAAACTGTGGTGTTATTTCCCAAGAAGTACTTAGACATTGAAAAATATGCCACAAATATCGTTCAGAAAACAAGTAAATAATGGTTTATAAGTAACAACTGACATAATTTGAACAGCAAACTTTTAGAAGTAAATTATTTGAGCCTTAAAAATCCCAAAAATATGGGGTATTTTCATCTTTTGCTTATAGTGTAAAAAGTAATGATCTGTTCATGTCAATAGAAAAATTGTAGAGAATCAGAAAATCTTTAAAATGAATGTTTATAAATTTTGATTGCAGCATTTTTCATAAAGTAAAGCTGGAAAAACCGATGTAAAGTGAGTGATTTTAAAAAATTCATAACTTGGTTGTAACAACAGCTGGAACCTTAATCTGTCTCCTAGTGAAAGCCTATAAGGTTGAGATTAATAACGCTGAAGATCGATATTGTACGTTACGTGGATATTGCAGAATTGCAATTTAAATAATTTGTAGAAATATTTTGCAGGACGAATCGTATTAACGACTACAGTGGCAGATCCAGTCAGTGGAAAAAAATCATTAAATTAATATCAGTAAACTTTATACAGATAAGCATTCACTTAAGGAACCAATGAAAAATAGACCAATTTGGGCAGACTATAGTTATGTAAATAAAAACGTAAGAAACTGCTGATAATTTTCATCTTGTGCCCCCACCTCAAGAAAATTCTAGATCCGTCAATGTGCTTTGAAAGCTATTGTCAGTGCACCGCTGCCTGGCTGTCCCAGATTCGTACATTTAATGCAGTTTTTACTATTATTTTAAACCAACTTCTGGGCATTATAGCGAAAAACCAAGATTGACAAATTGAAGTAGAATTTATGAAATTTCAAAATATCTTTAGTATATTCCGGTCGGGCTATTCTCGTTAATGCGGTGGTATGTGCAAAATAGTTCTCTAAATTAGTTAAATTCGAATTGTTCAAAAACTACTTATTTATCGATCGTCCATATAAAGGTACAATAAGTTAAATTTTTTTAAAAAATCCACTTTTGACCAGTTTACTCTACTGTATTCGAGTAACTAGAAGCGAAAGCAGAAGTCTACGCGAATTATGTGAACCGACCTGAAGAGGGCAGATGTGACTCTGCCCAAACGTCGTCATTTTACCATTGATTCCGGCAGGGATCAGTTATCAAATACGCGGTTGAATTCCCGAAAACCACCGCACAGATTTAGTGCCCGCGAAAACTTAAAAACAAATATATATATATATATATATATATATATATATATATATATATATATGAACTAAGCTAGGTTCCGGTGAGAACCGCGTCTGAATTTATTGAATACTCGACGTTTCGACTCCTGCTTTGGAGCCATTATCAAGAGACAAAAGTGAAAAAGAGTTTCAGAGTCTAGATCGAACTCGGGCCTCAATCTGCCTACTCCCCAAGAGTCACTAGTAACTAGTAACTATATATATATATATATCTATTCCGGGAATTCATCCGCGTAGTTGATAACTGATCCCTGCCGGGATCGATGGTAAAATGGTATATATATATATATATATATATATATATATATATATACAGGGAATTCCATATCAAAGGAGCCACCTTGAATATCTTGGTTATTTTCAAAACTATTGCAATAAGAAAAAAACAGGTCGATTTTTATTTAGAGGGGGACATTTTTTGAGGTGAATTAGCGCTTGCTCGCATTCAATATAAACAGCCCAATTTAATGACCTTGAGATTTTAGATAGGGAAAATAGGTGTTGTATATCATTTGAAAGCCCTTTTTACGAACTATACCGTCATAATAAATTTTTTTATTGCAATTTCTTAACATGTAACAGAAAAACAGAAAAACTAACGCACCTAGTAGTACAACAGGATTATTAAATTTAAAGTTTTTACTGCATGGAAAAGTATTAAAACGGAGTTCTAGTATAATACGCTCTTAAACCATCCTGTTTCACTGCCACACCCTGTAATAACACACAATACAAGAAAAACATTAAATGTAAACAGTCATTTATTTTACATTTTTGCTGATATTTAAAGCAAGTTAGTTTATCTGTTCTGACCTTTATTCGATCATTTGAAGCATTGTACATTTATCTGTCAAGTTATTACTTTACTGATTTGTTGAAAATTTAAAAGATAATTATGGTTTAGACATTGCAAGAACGTGTTGAAATGGTAAGTCTTTATTACCAAAATCAAAATTGTGCTCGATCTGCAAGGGTTTTAATCAAAACCATCCCGAACGTAACGTTCGTCATAAATACGTATTGGAGTTGATTTTAAAATTTGTTAAGACGGGCTCAGTAATGAATAAAAAAAAGAGGTTCCGTTGGAATTGTAAATGATGAATGGGCAGCTGTGGCTACATTGTGCCATGTCCAACTTATACCAAACACGCAGTCTGACCAGCAAATCTCTGCAGCTTCCGGTATTAGCAAAATTAATGTTTTTAGAATTTTGTATAAGTAGAAATTCGATCCGTACAAAATTAAATTACTTCATGAATTGAATGAGGATGATTGGGATCGAAGCAACGGTTTTGCGAAATTATTATCCATCGTATGATCTAAAACCCGAATTTCTTGTACAATGTTTGCCTTTCGGATGAGTGCACTATTTCACTTCATGGGGAGGTTAGCCGACATAACTGCAGATTTAGGAGCGATACAAATCCTCATTTATTTCCTATTTCCAGAATCTCATAGTCAACATCCGGTAAAACTAAACGTTTGGGCAAGGATTTTGGGAAATTATCTAATTGGACCCCTGTTTATTCCTGGTAATTTGAATGGTGAAATTTATTACAATATATTGAAAAATGAAATTAATGCATTGATAATAGAAAAATTAGAAAATGATCCTCTACTACATGAAGAGCAATTGCATTTCCAACAAGATGGAGTCCTTCCTCAATACGCCTCACCAGTTCGTCAATACCTCGATTTGGAATAACCTGGTCGCTGGATTGGAATAACAGGTCCTATAGAATGGCCTGTCCTGTCACCTGATCTGAACCCTTTGGATTTCTTTTGTGGGGACATGTTAAATCAAAAATTTTTATGACAGCCTGAGAATTTGGAAGAACTACGCCAACGAATTATAACGGAGTTTCGTCAGATAACACTGACCATGCTGAACCATGTCAGAGACGGCTTTCAGTCAAGGTTGTACTATTGTATGGAAGTCAATGGAAGACACTTGAACATTTGCTTTAGTGGCATTGTATTCTACTGTAACTCCTTTTTTTATTACATGTACAGAAATTGCAATAAAAAATTTTATTATGACGGTATAATCTGTAAAATGGGCTTACAAATGATATACGACAACACCTATTTTCCCTATCTCTAATCTCAAGGTCATTGAATTGGGCTGTTTATGTTGAATCCCCCTTGAAGCTAAAATCGAACAGTTTTGAAAATAACCAAGTTATTCAAGGTGGCCCGTTTGAGATGGAATACCCTGTATATAAACATTGTTTTCGATCATACGCTGGGTTATAATTTCGCAAAACCGTTGCCGTCGATCCCAATCATCCTCATTCAATTCATGAAGTAATTTAATTTTGTACGGGTGGAATTTGTACTTATGCAAAATTCTAAAAAGATTAGTTTTCCTAATACCGGAAGCTACAAAGATTTGCTGGACAGACTGCGTGGTTGGTATAAGTTGGACATGGCCCAATGTAGCCATAGCTACCCCTTCATCATTTACAATTAAAATGGAAATTCTTTTTTTATTCATTACTGAGCCCGTCTCAAGAAATTTTAAAATCAATTTCAATACGTATTTAAAACGAACGTTACGTTCGGGATGGTTTTGGTTAAATCAAATATCAAGGTCATTGAATTGGCCTGTTTATGTTGAATACTTCACCTCAAAAAATTTCCCACTCGAAACAAAAATCGACCTGTTTTTTCTGATTGCAATAGTTTTGAAAATAACCAATATATTCAAGGTGACTCGTTTGAGATGGAATACCCTGTATATATTTTGATCTTTTATTAAAACATTTACAAATGGAAAAATCGCTTGCAACAGACTTCGCATTTTGTATATTATGATTGCTCCGTCCCGACTTGACCATACAATGTATGGCATCACACTCCACTCTATGAGTGCCTTTAGGGGAAAATTCACTAAACCCCAGATATCCTAGATATCAAAAGTGTTTAGCTCTGTGGGAGCCCTTGCCAGGTTTTCAAGCCCGTGGTTGGAGTGGTGGCGGCAGTTTCCCATAAATTTTCTGACCGTCCGGGCTGTCCCTAACAAGACTGCTTTTTGCATTTGTTTGTAAAGATGTTCGTCCAGACCGAGGTATTTTAAATTGTTTAATAGATGTTTTGGGACTAGTCCTGTTGTTGACATAACAATTGGTACAGTTCGTGTGTTGTTCATGTTCCGCTGAGTCTTTATTTGAAATTCCAAATCTCTATATTTGGTTATTTTCTCAGCCTGCTTGATATTTATATTATTGTTGTTGGTAATTGCTATGTCAATTAAAGTTGTTTTCCGAGAGACTTTATCTACCAAAACTATATCTGGTCTATTGTGAGCAACAGACCGATCGGTCAGTATTGTGCGGTCCCAGTACAGCTTGTAGTTGTTCGATGATTGCTCCGTTATTATTATCTGTGTCTAAATGGAGTTTAGGTATTACATTTTTGCTAAATTTATTACATTAATCCATATTATGCAAGAAATATAAATATGTGCGGCTTAAAATTAAAATTTACATTAAAACAATTTATAAAGATATCTACCTGTGGTATAAAACTAAAATGTTACCGTTTTTTGTTATAACACAAAAACGCATCGATAAAAAATGTTGAATTTTATGTCAACC
This sequence comes from Octodonta nipae, assembly GCA_034190945.1. Lineage (NCBI taxonomy): Eukaryota > Metazoa > Arthropoda > Insecta > Coleoptera > Chrysomelidae > Octodonta > Octodonta nipae. Next base: position 120,548,824 of record CM067216.1, read on the forward strand.
TGGGCTAAGGGTGCAATTTAACTAAGGGTTAGTATGGCCAAATATGTCCCTTCATAAGTCTTTTGACGTGTTATATACGATTATCAAAACAATAAGTATTTTGCAAAATATTCCAGGAGGCTTGTTTTCGCGGGCACTAAATCTGTTAGGTGGTTCCCGGGAATTCATCCGGGCAGTAGATAACTGATCCCTTCCGGGATCGATGGTAAAATGACGACTTTTTGGCAGAATCACATCAGCCCTCTTCAAATCGGTTCGTACAATTCTCGTAGCCTTCTGCTTACACTTCTAGTTACTAAAATATTAAGATGTTCAGTAGCGTGCGCGCTGTTACATAGTCGCGGTTCGGCGCTTATCTGTTGGTATCGTGAACGGCTGCGTGTGATTAGCCCTTGGCGTTCACTGGCCACGCCTCTAGCTTGCTGATCTGTTATTTCCGGAAGTTATTATAGGGCTTGACCGGGCGGGCTTGGTGTTTAATACAACTTTCCAAGATTTCGATAAGTTCTGGATTTCATTGCATGCGTTTAGACTGTAAGGCATCTTCGCGATTTCAATTTCCTCTTTTACGACTCTCGATTTAGGGTTTTCTATAGTTGCCAATACTCTGGTATTCTCAGTTTATTCGGTGTGACGTCGTAGTGGCGTAATTCGCAATGGATGTTGTTTTTTATTGCTTTCTTATGGCGTTCTAATGTTCATCATGTTTAGCTTGAATTTCTCTGTTAGTTCGTCCGACATATGTTTTATGACAGTCTGCATATGGAATCTCGTACACTCCCTGTTGTTCTAAATGATCCTTGTCTTCAGAGTCCTCAACACCGTGCTTATTTTTCTGTCGGTATTGAAAATAGTATCGATATTGTCTCCGTAGAATTCTCGCAATACTGTCCGTGGCTGCCTTGACATACCGCAAATAAGCCTCATGTTCCTCGTCTGTTTGTCTCGTTTTGACTTTAGAATGTTTTGGTCTGTAAATCCGTTTTATCTCAGAGATGTTTTCAAACTCCCCAATTTTTGGTTGTTGTTATCCTGTTACTAAAGTATTGACGGAAGCTTGTAGTTGGGCTGGGTGGTGCTGAGAATTAGCAAGAAGGTATCTGTTGGTGTGAGTTGCTTTCCTTTATACTGTACGGCCAAGGGTTCCATCTTCCTTCATATTTATCAGAACATCTTTGATTGTTGAGGTCTTCCCTCCCATGAGGCCAAATCACAAATTCAATTACGCTATTGGTCCCTCTCACATACCAACAGAGAGCATAATATGTGGCGTGGAAACAGCAGATTCAAAATTAGATGAGAACACCACAGAAATAATTCGACAAGAACTGTCACATGTTCTAAGAAAATCTAAATCATCCAAAAAGAACCTATCTATAGAAGAAAATGAGGCCTTGAAACAACTTCGACTCAACAAGGATATTGTCATTCTACCTGCTGATAAAGGAAATGCGACTGTAATTTTAGACGAAGCAGATTACTAAAACAAAATACAAACATTGTTACAAGATCCAGCATACAAACAAATTACTACTGACCCAACAACTTGTCTGGAGAAAACAACAAACGGCAAAATTCAAGCAAGTAGGATCTCCAACTGCAATTCATTCCATGTGAAAAGTTATCGAGATGTCAGAAAAATAAGCACGGTGTTGAGGAATCCGAGAGACTGTGATAAAATCTATGTGGGACAAACTAACAGAAGAATTCAACCGAGACGTGATGAACACCAGAACGCCATAAGAAAGCAAGAAAAAACAACATCCATTGCGGAATACGCCAGTTTGACGCCACACCGAAGAGACTTTGAGAATACCAGAGTATTGGCAAATATAGAACACCGAAATCGAGACTCGTAAGAGAGGCAATTGAAATCGCGATGAGTTCTCACAGTCTAAACGCATGCAATGAAATCCAGAACTGATCGAATTCTGGGAAAATTCTGTTATTCTATTAAATACCGTACCGGGCAGGCCTCTCCCTATATAATCTCAACCGGAAATAACTAATGGATTTTTATGTGTAAATAAAGTTTTAGAAAGTGAAAGTGAATATCAGTTTTAAAAATTTAATTTGAACCCACGAAGTTTGTTGCTATATATTCACCGTAACAACGCATTGAGAATGCCAAGTGAGACTTTGGTGAAACGTCTGCATGTTTCAAACATGAATTAACATAACGAAAGGATAAATGCTTTCTGCTTTCGCTTCTAGTTACTCGAATACAGTATTCGAGAATTATGCGAACCGACCTGAAGAGGGCAGATGTGACTCTGCCGAAACGTCGTCATTTTACCATCGATCCCTGCAGGGATCAGTTATTAACTACGCGGATGAATTCCCGGAAACCATCTAATACACACACACACACACACACACACACACACATATATATATATATATATATATATATATATATATATATACAATTATTAGAAACGTTACGCTTAAAAATAGAGGGTACGTACAATTGGGTGTTTTTCGCCAAACGTGTTTAAATAGTGCCCCCATCCAAAAAAATATGTGTATGACGTATTTAAATTTACTAAGGAGCATCCTGAATACCGATCTGTTGATGTGCTTATACCTCTAGAATCCATACTGCCAGGAAAATACAACAGAAACTAGTCAACAATACTTATGTTGTGGAATGCTTATTTCACACTGTGATTTCTCTTTACCATTAATATTTGTTGGTATAAAACAAAACATTAAAATATTATTTACGATAATTTCGCTTTTTCACTGTCATGTTCACGATTGATGTACTTTCGTTATTTGCACTTTTACAAAGTTTATTAGTCTCGAGTAAAAACAATCCATCATTAGAAATATAAGAACCACAGAACTATTTATCTGTAATAATAAATTACACCATGTGTAGATGTATAGGTACATTAAAATTCTTCGTACTCGATTCGGGTATAAACTTTAACCATAGCATTATTTAAGCCTTGTTATGCAAACAAATCCATAGATTTTTGATCGGTGTTTTTTGAAGGTTCATCCCATAACACACAACAATGCTAACAATTCTTTTTGTAAAAATCTGGCTCCAGAAGAGGTCTCCAAACGTTTTTAATTTGGAAGCTGGGTTCGCTGATTATTTTCTTATTAGAGATTATGTATGCCGTCTCGATCAATTTTCTTTTATACCAGTGCTCTTCTTTGTGAATTACCCTTGCCTGGTCCCAGTTAATGCGTGATTAGTTAATCCAGACTTCGTTAGCTCTCCCGTTTGAGTAGCTATGCGGTGCTCCTTAACCCTGGTGTCTAGTGGTCGCTTAGTCTCCCCAATGTAGAGATTGCCACATTCACATGGTATGCTGGATATACAGTTTTTTGGTGCAGTATTTTCGAGTTTTGTTTTTGTGATCATGCTCCTCAAGGTGTTGTTGTTCTTGAAAATTTTGATACCACATCCGTATCCCATACGTCTAAGTTTGTCCGACAAGCCTTGGGTGTATGGTAGTAACACGGCTGCTATCGTGGTTTCCTCTTCCAGCCTAGGTGGTTTCTCCAGGTGTTCAAATGCTTTGTTAATGATATCCGGATATCCGTTCGTCAAAAGTTTAATTTTTTCTTCTTTGAAGGCCTCTGGTGTGCTGCAAATATGTTTGGGTCTGTGGACGAATGTTTTGATGCTGCCAGTTTTCGTTATTGTCGGATGGTTAGAGTTGTAGTGTGAGTATAAACCTGTAAGTGTAGCCTTCCTGAAACTGTTGTTTCGATTCCGGTCCTAGTTCTTTGGCACTTCACATCAAGAAATGGTAGGCACCCCCCCCCCGGGTTCCACTCCATGGTGAATCTGATGGATGGTTGTGATCGGTTTAGATGCTCCAGAAATGCCTGTAGTTCTCGCTCCCTTTGTTGCCAAATAATGAAGGTGTCGTCGACATACCTTAACCAGAATTTTGGTTGCTTCTCGTACCCCTTCAGTATTTTATCTTCGAACCATTCCATGTAGATGTTGGCAATGGTTTGCGATAACCGGGAGCCCATGGCCAGTCCATCTTCTTACATGAAGAACCGGTCCTTCTCCTGAAAGTAGCACTTCTTGAGGCAACATTGTAGTAAGTCAATGTTTGAATCTTTTAGCAGGTCTGTCCTCTCCATCAGAGTTTCGTCCTCGGTAAGTTTCTTACTCACTATGTCCAGAGATTCGTCTAATGGTACGTTCGTGAAGATGTTTTCAACATCGAAACTTTCTAAGTGGTGTTCTGGCCCAATGTCCATAGATTCAATGATTTGGACAAAATGCTTTGAATCCATGACGTGCGATGATGTCTTGCCCGCCATAGGTTGGATGATTGATAGAAGGAATTTTGATAACTCTGCTGTTGGTGAGTTACGTGAGCTTGTAATCGGTTTCAGTGGTACTCCAGCCTTGTGTATCTTGGGTAGTCCAAAAAGATGTGGTGGTTTGCTATGATGTGGCTCAATTTTTTTCTTGTCTCGGGTGGAATGTATTCAGCATAATCTCTGAGAGTGTTATAAGTTTTCCGTTCTATGTTGGGTGTTAGATCAGTTGGCAATGGCTTGTATTTCCCCTTCGAGAGTACGTCGTAGATTTTTCTGTTATATTCCGTTCTGTTCATCAGGATGGTGGCATTTCCTTTGTCAGCTGGTAGAATTATGTTGGATTTGTCGTCTTTAAGTGTTTTTATGATCCTCCTTTCGTATTTGTTAATGTTTTGTTTGACGTGTCGTATTTTCTCAACTAGTACTGGCATGTTTTTGGGAGCTATAGCGTAGTTTAGGCATTTAGAGAGCACTGTTTCCTCAACGTTAAAAACCTCTTCACGAACGTACTATTAGACGAATCTCTGGACATAGTGAGAAAGAAACTTACCGAGGACGAAATCTTGAAGGAGAGAACAGACCTGCCAATAGATTCAATCATGGACAATATTGCCTCAAGACTGCTACTTTCAGCAGAAGGACCGGTTCTTCATGCAAGAAGATGGATTGCTTATGGGCTCCCCGTTATCGCCAATCATTGCCAAGATCTACCTGAACGCCGGCTAAGGTATGTCGATGACACCATCATTAATTGACAACATTCATCCATCAGATTCACCATGGAGAGGGAAGAAAGTGGGTGCCTACCATTTCTTGATGTGAAGTGCCAAAGGACTAGAACCGGAATCGAAACAACAGTATACAGAAAGGCTACACATACAGGGTTATACTTACACTACAACTCTAACCATCCACCAACAACGAAAACTGACATCATCAAAACATTAGTCCGTAGAACCAAAAATATATAATACCAGTGACGTTGAGTACATCCCCATTGGCAAATTTGGTTTTAGTTCAACCAGTTTGAAGAGCTGCTATAAATGTGTAACTTGCCTCATATATTCTGATTGTTGAAAATCTTGATGTCCTCACACAGGGGGGTAATTGCATTAAATACCCGAATATTTTTTTGACTATTTCTTTCAAATATGTCTGAATGCATTTTTTTACAATTTTTCGCGAAATTTATTTATCAAAACTATTTTCGTTTTTTTTTAATTGTCATTTTTTTTCTGAAAATGTCTATTTTTTTCAAGTAAAACTGAGAAAGGGTCCATTATAATACGTAATAGTAATTTAAAAATCATCCTGAAAACTAATCTAGATATTTTCTTTTTATCCTAATGATTCCACTTAGGCTATTATAACAAAGTTATATAATAATTGTAGGTATTGTCATCGACCCTTGACACGTGAGTCAATCATCCTTCTTAAACTTGAAAATTACACTGAAAGTTTCCGTTACATACACACATATATACAGGTCAACCCAATAAAAGGGTGTTAACGAAAATAGAATGCAGAAATATTACATAAATGGACAAAAGGTCTCAATTAATTTATTTAGATATTGAATCATCACAATTGACAAGTTTTGATGCTAATGCTTTATATCATTACGTCACTACATCTTTGTTTTTTTCAGTTTAATATGCAGTTATCTATGCATTATTATTGCCAATTCTTCCTCACAATTGTCTAATTAAAAATGTATAAAAAAACTGCAAATGTATTTTTCATCGCAATAACATTATAAACGTGGATATCATTTGGATTTAAGCTCTTATTTTCATAAAGCTTTCCGATGCGGTAGTTTAAAATGTTCAATTTCAAACTAAATTTAAAGACAATAAGACGTACTCATATGAATATTAAACAATGAAAATCAATGTTCCTTTCAATTTACTAAAATATCATAAAGCATTTTAGACATCATATAAAATAGAAAGGTCTCGAAACAAAACTGCATTTACGAGAAAACCTTAAAATCCATGAATATAAAATTGATCCGTAATTGTACATATGAAACATTTTACCAAATTTCAAAGCTTATTTAGACAATAAATATAAACAATTGGTAAGTGCGCATTTTATATTGGTTTCCCATATTAATTCGACCTACCTCTAAGTTGGTAGGTTTTAAAAATACGAATACAACAAACGTACTTTTGACATTAAAAGGTTATATATATTAAAAGGTTATATATATATATATATATATATATATATATATATATATATATATATATATATATGCCTTGTGCAAGAAAAGTGACTCAAACACCTTAGATTTTTTTTTTCATTTGAAGATACCAATTTCCCTAGTCTTAAGTAGTCTAGTGGAGTCAAAATCAATTTTGAAAACTTTCATTCTAGTTTAACCGAGACCTATCTAACGATTCTTTCTGCCTTTTAAAAATGTTTCAACAACGGGGGTATTCACCATTTCGTCTTCTTGATGACGATGATATATTTTTTACCGGCATTTAAATATATATGGTAAAAAATATCACACAATGACGCATATAAATTACAATCTATCAATAAAAATCCCACAAAAATGATTGAACTAGAGAGCTTGGAGTCTGGCACTCGAGCGAGAGCGTCCAGGGGTGGGAAACCTGCCCCAATATCCTGGGGTAGGTCGGAATACTGTTCAAGGTCAAGGGCGCAGACATCACCTCTCTCTCCGCGCCCACGACTAAAGCCGCCCTTCGCGCCTTCGAGCGTCGCGTCGCGGCCAATGCCTACTTAATATCACCACCGATCGAGTGTAGTTTTCGTGTCGCTACGGTTATTGGGGAAATAACTAGACATTGCGACTACTGTAGCTGCGGCTGGTGTCGTTGAACTAATTATCGGAAAGATTCGTCTGATACCTGGGATTGGGACAAAATGTTAAGAGTTGATGGAGCATGAAGTCTATCCCAAAGTAATTTAGATGGAGTTTAATTTACAAACACAAATGTAGATAGTTTCAAATTGAAATACCAATATTAATTAATACTGACAGAGCATTATAAAACATTAATATAATTCTATATACAGGACCTAAATATCATGTACATACCGAATTACCTTCTTCCGTTCTTTGGCTTATTTTGTGACTAAAAATTGATATAGATTTCCACAAGTGCTTCTTTACCGATCTACAGGCTGTTTAGTTTAAAAAAAAATTATTGGTTTTTTATAGCTCTGGCAGTTTAAGAGACAGTTAGTTGAGATGTGAGAAATAGACTAATCAGCAGGGGTTATATTATTGGGCTATGTCAACTGGTTATGAGAGAATTTTTTTTAGGGGCCACACTAGCTTTCCTTATTTTCTGTTTTGTTTACAACTTTGCTGATTTCTTGTAGTTTTTGACGAAAAAAAAAAAAACATGAAAATCGATATTTTTGTAAATTGGTTAGTTGACTAAAAGGTTTAGTAGTTCTTGTAGCAAAAATTTATTACAAAATAAAAACCTAAATAATAAGCATCACAGATAAACCGTCTGCTGATTGATGCTATCACTTATTCTAACCCATACGGAGTATTTCTTAGTGTAGACACTGAAAGTTATAAGCGCGAATTTGAATGAAGATTTTCTATGTACATAGTAAGCATATATGTAATATAGTATGGTATAATTAATATTATACAACATATTTTTATTTTGTATACTTATTAACTATCTATTTATAAACAGAGTTTTCAAGCTTGCATTGACGGGGCTTTTAGGGTCACCGAATTTAAAAACACAGTTTTGCACCCTAACACCAAACCTTTATTTTCAACACTCAACGCACGTTTCAACAACTCTAAGTTGTCATCTTCAGTAGTAAACCCAAACTGTTTGGGTTTACTCCCAAACTGTGTTTTTACATTTGTGACACACTAAAGGTTCCACAGCTTTTCGGTCACCGAATTGACAATTCAGTGACAAAACATGTCAGCTTCTAAATTGCTATTCGGTGTTTACCATAGCAAACGATTTCATATATTACGGTGATAAAGGCAATGGTAATAATGATTAATTTAATTAAACACATTTCCGGGTTATTAAGTAAAAGCGTACAAAGCTATATTTCCCATAGCTTCTCATGTCTTCCACGGTCAAGGGCATTTTCCAAATCTATTGATCTATCTGATGATCGTATTATTTCTGTGGCAAGATTTGCAGATTAAATAAGACTTCTCAGGTTCCAACTCCACTTTGAATGCCAAATTGTTCTTTTAGGATGTATACATTCACAACTCATAAACACCACAAATAAATTATGAGTATTCCATTTATCTTATTATTAGATCAGAACTCAGAATAAGGAGACAGGACTGAGTGACAGAAGAATTATTACGGTTGATGGACAGAAGACGACCGAAAAATATAACCAAATAATTATCAAAGTCAAAAAGTAAATCAAAACAGCGATTCAGGCATCTATGACAGGACAGCGCCAAGAATTGAAGAATAACAACACAACAAGAATTCACATATTCTACATAAAAAGACAATTCGGAGGTTTTAAAAGAAGATTTCCAAACAAGCAAAGTTGTTTCGTACTTCGGTTTTCAATGTATTTAGCTGTAGGTTTAACTCAGTTGTTACAGCCTTTCTATTGTCCCTAAGTTTACTTACATCAATCCTATTGTCTGGTGTCCCGTTTGTAAACGATTGTTGATTGATCACAACTGGGTTATGATATGCTACAATGTCAGCAATCTTTGCACATGTCACCGAATTTCTGATTGGTTCAATAGGTTGTAATCTATCTGATTTATTACTGTATTTATCGAGTTGTGTTTAGGAGATTTCCAAGTATACAAGTGCCCAGGATGTACCTTGAGCCAGGTATTAGTAATACTCAGATGTAATGTTCTTGGTAAAATTAGACATCCCCGCTTTCTTAATCTTTGCATTCCCCCAGCCCAAAATCATCAACAGTGGGGCCTACTTTACAATGATCAATCATTACGCTTAGGTGGTTTTAAAAATTTCATAGAGGATTTAAACTCACTGTGCCAGTCTTCTAATTTCGGCAAAGTCTTATCAGATGTCGAAGCATATGTGTGGATATGTAATTAATTTAAAACTGTTTCATTTACGGGTTATTAATTCATTATTGGTCCTTATTTTAATTATCAACATCAAAAAATACTATGTATTACTTTTTATTGATTTAAAACTTATTTTACAAATGTTAAGTAATTAATAAAAACTATTTTTTACTTTAAAAGATACGATTTTTTTGCAATTACCTAGAGAATTAATTTATTATTAACCTACAGAACAGTTAGTCACCATTCCGAAAATAATGCGTTTCAGCTCACACAAACACGCTGTTTACTGCCGTATATTTAGAAATAGACACATGGAATGAAAACACGATGGAGGTGTGATATATAACTGTTGTTCGTTCTATTCCAGCACAAATTGAAAACACTGTCGTTCTCATATTTATCCAATCTGTACAGGGACAAATACCTCTCATTAAAATTTTAGTTCTCAATTTTATTAATCATTGTAGGCCTTTCATTCACTCAGGTAAAAATAACTTTTATTTTTCAAACATAACCAAAACTATAAATGTAATTACCTTGATGTCCAAAAGTTTGTTTTATTTTAGTTGGGAGTATTCTCATTCAGTACCCACGAAAACTTAAAAACAAATACCTACATTCATATATACATATACATATATATGTCTAGCCGTAGGCTTTCACGGATGAAACAATATGAAGACATATTTATCAAGGAACACATCCGGTGAACTGAGAGGTAATCTACATGAGCTTTTTATTTTATATGTCTCCGTCGGAGGTGGTATCGCGCCTGATTGGTCGCTGTTGACTCCGCCCCCTTCGCTGACGTGTCGGGTGTGTCGCTTGTTGACGGGTTTGTATTTTGCGTAGCTAATTCTGTTTTATTTTGATGTTGAATAATAGTCTTCCATGTATTAGAGAGGTGGAGGGCGTTGTCTGTTTGGTTTAGGTGTCCACTTTTCTCGATTTCAAAAGCTTCTCGTATTAGTCTGGTTTTGTAATGAGTTGTTTGTGCGACCTGTTTACAACTATCGAAATTGATTTTATGGCCCGATTGTAGTTGATAGTAGTAGTGGTAGTAGTTGATAATTGATCCCTTCCGGGATCGATGGTTAAATGACGACGTTTCGGCAGAATCACATTTGCCCTCTAGAGCTCGATTCGCATAATTCTCGTAGCCTTCTGCTTACGCTTCTAAGATGTTCAGTAGCGTGGGCGCTGAGATATATAGTCGCGGTTCGGGGCATATAGGTTGGCACCGTGAACGGCTGTGTGTGATTGGCCCTTGGCGCTCACTGGTCACGCCTCCCGCTTGGTGATTGGTTGGATCCCATTGAGTTGTTATAGGGTGGGGACGGGCCGGCCCGGTGTTTAATAGGGTTTCCCAGAATTTGATAATTTCTAGATTTCATTAGGTGCGTTTAGAATGTGAGGCCTCTTCGCGATTTCTATTGCCTCTCTTACGAGTCTCGATTTCGGAACTTACCAATACTCTGGTATTCTTGCTTTCTTATGGCGTTCTGTTGTTCATCACGTCTAGCTTGAATTGAACCACATAGGTTTTATGACAGTCTCCACATGGATTCTCGTACACTCCCTGTTGTTCTAAAGGGATCCTCGTCTTTGGAGTCCTCAACATCGTGCTTATTTTTCTGTCTGTTATACAAATAGTATCGATATTGTGTCTCCGTAGAATTCTCGCAATACTGTCCGTGGTATCTTTGACATGCGGTAAATAGGCCTCATTCTTCTCGTCTGTTTGTCTCGGTTTTGACTTTAGAGCTCTTTGTATATTTCGGCCTGTAAATCCGTTTTGTCTCAGAGCTGTTTTTAACCTGTCCATTTCCAGTTTGATGTTATCAGTTAGTCTTTGTGATCTGTTACCAAAGTCTTGACGACGGCTTGTAGTTGGGATAGGTGCTGCTGAAAATTAGCATGAAGGTATCTGTTGGCGTATCTATTGGTGTGAGTTGCTTTCCTATATACTGTATGGCCAAGGGTTCCATCTTCCTTCCTATTTATCAGAACATCAAGGAATGGCATTTGATTGTTAGCTTCAACCTCCATGGTAAATTTTATTTTGTGATGGATGCCATTAAAGTGATCTTAAAATGTGTTATGGTATTTCCTTCCATGCGGCCAAATCACAAATGCATCATCCACATAATCGCCACCAAAAACTGGGTTTAAGATTTGCGGTTCTTAGTGCCAACTCCTCAAAGTTCTCCATGAAAAGGTTTGGTATTACTGGTGAGAGTGGTGATTTCATTGAAGCTCCTTCCACTTCTCGTAAACAAAATAAGTGTTCATCAGAGAGTGTCTTGTTAAGTCTACAAGGTGTTCTGGTGGTTTGTATTTTTCTATTATGATATCCAAGGCTTCGTCGATATGGATGTTGGTGGAGAGGACACTATGTCAAAACTCACAAGAACACACTCTGGTTGTAAGACCGTTTCGCTCAAAGTCCTTCCCCCCCCCTGTAAACGGATGGAGTTGTTGGGCTAGGTATTTGGCTGGCTTGGGTTGGTGATCGAATTGAGCTTACTATTGGTACCAAAGGTGCACCTTCTTTATGTACTTTTGGCAACCCATAGAATTTCGGACATCTCGATGACTTTTCACGTGGAATGAGTTGCAGTTGGAGATTTTTTTCGATCCTACTTGCTTGGATTTTGGCCTTGGTTGTTTTCTCCAGATAAGTTGTTGGGTCAGTAGTAATTTGTTTTTATGTTAGATCTTGTAGCAATGTTTGTATTTTGTTGGAATAATCCACTGTATCTAAAATTATAGTCGCATTTCCTTTATCAGCAGGAAGAATGATAATGTCCTTGTTGAGGTGAAGTTTTTTTATGCAGATAGGGTCGTTTTGAAGAACATGTGACACTTCTTGTCAAATTATTTCTGCGGTGTTCTTATCTAATTTTGAAAGTGCTGTGAGGGGAAGCGATAGCGTAATTGAATCCCTTAGGATAAGTTATAAACGGTTTTTTCGTTTCCAATTGCAGTGAGGTTAGACTGTGACCGTTATTTTCCGAGAAGAAATCGTTTTTGGGCTTCTGTTGGAGATTCAATTTCTTGAATTCCGTCTGTTGTTATCTTGTTGGCATCTCTGTATTTGTTTCAGCCCTAAATTCGCTAATCTCACTGAATTTATCCCATATTATAACATCGTCATTTTACCATCGATCCCGGTAGGGATCAATTATCAACTATGCGGATGAATTCCCCGAAACCACCTAACATATATATATATATATATATATATATATATATATATATATATATATATATATATATATATATATATATATATATATATATATATATATATATATATATATATATATATATATATATATATATATATGCTAGATAATAACAAACCTCAAAAATAATGTAGTATTGACAATTTAATAAAATTAAAAAATTATTACATATGGAAAAAATTGGCAGAAAAAACCTAGAAAATAAGTGAAAAACAATACAAGTCCCTAAATCGTGAAGTGAAAAATGTGAACAGTTTAAAAGAAATTTAAAAAGAAATAAAACCAGAAAATCTATAGTTAAACTACCAAAAGTTATTGGGAGATGGACAATATGTTACTTTACATCATGTTTAGGTTTTGTAGATCTTTTCTTTTGTCCATACAGCTATCACACTGAAAAATGTACGTCATTTCTAGAAAGTTTCTTTTAAATAAATTAATGTTTGTGTCTAAAACTTCAACATCGTCAAATGCCGGTAAATGTCCTGCTTCTATGTGATGTTGGGCTAGAGCACAAGAAGCTTTTATTCCTGATATCACTTTTGTGGCGGTCTTTGAGATGTCTTTTGGTTTGACCTACATATTGTAGTGGGCAATTTGAGCAACTGATTTTATAAATGACATTTGATCTATTTTTTAATTTTACCTTGTCTTTAATTTTGGAGAAAATATTACCCACTTTTTTACTAGTTTTTCAGAAATCTTCAGTCTGCTGATAGATTGTATAATTTTACATAGCTTTGGCGTAAGTTCTCAAATATATGGGAGTGAGGCCAACCTGAAAGTCTCCTGGGAATCAGAGTCAATATTGTTTCCATTAGGTTTTGTATTGATTACATTATTGGAGTCTTATTCTTTAATTCCAAGACCATTGTGAACAACAGTTCATTAATTAATTTTTTTGGATAAGAATTAGCACCTAGTTGTAAAGCTAGAATTGTACTCTAAGGGTAGGATGGCAAATATTGACCCAAAATTAGTTTTTTTTTTAATATTGTAGTTGTGGTAACTATGAAAATTAATCAACCTGTTAGAATTGGATGGTTTTTGATACCAATCCAGTAAAACGATTTGGTTTTCCTCTCTGATAACCAAAGTGTCTAGAAAAGAACAATATTATTTGTTTCCTTTTCTACTGTCAATTGGCTAAAAGGATTATAACTGTTAAATATATGAAGTTCAGAGTTTTCAATGTTAGATAGAACAGCGGTAATGATGTAATCTACATATTTGTATAAAAAGAGGGGTTGGAACCCTAGCTTAAAGGTACAACATTCTAACAGGTCATCCATGACAAACTGTGCCATAATGGGTGACATTATTGATCCCATAGAAGTCCCAAAACATTGTCTGTAAAACTGATTATTCAAAACAAAATAGGTGTTGTTAAAGAGGCATGTTACAGTTTCTAGGAACTTTTCTCATGAGAATTTACAGAATTTTTTTATATTGGACTTCTTTTGTACGCTCTATTGGGATGTTGGAGAATAAAGATATCCCAAGCTTATAATGTCATAGCTATCAGGGATTTTCAAATTATTAGCCCTCTTACAAAATCAAAAGAATCAGCAATATAGTATTGGTATTGTTGCCAGAAAAATAGAATAGTCAATATTTGCCATCCTATCGTTAGGGTAAAAAATCTTAATATTCTAGCTTTTCAGCCACGTGCTAATTCTTATCCAAAAAAATAAAAATAATTAATGCACTATTGTTCACAACGGTCTTAGAATTAAAAAATAACACTATGCCCAATAATGTAATCAATACAAAACCCAATGGAAACAATATTGAGTCTGATTCCCAGGAGACTCTCAGGTTTGCCTCACTCCCATATATTCGAGATTTACGCCAAAGTTATAAAAGATTTTACAACCTATCAACAGATTGAAGATTTCTGGAAAGCAAGTAAAAAAAAAGTAGGTAATATTTTCTCCAAAATTAAAGGTAAAGTAGAATTAGAAAACAGATCAAATGTCATCTATAAAATGAGTTGCTCAAATTGCCCTCTACAATATGTGGGTCAAAACGAAAGACATCTCAAAGACCGCCTTGTTTCCCATAAAAGTGATATCGGGAATAAAAAAACTGCTTGTGCTCTAGTCCAACATCACATAAATGACGGGCATCTACCTGCATTTGACGATATTGAAGTTTTAGATACAAGAATTAATTTCTTTAAAAGAAACTTTCTAAAAATGACGTACATTTTCCACTCTGATATCTGCATGCACATGAACATCTGTTTGTCCTGATTAATTATATTGTTAGGCATCTATTCTGGAATCATTTGTAAAAACAACAAAATGTTAGTTCCGATTATTTGACAAAATAAAAATATGCAAGAGGAAAATGAACCTGATTTCATCTTCATTCATTACTAAACAATAAGTGTTTCACAAATTTGTCCTGTTATAGAGACTCATTCTTAAGGTTTAAGAGGATTTCAGTTTCTGCAAATATTTGATATATTTCCTGAATATCGGATTGGTTAATTGCTTATATAATTGTAGAATATTTTAAGCTTGTATGTGAAGTTTTAAAAAAGTTGAACATATTTCTAGGTAGATTTTTTAAAATTATTTTACTTATTAGGAAAACTTGTGACCAATTTATTTTTATTTAGTTCACCATCGATTCTAATACTGCCTGTATGTAGTAAAATAATAATGTGATGTTTTTTGATGTCTCGGAACTGGTTCATTAAGTATATCTTTTTGGACTAAAATATTTTCCTTTCATTTGCAAATGATAAAATGATATTTTAAAAGGAAATGGAGTAAATTCGAATTTTAAGAAATGTATTCTAGTGCAAAGCTCAATATTCTCCTTTGTATTGCAGACGTCTTCTTTATAAAATAAATATCCTCTATTACTTGTTTACAGTCTCGTTTCACTTTTGCCTTTGAGTTCGATTTTCGACCTAAAACTTTATGTACTGAAAAGTTTTTTATAACAAACAAAATACTTAAGGGCTTCAAAGAACTGAAAATCTGAAAGCAATCTACCGATAATCATCCATTTTGAAAGCTATTAAGTATACCTTTGTAGAGTGTCTCGTCGAAATTGGAATGAAATTTTGTAATAAATTGAAAAAGTTTAATGGAATTTTGGGAAAACTCAAATAGTCGTTCAGAGGTTTAAGGAGACGAATTAATTTATTTTATCTAATCAATTTGCATAAAAAGTACTCTATATATATCAAATGCTAATTAAATACAATGCGGTACAATTAAAACAGTAAATGGCACAGTAAACGTATCTTTCTATGTGAGTATTAGTAAATACCTAAGAAAATAAAAAAGGCTTTTTAGAAAAGTATTGACTTTGGCAAGATCGTAATAAAGTTTTTCAACGCGTAACAGTTTGGTGTGGTTTCAGTGTCTGAGCCCATATTTTACAGATTTGAATGTTGGCTCGTGATATTACCTATCATCCTCTGGAGGAAAATTGACATTTTGCAAACCAAATTTGAGAACAACAGAATAAGTCGAAGAAATGGTAACGTAACTGGTCACCCAAATGTATGATCTGACCCCATTTTAGGGCAACTTAAGAAGCAACGTTTACTTCAACAATCTATAAATAATTTAGAATATGGAAAACTAGCAGGACCGGCAGAGATTGTTTTGCCCTTGCTTCGGAATACAGTCTCTATCTTACCTTTGACCCAGCAGACATTGTTCTTTCTTTAGTTCGGCAAATTTTGTTAACCAAGGGCACGAAGCCCTGTTTCTATACTTGGTCCTGCAAGCGTTATTCTGCCCTTGGCCTGGCAAAAAATTTGCCGACAATGTCACCTAATGGATAGTCGCATAACTATAAACCGTTGTCTCGATAAAACAAATACATTGTGTGAATATGAAATTAATCGTTCACGCAGTTCAAATGTTACATGAGTACCAATAACTGTACAGCGCCACCTAATGAATTTTAAAAACCACAGTCTCAACAAAACAAACATATTGAGTGAACATGACTTCAGCCGGTCAAGCCGTTGGAAAGTTATTCGATCACTATCACGCATACAGCGCCATCTATCGGATCCAAGCGTAGCTACGAAAATCTTCTCGATAAAACAAATGTGTTGAGTGAATATGACCTTAATTGACTAGGTCCTTTAGAAGTTACACGATCACTAAAAATATTTTACTTTAAAACCTAGATAATTTGAAAATTCATTAGACTTGTAACTTTCTTTTGAATAAAAATCGAAATTATTACTATTAATGAACTGAGATTTTTAATGCTATTTACTTTATTTACTACTTTTTATACAACTCAACAAATAGATAACCGCAAACAACCAGAAAGGCAGAGAGGAAGAATAGAATATAACTGCTACATAAAAATGAAATTAAATGATTAATGGGAAATTAATGAGATAGATCATTTATTAGTACTAGCTGTCGCCCAGTGGTCGAAATTCGACCAATTGTGTCAATATCTCTGGCAGGTTAAATAACCTGAAAATTTTATCTTGACATTCTATCCTAGGACTTTAGGGAGGACAGCAATTACAGGGAAAGGATCCAGATTAGGAACCTCTGTGTGATAGTTTCCTCGAAAATCCTAGATGTCGGTCTTACATCTCGCTTCTACAAATAAGTAAAGAAATTCAAGTTTTTTTCAAATATAATTCATAGGACATTATTTGTGTTCAAATTCGTAATTCTTAATTTAATATGACAACAACGCAACCGCTAATGGGCTACCATACATATTTATTTTTTCTAACCTGTCTGTATAGCTATAATTGCACTCAATTCTCAAACATTTATTAAAATCCTCATTATAATAATTCCATCTCATTATATATTTCCACCACCCTGTATATGCAACTGCTCATGGACCACGCATAATATTTTTTAACATTTTTGAACCACCCGGTAAACCATTCTGTATATGCCACTGCCTATGAGCCACAGTATTTACTCTTTTTGTTTATGAAATTTTTAACTATCTTCTGTAACTATAATTCTACTCTGACCTATATTTCAATCATCATATATATGGAACTCTTCGTGGGCTACTCTATAAATCATTTCCCTTTCTAACATTTTTTATCATCATCCTGTATACCTATAATTCCTCTCACCCTATATTTCATCTTCCCTATATATACAACTGCTTATGGGTTACAAAATGTTGCATTTCCATTTCCGCCACCCTGTATATGCATCTCTGTATAATACTCTTTGCATCACCCTGTATAACCGTAATTCTACTGCACCTTCTATTCCAAGAACCCTGTAAATTCAACCGCTAATGGGCTTCCCTATATAATTATTTTATTAGTTATAATTGCACTCTACTCTGTATTTTAAACACCCTATATATACAACTGCTTACGTGTCACCCACAAAAAAATATTTTGAACATATCTGAAATCGCCCTGTATAATTATAATATACAACGATTACTTTACCACTAAACAATAACAACTCTTGCATGCCACTTCCAGTAGAACATGCTCTAAGTATAAACAGCATTGGTCCCTCTATATATAATTACTCAATGTTTTGAGTCTGGTGGTGGCGGAACTCGGCACATTCAGTTGTTTGGTGTTGACATTATGACGTAAATAATGAATTTTTATTATATTTTATTTAATGAATGAACCAATATTATAAATTAATATTAGCACTCTGCACTGAAGGTCGTCAGTAGCTACTAAACAAAATAAAAATGAAGAAAATCGGTTGAGAGACAGAGGAGAAAATGGTACCTAATCATTTTGTCTTAGCCTATTTATATATAGATATCCTAAGTCAAAAGCACCCTGGAAACCAATCAAATCTACGAACACCAACTTGGATGAAAAAGTGAAGAAAGATTCAATTGGATAAGATAAATGGAAAAAATATTAGATAGACTTACTAAATCAGGTAAAGACGAATTCACAAATATTTCTTACGACCCGGAAGTAACAAATTCCGATGAGACATATTTCACTCTAGAAAACGTTTTTTTTTTTGTACAAAATGAAAAATAATAAAACACCAGAATACCTGGGGCACTCTATAAATACGCTCCCGATTGAGTAAATAAAATTTTTTAGAGAAAAATTATTACCACAAGAATGGAAAATAGTATCTACAATAAAGGAAATAGAAATAAAAACAAAGTAAGTTTAGACGAGGAAGGTCTTGTACAGATAATCTTTTGAGCATAAACAAGATATTGAAAAAACATTAGTGTATGGTAGCCAGCTCCATTAGGTATTTGTTGGGATAACCTTTAAGTTGCTATATTAATTCAAGGCAAGGATTATCCGATTATTTTCAAGTGAATAAGGGCTCGAGAGTGTGGTGTGGCTTATCTCTGAGGCTTTTCAAATTCTATTTGAATTGGGCTCCGGCACATTAGTACAGAAAATGTAGATAAATGTGAATCCAAATAGGAGAGCAACATATTAGTACATTACTTTTTGCTGACGACCAAGTAGTTTTTTCGGAAAATGGGGACTACAAATGAACCTCGATAAAACCCAATACATGGCTCTAGAAGATATAAATTGCGAATAGAATGTAGAAGGAGATACAATACATACAAAAGAGATGGAAATGACGAAAGAGATATTTTCCAGAACGCAGGAAAAGAGAGCGCTATTACAAACAAACTAAACGGCTTTATATAAAACTCAAGTAGAGCGTACCGTGACTCACGGTACGCTCTACTAGTGCTCTACTGCTTATATAGAGTTACATTAAAAGATCACGTTTCTTCATATCAAACAGATTATTGGTACACAGAGAAGTTTCACTGATAAAATAGAAAAAAGAAGCAACGAAATCCTGAAACAAAGGTACGACGGCTGGGATGAGCAAGAGTACATATATCATTATATTAGAAATTAAAATTACGACACATATGAAAAAGATAGAATATTATATATATTATAGATTTTACTTATTACAGTGTTATTAACTGAAATATTTTTCGGTCACAACCTACTACTGTTTTTTCCAGTTTCATAACTTATAACTATGTTTGTAAAATCTATTCATATGTGTCTCAAAAAAATTTATCTCGCATTACATGGCCTCATTCAAAAAACTATGCTTACTCTGTCTTAAAACAAATAAGACAAATATAACATATTTTTTGGCAAATTATTCATAGAGTCGAATGTAACCCAATACTTCGTAAAACTATTAGGTTGGACGTTTAACATCATGTCATACATTTAAAAATATTTTATAGGAATTTGTTTTTGTAGAATTCATACATAATGGTACCAAACATAAACAGCAAATTTACGGCATTCATACGCATCAATATATTGGCGATAATAACAAAATGTATTTGTTACACACGTTCGGGTTCATTCGGCTTGTGTTCGGTACTGAGTTTAAAAATTTCTTTTCAATTTGATACTTATAACTGATAAACTTATAAGAATAATGACATTAAAAAACAAAAAGTTGTTTTGGTATAAATCTTATATATGTATTAGATTTTTTTCAAAAACCCCAGTTCTACAAATATATTTTTGTTTCATCATAACAAATTAAGTACACGGAGGCAATTAACGGAAAATATATTTTAAACAGATGATAACAGTGGTGTTATAATGGGTGTCGATATGGTTACATTTTGTCCATAAAAATCTTATTATTATTTCATTCTGCACTGTCCCTTCATTTTATTACAGCTTCAGCGTTTTCGTTGCCTGATAACGAACATTGTTTTCACTAGTCTTACTGTACATGTTCATATTTCCGCAGCATATGTTTATCTTGGCTTTATAGTTGTTTTGTAAAATCGACATTTAAAGTTTTCCCAGATATTTCTGTTTCTCTATTATGAATGCTCCAGGGACTACGCAATTTTATTTGCCTTATTCAATTCTTTCTTGTAAATATGTATTCAACATTCGGCATGTGAGGTCAGTCAATTGAACTTGCTCAGATTCTATTTTCAATGTATTATTAAAACGCGGGATATCTAGCGTCAAATCTGTCCTGCAGAAACTGAATAATTGCCCCTTCTTTATAGCAAGTTGCGTAGAATTTTTTACGCCACAAACAGTAGTTATCATCAACCTGAGACTTATTTTGGAAAAAGTGCGAGTCAGTGACATTACCGGGCGATTAATTATTTATACCAAACAGTCTCATTTTTTAAATGCATTTGCAACGTGACATAATGATATTTAAAAAATGGACCACTCTCTGAAGATGATGTTACTCCGAAGTCGACGTACAGTTACCAAATGCTGGACATTGTCTATGAGACTTTATCTTGAGTTATCGGGCTGCTGAATATAAACTTAATTCTTCGAAAGGGTAAGTTGGTAGCTGTGGCGAGATGAGTTGTTCTGGAGAGTTTCGGTAAGTTTTCTGAAGACACGTTTTCTATTTGTGTACATTGCAAACGTTACATAGCATATGACATAGTTCAAACGACACCAATTGCAGTGAGTGGTACGTAAACTTCAAGATTATATTGTTTATATATTTTTATATTTGCGAGTTGTAACAGTAACTTTTCTAATATGGGCGCTAAACACTGCCAAAATTCGATAATATCCCGTTAGTAGTGGGTTCAGAGAATCTCGTTGTCTTATCCTAGCTCCAGTTTCTCCCTCGTTAATGGTAATTCTTAGGTAAATCTTTCATTCTTTGATACTAAAGCTGGAAAAATATTAAACAATACAAAATTTTAACAAAACATATAATTAACAAATCAATTCACGTTATTTGCAGACTAAAATTACCCAAGAGTGTTTAAAACGTTTTCCATTTTACCGTCTCTTTAGCATACTCTCAGATATTGTGTAATGTTAAGTAAAAACGCATTTGGAGATTGGAAAGGGTCCGACATTCTATAAAGGATCAATTCAAGCGACCCTTGCTTTACAGAAATTTCTAGAATGCTGTCTGATTGGAAATCCATTATAGAGACTCCGAACCGCCCTTTCAGAACGTGTCAAGTTTACCAGGCAGGGTTTAGTGTAAGAGATTTATCAGTATATACCGTAAATTAATTGAAGCTTTTTAAAAATTAACACAAGTAAGTGTAATTTTTAGGTAGTAAGAATACATTTATTAAGTGAATTACATAATCCTGCCAGAACAAAGTTATTTAGCACAGGATAGTAAATCTTATTATGCACGTTATTTAATAGAGGATAATCATAACTTACTGATAATGTAAAAAATTTACATTTAGAAACTGACCCCAGTAAAATTAATTTATTAGAATCCCTAGAAATTAACAAATACAATGCCGGTAGGCTATTAAATAATCAGTTAGATCTTAATCCAATATAATAAGTATTTTGTCAAACTTGATAAAGGCATAGTATGCTAAAACACGTGTCGTTGTGTCAAAATAAGGTCTAAATCTCAAAGTGTGTTTTCGTTTTTGGTTTCTCATCATGGATTTACATCAAGTCTCAGCCACAACAACCCAATATTATAAAATTATATTTTTAATTCACTAGATTGATGAATTAAATATAACTTTTATAGTATAGTATCAGATGCAGATTAACATATTAACGTGAGAAACGTTTCTTCAGTAATACTTTCATAACAGTTAACTTAAATATATTTATTACATAAAAATAACAAACCTTAGCATTTATGTAAGTTTTAATATGTAAGTTTCAAATAGGCCCCAATTTGAACTTAATTTTGGTTTTAAAACCAATTTACATATTGTATATTTTCATTTTTAGGGTAATTTGACTTTTGAATTAATTTAATTGTTAATAATATTGAAATTTTATCGCGAAATGACCTATAGAAGTTTCAGGAAGGTTCTCGCCTTACAATGGGTATTGTTTTGCGTTTAATGGATTGGGATATCTCGAAAAGATGGTAATAATATTGAATTACGCCAATATTATTATTTCGCATTTTCTAGCATCACACTTTCAGAAAATGTAGGGACTGTACGTTCAAGGAATGTTTCAATAGCACATTTTAGGAATTGATATAGCTTATCGAATCCAATGGAAAGCCAAATATTCCAGGAAATTACAATTTTTTCCTTCATATATATATATATATATATATATATATATATATATATATATATATATATATATTTGTTTTTAAGTTTTCGCGGGCACTCAACTCAACTACGCGGATGAATTCCCGGAAACCATCTAATATATAAATATATATATATATATATATATATATATATATATATATATATATGGTTGATGATTTATTCCGGTGTACATCCGTTCGTCTGTATTCGTTTGATCACTTGACGTTTCGCCAAAATCATATAAAAGATACTAAGTAACTGAAGAATTTCTTGTTCTTGATCTCAATTTATACCTGCCCTGTGAGCCCTCATTAGTACTTAATCTCTCAGGTACTTTATCTTGTTTATTAGGTTGGGTTAACTGATGGTCAATTAAAGTGCAATTACGGTGTTTATGGCTTTTGTCGGTAATTTGGGTAATCCGATTATTTGGGTTTATTGCTGGTTTTGTTGTATTGTTATTTTGATATGGGATTACTGCTTTCCAAAATGGTGATAATTTAAAGCTTCGTCTCTCTTGTTTATGGTATCTCGGGTTTCAATTTCAATCGCTTCTCGTATTGTTCTGATTTTGTAGTTTTCGACATTTGCGATTTCTTTACAAGTATTAAACTCTATTTTATGCCCCGTTTCTTGTTCGTGTCTGAATAAAGTAGAGGTGGTCTGTTTGTTCTTTATGTATAGTTTGTGTTCGTCTCGACGGCGGATATTCGCCTGTTTGTTTGGCCGACGTATAACTTGACAGTCTCCACATGAAATGCTGTAAACTCCATGGTTCTCTAAAGGCATTTTATCCTTTGTTCCCTAGCAATTTTCCGATTGTTGTTTGGGGTTTGTATGTAGTTCGAATGTGTTTACTCAGAAACCTCCCTATTCTGTCCGTTGTACCTCTAATGTATGGTAAACTTACGTGGGCTACGTAGTCTTGGTCATCATTTTGTTTCTTTTTCTCATCCTGTTGTTTGTTTATTGCTTTTCTGATGGTGTGGTTATTGTAGCCATTTTTTCTGAGGATAGTTTTCATGAAAGCTAGTTCTTCTTTTCTAGTTTGCTGGTCTGTGAGACGTACCGATCGTGCTATAAGGGTGTTTGCTACTCCTTGGATCTGTGCTGGATGATGGTGTGAATTGCCGTGTAAATATCTATTGGTGTGTGTTGCTTTTCTGAAGACGGTGTGCTGGAAACTTAGGTTGTTTCTTGTTAGGAGGACATCTAGGACTGTTTCTAGGGTAAATTGTATCTTGTTATGAATGGAATTCATATAGGCAAGAAAATTATTGAGTTCTAATTTCCCGTGAGGCCATATAATGAAGATGTCATCAACGTAGCGAACCCACAGTTTCTGCGTTAGCTATGGCCTTTTCTTCCAGATATACCATAAACAAGTTGGCAACAACTGGTGATAGAGCCGAGGAGCACCCTGTATTTGTCTATAAAAGTGGCCGTCGAAGGAGAAATACGTATTTTTGAGGCAGTGGTCGGCTAATTCTATTATGTGGTGAGGTAGGTTTTCGTGCATAGCTATACTGAGTGCTTCGTCGAGTGGTATGCTGGGGTAGAGAGATATGACGTCGAGGCTTGCTATTAAGTCGTTTTCTTCTAAGTTTATGTCTTTAATTATTTCTATGAAGTGATGTGAGTTTTTGATGTAAGATTTTGCTGTTTCCACTATTGGTTGCATGAATCGGGCCAGGTATTTTAAATATATATATATATAATATATATATATATATGTTTTTAAGTTTACGCGGGCACTAAATGTTTTAGGTGGTTTCCGGGAATTCATCCGCGTAGTTGATAACTGATCCCTGCCGGGATCGATGGTAAAATGACAACGTTTCGGCAGAGTAACATCTGCCCTCTTCAGGTCGGTTCGCATAATTCTCGTAGCCTTCTGCTTTCGCTTCTGGTTACTCGAGTAACTAAAAATAACGGTAAAATGACGACGTTTCGGCAGAGTCACATCTGCCCTCTTCAGAAGCGAAAGCAGAAGGCTACGAGGATTATGCGAACCGACCTGAAGAGGGATGTGACTCTGCCGAAACGTCGTCATTTTACCATCGATCCCGGCAGGGATCAGTTATCATACGCGGATGAATTCCCGGAAACCACCTATATATATATATATATATATATATATATATATATATATATATATATTTAATTTCCGGAGAATTAGTTCTTAACCAAATAAAATTCAGATGTGATAAGAACTTTTGACCAGCATATTTTTAATTGTTACCCCCTATATTTTAAGAAAATACTAATAAAGTTCGTGATAAAGCTTTAGTTTTATTCATCAATGTGTAAGTTTAATAGCTATACCATTAACTAATTTTTAATTTTCTTAAAGCAATACATAACAATAACAAAGACCACCCACATTGGTCACAGGAGGTATTTTTTCTGCCCTTCTAGTGAAAATTTCCGTTTTTATTTGTCGGTTTCGGGAACATAATGTATTAGACAAAGTTCTATTAGTCTTTGTTAACATTACTGAGAGCTTATCCTGATATTCCTTTGGGAATAAGGCGCCTTTCGACACAAACTCCTCTTGAGTCTTGTCTGTGAAAGAGGACACTCACTGTATCCAATTACAGAAGACGTGTCGATTTCAGACGTCGACAACCATCCGCATTGGTATCGTGCGAACCTGTCGCGGTGTTGGCGTGAAGCACTAAATCAAAATGTCACTTATGCATACCAATAACGTAGTAAGGTGTCAAAATATTTTGTAGAATGAGTTTACGCTCGATTTGCCGGCCGGAATCTTGATTAAATATGTACAAATTGGTAATGAAATAAAAAACGATTGAAATAATCTGGCACTATCAAATTATTAACATCCAACAAGTTTAACTGTGCAGAAGTAAGACAAATTAAAATTGTATCTGAATTAGTAATAATTCTTGTCTGAATACTAATAATTTTTAGCGAAATGAATGTCGAGAAGGAAAACTAGCCCACATGGCTTGTGTACAATGAGACTGATCGATGGAAGCGAAAGCTTCTTCCGAAATATACTTCCAGTCTCTTGTTATCTCCCTGTATCTGTTTCTCTTTGTCTGTGTCATCCTTAGAAATGTCATGAAAATTAAGATACTTGACAATATTTTGTTATACTTCAAGTATTAATCCTAATCTGTAATTTAGTGCTTTATTTAAATGTATCTGCAAGTTAAGTTACGTTATGAGTTAATTTTTAATTAAAATATTAAATTTGTTGAATTATAATAAATAAAAACTACATCACGTATTTAATATTTTGGCAATATATATCGAGGTCACTTTTATTGTATCAGATTAAATTGTGGGAACATAATTGATTTGACATTTTTTAAATATCAAAGCATGTCCAGACCATTCTTCAAAATAGATGCTGCAATATAGTTTAATCTAACACAAATTATAACAAGTACTTGTTTTAGGACAAACTTGAATAATAATAAAACATTTTAAAAAAAATATATAACCGACTTCTACCTATAACTAAAAAGCTAAAAATAATTATAACAAAATGCAACTCTAGCAAATAAATAACACATTCAATGTTGTAAGGTACCTACCCAGGAAGTAAAAAATATAAACATTAAAAGGTGCTCATTCTGTACAAATTAATTACCTACCAATCTAGTATATTTTGAAGCCGGTGCAAAGCAAATCTAAAATCCTTCATTGCGTACTTATCTACTACTTCATCAAACTTGATTGTTGGTTGGCACCGACTTCAAAAATATACTAGATTGGTAGGTAATTAATTTGTACAGAATGAGCACCTTTTAATGTTTACATTTTACTTCCTGGGTAGGTACCTTACAACATGGAATGTGTTATTTATTTGCTAGAGTTGTATTTTGTTACAATTATTTTTAGCTTTTTAGTTATAGGTAGAAGTCGGATATATGGTTTTTTACAAATGTTTTATTTTCAACTTTTTAGTTTTTTTTGCACTCAGGTAGTTTTCATTCTTTATTTTTTATTTTGTATGTATAACCTTAATAGACAGGTAACATCGAAAGCCTCAACATTACAGAATGATACTTTATCATTTAAACTAGAGAATTCCACTCCAACCTATGTACCAACCAGCCTGTACATACGACTGCCCACGGACAAGCATAAATTTGTTAGCTGCCTTCTGTAAACTATAGGACGAAGTAGAATCCATCCTATATTTACGGAGTCAAATCCGTCCTATATTTCAACCATAGTATATAACTCCTTGTGGGCTACCCCATAAATTATTTCCTTTTTAACATTTAATGTTATCGCCCTGTATAACATTAGTTCCTCTCCACACTTTATGCAACATCTTATGGGCTATAAAAGAAATATTTTTTTAATCACACTGTATAAATATAATTCAACTCCAGCATATATTTCAACCATTCTGTATATGATTTGCTTATGTCCACATAATATAACAGTTTTTTAATCACCCTATATAATTTTAATTTCAAATTTTTTTCAACATTTTTATACCACCAAATGTCCAGTCCACCCTATATTCCAACCATCCTCTATATACGGCTGCCTACGGACCACTATCATTCTAGTCCGTCCTATATTTCAATCTTCATATAAATGCAACTCCTTCTACCACTTTACTTTGTGATTTTGTTTGCTATAACTAAACACCCTGTCTATAAGCCACCAAGTACCAGTTTTAAGTTAGACATGTGTTGTCACTGAATTTTCTATTAGGCCAGGAGAATGTGACAACCAAAAGTACCGTCTTCCCAAAATGGAAAAATTTGCATTTGTATTTACCTGGTATACAAACAAAACGAGCTTGGTACTCATTGATTTAAGGAGCCGAAAATACTTTGCATTACTACCTATATACTTGAGATGTACATAGAAAATTTTCAAATTCGCAATTAAAACTTCCAGTGCCTAAAATTTCGGCACTATTACGTTGGAATTAAAATATTTATGAGGAAATGTCCGTTATGTCATTTCGATGAAATTTTTGATAAGAATTTTGGAATTTTCGGCGATTTTCTGCAAAACTGCAAGTTGCACGTAGCAGAAAAGTATATGAGATCACCTAAGGATCTTCCTTATTAGATTAAACGTTAAAAAACCATACACATCCATAAGGAGTTATCGAAAAATCGAATAAAATATTAGGGATATTGGTCGATTTCCATGCACGCATGTGTTTATTCACAAATTTTATCACTTTTCCAAAATTTGAAGTTTCGCCAATCCGGATATATACTATATTAAACAAGATCATATTCGTTCAAAACTGTGCACCACAGGAGAAGAAATCAGGTAACATACATACAAAAAAAAAGCGAAAAAATACGCGATGAATTGATAACCTCCTCCTTTTTGGAAGTCGGTTAAAAAGTACTTCAGCAACCAAGCGTCGCTCCGGAATTGGAAATTTCACCAAATTAGCTATTCTCCTAAGATATTACTTTTTAAAACCACCTCTAACTTGCCTAACAGAATATAATTCCAATGAAATCTTTATTATAATTATGGTAATGAGTTATTTTGCCTGTTCATTGGGGTTTTCTCTCCTCATAATTTTTTCCTGCAACAGATAATTATTTAAAACCGTATTTGGAGAACAAAGTGTAGTAAGGCAATTTCGTAAATTGCCCGGATTACTGGCTGTCCGTACAGAAATTCTTCCTCACAGTTATTCTGAGAGAAAGAGATGTCTTAAAATGATCAACCAGTATTCCAGTATATAAATAGTCTATTGTTTATTGTGTTATACTTATCGGTTTGAAGACGTTTCAATTCGGACTCTGGAGTTGTTGTCAATCGTTTTGTTGAGTATTTCGAGGTGTTTTCAAAAAACCTTCGTTCTGATGTGGATTTTGTTATTTTTAATAAACACGCAAAATAATTCAAGACATCCTCAACAATCTTTTCGAAATTACTTATGGTAATGAGTGTGTAAATTCACAAGGTACTGAAATTGAAATTGATTTTTGGGAATACCTAATACCACAAAACGATATTTTTTGGTTTATTCTCTTAGTCACATGAAGTATCACTAAGGTCCATTATTAATGTGCATTGCGCTGCATGCAGTAGTATATGCTCTAAAATCCAATATTTTAGAATTGACAAATAGGGTATTTACTCTAAACTCAGAAATGATAATGTAAAATGTTTATAATATGAACTACCTCTGACTTCTGACGTACGTCAAGTCTCTAATTTAAAATACCGAAAACACAGAATCAGAATGTTTATTAGAAAGATAAGCAAATTTTGTACTGGTGTTGTACATAAATTGGATATTTAGTTATATGTGCTTATTTACTACGACTTTTAAATTTTTGAGGCACTAGGAGATTCTTAACACATAACCTGGTCCCTAACCTAAATTATAGGGGTACTCAAAATCAAAGAAGTGTCGGAACGAACTCTCGGAAAGTCTACCACAATGATCTATTTTCTTATGTGTGTGGGCCGCCAATAAGAAATTTTCGCTTCAAAAATTCGTAAGTGGACTAAAAGTTATCAAAGCCATTATTTTATCATCTTTTAGAAATTCTAGAGTCCATTAAAAGCAAGACAATTCAAGAACCTTCATCAGTTGCACTTATCCTCAAATTTTTAAAATCTTGAATAATTATTTATGTATTTCGGCTAGAAATGGTATATTTCCAAATTTTTTCGAGTGATTTCTATCCCACGAATCAGAGGAACATGGCATTACTCACAGCACGACTCCCAATTTGGGGTTTCTGTGGCTAGTAGTATCTCAAACTCGATGTCGAAATTCATATACATATGTATGTACGAAATACATACATAATGATTCAAGATTTCATTCAGTTGATGGAAATGGAATGTCTCAAAAAAGTTCGTATAATAATAATATATAAGTTTAAAAACGACACAAAAGTGTCAAGTCAAACACCGACTTTCAAATTCTATAAAGCAATTATTATTACTTAAAACAGATTTTCAGTCGATCTGGCGGAACAGTTTCATGTGTGTGTGTTTGTGGGGTTTAGTAATATAAGAGAGTATTATATATTAACAGGCCTCAATTTTGCAATGTATTATATTGTTTTGAAAAAAACTCCAGTTTTTTGGACTCATAAAATCTCATTAAGAAGAATTTTTGATACTTTATAACATTTCCATTAATGGCATTACAATTGTTTCATTACTGTTCATAAAGTGACGGGAATTCATCCGATAATTCCTGGAACCCACATTTATCCGATATTTCGGCGAATCCGAAATGTTGTTCGGCTGACGCATCGAGGTCGGTGGCTTGCTTTGATGAAGTTCTCGAAGAATATAGTCCATGAAGGAAATCGGTCGGCAGCTCTTTGACGTTTTCATTC
Source organism: Octodonta nipae (assembly GCA_034190945.1). NCBI lineage: Eukaryota > Metazoa > Arthropoda > Insecta > Coleoptera > Chrysomelidae > Octodonta > Octodonta nipae. Next base: position 120,578,757 of record CM067216.1, read on the forward strand.
AGTATTCGGTTGCCGTTTAGTAAAGATAAATTGTAAATAGTTCTGTGAATATAAGTTGTGTTAAAGTAGTGGAATTAAATTAGAATGACTTCGACTGTGTTTATAAATAAATCCAAGAACCCGATTGTGAAAATAAAAACAATACAATAACATAAGCAAAAAAAAAACAAATATATATATATATATATATATATATATATTTGAGGATTTTAATAATTTAAGTAATATACTTTTATGAATTTGCAGTTAAATTCTAATGAATTATTCTCTATAAACTGTTACTAATGTAGTACCTATAAGCAAATTGCTGTCAAATTTTAAGTGCCAAAATGATTTAATTTTGCTATTTATACTGTTGTAAAATCAAATTATTCAATTATATCCATTAAACATGAAAAATTTTGTTTTGACACTTTTTAAAAATTTATGAAAAGCTTTCGGTCAAATATGCCGAACTTCTAGTATGAAGTAGTATGAAGTTCAGGAGAGATCAGAGTAGTGGAAACTGACCAATTTCTGAAAGGTCTCCCGCTAACATAACTTATAGCTTTCCAGGTAAGCAGTAGCTTTAATTCTGACTTTACAATAATCTCGATACAATTAGAATTATAATTATAGAACACCTACACCATATTTTATAGTTGTATTAGTTTCTCCTGTTATAACGTCGTCGTGTTGCTTAGCAGTGACGTCACAATCACCTCAAGCAATCGTATTTGTTCAAAAACAAATTTTACAACTATTCAATTTTTCATTAAAATTGGTCGCCCCTGAATCAGAAAATACTGATAGAAATTAATCTGATTTCAGATGTTAGATGTCTGCAAGGGAATAAACATTATAGGAGCGTTTCAAATTTGATCTAAAACCAAATTCCATACGATATGGTGGGGTACGAAGTAAATGTTTTTCATGGAAGAAAATAGACATGATCTTTTTATAACAATTTTCGATATTACTAACAATAAAAATACATTATGCAGCTGCATTTGGAAAATAACATCATATTACAGTACATATTGTACAGGAAAATAGAATTACTTTAAAATGTGAAAAACTCATGTATATGAAGAATGGTATAATATCCATTTCAAGTAATTGAATATTGTAGTGGCAAGACGTCCCATTTGCATTCTATCCGCATATTACATATGGCAGAAGGTGTCAAAATATTTTTTGAAATTTGATAAACCGTAACCCAAAAGCATTTGCGAGAAATTGCCCAATTAAGGAAGAAAGACCTCATTGATTTATTGAAAAAATTTAAGATATTTCGAGTGTCAAGCTTAATTGAAGACTAGCCATTGGGCGTGCAGTTCATCGGAAGTATCGAATGTCAGCTTATTTTGTAAAAAGAACATAGTAACTCGTAAACTAACAGATGTTGGTGGAAACCGAACCATATAAAAAATGCCGTTTTATAATATAATTATATCAGCGTTCTAACTTTAATATGTTGTGTCATTGTGACTCACCAATTTGTTAAAATTGTAGTTAAGGGAAACTCGTTCGCTTACCTGAAAAAAAATTAAAATATAAAAAGGTTAATTTTACATTTTTTGATATTTTACACTAAAGGCATATTCATTGTTCATAATTCTATTTAAGGGTACGGCAAAGGAGGAAACTTAATTTATTGAGATAGAAAAGTAAGAAGAGAGCGAAAAAAAATAAATTATTCATTCAGTTAAATATTTATTAACACTTAAATATTGAAATTGTCTGTGATACTCGGATGACAGTTTAGTCATAGGATGCGAATCGAAGTTAATTTAAAAAATGAACACCAAAAATAGATCACGCAAAAGGTTTGCTTTAAATATGAAAAAGTGGGATAAATCTTTGTGGTTTAAATCAGCATGCATTTTGTTTAATATTTTAAAGCGAAATGCACATCAACAATAGCTGTAGGAATTTCAGTTTCAGACACCCAAAAACGGGAACTGTGCTGTGTGTAACGCCATTTCCTTATGACGCCTAGGATAGAAATCACACTAAACATTCGTAAGTCAACTAAAACCTATCAAAGCAATAATGATACTATTTTTTCGAGATTTTACGACCTACTGAACGTAAGACTGTATATAGATCCTAGTAGACAGTCTGCGTCATTTGCACTCCCTCATTTGACTGATATCTCGAATAACTATTGATGAATTACACACATACAATTGAAAAAATATATTTTAAGGCGAACGGGAAACCAGCTCATTGAGACCCAAAATCGGGAGCCGTGCTGTATGTAACGGCCTTCCTCTGTGGTGCTTAGAACAGAACTCAGAAAAAATTCTAGAACTCTAGAATTTATTTCGTATGCGTCTTTCATTATTTGCACTGACTGTAAATGCATAATCAGACACACATACCTTTACAATATTCTCACAGAGGTAAAGATTTAGAGAGACTTAGTGTGCTAAATTCAAGTTAAATTTTTTTTTGCTATTATTTCTTGAAGTGTTATGAAGCATGCTATTTTTGACAAAACTTTTCTTAATACTTTTTCTACTAAGGTAATCCTAAGGTGCTCATTTGCAAGTAAAAGCAATTTCGAATACTGCAAACGTGGAATTTGCCCTATTGTGTACTATTTTCCACCGCTGTTTGATGGTACAGTAGGTGTACTTAATATACGATAAATGAGAAACATGCAGCTGTACTTACTTAAATTGAAAATTCAAAATTCTGTGTAAATTTTCAGCGCAGATCAGATCCAAGAATGAAATTCTCAACTAGACAGGTCGAAAAAAAAAAACACAACTAAATAAAACCGTGCACGGATAATGCTGCTTGAATCAAAGATGCATACTCGTAGAAAAGAGAGAAGGGAATCCCTGAAATCAAAAGTCAAAAAAATTAAATAGAAGGGCAAGCATTTACATTGATGGGAAACATGTAATGCAATGGGAAGCTCAGAATGGATTTTTTTGTAATGAAAAGATAAAAAAAGAAAGAGCAAAAAATGTTGCAGCTTAGAGGGAAGGTGAAATGTTAAATTCTGGATACATAATTCTATAAAATGTGCACTTCAGATTTTTGAAACTTTGTAGCCCAATATAATTTTTAAGGGTTTTTTCATCGAAAAGGAAAACGGTGAAATTGGTCCATTTACTTCTAACTTAGATTATACATACAATGCTTTCGAAAATTAATGAATAAATTCATTTTTTCTGAAAGTGAAGGTTTTTGGAAATAATCATCTGACACGTCGTTTTTGTTTTAAACCAAGGTACTTTTTACATGTGACGTTATTCGAAATAGGACGTCATCGACAATTTTTTCAATTGCCAGCCAATTTCGACCATGCTAATTGACGTAAACATCGTCAAAAATATGATTACATTAGCTAGAGTAGATAAAAAACTAAATAACAACTTTTTTGTAAGTATGAGGTAATGATTAAAGTAAATGTTGAACCAAGACAATTTATAAACTTTTGTTGAACATGGACAATAACTTCAGGAAGTATACGATGTAATTCCTGCCGAATTTTCGCTTGTAATTCTTCTAACGTATAGTTTGCTTTTTAAGAACCCCCCCCTTCGAAAAGTAATCTAAGGGTGTCAAATTTGGCGATCCGGCTGCCCACACAAGCGGCACCCTACTCAATATCCAACGATTCGGACACACCTCATCTAAATAAGCAAGGACAGGTGCTGCATATTGGAAAACTGGACCACCTTGTTGAAAGAAAATGTCATTTCTCGGAAGATCACGTTCCTCATTTGGAGATAATTTTTTTAGTTCAGGAAGAAACTCCAAATATCTTGAAGCAGCTATATTCACGCCAAAGAAAAAGGGACCTAGAGTTCTTCCTGTAACTATGTGGCACCACACATTCACTTTCTGAGGATGTTTACTTCAAAACTCCATCATCCATCGGCGATTGTCGGTAGCCCAATAATAGCACTTTTGCCTGTTCAAAACAAATGTAGCCTGGTCAGAAAAAAATACGTCTTTTACGAAATTATTCTCATTCGTACATCACTCTTGGATTTGCTCGCCCAACTGAGTTCGCCGATCAAAGTCGTCTTCAGATAGATCATAAACAAGGCATACTTTATAAGGAAGATACTTTGCTTTCTTCACAATTCTGTGAACTGTGGACGCTGCTATATTGAAATTAGAAAGCACTTGGTTATGTGTTGAGTGATGAGTGTCTTGTATTGCCAACAAACCGTTAAGTTGACCTTCTTGTGATTTGGAGAGTCGACCAGATTTAGGCAATCAATAAAATGTCCAAAGTTACGATATTTAGACTCAATTTTGCTTACCATGCTTTTACTAATACGACGCCGACCAGGATGAGTTTCATTGCACGTTCAACTACTTCTTGTTGGGTGCGTATTCTGTCTCCAAAACATGCAAAGATTTACAATTTGTTCTTGTTCAGTTAATTTCATCAGTTTTTCCAAAGACACTACTCAATAAACAGTTCAAACACATTGTTTTTGTGAAACAAAAAATATTAAATGCATAAGAAATATGAAAAACAGTAGTAAAAATCAGTCTCGCTCGCTTAGGTTACTTTCAGACAACCATAATGTTTGACGTATGTGTACGTGAAATGACAGGCTCTTTCAATTAGCCTGGTCGTAATTGGATGACGCCGAAATTGTCGAATAACACTTACGTCACAAATAAGGGTCGTATGTCAAAAAATGTCTTTGTTTAAATTGTTATTCGTTATTGTTCTAAAGCACTGTATACAGTACAGACTAGTAGACCAAAAACCAATTAACTTTTTCCATTATGAACAAGGGCAAGATTTTCTAATCGTATAGAACAGCTATTCCCAACCGCTGGTCTGGCGGACCAGCAGTGTTCCCCCGAGAAATTTTATTAGTCCGTGGACAAGTTTTTCTGTTCTGGAAAAAAATGTACTAGTCCACAGACCAAATAAGGTTGACAAACACTGGTAGAGAATGATTTAAATCACTATTAAGTAGCTGAAACCTTGAGACAAAAAGGTGACAGATTGGTCAAAAGAATTTTTCATTACAGATTAAGATACAAAGATTTCCCAGGTACATAACCAGTTGATTACAAAAATCTATAGTTCAAATAACTTTTTATATCAATAACTTTTTCTTTAATTCAACAATACAGAATTTCAATTTGGTCTTTTGACAAGTGCTATTCTGATAAAATAAATAAATAATTCATTTGCAAATTTAAAGAAGATTTAAAAACAAATCGTAAAGAAGGTATTTTTTATTAGTAATAAAAAAAATATTTGTAATTATTTAAAGAGGGACTGGTAGCAATTTCCACCCCCTACTATTGAATCTGAGAACCAAAACCCACAGACCTACTCTATCAACTGCCAGTAGAACTTAGACTTGCGTTTAACTTGACATGCCTTGTCGATATTAGTGTGTAATTTAATTCTTAATTTAAATATAACTGCAAAGGAACAAATGACGAATAAATAATAATGTTTAATTAACATACAAAATTTGTTGAATTATAAGAGATTAAATTATGGGAACATTATTTAAGTAGACACTTTTTAAATATCATCTCCAAACGATTCTTTAAAATAGCTGTAATATAGTTTAATACAATACGTATTAGAAAATAGTGTCCGTCAAAATGCCGTAAACTAGTGCCAGTGCATGAGGGTAGATTTTAAACAACATGCCAAAAGTTTTTACGATATCTCATAGATATATACGAAAAATATATATCTATATGTTACATATACTTAGTTGAAAAACGAAAACAAAACCGATTACTCAACATTAATATTATTTTAAATTTACCATTTAGCAATTCACATCATACCTTCTTTCTACTCCAGCGCCATTTGGGTCACTTCTTATCTAATGCATTCAGCTGAACAATTTTTCAGTTTAAATTTAAACTTGGTAACGTTGATCTTTTTTGTGAAGTAATATTGTCCTTTTTTGTAGTGACGGATGTCGCTCTAATTTAAAATATCGCAAACAGAAAGTTGGAATGTTTATTAGAACGAATTGCAAATTTTGTACTAGTATTGTATATTGGTTTGATGTTATATTTGTTAGTTTACTATAATTTATTCATTCTCTATAAACGAGGAGTATGGGTATTTCAAGGTCATGGAAGTGTCGTGTCAGTTAGAATGTATGTGTAAAGTGAGAGCCTCAGTTAAGGAGCTTTCGCTTCAAAAAATGTTGTTGACAATTCAAGAACTAATGAGTAATTAAAATAAAAGTTTACAGTTGCTACTGTCTTGGAGTTGTAATGTATATACAAGTATACATAATGTAATGAATAAAAACCATGTACAAATAAAGCACATGTGTGTCAGGACTGCACGTTATTATAATCTTCTGACAAATGCCTTTTCAAATAGAGGAAGATCAAAAAATGTTAGGGTACGATACATTATGAGTAGTATTAATAATGCAAGTGACCTTAAGAAGGTATGTAAATTGTATTTAGGATAAACGGTAAACTTGTATAAAATCATAGCTGCTTTGGGTTGAAATATAATACCAATATCGAGCCACAAAAAGTTATTCTATGAATTTAGTTCGAAATTTATTGAATTTATAAAATGGGTTTTTGTATGCAATCATGCATATAGGTACAGACTTCAATAAATGTCTCCTGATTAATATAATTACTGTACAAATAACGATATTAGCATTTCCTTTTGACTCAAATAAGTGAACACCTATTTAGATAATACCGGATGACATGACCAATTATGATGTGATGGGAATTTATGACCAAAAATAATTTAGTCACCAACACAAACGGTAGCGCATATTTTAATCAAATAATCAGGAAGTTTGTGGTTGACATATACGAATAATTAAAGAAAACTGATGCAAAGGGTAGTATTGATAATTATCCGTCAAAACATTTATGACAAAAATAACAAGTGATATGAGACATTCTGTGTAATTTCCCAACAACGTTTTTATCTGACATTGCAGAATAATTTAAAATTATAATTAATGATGGATATAAATAAAGTAAATGACTAATTTGAAATTGTAGTACACTGTGATTTTATCCTTCATAATACTTTGAACCTCACATGTTACCTTTATCAGATAACATACAGCATTTTTAATATTCAAACAATATGTATTAGTTTATTTGAATGTCTTACTAATAGTTCTATGGTCACCTACTATCAAATCTTTACCTGCTTAATTGTGTTATATAGGACGCTGAATCGTTTTCAACATTTTATTTAATATTAATTAACAACGAAAACCCCGATCTGAATTGAATTGAACTTTTATTCTAAACACTTGAAAGAACAACATACTGGATTTTCAGCAAATTTGATCGAAAGACATTTTCCATGAGAAAGTAGCCGTGTCGTTTATTATTTGGAGTAGCTGCTTGGAATTAAATCATTTATGCGGACACATGACATGACCTTCCAAAATTCACTATGGGCTTGAAATCTATATAATAATTAAGTCCCTTCTTTAGTATGCTAAAGAAAAAAATATTGCATGTTTTTTAATGGATTTCGAAAGAAAGTATTTTGCAATAAACAAAATATTATTATATTATTATATTATATATTATTGACGAAACCAGAAAATATAACAGCAGTTCATAACAGATAAAGTGCACTCAAATCTATACTTCAGCAGTGGGTAATTTATTTAAGAATAATCAGAGCAACTGATCGGATGAAAAGAATTATTGTTTCCTTAAAGGAAAGGGATATAAGCGGTTCTAAAATAATCATCATAACATCTTAAAACACATATGTTCCCGTAAAGACCACGAACACAAGCACACCCCTTCAATAAATTCCCTATTTAGCATTTCTTCCCTCCGATGGAGAAGACATCTCGTAAACAACTTTCGGAAATAAAAAGTCTTTAAAAACCGAAATTTTTAATAGCGCCCTTGTGTGTTCGGTGCGTGACTTTTGCACTGAGGGGCAAACAAGCTCAAGGGATGTTTGTTAAAATAAAAACATTCGACTGTCGGAGTCGGCATTTTGCAAAGACACCACATGCTGAGCCGTTCGTCTTAAGTGGGATATTAATGGGGTGCTAAGAAGTTTTTTGTAGTGCGGATGGATATTTGGTGAATGCCACAACGGGTGTATTCTTCCCAACAAAGATATTATTTATTGATTTCCACAGTAACTGAATAGTACAGTCAAGAGGAATGTAGCAATTTCCTACAACTTAATATCCGACGTCTTAAATAGATCTGCAGATACTTACTTTATTACTATGCAACTTAATTTACGTAGCTTTAATCTTATTATTGTATTTTCGGTCTGTATAATATTTAGTAAACGAAAATGCTGCAGGTTGAATAAGAAAAAAGCTTCACTAAAAAAACAAAATGACAGCAATAAGAATATTCACAGCAGTGTAAACAAATAATACCAAATACCAAAAGATAACTGGGCATGTTAAAAAGTTCTTAAATGAGGGACCAAAAAATTTGAAAACGAGGAAATCGTTCTAAATTATAATAGCTGTGTTAAAAAATATCAGTCTAGAAGATGAAAATGCATACTGAACAATTTACCTACCCTCAATGTACAACCATATGTATTTGGGTTAGATTAGGTCTAGTTTTTGTTTTAGAGTGACCTGTCGTTTGATAAATCCAAAAGAATCTACAGTAAAGCCCTATATTCTTATTTGCTTTCAAGATTTTTGGATCGATTTTAATTATTTTTGTAATTTAACAATTTTGTTTATATATCTAGGAGATAGAATTTTTGAATGTCCTTTTGTTGGGCCGGCAAATCTTATTTTCCTGTTTTAAGGCTTACATGGCTGATGACAATGGATTAACTGTGGTTTTCCGAGTTGTTTTACTGTGCTTTATTGGAATTTCATCAACAATGTCGACAGACATCTTCAGCCACGCCAACGTAGATGATGCCCCATAGGCTACTTGAGTTGAGTAGGAGCGTCGAGACTGTCGAGAGTAGAGCAATGACTTTTAATCTGGGTTCTTAGACCGTAGCGTGTCATGATTGAACAATAGCAATCAAGAGGGTGGGGACTAGGAGTCTCACCGATGGATTTGGTATAGCGTATCAGAGTGCGATGCTATGTTCTGTTGAATTTTTGACCTTCTCTTCTGCTGGAATTGTTTAGATTTTTATAAATTTGAATAGCAAATGGGTTCATGGTGACACCACATTTGAATGGTTATAAAAATCTCAGTACAAAAATATATTACTTAGTTCACCCTTACGAGAATTATGAGAAAGTGATTAATAGTAGGAATACATTAGAGTTTCAAGTACATATTACATTAATGTCACATTTATAGAGATACAAAATTCTTGTTAAAGGGTGTTCACCGTTAAGTTATTGCAGTTGTATAAGTTATATTGTGTTTCTCCTCCATTTTGTAACACATTTCTGATAATGCAGTAATACTCTTCAAATTTTCTCCACCGCAATTGACCTATAGTTTGTGGTTTCGTTTGATAGACCTTCCATTTCAGGTAAACCCACAGTAAAAAATTATTGGGGTAATATCCGTTAATCTCGCTGCTCACTCTATGGATCACTTTTGTCCAATTCAACATCCGGGAAAAACGGTGTTTAAATAATTACGTTCCCAAATAGATTAATGAGATGAGGCTTTTTTAATGTACAAATACGTACTTCTTGTTAAAATTCTTGTACACAATTCTTATTTATATCAGTTATTGTACCTGTTATTCCAGTCTGAAACCTTTTGTGGTACCTAGATTTATTGTTTTATACGCAGTACAAATAAGCGATTTGAGATGTCTATCAATGGGATAGATGTCCAGGAAGGACTTTTTTGATTAAAAATTCTTACCGCGTCGTGGTAGTTATGGTTAGCTTCAAAAGTTGTCTTACTTGTATGACTAAATTCTAAGATTAAACCATTTTAATAATAAAAAAAATTAAAATTTTAATTCAACTATGATCATTACAATTAACATGACAGGAAGTTTATTCCTCTTCACACAATATAAGAAATGTATAGTAGTACGTTTTTGATAATTGATTTTTTTACAGCACGTTTAAGCATAGTACACGTTAATTGATTAGAAAATAATCCATAGTGTTTGAAATGTTGGTAACCTTTATCATTTTTTAGAAAGACAGTTAACTGTATCTACATGTACTCATTAGCTATTTAAAAATATACAAAATTCAGGGCGTGGCTGTTGCATGACGGGAATCATCGTTTCATTGGTCTACCGAAATTTCTATACGGTTATATACACCGATTAGTTTTAGAATCCAAGTGTAATATTCAATAAAAACGAGTTGACCGAGGAGGGGGGTAAGAATTAATCGGCTCACAGTATATTAAAATTAAATTACACCTTGGAATTTAGACCAAATTCATAGTAAACTGATGATAATTATTTTACTAATTATTTTACTGCTCTTATCTTATAGCTCTATAAGAATGAAATAGAGCCAAAAAGGGGGAGAGATGGGGATATATTCCTACAGACGCTTTCGCGTCCAACGGTAAACATTAATATATTCTTTAGTTAAGGAATAATTGTATTTTTATTAAATTGTAGACATAGTAAAATAAATGTGCTTTTCCAACTTTTCCTAATTTATAAATACAAGATATGGAAGAAAGACCTGAAGCTATTAGCCAACAAACCTACTTTCCATTTCACTAATTCACTGCGATACTTTTTGAGCATAACTGAACTGATTCCTCGCAGCGAAAAGTGAGTTCGCACGTGTAAATTTACCTTGATCTTAATTATTACGTCAGTAGTTTCCTTTCGAGTCGTTAGATTGTTCATTGAGGTTTATAATACGTATGCAGAGTACGCAATAATAGTCGCATCCTTTACAGTAAAAAGTAAAAGGAATCGTACATGAACATAGAGATTCATCCTCAATTCAAGATAATGGCAGATGCCGAAGATTCATGAAGTAACTTTCGGTCTCTTCTTCAATAGAATTGAGCAATTTTATGAAATAAAAGACTTGTATGTATAGTACAACTAGAAAGATTTTGCCTGCAGTATTTCAAAGATTGCTTAACTAAATGGTATGCAGACAGGTATGACTGATGAACGTTACTTGTGAACGTTATAGTGAATATCATATTAATTAAGTATTGTATGAAATTTATCTTATTACTATCTTGTTAAACTATTTGAATGAGGTACAGATACCCGTCTTGTTAGAATATTTATCTTGAAAGAACAATTATTTCATAGCATTTTTCTTGGTTTGTTTTTCAGTTGTGCCGTAAGGGTTCAAGTTTGAGTTCCGCAATCAGGACTGGTATGATGTATAGATCTAACGCTCTATTTTTAATGTTCTGCATAACTTCCAGCATAATACTCATTTATAAATTTTCGTTTTTGATTCTCTATTCAAAGTTTTGTAATGTGTCCTAAATGTTGTTCAGTTTTCCAGTTCTTAATTTTTAAGTTTTTCTGTTGTAGCGGTCTACTGCGAATCACGTTTGTTTTTGGTAGATTCATTTTGTTCGATTTCGTAAGTGACTTTTTCTTAAAAATGGAATTGCGGAGGCATATGTATACTTATGGACAATGAAATGCGACCCTGTTGACCTCACTTTTAGCTGCGGATCAAATGATGGTAGCTGGAGATGAATAGGATTCTAATTACATGCTAGGCAAACAATAAGAATGATATGACAAATAAGGACTCACTATAAATATGTCTAAGAATAGAATATCACAAGGTAGGAGAAAATACTATTGGCAACTTGCAGGTGTTAAGGATATTGTCAATGGGTGTTGTAGCTTCAAATACTTGGGAGTAACTCTGTGGCCATAAAACAACTAAATAATCATGTCTGGAGGGGTAAAATAATGCGGGGAATAAAAAAGCACAGAGTGATGAAAACTCACCCACAAGTAGACCGGTAGACATAGGCTTTTGTAGACAGAGTTGTAGCATCTCAAGGCCTGATCACGTTATGATAGATTGAGAGAATCAGAGAGGTCTTGAATGTAGAAAGTACCATCACAGACAGTGCAGTGAAAAAACGCTTACTACAGTGTTGTCATTTGCAACGAATGTCAAACACTAGATGGCTGAAACAAATCTGGAAAATATTACCTCCACACGATAACAGAAAATGTGGTGGACCTCCCGCATGCTGGAATGATGATGAGAAACGACGGTAGCTTTAGAAGGCAGACTCTCAGTATATATATATATATATATATATATATATATATATATATATTTTGTTTTTAAGAACTAGAAGCGAAAGCAGAAGGATACGAGAATTATGCGAACCGACCTGAAGAGGGCAGAAGAATTCCCGGAAACTACCTAAAACATATATATATATATATATATATATATATATATATATATGTTATATGAGAAGTGCACTAACTTACAATTTACACGTTAAAGTTACCATAGGTGCTTGAACCGTAATTGACTTCACACAAGTATCATATTACAACTTCCTAGAATTCTTAGAAATCACGTAGACGCTTTGTTCACATGAAAACTGATGACATAGCGTCAGCATTTTTACGTTATAAATGTAACCGAAAACAATTCTCAGTGTTCATTATCTTCATATAACTTCATACCTATAATATTGTCTTTGTAACTTAAACATATGAATTTTTTGTAATAAATATTTTTTTTAAAAAGTGAATTTAGTGAAACCAAATCTAATATATATATATATATATATGTCGCAATGACAAGCGGACCCATAACCCGTCAAAGGGCAAGAGCTCTGATTGGCCAGAGCGAACAAGACCACGTGTAGGTGTGTCAAGTGGTCAGCAAACTGTTGTAGAAACTCTTTACTGGGCCCTGTCTCCTTCACCGAGGTCTGGTATACTTCTTCGCAATTGATGAAACAAACTATCTGTTGACCATTGGCAATTCTAATGTTAGTGGTCATATTCTGGACTCTAATTGTTTTCTCGCCTGATTTTAACTATAGTTTAACTAAATAGTGATGAGCTGAATGTATAGGCTCCACCAAACCAACGCAGCGCCCAGGATTTCTTTCTAGCTGCCCATGAATAATCTGTTCCGTTCGACCGGAAATTCTGGCTGAGGAATTTGCTACAATTTTTATGGAGGTCGCTGAGCTGTCCCACCCTGTATTGACATGGACTCGCCGGTGACTGTTCTGAGCTGCATGTTGTTGTTAACTGGCAGGATTTCAGATGCCCACAAAACTTTGGAGTTGGCAGTGGACACAGCGGCTCCGGTATCGATGGGAATGGTAATTGCTCGGCCATTGATGGTGCCCCTGATGACTAGGCATCTGCTATCTCGGTAAAATGTCTTTTATACCTAACATGGAAACTTCGCGTCGTTTTGGATGGTATTTCATTATTCGCTCAGCGTTCGATCTCAATACTTTTTGTCCCATATACAGTTCCAGACAGTGCCGTTCGTTTTTTTATTATCCCAGAGATTAATGTTTTCTTTTTCGCCAGAATGTCAAATGTTTACTCCAGTGGCGGCTACTAAATTTTATAACAATATTTTTAACTAATAAGATTTTGTTCAAGAGAGATAGAAAGACCAGTAACTGTATATATATTTAGAGCAATTGCTATCAAGCGCCCCACGTTCTCATTATTCTTATTTTAATTAAATGGAAATAGTGGACAGCGATAGCTGTTAAACAAAAATCTCATCATTATTTGTTTTTTGTGGTATATCTCTTTAGACCACAGTGAAACAAACATACCGGAAAACACTTTTTAGTAAACTTTGGTAAAATTTAACTTAGCTACCAGTTTGTGCGGAGAATAAAAACTCTCAGCAAGCTACGTTTCATAGCTGTCAATATTGTCTTTTTTCCAAAAATGGCAGCAAATAGCATATTTTCGCCGAATTTCGAAACATTTTAGTTAAATAATTTGTTTCTAATTTTATTTTACGTATATGTTCAAAATTTGGGCCATTCTCAATAATGTTGATTATTTCCTTTTTTACAAGCTTGTATTTAGTTTCACCTGTCCCGATATTTGTCTGCAATCATATCTTGCAAGTTAAACGACACAAAATCAAATCTGATTCACTGAAATTTAGCATGCGTGTGTAAATCGGACGACATGAACCAAAAAGAAACTACTAAACAAAGAATTATGTTTAGAGAAGCGACAGGAGAATATTATTAATGAAAGCGATGTCCGTAAGCGACAAAAAATAGTTTAGATTTTAGATAGCCTTAGAATACGTACACAAGGGAGAAGAAAAAATTAATTATAAGAAGAACACTTGGCCAGAATCGAAAGGAACAGAATGCTCAGGCAAGCACGTCAGTTCTCAAAAACAGTATAGGAACGCATTGTAACAGCAGAGAATGAACGGCAGATTAAGACTAATCAGAGGAATATGCAACATGGTAGCGTTGAGTACTTTAATAACGGGATAAATACGTTTTGTGATAAATTGTGTAATATTTGCACAAGAGATGTTATCCCTATCAAGTGACTAGTGCCTCATCTCCATCTTGCATGAGAGTTAAACGAAAATAAGGAAGAATTGATACTGTATTACGGATGTAACAATCATGTATGTAAAAATAGCGCGTCCGTACTTCGTTCTAATGCATATTGGAAGAGTATGGAACCTGGGACTATATCTGACGTTATACTACGATTGTCGCAAACTGAAAAACGCCTTCTTTCTAGAATAATAAAATTTTAACAGCGTATTTGGACAATATAGGTTTCGTAGTCAAGCAGTATTTTTTACCCAATATCTTTTAGAGGTAACTGAAAAACTGCCACATATGTTGCCTTGATCTGTATGTGGAATAGTGATTGTTACTGAGCATATGGAAAATTTAAATATTACTCCTGAGTTTTCAGTGTCTCACCATAATGTATTCGATGCTTTGACATGGTTGTTGGCTAATAAACCGTTGTTAAAGATATAATGCAGCAGTCCTCCAACATTTTATGAAGAAAAAAAATACAAAAATATTCAAAATTACAGTCCAATATCAATTAATTGATGGAACAAATTGATGTTAATAATATAATACACTCGGACATGCCAAAGGAACTAGAAAGTCTTGTTAAGGTTTTCACGTTGACGTGGCTAAGGGACTTGTGAATGGAACAATAGGTCACATTACTAAAATTATATGGCCATATTAAAGACGTGCTTAACTATACGATAGCGATATACCATCGGTTCGGGTAGACTTTGGTACAGACGGCATTCACAGCATACAGCCCAAATCAGTTCAGTTCATGCTGTTATTTATCTTAGTTCCAAATTGTTTGTTGCAGGTCAAACTCATGTGGCTTTAAGCCGAAAGCGGTCTTTAGCCGGTCTTTAATTCCAAGAATTTGACTGCTCCATGTTGACCTTGAAGAAACCTTGTAATATTGACGCATTATATGTAATGCATAGAATGAGAAATGTTACAAACAACTAACTAGATAAACCAAACATAACTTAAAGATATGCATAGTTATTAAAAATATAAAATGAAGTTTTTAGTTATTTTTATTAACAAGTAATAAAAGCTTTTTTTAAAAAAAAATTATTTTAATTTTATTATTGATATATTTTTTTCTACTTCAGTTGACCGCACCCAAGTTATTTACACTCGAACAATTCATCGCGTAGACCTATTTTTTATACATTTAGTACTCAGATGTTTATTTGTTAAAAAAAGTTCAGTTCTTAGAATTTTGACATTTCTAAGATTACTTAAAAGACAACAAACATTTTTTTAAATTTTCACTTTTTATTTCTTTAAACTTGACATATGTTTCGCCAAGTCTGGCTTCATCAGAAATTGGAATTACAATGAATGCTAAATTTATATTACATACAAAGGAACTACAGGTAAGGTAATAAAATGATTAAAAGGTTTTAATTCTGGGGAATTTCGGAAGAAGTGGGCTGGATATAGGTCAGTTAAATTATACATTTATGAAATTGTTCATGTTAATAATATAATATAATATTATTTAGAGATGGATTTTAAGATTAAGTAATGGAGATACACGACTACTTAAACCAACTACACCACAACATAAAATTCACACTTGAAACAGAAACAGATAACACACTAAATTTCCTAGACCTAACAATTAAAAGGCAAGACACCAAACATACATTCTCCATATATCATAAACCATCACACTCTGACCTTACCATCCACACTAGTTCACACCACCCCATACAACATAAACTTGCTGCATATCACTGTATGTTACACAGACTCGTGACAATACCACTTAACAAAACCGACTTTGATAAGGAACTTGAAAGAATCAAACTCATGGCAGTCAACAATGGCTACACCACTCAACTTATTGACAACTTATTAAACAGAAAATTAAAGAAAATTGCTATTAAAGAAGTCTATCCCACTGACCCCAATCCCATACCTAAATTATACAGTACTCTCACGTTCAATGGAACCCCCTCACAAAAAATCTCCCAATTTTTACAGAAAAGGAACATAAATACAGCCTTCGTAACAAACCACAATTTATCTAGACATATAAGAAACAACAAAGACAAGACTGACAAAAATTCTAACTCGGGTGTCTATAGGTTGAACTGTGGTCACACTGGAAGATCTTTCAATTCAAGATGGCGTGAACACACTAGAGCTTTCGAAAATCAACAACAAAAACAAATCCATATTTGCGGAGCACTTATTGAAAGAAAACCATGTACCTCAAAATGCACTTGACATTTTAGATTTACAAAACAAAAGTAAAGAATTATATCTGCTTGAATCACTAGAAATTAATAAAAACAAAAATTCTTGTAATCTATTAAACGACCAAACTGATACCAATTCATCTCCATTACTTAATCTTAAAATCCATCTCTAAATAATATTATATTTATTATTAACATCTATTGTGAACAATTTCATAAATGTATAATTTAACTGACCTATATCCAGCCCACTTCTTCCGAAATTCCCCACAATTAAAACCTTTTACTCATTTTATTACCTTACCTGTAGTTCGTTTGTATATAATATAAATTTAGCATTCATTGTATTTCCAATTTCTGATGAAAGCCAGACTTGGCGAAACATATGTCAAATTTAAAGAAATAAAAAGTGAAAATTTAAACAAGTGTTTGTTGTTTTTTAAGTAATCTTAAAAATGAATTTTCATCAAGTGAAGACTGAAACAATCATCCACTTGACATTTCTGTTGCAAACTTTCTGTTCGAAAACAAAAGTTTATTTTTGAAAGGGTTAAATAACCTGGAGTACCTACCTAAAGGCGGCTGTACAGAGGCGCACTTTGGCTATTGGTTTAGCCAACTGCGTAACCTGGCATTAACATGAAAACTTTTAGTCAATGAACCCACAAAACGTTCATTTGAGAGCGTAACTGAGCAACAATTTCAAAAATTTAGAAAACAATGCATGTTAGCCGTGAAACACTGATGGGAAATGCGTAGTGAAATTAATTAGTTGTACGAGTTAGTTGCACCTGTGAGTTGTAATAGAGAGTTTAAATAGCATCGTTTATAAAGCATTTGTGAACGTAAAACTTTGCAAGTTTTAATGTGGTTAAAAGTCGTGGAACCTCAATTAAAGAGAGTAGTTGAGTTTACTTTTTGGAGGGGTTAAATAACCTCGAGTACCTAAAAACGGCTGCGCAGAGGCGCACTCTGGCTATTGGTTTAGCTTACAGCGTAACCTGGCATTGACATCAAAACTTTTAGGCAGTGAACCCATAGAACATTCATTTGACAGCATATCCGAGCAAAATGTCAAAATTTTAATCTGGGAACCGAAGCACCTTAGCCGTGAACCCCGATGGAAAATGCGTATTGAAATTAGTTAGTTAGTTGTAAGAGTTAGTTGCAATTGTGAGTTGTAATAGAGAGTTTGAGAGAGGTTTATAAAGCATTTGTGAATGTAAAACGTTGCAAGTGTTTATTGTGGTAAAAAGTCGTGAAACCTCAATGAAAGAGAGTGGTTGAGTTGTAGTTTTAATTAGCTAAAGTTTGGTTTCGAAACAATCTTCGTAAAGCATTTATGAATGTAGAACTTTGTTAGAATATGTCATAATGAAAATGGCGTCAGCCGCCATTGAAATTAAAAATTAGTGAAACAACGAGTAATTTTGCAAGACTCAAACGAACACAATATATATGTTAAAAACTTGTGATTATTTAAGTTGAATAAATTGTCTTATTATTTAAAATTTATTACTGAATGTACCGGCAATTGCAAAGGTAAAAACGGAAATTAAACCCTATAGTATGCATGGTACAAAAGGTCCGGATTTAAATCCTACAAAACGATACCTCTCTTAAACGTTCATTTTAGGAGATGGATCAGCAAACAGTAGGTAACATTTCGTAAACACTTTCAATAAATTCATTTTTTAAATTAATTATCACTTATTTTTATAATGCAATTTAAATTTAATGTCCACAGGTGTTTGCGTAGACTGTCAAGTCAATAATTACACCAATAAGAAGGCTTAAATGTTATTAGATTCTGAAGTAATAACTCATGATAGGAATTCAAAATTACAATTTATATACAATAATATTACTAAATATGGCCATAATTTAACAAAGTCTTAAAATGATAGTATACTACACAATACAGAACAAATTAATAAGCAATAATATATGAACAGTTTAAACACCCGTCAGACTACATTTCTATATTTCGAACTTCCCTCTTAATACAAATACGGGCATTCTTTGTGGCATTTTTCACAAATGGGGGACTAATATAAGCATAACCCTCCTGGGTGGTTGCATCCAAATGTTGAATGAATGATTCTGAATGGTCCCTGCTTATAAACTAGTTTTCCAAATTACATTTCTGTATGTCGACTTTCTCTCTTATAATAATAATAGTTCTTCTAATGACATCCTATGTAGCATTGTTTACAAATAAAAAATAATATTAGCATAACACCCTGGATGGTGCCATCCAAATGTTGGATGTTTCTAAATGGTCTCTGCTTATAAACTAATTTACCAAATGGTGCCATATATCTTCAACTCTCACTAGTTCATTGAGACATTGCTTTACTTGTATCATTTGATGTATTGGCACGTCATCAAGTTGATACCTTAAATTTCGACGAATGTTCAAGGGCAAATTATAAAGAGCTTCTCATAATTCATTATTCAGCCGTTAAATTTCCCCTAAAGAAATATGGTCCTATTATTTGATTATTAAACAATTCACACAATACATTTGTCTTAAATGAATATTGACCAGAACACAGTGGAGATTTTCTTCAGACCTCGATCGACAATTTTGTGAACTTATGGTTCCGTTTGAAGTAAAAGTTGTTTTGACTGCCTATAAAATTGTCTACGGAAACTAGATATCTTCATTTGTCTTACCAGAGAGAAAATTCTAAGCGAACATCAAAATTAATTATTTTATTATAAATTTAGGCTTATAAACTCGATTTTTTTTGTTGCATTACTAATATTAGAAATGTTAGCTTGTCTCTGTTCAATAACACCTAAATAAAAACATAGTTGAATACATCGTAATTACTGGGATTATGTGATTTTTATTTCCGCACCAGTAATTTTGAATTTTGCCATAATTTTGATACAGCTGAATAATGAACATTTTTTTCAAGATACGTTTGTATAAAAATTTCAGCTACTAGTCGGTATGGAGTATAATATGTCTTTTCTACAATCTAAATATTTCTATGTAGTGCCTGAGTCATGGCCAACTTATGAATTTAATAAATAAATTATTCACCAGAAGAACAAGAAAGCCTAAACTTTATAAAAATGCAACATAAAAATTATTGAAAATGTTCCTTAATATTTTTAATTAATTTATCATATGAAAAAAATAAGATATGGGCATTTGATCGAAAAATTATCAAACTTTGCAACATATATGCTAAATAACCAAGACTTTATTCAAGAATTACTTAAAAAAATAAACATGTGAGTAAGAAACTTTGGTTTGGTTAATTTTTAACTAATGTAAAAAATGTTGTAAACAATATATGAAAATCAGGTTTCAACTAAAAATAAAAGGTTTAAGTACAATATTTCATAATTCGGCCTAAAATGCCATTTTTTGAAAAAAAGTCAGTTTTGACAACTATGAAAAGTAGCTCGCTGAGAGTTGTCGGCCTACTCGGCTTCATTTTTGTTTACATTCTAAGCACAGACATGTGATTAACTCAAATGTTAGGTAGGTCTATTAGGTAATAAAACAGGTTCCCATATGGTGCAGACTTTATCGTCATACTATATATACAGTGCTTTCATTTCACTCAAAATAACTTTTAAAATATCTGTAAAAGTAAAAAACAAAAAAACACGATAATTTATATTTAAGGGGGGGGGGTTAACATTTTAGACGTATCGGCCACCCTGGAGTTCCAGCCCCTTCACTCCTAAAAGTTTAAATACAAAGGGCTATCATGTGATACCTCTTTTTATAGATCTCTTTTTTTGGCATTGTAATTAAAAATTGCATGAGTATAAATAGGGAGATAAACAAGTGAGAAAAAATCCTTAAACGCGTTTGCAAAAGACATTTGTGACTGTAAATGTAAACAACTTATTACTAGTAGTGGTTTCGTTGTATACTGACCCTCAAATTTCGACAATGGTTTATTCTTTACAAATAAGAATTGAAATAATATTTATTTATGGGCATCAGTATGTGTTGGATCTAGTTCATAAATTTCAAGAAATTGGAAGTGTGTGCTATAAAATTGTTAACAATCGTAGAGTTTTAACTGAAACTGCACAGGTTGGGATTTTAGGTCATTTTGCCATGGATCTCCAAACTCAATATCAAATGTCTCCAGGTAAACAGATATTTCCGTCGACTCTGTACATAAAACGTTACGCTTATATAAATGCTTTCCCTACAAAATATGGCTTTTACAACAGCTTGCTGAGGATGATTATGCCAACGATTAGAATTCTGAGAATTAATGACTCAAAGGGTAAATACAGACTCTAATTTTGATAAAAGTTTTCGTTTTTCTGGCGAAGCAGGATTTTTTTAAAATTTACTTGTCAATAAACATAACTGTTTATACTGGGACAATCCCAATCCACAAATTTTTCGGGAAGAGCACAACCAACATCCTCAGAAAATCAACGTATGGGCCGGAATTCTTGGAAATAAAATTACCGGTCGCCTTATAATCCCCTTATAACCGAATCATAAGAAGAAAACCCATTTTTTTAACAGGACGGCGCACCTCCACATTATGCCTTGCTTGTACGAAATTGGCTTAATGAGACGTATGGGCCGGAATTCTTGGAAATAAAATTACTGGTCGCCTTTATTCATGGAATAAAATTTAATTGGGGAGTTGTATTTGGTCATATTAGAAAATGTGATAAATCCCCTTATAAACGAATCATAAGAAGAAAACCCATTTTTTCAACAGGACGGAGCACCTCCACATTATCCCTTGCCTGTACGAAATTGGCTTAATGAGACATTTTCAGATAAATGGATTTGAAGAAGGGGCGCTATAGAATGACCAGCAAGATCACCCTACCTAACGCCTCTTGACTTTTGTGAATGTCTAAAAACTATATTGTGTGAAACCACGCGATATTCCTGAACTTAGACGTAGAACAGTGGAAGAGTGTGAGCGGATTACACCAGAGACGTTTCAAAAAGTGCTGGACGACTTCAAGTTGCGACTTTACCATTGTCTTACCAACAATGGCGGACAGTTTGAACATCTAATTTATCTACAAGGTAATTCTAACGGTAACACGATATTAATAATGTACATACAATGTAAATAATAATTATTTTAATATGAACGTTTAAAATGGCATTACTTTGTAAAAATAATCTTATTTTAAAAAAATGATGTGTGAAAAGATTGGCAAAAAAGAGACCTTTAAAAAGAGGTATGACGTGATACCGCTTTGTATTTAAACTTTTAGAAGTGTTATCAGTGTGTCACTGCAGGGTGACTGATACGTGTAAATGAGCCCCCTGTAAATATAAATTAATATGTTGTTTTTGTCTTTTTCACTTAAAGATTTTTAAAAAGTTATTTTGGGTGGTTAGTTTTGAAATGAAAGCTCTATATATTTTTTCCACTTTTTTATTTGGATTTACGACCAACAGATTGTTTTTCTCAGTTATTCCATCATATAAACATGTTGATTGACAAAGTTGTATTTAAAAGGTCGGACGTGCCAGTTTTTACTCAAATTTAAACAATCATTATAAATATTAGCATTATATAAGATGAGCTCCATGATACCAAATTATGGTTTTGTTAACCAATTAGAAATAACTTAAAATTGACTTCCAAGATTGTATTTCGTCGATAGCCAGATACAGTTGAAACTAATAAAAGCGTGTAAAAAATAAATAACACAGAGACAAGAAACAAATATTCAATTGTAGCTTGAAGCTGTCGACCCACATTTGAGTTAAAAAATATTAAAACTGTGGACTTAAGAAACTATTACAGTTTTGTGCGTGCGGAATATGAGTCTCATTAATGAAATATAGAAAAAGTAATAAAACTGTTTAACAAGTAGTTCATTCCGTCTGTTATGATGAACGAACAAGAAATTCTGGATATCGCGTTAGTCAATAAAATTCAGTATATATTACAGTTTACCATTCGCGTTATTGTGCAGAACACCATTTTGTCTTTAAAATTTCTAAGTATATTGTCAGCATTTCCCAGTCAGTGATTAGTATTTCCAATATTTTATTAGGGGGAAAATTAACATAGTTAGTTATAATTAAATTAGTCAGCTTATGAATTAACTCACAATAAAAAAGAATGTACTTTTTATTTATATAAATGAAAACAGAGTATTCCACACAATCTTTTTTTCTTCACTTGAGAATATGAGACCCGCCACAGGTCTTAATTTTTAATAAAAAATGCACAAGAAAACATAAATACGGAAAAATAAATTTTATTGCAAATTAAAGTTATTAAGATAATATTATATCAAAAAGGGGGGTCTTATATAAACACATAGAAATTACTGAGCAAACTGAAAATGTGTTTGGGTTTTAATAACAAGAAATCAATGAAAATAAAATATGATATATCTGTGTATTTTTTTTCTATCCTTAATGCAGAAATTCATTTATATTAGTTCACATAGGAAAATTAGTGGCAGATATCAATAAACATACATAAACGTCTATTGAACAAACATATCGTCTTAGTTCCCAAGTTTTTATTGAGGGCGTGCTATATAAACCAAGACAATTCTATGTAAACATTTAAAAATCTCCAAACAAGCTAAAATTCTTTTTGTCTAGTTTATAATAACAAAGATAACTAAGTTGCCTTGATCTGTTTAGGAAATTATGAAAATATTAAATTGAAGATTAATTGTATAATACAAAAGTAATAATTATGGCAAAGATTACAAAGTTTATGTAATATTTCAGTGTAAAAAATAGAATTTTCATTTTCGAATAAATCGCAGCTTTATTAATAGAATGAAATAAATATAGTAGTTATAATATTTATATTTCTAAGAACAGATTTTATTTCCATTTTTATGAAAACACCAAAAAATATTTAGATATAAATATAAAGAACACGATTATTTAATTGGGATTTCGTCAGCTACTTCATTTGTCTATTTCATATAAATAGTAATATAACTTAAATGTAATTATCTAGTAACATCATTATCATACTCAGCTATATTTTACCAGCATTTCAGGGGGTACCCTCCCTAAAGTATTCGTTTCTCATTTTTTCAAGCAATTCAGTTTTTCGTTTGTTGGTAATTTTTTTGATATCAGAGTACAATCTAATATTCAGACATTTTCTTAATTTTCTTTAAGCTCTGTTGAGTAATCAACACCACAATACACGAAATTACTGTATATTACCAAACGTTTGGGGTCTAGGTCAGACCCTGTTGTCAAATTATGAAAAAACTATTTAAAACTACAATGTTTGACAATATTATACGACTTATGACGTAACTAAAAGAATTTAATTTGAGAATATACAGGGTAGCACCAAAACTTCTAAAGGAATTTGCATTAATCCAATATTTTGTGCAACCCGAAATGTTGGTTTGTAGACCCGAGGTCGGCGGCAGGCGCTAACGGAAATTCATGGAATTTCATCGACACTTCGAGAACACATGAAAAAAAATTCCCAACGGCCCTCTGATCTTCTGGAGTATTCTGAGGAGAAATCTATAAAGCGAAGAGCTAGCGAAACGATCCATTCAGTATTTGACTGACGTATAGTAAATATCAGGTATTCAAGGTAAATTGTAAATAATTCTGAGAATATAAATTAAAGTAATGCTAATAAATTATAGTGAGTTGGACTGTGTTTAAAAAAAAACAACACTGAAACCGAGTGTGAAAATAAAAACGTTACAATAATAAAGTTCATTTCAAATTGAAAGAATTTGAAAAGGGTGATCTTCAGAACTTTATGTGGCGTTCCTTGGCGCAGACTTTGTTATAAATGCAAATTTTGTTGATTCAGTGATCATCATAAGCGAAACCTTAGGAAAAACCTTATGAACAACAAGGACATGACCATTAGCAATTTCCTCCGTCATCAGAGTAACTATACCATACATACAGGGTCTCTCAGAAAGACTAAAATCAGTTATATTAAAAACAAAAACAAAAAACACCCAACTCAAAATACAAAATATTGCATTTATAAAATTCTATGTTGGAAAAACCTCTAGACCTCTAAATGTTCAAATAAACGAACACAAAAATTACATTAAAATTAAAAAACGACAGTTTGAAAAAATCCAAAAATTTTTAACATACTTGGGACCTTGGTAATAAAATATAATTCAGTTTTATTACATAAAGAAGCACACAACGCGAAACAAAAACTAAGAGTCTGGTCTAATTTGGTTAAATGAAAACAATTCTATTGCTACTAACTCCGTAGATTTCAATCGTTCCTGGTTGCCGATGATTGAGGCAGAAAATGTTAATGGTTCAAGTCCTTGTGAACAACGGGATAGTTCATAAGGTTTTTCCTATGTTTTCCCTTATGATTTTAAAGGGATCACTGTTCCAACAAAATTTAATGGCATTTTTGACGAATGTACTCTCTTATAATAAGTCACACCTAGAAGCGCCACATAAAATCTGAAGATTACCCTTTGCAAATTCTTCCAATTGTAATTTTAAATTTTAGAGTTCTCCCTACTGTTGTGAAAATGGAATCGAAGGCAAAATTTACAGATTGGTTATTAATATTTTTTAACTCATTTTCTAACGAAATCATGACATGGTTATCCTAGATAAGAGTAAGCGGTTTAAACAACTAAATAAATATAATATCCAAGTTTAGGGCTCAAAACATGTATTTTTTATTGTTGTTGTGAACGAGAATGCCCTCCTAAATGCGAATTTTTGGACTAGTCTGTTGAATGTTTTTGGTATACATCCATAAGTTCCAAGTTTTTCAGAAGCACTATACTATATTTACGTGACATTATTTTGCATTAGATGGGTTATATGACATTATTTTAAATTATATCACACTCTAAAACAGTATTTATGGCGATATGTTTTTTTTGTAACATTACCATTAGTTTCACATTATTAAATTAATTATACATAAATTCCAAATGAGTAATCGGTTTTACTGTCAATTACCTTATTTCCTGTAAAGTGATACGTTAATCAAATAAAAATAGAAATACCAAATGAGTGAAACAAGTACATTCTCGATACCGAATTTGCTAAACGGTATGAAACTCGTTAATTTGCGGTTTTTCTGCCAAATCGTATGTCATTTTCATGTATGTGACCCAATTGTGATATCTTGTTTGCCAAGCCCACAATATGCAGTTCTACATTCATTGAGTTGGATGCTTATTTTTATTACGATTATGTTTATACTTGAACTGTTGTGATAACTAACAAATTAGTGAAGCATTTGCTTCTCATTTCTGTTAAGTAACCAAGGTATCTAAAATCATTACAATTTTTGATTTTAACTTTAGTTTAATTTTTTATGTGTTATACTATAGAACCAAATAAGCTATATTACTTTGTTTATGTGGTCATTCATGTTAAGTTTTCGCCGGTATTAAGAATATCATACGGTTTCCGAGTATTTTGGGGCATTATTAGAAAAATTACTCCCTCCTGAGGTTGTTGATAAAATATCAATGAATATAATTTAATAACTGCATAAAAAATAAATTTAATCTCTATGGGAGAATATCTTCTAAAATCCTGACAGGATAAAAAAATGCTAAACATTTAGTGAATAGCCAGCTTATACCTACTTAGACAAGAAATTGAAGATAGCCATCAAATAACTAGGATTGAAAAACTAAGTGACTTTAACGCAGAGGTACCGAGCTAACAACAAATAAACTGCTCTAAATTCACACAAACAGGCCAGATTGGATCTGACATTGAAAATATAATGCATCTTGGGTAAACAATTTAGGTACGCTATTGCTTTCTCTACATATTAAGTGATGAAACAGTATTATCAGATTTATATGAACATTGAAATAATTAGACAAGACGTGTCACCACGTTTAAAGCAACTCTAAACCGCATAAGAGGAGTCAACGCATAAGGAAAAACATGGCCTTAAACCAACTTCCAGACATATAACTTGCACCTATTGATTGATTTCTACTACTCATCATTACTCAGATTTGCGAACTGCGATGACTTAGACTAGAATATCTGGTTGTTGTATGCATACTACAATAATTAATAACGAAAATCATTTTGTTGATCAGGGTTTTATATAATCAAAACTCAACTAAATATAGTAGTCTTTGTGAATCCTTTCAGATCCTTATTGAGGTAGTGTTGACTTACTTTCACGGCTTGTTAAGCCATTAGATTTCAAAGGTATTTAATTGACTGCTCTTAACGCTTAAATTATTATAAAAAGGCCTAACCATCGACATAACTAACAAATTTACAATACGCTAGTAAAGTATCTTTGACAATAGGCATTTGCGCCATCTCGTGTTTTATTTGTGGAACGCTGGTTCTATCAAGACCGTAATTTATGTTTGCTGTGTTATAGATTAAATTTTAGTTATCCCATAAAATGGAAAGGAAAACACCAACCCGAAAGTGCGGTGTAGTTGATTTTGAAAATACATTAAGGAAAAATCAAAAATTATAATTCTGCCGTTTTCCTGAATATCTATAGCAATCGGAGCGAAAGGAAAAAATGGATTACAGCAGTTTGTCGTCAAGGGCAATTAAATTAAATTTCCACGTTTTTAGTCATTACTAAATACATAAAATTAATCACAATTCTTGTTCTCTTAACAAAAATAAGATTCAATGACTCTTGTAATCAGAAAAGTTAATCATGTAAATACTTTTCTTTCCAAAATAAATTGAAATTAAAGGTTAATATAATTTTTAATTTTTTAATTAATATTTTCTTTTAGGAATAAAGAAAAAAGTAACATTTTAGTTACAGGAGGGGGGATGAAATGACATGGCAACCAGGAACATATTCAAGAATCTGCTGTGCTCTTTTCGATGGAGCAGAAAAATCAAATAATGTAGATACATAAAATTTTATAATTCAACTATCTTTCCTGTAATATCTCAATTATAATATATATATATATATATATATATATATATATATATATATATATATAAATAACACTTTTTATTATCAATATTTTTATTTTTTTATGAGTGCTTCTTTATTATTAGTTATTACAAAAGCTATAATAATATATAATCAATATTCATTTCTTTGTGAATTAACATGTATATTTGCATGTGTTGTTGCTTTATTATCCTTGTTCCAACTTAAAAAAAATTTATCTTGATCCAATAAAACTTCATCGTCAGCGAAATCTACCAATAAATTATATATAATGAATAAATTTAATGTGTTTTTTCTTATATATATTTACTTACTATTGCTAATCTCAATTGGAGCTTCATCGACTCCTGAAGATGCAATTTTTTCTTGTCGTAGGTACTCGTAATCTTTCAGACCACAAACCAGCATGAAGATTTTGCTTTTTTATATACATATTGCAGGAAATATAGTTAGATTGTAACTTTTGTGATGTGCATTGTTTACTTTTTTCCCAAGCATTTTGACCACAGCAAATCATTGAATTTGTTTCTGGTTGAGATGGATTGCCCCACTGCTGTCATTAAAAAATCTCAGTTTTGTTAATAGAACAACAATTATGATTAATTTTATACATACAGTAATGATTAACAACGTGGAAATCAAATTTATTTACGCATGATGTCGAACTGCTGCAATTCATTTTTTCTTCATCTCTAATTGAAATGGAAATCCATGAAAGTGGTATAATTGTAATTTTGGGTTTTTTCTTGGTGTATTTTCGCAATCTACTACACCGCACTTTTGGTTTGATGTTTTTCTTTCCATTTTATGGGATAACTAAATTTTAATCTATAACACAGCCAACATAAATTACGGCCTTGACAGAACCAGCGTATATCTCCTGCAAATTGATAAGAATTAGATTTAAATGTTTTCTTGGAATATTTGATTTTTTGAGGCTGACGCAACTGATCGCAGGTTCCGTCTAGTCTTGTGTTCAACAGCCTGAAAATTTTATCATTATGACCCGAAGATCTGGAAACTATTAAAATGGAACCGAAGTCCAATTCTATTACGCCGTGCACATAGTACTTAAACGCAGATTTAGGCTGCATTAAATTATTAAATTTGATCTATATAGAAGTGTCTTCGACACTCAATCAGCAACACAGATTCAACGGAAATGGTTTTAACTGTACCATTTTTTCATACGCTGTTGAAGATGGAATTCCCGCAGCTACTTCTAGCAGACTTGCCCCCCAATTGCTATACAGTAAAAGATTTAGGGTGTACTCATTGCGTTCATTAGTCCCAATTATTGTAATTTCTCTTACTATTTATATGATACAATCTTTTCGAGATCGTTCAAAAGCTACACAATATAATGTTTCTAGTCGAGAACCTTCAACAGTTCAGAATTTCCTGACTAAACTATAAAAACCATTAAATAAACAAGAGCAACAAAAAAGGTTTTCCAGAAAGTACGGTGATGATAAATGATAAATAATTTGGTCAAGTGCGAGTTGGACTCGCATACTTAGGGTTCCGTACCACCTTCAAGATTCTAATATTCCAGTTTCAGACAAGCAGGGAATGAGTGCATTTTCTTATATTTACATTATATCTTTTAAAGAAATCTTTTTAAATTTATAAAAAATATAGACTTTGATTTTCCACACATAGACTTTTTATTTTATCTGCTTCAGGATTCGCTTGATTTTTATCAGAATACAAATGTATTTAATTTTCTAATTTGGCCCCCAAAAAATAACATAGAGTTTTATTTTACTAATAAACTTTCAGAGAAGTCGGTTATAATCTACTGTCTGGGTTTTGAGGTTCTGTAGATTGGAAGATAAAGGGCAAAATAAATCAAGTTTTAAACTATAAATTATTAAATCTGTTATTCAAATTATTAACAAATACAAATAAAATATATTTTTCAAAATTTAAATAGTGTAGTTTCTAAAGTGGGAATTAAGTCGATGTTTAATATTTTTGTTAATATCTTTTAAACAAATGATTTAAAAATATGATATATTTGTAATTCACATAATGAGCCTTTTATCTGACATATTACATGATGCTTTTGAAAATTGAATCTTTATTTTCCATTTAATTGTATAATTAGTCCCTAAAATTACTATAGGGGTTTTCTAATAATTTATTTTCAGTTTTGGTCCCCAAATAATAGAATTAGGGATTTTTTCATATTTTTCCAATAAACAAAAAAAATTAGGTCTTATAGTTTGGGGAATAACGGGGGAATGGGTAATTTTGTTAAAATATTTTTTTAATATATTTTAAAATATTCACTTTAAAAAAATTAAAAAAATATATTTGTATTCGTCATAATGAGCCCTGTGATTTGATATATTACATGACCCGTTAGAAACAATTATATTTTTTTATTTTCCATTTAATTCTATAATTTGCCCCCAAAATGAATATTAGGGGTTTCTCCTTATTTTTCCAGTAAAGTTCAGGTGAGAAGCTATACTTCCATTTTTTTTAAATTTTCCAGCTTATGGTTTCGGTGATAAGGGGGGAGGAATGGGTAATTTTTTTTTATATTTTTGTTAATATCTTTTAATTAATTTATTTTAAAAATCTGAAAAAAATATATTTGTTTTCGTTGTAATGAGCCCTTTCATTTGATATATAATATGATGGGTTAGAAACAATTTTAATTTTATATTTTCCATTTAATTCTGTAATTTGTCCCCCAAAATTCAAAGTAGAGGTTTCTCCTTATTTTCCAGTAAACTTCAGGTCAGAACCTATACCTCTATTTTTTTTGAAAACTTTACGTTTTATAGTTTCGGAGATAAGGGGGGGGGAATTGGTAAATTTTGGTATATTTTCGTTAATATCTTTTTAAATATATATTTTTTTAAATATGAAAAAATATATTTGTGTTCCTCAGAATGATACCTTTCATTTGATATATTACATGATGCGTTTGAAATTTGTTTTATTTTTAAATTTTTATTTAATTTTATAATTTGCCCCCCAAAATTAATATTATTCCTATTTTTTTCAAAATTTTAGGCTCAGTAGTTTCGGAGATCAGGGGGGGGCGGTCGATTTTTTAGTTTTTCCCCCCAGAAGTACCCCTAAAATCAAAATTTCTTCATTTACGATATGTACTCCTAATCGGGTCACCAAACTATATATTGATGCCAAATTTCAACCTCTTCCGTCCAGTAGTTTAGGAGAAAATTGCTGTGATGTGACAGGGGCAGAAATCCGGAGTGATATTATAAGGGTATCCGTATATTGTATATACGGAACCCTAAAATGAATTCGAATCCATTCCGGGATTGGAAATTATAAAAGATTAACGTACCAGAATAGAGAGAGATCATCTGTGAGTATTAGTTATCGTTGTTGATATTTAACGAAGTATTGTGAACTATTTTCGTTGAATACATACATTTATAGGGAGTGTAAAAATTCTGTAATTAAAATCCACGACCTTTGTAACAATATAATAGCTGAAGAATTAACACTCTTACAGAAGTAAATGTGAAAAAGATCTAAGCAACCATAACTGATATAATGATGTACTAGGGTGCTCTGTTGGTATTTAAATATTGGTTTTTATATAACTAGGGTCCCGTTGAATTTACATTCAAACATAAAACTCATGTTTTATGTGAATTGTTTCACAACTGAACCCCAATATCCCAAAGTCATATTGCGCAATTTTTTTAAGCTTCCCTTTCTTTTTGTCAGTCCTAATTTTCCAACAAAACAAAATTTCGCAATGTATTTAACGTAATGTATCCTCTCCACAGACATGCGAAAGAAATGAAAAGGCTTAATTAGTTATTCATGAGATACGGAGACGTGCAGTGAGTACGAAAATTCGAAACACACACTTTGTGTGACTCTTATTCGGGCCGAGGCTAACACCTATAAGTTGTTAAGCAATTCTTATTGAACTTAATTCTTGTATGTACACTGCCGGTGAGTCGACAGTGGGCCATAAAGTTCTATAAATGCCACAGAAATATTAAGAGAAATGAGATTATGTTCTTTTTTGTTAGAAAAATATTTTTCTAGAGTTTGTGTTAAAAAGGGCGAGAATAAGACAATTAAACCTGTGGCACTCTGATGTAAATATTTTCATAATTACGAGCTAATAAAATGGTGTAGTTTATTATTTTATTTTGGTACTTTTTCTTCCTTTTTAAAACTTGCCACAAACGCCAATAAACTTTTGTGGGAACTGGTTTCGTCCCCTGATCTAAACACTAGTGTTATAGTTGAATAGAATTTTTGCACTTGTGGAATAATTACGTTGAATTGGATAAGGATATAAAAAATATTCACAACAATATGTGAAATTCAATATATTAGTCAACAAAAGACTCTTATTAAAAAACAATTAAATTAAAATAATCCAATAAAAGAAACACATAATGCTCTCTTAACAATTAAATATGTAGCATCCATTCCCTTAAACTTGCCCCTGAATGAACTTAAGCAAATATTTAATTATTTAACGAAATATATTAGTTTATATTACATTGGGTGAGGTATGGTCTGGGAGTAAAGGGCATCACTGTTTAGAAACAATTAATACGTGGTTGACAGGCAGGGGCGGATACAGAGTCCTGTTTGTCTTCTAAACGTTGTTTGTGGCATATTCTTGATAACTTATATGTTTCTTTGGGGAATAACACCACAATAGAAATAAAACTACGTATATTGCAGGAATACCAAACGTTTCAAAGTCTATTCTGATTTCGTTGTCAATGGCTTTATATTTATTGATGTGATTGCAAAATGAAAATTTGATTTGACATTTAAAATTGACTTTAGAAAATTTGTTGTTTTTAGATATACAGGTAGCACAAAAAATTCTAAAGATCATGAATTATAGTTAATCAGCTTTCAAATTAGAAGAATTTGAAAGAGTTGTCTTTAGAATTTATATGTGGCGTTCCTAGGTACGACTTTGTTATAAGATAGCGCATTCGCCAAAAATGCGATCAAAGAATTCTGTTGTTTCAGTGATCCCATTAACGTCATAAGGGAAAACCTAGGAAAAAACCTTATGAACTATCTCGATATTGGGTTGTTCAAAAGGAGGTTACCATTAATAATTTCTTCCTTAATTGTCGGTAACCAGATACGATTAAATTCAAAAGAATTAAGGCAGACTCTTTTATTTTTCGTTTTGTGTTATGTTGTTCTTTGTGAAGTATAGTTGAATTGTCAAATTGTATTTTATGGCCTAGGTCCCAAGCATGTTCACAAATTTTTGATTTTTCAAATTGTCGTTTCGTTATGTAATTCTTGTGTTCATTTATTCGTACGTTTAATGGTCTCGATGTTTCTCCAATATAAAATTTATTGCATTCGCAAGGAATCTTATATATGCAGTTTTTTGAGTTCTGGGTTTTGTTTGTTGGTTTTGTTTTCGATATTAAAGATTTAAGTGTATTTCTTGTTTGGAATGTTGTTTTAACATTAAATCTGTTGCCCACTCTTTTCAATCTTTCTGACAGACCCTGTATATATGGCATAGTTGTAACTGTAATGTTGTTGTCTTGAGTAGTAGTAGTGTTAAGAGAAGTTCTGGGTTGATTCGGAATGTTTGTTTTCTGTTCAAGTCTGTTTAATTCTTTGTTGATAAATTTTGTGGGGTAATTGTTTCCAGTGAGAACATTCTTTATAATTATTTTTCTTTGTTGAATTTATTATCATCAGAACAGTTGGTCTTTGCTCTATCATATAATGACTTAATGACACCTTTCTTTACTGTATTCGGATGATTTGAATTGAAATTTAGGTATCTGTTTGTATGAGTTGGTTTTCTATAAACTTCTGTTTCGAATGAAGATTCTGTTTTTGTTATTAATATGTCTAAAAAAGATAGTTTGTTATTTTCTTCAATTTCTAGGTTAAATTTGATAGTTGGCTCTTTATTATTTATATCATTTAATAATTTATCTAGTTCTTCAAGATTGTGTTCACAAATTACGAAAATGTCGTCAACGTAACGCCACCAAATTAAAGGTTTATTTTCTTTTGATAAAATTACTTGTTGTTCAAAGTTTTCCATAAATATGTTACTTAATGCTGGTGAGAGACAAGAACCCATGGCCATGCCAAAATCCTGTTGGTAAAAGTCATCGTTTAATTGAAAGTATGTAGTTTTGGTACAATATGTTAGTAGTTCCATAATTGTATCAATTGATAACTGAGTTCGTTGATTTAATGAAAAGTCCCGTTCTAGTAGTTGTTTTACTATTGGAAGTGTTTTGGAAACAGGAACATTGTTATAAAGATTTACTTTAATTGATACAATAATGGAACTACTAACATATTGTACCAAAACTACATACTTTCAATTAAACGATGACTTTTACCAACAGGATTTTGGCATGGCCATGGGTTCTTGTCTCTCACCAGCATTAAGTAACATATTTATGGAAAACTTTGAACAACAAGTAATTTTATCAAAAGAAAATAAACCTTTAATTTGGTGGCGTTACGTTGA
The DNA here is from genome assembly GCA_034190945.1 of Octodonta nipae. Taxonomy (NCBI): domain Eukaryota; kingdom Metazoa; phylum Arthropoda; class Insecta; order Coleoptera; family Chrysomelidae; genus Octodonta; species Octodonta nipae. The sequence continues at coordinate 120,612,749 of CM067216.1, forward strand.
CGACATTTTCGTAATTTGTGAACACAATCTTGAAGAACTAGATAAATTATTAAATGATATAAATAATAAAGAGCCAACTATCAAATTTAACCTAGAAATTGAAGAAAATAACAAACTATCTTTTTTAGACATATTAATAACAAAAACAGAATCTTCATTCGAAACAGAAGTTTATAGAAAACCAACTCATACAAACAGATACCTAAATTTCAATTCAAATCATCCGAATACAGTAAAGAAAGGTGTCATTAAGTCATTATATGATAGAGCAAAGACCAACTGTTCTGATGATAATAAATTCAACAAAGAAAAAATAATTATAAAGAATGTTCTCACTGGAAACAATTACCCCACAAAATTTATCAACAAAGAATTAAACAGACTTGAACAGAAAACAAACATTCCGAATCAACCCAGAACTTCTCTTAACACTACTACTACTCAAGACAACAACATTACAGTTACAACTATGCCATATATACAGGGTCTGTCAGAAAGATTGAAAAGAGTGGGCAACAGATTTAATGTTAAAACAACATTCCAAACAAGAAATACACTTAAATCTTTAATATCGAAAATAAAACCAACAAACAAAACCCAGAACTCAAAAAACTGCATATATAAGATTCCTTGCGAATGCAATAAATTTTATATTGGAGAAACATCGAGACCATTAAACGTACGAATAAATGAACACAAGAATTACATAACGAAACGACAATTTGAAAAATCAAAAATTTGTGAACATGCTTGGGACCTAGGCCATAAAATACAATTTGACAATTCAACTATACTTCACAAAGAACAACATAACACAAAACGAAAAATAAAAGAGTCTGCCTTAATTCTTTTGAATGAAGACGATTGTATCGCTTCTACTTCTGTAGAATTGAATCGTATCTGGTTACCGACAATTAAGGAAGAAATTATTAATGGTAACCTCCTTTTGAACAACCCAATATCGAGATAGTTCATAAGGTTTTTTCCTAGGTTTTCCCTTATGACGTTAATGGGATCACTGAAACAACAGAATTCTTTGATCGCATTTTTGGCGAATGCGCTATTTTATAACAAAGTCGTACCTAGGAACGCCACATATAAATTCTAAAAGACAACTCTTTCAAATTCTTCTAATTTGAAAGCTGGTTAACTATAATTCATGATCTTTAGAATTTTTTGTGCTACCTGTATATCTAAAAACAACAAATTTTCTAATGTCAATTTTAAATGTCAAATCAAATTTTCATTTTGCAATCAAATCAATAAATATAAAGCCATTGACAACGAAGTCAGAATAGACTTTGAAACGTTTGGTATTCCTGCAATATACGTAGTTTTATTTCTATTGTGGTGTTATTCCCCAAAGAAACATATAAGTTAACAGAGTCCTGTTTCAGGGGAGGCGATCAGGTACGTCAAGGGGGAGGGAGTGATCTTATACCAAATTTATCTAAGTAGGGTTTTGAAAATATATTACCTGGGTTGCTGTATTAAATTGTGTATTTTTTGCTTTAAATTCACAAAAATAACTTTACTTTAAGCTTGTGGATGTAAAAATTATTCTATTGTGTTATTCTGAATCTCTTTGAAGATCTCGGAGAAGGCGATGATCGCCCTATTGCCCCTCCCTGGATCCGTCTTTGTTGACAGTAGCATCTTGACATTCAGGTCTTTGCATGATTTTAGTGTATGTGTATGTATGGCAGTAGTAAGAAGGAATTTCTAATGGTGACGGACTCTAAAGCTAATTTGGGTCGACGTAGTGCACCCTGGGTAATTGTAAATGAAATAGCAGAATTGATGGCCAAACAATCTTCATGATTTCATGAACAATAATGCATATATTAACTGAGCTTCTGCTTATTTATAAATTATAAATTGTGATTTGTTCCTTACGCTAAAGAAACTCTAATATTGACGAATTATGAGAGAATAGCCTTTATTGAAATTGCAGAAATTCATGATGATCTGTCATGTGGAGATTCCTACTAGGAGAGAGAGGTAACAGGATGCTCTTTCTCAGAAGACTCATCACATGCCGGCAATCAATCTGATTTAAATAACCGCGATTAGGAAACTGGCTGATTCTGACACGGGATTACAACGCATAGTTGATAGACTTTACACAACATGCGAAGCATATGGAATGTCCATCAATATCAAGAAAACCAAGATAATGTCAGTATCACGGAATCAAAACATCCCTATACCTATCCTAATAAATGGGGTAATGTTAAAGAGAGTAGACCGCTTCAAATACCTGGGATGCTGGATCGACGCAAAACTAGATCCTGAAGTTGAAATAAAGGCCAGGATAGAACAGGCCCGAGGCAATTTTAACCGTCTCAGAAACATACTGTGCAAGCAGGACTTGGATAAAGATCTGCGCTGTAGACTAGCTAAATGCTACGTGTGGTCCACCTTACTGTATGGTGTTGAGGCATGGACATTAAAAATCACCTCCTTGAATAAACTGGAAGCCTTTGAGATGTGGACATACAGAAGAATATTGAAAATTCCTTATACAGCCCACGTATCAAATGAAGAAGTACTTAGAAGACTGAACAAAGAGAGAGAAATCCTTCACACTGTAAAAATAAGAAAAACATCTTATCTTGGTCACGTACTAAGGGGAGAGAAGTATTACATCCTCCAACTCATCATCAAGGGCAAGATTGAGGGAAAACGTTCAATTGGAAGAAAAAGATTGTCGTGGCTCCGAAACATAAGAGCCTGGACGGGACTGAATTTTGAAGAACTGATAAGAACGGCTGAAGATCGAGAAGCCTTCGCCATGGTGATCGCTAACCTCCGATAGGGAGATGGCACCGGAAGAAGAAGAAGGAAAATAGCAATGGTAGTACTGCTCCTCCAGCTCACCAACTGTCACATTCAAATTTTGTCTGGTGTACAAATATAGAAAACTTTAAACCAAAATACAAGTTATTATAAATGATGGTCCTATTTAAAAAAAATCGTAGTAACTAAAGTACAAATCCAAAATGAACAATCTTTGTACAAATTAACAGAAGAAGTTTCAAACTTTAGGCGGGCTATGATGGTTCCAGAAGCGACCGGTAGAGTTCGCCCGGTAATAGGCCACCATTCATTTCCCTCTCAGTGGAGCACAACGTTTTCTGCGTTCTTGAGTTCGCAAGAAGTGATTCACAAATTCTAGTGCAGCGGACATTTAGTACAAAATTCGGTATTGAACCACGCACTAGAAAACTGATTAAGAGTTACTTTATGCAATTTCAATAGACTGGAAGTATGTGTAAAGGGAGCAGCACTGGCCGACCGCTTGTGTCAGAGGATGGTGTTAGACGTAATGAAGAAAGTTTTGTTCGTAGTCCAAGTAAGTCTACCAATGGAGATAGTAGAGAACTTGAAATACCCAACCAACGATCTGGAAACTTCTCAGACCGCGTTTGCTCTACAAGCCCTACCGATTAAAACTTGTGCAAGCTCTTAAGCCTAATGATAAATGGATGCTTCTCGAATTTTGTGGTTAAGTGGAAAAGTCAACAAACATAATGTTGACATGTGGGGTTTGAATTATCCACATTTAAAATTGCAGCAGGAAGAGGCTCACCGAAGGTAAACGTGTGCCGTAACTAGTACAAAGGTTTATAGGCCATTTTTCTATGCGGAAAGAACTGTAACTGGGACAACGAACCTACATGTTGGAATAAAGACCTTTCCCTCAAGTTATGGAACTTCATTTTCGAACAAGACGGAGCTCCGCCCCATTGGCACCATGTACGAGGCTTTTTGAATGCATCCCTTCTTCAGCACTGGATAGGTCGCAGAGGAAATGAGACTTGGCTCTATACGTCGGGCCATACAGATCTCCTGATCTCATCCCATGTGGCTACTTCTTATGGAGTTCTGTTAAGGAAGTTGTTCACTTTTCACTTCTACCAATACGGACCTGTATCACCGCTGCCGTGCACTCAGAAACAGTAGATATACTTGCTCAGGTGTGGGACAATTTCAGCTACTGCATAGATGTTTGCAGTACAGCGGACGGTGGACACATTGAGCATTTGTGATGCATTGCATTGCAAAAAAAACTTTGAAACTTCCAACTTCCATTGGTATAAAAAATTTGGATTTGTACTTTAATAAACACTTATGTTTAAAAATAGGTTCATCATTTATAATATACGATACATATAATATACCCGAAAAATGATAGTTTGTATTAATAGAATTTTTTGGGAATAACTGCACAAATACTGGAAAGTGGGTATATTTAAAAAACACCAGACATTTCAGCATTTAGTGATGTATGAATGATTTTTTTTTTTTAAATAGATCCAAATAAAACTCAGACGCTATATATCTGTAAGTATCTGTTAAGACAAACTCGCAATAATAAAATGAATGAACTTACAAGAGACTCAATAAAAACCTCTAGTTTGAGTTAGAGTTAGTTATTGGGGCAAAAGAATAAGAGTTTTTAATGAAATAAACATGATTTAGCTTACCCTATTTCATTTGTATTAAACGTGTACCTAAATTATAAATCGAACAAGGAAAAAATATATAAGTAGGTGCTCCTCGTATTTTTTAAGACATTCGACCCCACTGCGTATTGGATCAATGTTCTGAATACCCAAAATGATTTTTTTTGATCGAATGTGTGTGGGGGTGTGGAATTGAGCAAAGTGTTTTGTTTGCAATAGTACTAACAGTACTCACAGCACAGGGCAGGACAATATAGGTTACTAAAATTGATTGAAGCACGGCGGATATAACATCAAATCTTAATGTTTTCATTATGTACTGAATCATCAAGGTTATTATGAAGTAAACATTGTATGAATTTCAAAATAAATATAAAATTTTTGCTCAACACAATATTTACAAGCTTTTATGAGCTAATTCTAGAGGTTGAAGGCAACAAATGTTGTTCCACTTTTCAGAATATATGTTGTTAAATTTGTATTCAAAGCTTGAGTTGTTACCTAATGAAATCGTAGCTATATGCAGCAGGCTGTAAAAATTCACCGCTGCATAGGTACTAGTGGTCCAGCTGATCGCTAATTAAATGTAAATCAGTTTAAAAATTGATAGTATCTATTATGCAAGTAACACCTTGACGAGGTGCATTTGTAAAATTTCCATGGCGAAGCAAGTACTTAAAAAAATTAATATGCACCTGTTATAGAACGTTAGGGGAAAATTGAGTAAGAAAATTCAGATTTTCAACTATTCGAGTTCAAATATATGGAAAGAAACGTTGTTCATAACATAATAAAGATATCATATAATGTGAAAGTCACGCTGTAACAGAATTTATCTAAACACGTATATTTCAGAACTGTTTTTCCTTCTTTCCCACGACTTCCTACATCACGAAAGAAATTGTGAGTTGAATTCCGATCTTTCAACGTCGACAAATACCATTCATCAATGAAAATAATAAGCATGCAGATGTGTGTAATTCCATACTATATAATTTTAATAGTACGTTAATCCTTGGCAGCCATGTTCACTAGACGGTGTAATATGTGTATACAGAGCCTTAAGGATTTTATTTCGCTAATATGCAGTAAGTTTGTCAATCTGGAACATAATCTCGTTTCAGGTCTTATGTAACATATATAAGTGTGCTCGTTTGAAGGACAAAAGTAAAAACGAAAAGGTTAGGGAACCCACCCAAGATCGTTGGAAGTTCTTATGCAAGGTGTTTATGAAATTGACTACTACTTGTTTGCAATCGGAAAATATTTCGCGAGTACAAGTGCCAAACTTATTTTTTATACGTCGCATGACATGTTATAGCAAAACAAACCTAACATTTCGCAAATATTTATGTAACAATTTTAGTTAATTTAATAAACAACTACCGGTTTGAAAAATTCAACACCTAATTGTTTTCTAAAGGTCGTATGTGGCCTCTTCTAGTTTAACGTTGAAGCTTTTTCAACATGGCAAGACACTTGAAAACATATTAAAATAACGCAAATGATTCAATTTCAATTTAATTCAGAATGACTAATAGCTTTACAATTACGCAGCTAATAAAAATGTTTGTTTTTAGATATATAGGGTAGCATTCAGTTTTTTCAGTGATCCTATTAACGTCATAAGGAGAAACGTAAAACGTTACTAACTGTCGTATTAATTTATGGGCATGCCCATACGATTAGAAGCAATACAATCGTCTTGATTTAATAGAATATAGGCAAACTCTCTTAATTTTTGTTTTGTGTTTTTCTTTGTGTAATATTGTTGAATTGTCAAATTGTATCTTACGTTCTAGGTTCCTAACACGTTCATAAATTTTTCATATAGTGGTTTATTTAGGTAATTTATTTATTCGTAAGTTTAGAGATCTAGATGTTTGTCCAGTCTATATATGGGTGATTCTAAGATAACTGTGATTTTTACAAATTGAGATTTTTAAAACTCAAAAATTCTTTAAAACTTGTGTTCTACAATTCCAATAGAAAATAAACTAAAAAAAATTAGAAATTTCACGGCCACGGTACGGACACCAAAATGAAATATTCAAAATACTTGCCTAATAAACCTCTTTAAATTCTTAAAATAATTAAACAAATGATAAATTATAGGACTTTGATAGTCATACAGAGACATTTTCGGTATTTTCTTTCTTGATTTTAACAATCTTTAAAATTTATTAACAGTAGAATTAAAATAACATTTTTTATAATAGTCTTAGAATAAAACAAAGATTAACAATAGTTAAATCTATTATTCCTTTCTACCAATCAATATTGGACAATCATCGCAGCATAATTTGATGAAGTATAGAATAGATTTTAGTTATAAAAGCTAAACTTTACATTATAAGTCGACTCTATAGAAATTTTTACATTAATTTGAAAATGAAAATCAGACATGCCAGGTTACTAACATTTTGGGTATATTTCTGTAAGTTATTCATGATCCATGATGCTTTAATATACAATGTCAACGGTACAATACTATCAAATTTATCAAATTCATAATTTCCTGATCATAAAAAATTATATTGAAAAATAAATAAAATACTAGATATAAAAAATCAAAGTTAGCTGACAATCACCCATATATATATATGTTATATCACACTTTCAAAATTTATCTTTTTAAAAAAGGTTTTATTTATACTTGCACAAATAATATAACTTTTAATACAAACTTGAAAATAATTAAAATAACAATAAAAACAATTAAAATGACAAAAATGAGTGGTAAACTAAACTAGACAGAACTGTAAGTAATAATGAAAGATGTTACAATGAAAAAGTATAATTTATAAACTAAGAACGCTGACTAAGGTGTCGCAGCGCTTGCAGTTCTCACGGATGTTCGTCTGCGGGTAACTGGAGAGGACACGTGTTATACTGAATCAGCTGGGAACTTGTTGCTTGGTGTTTTCATATAAGTCGATGGAATTAACTTATATAACAACTCCCATCCATCATAAAAAGTTTATGCTACAGCATCGATTTTTAAGGGAGGTTCTGCAATTCCATATCCTCGACGGGACTAAGGAGGCTATGGAGTTTTACCCTGGGCTTGATGGTTGATGGACCTGGGGCCTGTTTCATAATCAACTTGTAACTTGTACTTTTGTAAGTTGTAGAATTCAACGTCAAAATTTTTGTACAAGTGACAACTTGTAAAATCAAAAATAGTAGTATTCGAAATGTGCACGAGAGTAGCACAGAATACAGATCATGCAAAAAACAGAGAGTACCGCAACTATTGGCGAATATGTTAAATAATGACGTTTATACAAAGACAATAAATAATAAATAATGTTTTTAGATGAAGTTGAAAATGCTACATAGAAAAACGGAACTAAACACAGGTTTTGAAAATATAAAACGGTATGTTTCCAATCTTAAATTGTGATGAGAAATGAATAAATTTTAACACATGTGATAAATGTTGAAGAGCTACGAAATAATTACAATAGATATTTAATAGTGTTACGAAATTTACCAAAGCCGACTCTGTTTCATTTTCAGTACAACGATCGCTGGGATATAAAAAAAGCTGGAAGGTTTGGACGGGAGAAAAACTTATCTCGATCATAACTCGACAACTGTAAAATTGACACTGGATTATACTAGAAAATTCGATGCTGATTTTAAAAGGAGGACCCATCCTCGCAGCAGTTAGTTAGTGGAGCGAAGAGCTTAAATGTAAAATTGTTGTTGTGATATTTGAATCAGCTGTTGTATATTCGATGTAAATAAAATTCTAGAAAAGTGAAAGTGAATATTAGTTTTATAATTTTAAAGTAAACCCACGGACTATATTGCAATAGGATCACTCCTCAAATACAGGTGACATTAACACCATTAAAAAAAATTTAAAGGTAAGTAATCACATAACTTTAAATCTTATGAAACACACATTAGTATTGGTAAATTTTACATCTTAATTTATTTATTACAGGTTAATGATTCTTGTATTGTCACAGGAGTAAAATGCAGATGTGTTTATAACCAGAGGCAAATACATGTTGCTGCTTTAATATATCTTTAAAAAATAAGCAATGAACAACAATGAATAACATTCATTGGTCAAATATTCAAAATGAAGTTCATTCAAGATGTTTTCATCGGTGTCCAAGACTGAATCTTGTCAAAGATGATCAATAACTCATAATGAATTATTCCAAGACTTTTAAAACAAGTATTACAGGCAGACACAATATTTAAGTTTAATTGCAGAAGTAATTCCTGAAATGTTTAAAAGATGAAATACATTTGCATGTTTGATTTTTTTTATACCTAATCCAAATCCATCTTAATTATAACAAAGTGATTACAGACTAGGAGATATTCTAAAACCATATTATGAGAACCATGTTGTTGTTTTCTAGATGATAATTGTGGCATCTCTGGTTTTTATTTTTTCTGAGTTCTTTGGGAATAACACCACATGAACTTGAAAGTGTGTATATTTCAAAAGACCAAACGTTTCAAGGTCTAAATCAGATCCCATTGTCAATGGTATTACACAAAATGAACAAGAAATTATATTTACCATGGAAATGGGATATTACTGTGATTGTCACACATTTTTTCACACTTCTTGCATTTTTAAATAATTTTTGGTATATGATAAAAGTATTTTGCTCATATATGTTCTTGTAAACTTCTGTCCCATTAATCAATTGAAAAGTACTTTTATTTCTGTATATTTCAGAATCAGATGTTTTCATGATAATCAAGCCATTTGTTAAATACTCCAGATATGTATCAAAGAATACTTGAACATTCTGTTTTAGTTTCATCACATTTTGTGGAGGAATTTGGATTGTAAGGATTGCAACATGTTTTTGGGTTCGTAACTAAAGAAACAATAGTTATTACCTTAAAGTTGTTTAATATTTTCATCAGTTATGAAACAAAAATTGTTCATAATATTCATAATGTTTCACGGCTTCCATCAGTTTCATTCTGTCTTCAAAATGTTTGGAAGAAATTCTAGATAATTGCTTAAATTAATTAAATAGTTATACAAAGGCTTCCAAAAACATACATCTCAGCACATGCCATTCAGATTCTGCATCAAATTCAAGTATATATTTATTTTTTACATTGATTTGAATGAAAATATAAAAAAACAGATTTCCTAATTAAATAAATATATTACAAATGTGGTTAAATATTTTAAATACACATTTATTTTAAGTATGCACAACCAAACACATGCAGATTCACAAGGCTATGCCTAACTGCAATCTGCACTGCTTAACATTGATATCAGATAATATTGCTATTTAAATAAAATAATCTATCAGAAAGAAACATATTCAACTTTTTTTAAAATTTAAATATAAAGCCACAAAGTAGCAGAAACAAATATTTAAAGTCTTCTTTTTTCAGACTGGAGACTGAGAAATACATGTAAATGTAATTCATCTTTTAAACATTTCAGGAATTACTTCTGCAATTAAACTTAAGTATTGTGTCTACCTCTAATACTTGTTTTAAGACTCTTGCAATAATTCATTATGAGTTATTGATCATGTTTGACAAGATTCAGCCTTGGATACTGATGAAAACATCTTGAATGAACTTCATTTTGAATATTTGAGCAAGGAATGTTCCTCATTGTTGTTCATTGCTTATTTTTGAAAGATGTATTAAAGCAGCTACATGCATTTGCCTCTGGTTATAAACACCACTGCATTTTACTCCTGTGCCAACACAAGAATCATTAACCTGTAACAAATAAATTAAGATGTAAAATTTACCAATAATAATGTGTGCTTCATAAGATTTAAAGTTATGAGATTACTTACCCTTAAATTTATTTTATATGGTGTATATGTCACCTGTATTTGAGGAGTGATGTGTGATCCTATTAAATAACTATTGTCATTATTTCGTAGCTCTTCAACATTTACGACATGTGTTAAAACTTATTTATTTCACAATACAATTTAAGGTGGGAAACTTTCCGTTTCATATTTTCAAAACCTGTATTGATTTCCGTTTTTCTGTGTAGCATTTTTAACTTCATCTAAAAACATTATTTATTATTTATTCTCTTTGTATAAAAGTCATTATGTGACATATTCTGTGCTACTCTCGTGCACATTTCGAATACTAATATTTTGGATTTTACAAGTTGTTACTTATACAATAATTTTGACGTTAAATTCTACAAGTTACAAATCTACAAGTTACAAGTTGATTATGAAACAGGCCCCTGGTGGTGGTGCTGGATCGGCAGAGGGCTGATCGTTGGGGGCTTCTGGAATTTCTTTCTGATGATGTTGATGGAAAGGAGGGCAACCACAATTGCGGTTGTTGCTATTGTGATGATCGTAAACCAGGAGGCGTGTTTCTCCAAGAATGGTTGGTCTAAAAGCTTTTCCAATTCCCTGGAGTATTGGCTAAGCTTATGGTTAGCGATGTTCAGGTCTCTGGCATCCAATTCCTGTAGTTTCATGGGATTCAACTTTGGAAGTTGACTGATGGTTGGCAGGTTGTCGCAACAGTTGTAGGGGATGTTGACTGGGTGACTCTTAAGTGTGATGTTGTCAACGTTGATGGTTGTCCTTCTGGCATGGACCCTGGTGTTACCGATGAAGGCATTGCAACTGGGTTGGATGGTGAATAGAGAATTTGTCGATATGGATTGGGTAACGACATCTTCTCCCTTGCACTTGATGTTGATGGGCAACTGTCCGGAAATCGAGATTAGCCAAAGGTTCAGGTCAATCTCTTGAATATTATATTCTTCGGCATATAATATTACAGGTTCACAAGTTGGTGGAAGTGCTGCTGGTTGTCGAAGAAGCTGTCCGTCACAAAGGGCTTCTTTGTCTATGGTGTGTGGAATAACTTTGGAACAGATCTTATGTTCTTTAGATAATGGCTTACACTCACTCAGGTCTTCGAAAGATGCGTACAATAGCGAATCGTCATCTCTCGCGATATATTTTAATTTTGTTGGAAGAATATGGTGAAATCCTGATTATCCAAAACTGGGATAGGATACAGGCGGTACAATGTATAAGTTTCAGGATTGACTAAGGGAATTTTTAGTACAAAAACAATTTTAGTGTTGATTTGAAAAGCTTCCAACTCTATTAGATCGATGTATCGAGCAACATATGAACTATAGGTTGGAAGTGGTAAGTTATTTTCATGAAGTGACTGTGATATTTTTTGAAGGGAATCGACCAAATCCACTGGGTTTATAATTGAGCTATGTAAAATTTTTAGACGGGCGAAAGAGACTGCAGTTAATACATCGTTGAGAGTATCTTCAATGTATATGTAACTTTCCATTAAGCTTTCACACAAATCCAAGACATTGGCTTGAAGTTCATAAAAAGCAAGATCGTCTGTAGTGAACTCAATTGACTTCCTAATTGCTTCGATATTTTCCGAAAATATTTTCTCTTCGGATTGAAATTTTTGTGTGTGGTTCTTAACGACCGAAGTTGTTACAGATAACTGTCATTTCATTAAGTTTTCAATTTGATGTTGGTCGTTAGTAATTTTATTGATAGAGTCACTAAAGTATTGTCCGTCTGTTGCATCTAAGTTACCGGAAATAGATTTCCAAATCGATCCCAGACCGTTAATGTGTCCGCGTTTCTTTCTGTTGGTACTGTCAGCGAAAATTTCTGTATATTTAATCTTAACAGATTTAGATATTTGTTTCAGGAGGCTTACGTGAGTCTGTACTTTTGATTTGAAGATTTTAATGTTGGTTTTGTTGTCGCTAATAGTTTCTAAAAGTCTGTTCAGTATATTGTCGTTGTTAGAAATAGCGTCTCGAAAGGGGTTTAGATCTTTGTAAACAAGGAGTGTACATTTGTCATTAGAAATTTTAAGGGTTCCTTCTTCATGAAAGAAAACTCCTATAGTATTGTTAACAGTACTAGTAGTAATGGAGTACTGTTGAAGGTTCACGACTGAAAACAGTCCACAGAATCTGAAAAGAAGGGATTTATTCAAAATAAGGTTTTAGTCTGTCAAAGTTAACTTTAGTTATTTGCTTTGTTTGCAAATTTATGAGTGTGGCAGAGTTCTTTCGTATTGCGGTAATTTCGAAGGGGCCGTTGAATTTGTTTTCGGCTTTGTTTTTGATTTGGGACTCTTTTACGTAGACTTTGTCACCTACTTTGTAATCGGGTTGTTTTGTAGAAACGTGTTGGTCAAATCGCACTTTAGATTTGTCTTCCTGTCCTTCGGTTTTAGCACGGGCGAGTCTGTAATAATAGTCCATTCTGTTATTTAGGTCTCTTACGTATTTCGAAATAAGTTTTTCCTGGTAGTAAAGGGTTTCTGGAGGCCTACTTGAAGTGTGCCCAAATATGAGTTCGTAGGGCGTGAAACCGGTGGTTTTATTTTTCGTGTTATTTTAACAGATGATGGCATAAGGGAGGACATTAAATGGATGTTCGTCTGGATGTTCCGCTGTATTTGCCCTTATCATTTCTGGTAAGGTCGCGTGAAATCTTTCAATAGAACCGTTTGACTCGGGATGTTGAACGCTGGAGAAAGTCAGTTTTATGTCGTATAGTTGGCATAGATCCCGCATTAAGGTGTTGTCAAATTCACGTCCATAGTCACAATGGATGCGAAGTGGAGTTCCGTAATGTTGAAAGAAAATCAGAAGGATGTTTACGACAGTTGAAGTTGTTTTGTCGTTAATGGGGTAGGCTTGTGTAAATTTCGTGAGTTCGTCCCTAATAGTCAGTGCATGATTTCTAGATGGATATTCGAAGATGTCAATGTTAATACGTTCGAAAGGAGTCTTGGGTGTTTCCGTAATAACAAAAGGTGCACTTAGGTTTTTCCCACAGAACTTTACTTTTTGACAAGTTTCGCAGGATTTGATGAATTGTTCTACAGTTTTAATTAAGCCGGTCCAATTGTATTTTTCGCAAAATTTGGTATGAAGCGTCTTTAATACGCGAGACCAAGAAAAGATTATGAAACTGATCGGCAGAGGGCTTTTGGGGGCTTCTGGAATTATGATGTTGATGGAAAGGAGGGCAACCACAATTGCGGTTGTTGCTATTGTGATGATCGTAAACCAGTGTTTCTCCAAGAATGGTTGGTCTAAAAGCTTTTCCAATTCAGTGGCTAAGCTTATGGTTAGCGATGTTCAGGTCTATCCAATTCCTGTATATGGGTTTCAACTTTGGAAGTTGACTGATCAGGTTGTCGCAACAGTTGTAGGGGATGTTGACTGGGTGACTCTTAAGTGTGATGTTGTCAACGTTGATGGTTGTCCTTCTGGCATAGACCCTGGTGTTACCGAGAAGGCATTGCAACTGATGGTGAATCGATATTTGGGTAACGACATCACTTGATGTTGAAACTGAAATCGAGATTAGCCAAATTCTGGTCAATCTCTTGAATATTATATTCCGTAATACAAAAGGTGCACTTTAGGTTTTTCCTACAGAACTTTACTTTTTGACAAGTTTCGCAGGATTTGATGAATTGTTCTACAGTTTTAATTAAGCCGGTCCAATTGTATTTTTCCCTAATACGTCTGATGGTTTCGGCCAGATGGAGGTCGTATTTACCACAGAATTGTTGTATTATTATAGGAATTTCGTCTTCGGTTTGTAACACTGTTGGCAGATTTTGAGTTTGATTTCTTTGTCGGAGAGAATGAAAGATAAAATTTCAAGAATGGGAAGTTCTATGTTATTTTCTATGCAGTATGTTTCGGAGTCGGAATTGATCTTGATTGGTATAAATAATTTTGAAAAGATGTGAGACGACAGTTTCAGGGTCATAGGGCAAAGGTACAACTAAGTACTTCCTATGCCTGACTGTTTTACTGGTCATGATGTTAAGAGTGTCATTACTGAAATTAGGTTCTTCTTCCAAAAAGTAATAAATAATTTTGTCGTGTAAGTCGTTAGTTTTGTTTTGCCAAAAGAATGTAACTATGCGTTTGTGGGACTTGTCTAGAAGTTGAGAATTGGATATTTCAATTTTAGAGTAATCGATTATTGACTCAGTTTTGTAGAGTTGAACAAATCGGTTAAACTCAGCGATAATTCTTTCGTCATGTTCGTCGTCACTGTCAGAGTTTTCAGGTTGTTTGATGGTTCTTTGATGGAAAGGAGCTAAGTAAGCGGACGGTGGTCACACACAAGTGTAAACCTTCTCCCAAAAAGATACGGTCTGTAGTGCTTAACAGCCCAAACTATGGCCAACAATTCTCGTTCGATGGTGGAATATCGTGTCTCTGCAGCACAGAGGGTACGAGAAGCGTATGCAACAGGGAGATCTTTTCCCACAGGGCCTTGAGAAATAAGCGCTCCAATAGCAAAAGCACTAGCATCAGTAGTGAGCAGGAAGGGTTCTTCAAAATTTAGATATATCAGGATTGGGTCAGATACAAGGGCTTGCTTCAGTTCATTGAAGGAAGACTTGCAATCTGCGTCAAAGATGAATTTGACGTCTTTTTGGAGTAGTTTAGTTAGAGGTTTCGAGATCTTCGCAAAATTTGGTATGAAGCGTCTTTAATACCCAGCGAGACCAAGAAAAGATTTGATGTCTTTCGGAGTTTGGGGTTCCGGAAAATTCTGAATACATTCAACCTTTGAAGGGTTTGGTTTTACGCCTTCTTGTGTGATAAGATGGCCACGATAAGCCACTTCTTTACGAAGAAATTCGCACTTATCAAGTTGTATTTTTAGGTTAGACTTCCGAAGTCGTTTAAAAACTTCTGTCAACCGGGAAATATGTTCATGGATGGTCGGAGAGTAGACGATGATATCAGCCATGTAGACGAGACAACGTTCATTCTGTATACCCAGAAGAATATTGTCCATGACCCCAGAGGGTCAGAAAAAGTAGAAGGTGCATTTTTTAAACCAAATGGCATACGAACGAATTCGTAATGACCATTTTTGACAGAAAAGCCAGTCTTAGGAATATCTTCCTCTTGGATTTCCAACTGGTGGAACCCGGAAGCGAGATCCAGTGTCGAAAAGTATTGACACTTTCCAAGTTGGTCGAGAAGATCGGAGATATTTGGCAGAGGATATTTGTCGTCTACAGTCAATTCATTTAATTTCCTGTAATCGATTACAACTCGCCACTTTTGTTTACCAGAAGCATCGAGCTTCTTGGGGACGACCCATACAGGGGAGGACCAAGGAGATGAGGAGTGCCTAATGATACCTTGTTCAAGCATTTTTCCAATTTGGGTTTTCACTTCCTCTTTATGAACTTGAGGATATCTATATGATTTAGTGAAAACGGGCTTTGCGTTATTCGTATCAATCGAATGTTTAACCTCGTTAGTGAAAGTCAAGACGTCACCTTCAAGATAGAAAATGTCTTGAAATTCCAAACAAAGATTAGTGATTTGTTCGCGTTCTTCGTCATTTAGATGATCAGTTCTAATTTGTTGTCTAATAGTTGAGTTTCTGTCTATGTATTGGGAATCATGATAATCGTATGTATTGAAATTTAGAAGAGGGTGAGTTTTCTCAGGTGGTTCCAGTTTTAATTCGGAAAAGTTTACTGTTTTGGGCATCGCGTTAGCATTGATGATAGAAATTAGAAATTCACCTTTTGAGTTAATGTGTACGAGTGCGTTTGCAAGTCGTACTCTGTCAATTTATTGAGTTGGTAAGATGGCGTCGATGTCAGAAAGATCGCATTTAAGTTTAAATATCTTTTCTGTTCGTGCCTCAATAGTTATTTTGTTTTGTGTGGGTGTTTGTGAGTTAATATTTGGCTTAACATTGGGTGTGTCGGGTACATCAGTCAAGGGTTAATCGTTATCGGGAACTTTGTGTAAAGGGATGGTTTTAAAATTTGTTATTAGCTGTTTAGATTTTAAGTCAACTATGCATTCATAGTGTTCGAGAAAATCTAAACCTAGTATGCCGTCAAACTCAATGTCCAAATCGTATATGAAAACTTTATGTGGGTTACGTGCAGCGAATGGAATTAGGGTAGATTGTGAAATAGGGATTTTTCATGGGTAATACCTTGAATGGTTACCCTTTCAGGAGATCTTTGGGTGAAATTCTGTACGGGTATTTTCTTTGAAGACATAGATACCAGCTCCGGTATCAATAAGTAGTTTGAATTTAGAAGAAACGTCAAGAATGTAATAAAGGTTTTTAGAGTTCACAGTAAGAAGTGGGCTTAAAGAAATAGTTGCTCCGGGAAGTTCAAGTCGGGGTTCAAGTCGTCCAGATTCAGGTTTTGAATGTGGGTTTCGAATTCGCACAAAGTTGTTGTCGAATCGGGAGGTTGATCTAGGCTCGGAAGCGCTAGAAAATCCTGATAATCGTGACAATTAAAAGGCTCGACAGGGGTATCGTCAAAAGTTTCTTCGAAGCCAGAATAATTTTGACTATCATCCTCGTAATAATAGGGGTTGCTATTATCACTATAATAGTTCGAATATTGAGTGTAATCATCATTTTGGTGTTGATTAAAATGATGAGTGCTTTCAGGACGGTTATTGGGATTGTTCTGTATGACCGAAGGTCGAGAATAATTCGGGTTCATTTGAGACCTAAAAGGGGGTCTCTGGAAGTTTTGTGGACGAAACTGTTGTCCTTGTTGAACCGGGGGATTATTTGAGGGGAAGTTTGGCCTTGTTTGTTGGTTAGGCCCAACAGGATTTGGCCTATGGTTTTGATTGAATGTTTGAGAATTGTTTTGATTTTTCAATCGGCAATTTACGGCTATGTGGCCTAATCGAGCACAATGAAGACACTTAGGAGGTTGTGTCGGCTTTCGTGTTTGAAAGTTGGGTTTGAGAGGAACAGATTTGTTCATTTTCTGATCCTCGAAATAAGCAAGTTGAAGCTCTCTCCTAATCCGGGAGTGTGCCTCTAGAAGGTCTTTAGGGTTACTGGCACGAATTACCTGACCTAAACGGGGTTCTAATCCCGTAAGAAGGGTCTGGGCGTCTTTTTGTTCTGGACTAAGCCCAGCCGTTTTGTGGATGCAGGAGTGCATTTTCGCACTCAATACCAGGAGTCTATTAAAAAACGTTAGTGGAGACTCGTTCGAAAGCTGCTTTAGACGTTGTAAGTCGTGAATAAGGGAAGAGAGATCACGAGAATCTCCAAAGTGTAGGCTCAAAAGTTGTTTGATTTCAAGGTACGATCCGGAGTTCCTTGAATTTATCAACTGCGCCAGTTTCCCTTTGAGTTTATTTTTGATATGGATCACTAACATATATTTTTGATCCGCCGTGGACATATTATATGCGCAATTACACGCATCTATGAAGGTTCGAAATTTGGTCGCCTTCAAATTCGGGTATAACGGAAAATATTTCCGTTAACCGATATCTCTCGGTTTCGGTGGTAACCGGAGTTGGTGAAGCTTGTGCCATTTTTATATTAATCGATATAAAAGAATTGGAACCAGGGTGTAAAATTAAATGTTAAAAGGTGTAGAAAATTGATGAACTGTAGAATACGTTAGTGGGAATTAACGATTGTTTGAACGATAGAACAGTATTGTATAAAATGTAAAGCAATTAAAGTCAATAGTTTAAATAAATCAGTTAATCAATAATGGATAAATAAATCAATAAAATATGTAAATCAAATATATCAATGTCAATAAAAGAAATCAACAAATATATCAAATAAATCAAACAATAAATAAATCAATATTTCATTCAAATCAAATATATCAAAAAATAAAAATCAAATAATAAAATAGATCAGTTTCGTTCAAATAAAATCAAATTATTTAAAATCAATGTATTAATAAATCAAATCAAATAAATTATATCAAATATTAAAAATCAATGCTCAATAAAATAAATCAAATAATATTTACTTAAAACGTTATTCGTTTTAATTTCACCATTACTTACATCAACAGGAACATTGAAAGCGCCGTGTTCTACGTTTGATTGCAGTGAGGACTTCTTCCAGGTTCGTTGTTCCGTTGAGGGATAGAAATCCGCCGCTACCAGTTAAAGTACTTGGGTTCTAGTAACGTTAAACGGATCCTACTGACTGCGCCAATTTGTTAGTTCACACTTTCAAAATTTAATCTTTTTAAAAAAGGTTTATTTATACTTGCACAAATAATATAACTTTTAATACAAACTTGAAAATAATTAAAATAACAATAAAAACGTTATAACAATTAAAATGACAAAAATGAGTGGTAAACTAAACTAGACCGAACTGTATGTAATAATGAAAAAGTATAATTTATAAACTAAGAACGCTGACTAAGGTGTCGCAGCGCTTGCAGTTCTTACGGATGTTCGTCTGCGGGTAACTGGAGACGACACGTGTTATGCTGAGTCAGCTGGGAACTTGTTGCTTGGTGTTTTCATATAAGTCGATGGAATTAACTTATATAACATATATATATATATATATATATATATATATATATATATATGTTTTAGATGGTTTCCCACGGGAAATCATCCGCGTAGTTGATAATTGATCCCTGCCGGGATCGATGGTAAAATGACGACGTTTCGGCAGAGTCACATCTGCCCTCTTCAGGTCGGTTCGCATAATTCTCGTAGCCTTCTGCTTTCGCTTCTAGTTACTCGAATACTATTTTTTTTATTTTATTTTGAATGACCACCAGTTCTTTCATTTATATATTACTTTACCTTCCCTGAACAATTTTGAAACTAAATATTTTATACTATTGCATTATTTTATTACTATTTGAAACATTATTTTAAACATATTTTACCATTTGTACATTCCATTTTGTTTTGCAACTCAATACTGAATTGATAAACCATATATTTTCTACCATTTCAATTTAAAACTTTTATTCAACATTTAATTTTGATTTATTGTGCGAATCTATACAATTTTAAAAATGGCAACGACTAGACAGGCAGCTACACCAACTGTAGAACCCTATAAGCTATCGGAAATATTTGCCATAATTCCTGAGTATGATGGTAATCCGATATTTCTGAATACTTTCATATGCTCCTGTAATACTGCTTACAGCATGGCAACGGATAATCAGCAAGTACTGCTAATTCTCCATATAAAAAATAAGTTACGCGGTAGAGCGGCTGAGTTAATTAATTCGCGAAACCCTAGTCAACTAGCCGAAATTCAAACTCTCCTAGAAAATCATTTTGGAGATCCTCGGGATCTCTCGGCTCTCATACAGGACTTGCAACGAATGCGGCAAACTCCAAATGAATCCCCCCTCACTTTCTCTGCTAGACTCCAGACGCATCAAGCAAAAATGCTAGCAGCTATAAACAAGCAAAATCTAACTATTAAAGAAAAACAAGCACAGATTGACTTAATAGAGTCAATGGCTCTTAATAGCCTCCTCACGGGTTTAGAGCCCAAAATTGGTCAACTCGTTCGGGCTAGCGACCCATGCAGTATTCTCACTGTCATTTCCAGGATTAAACGAGAACTACAACTATCACATTTAGAAACTCAGAAATTTTCAGGTAATAGAAGTTTCCAACAACCCTCTCGTAAACCAAATAACGGTACACCTCCAAAACAATGCTCTTTTTGTAAACGCATGGGCCATTTAAGCAAAGAATGCTTATTGAGAATGAGACAATTTCAACACAACCCGAATTCTAATCAGAACTATTCGAATTACTGCCCTCATTTTTCCAATCAACCTGCTAATCAATCCACAAATGTTAATCCCAGTCACAATTTTCACAGCAACAATTTCGTCGTCTACCAGTAGACAACCCCAAATGACTGGCAATTACAGACCGAACCCGAGTTTCTTCAAACATCAGCAACCAAAGACTCATCACTTGAACAATTTACAATTCGGTCCTCATCACAATGACTACAACTACTCCCACAACGAAAATCATTACACCTCTTTACCCTATGAGTACGGAAACGTACAAGATTATCACCCTAATGATTTCGAACAAAACGGTGAACCAGAATATTTCAATACTGAACAGTTATACGAAATTTATTCTGACGAACCTGATTCTTCTCAAGTAAATTTCCATTTGAGCCCCACTCAGTCAGAACCCCCAGACCAAGAAATTTCAGAAATTCAAACCCAGATTCAGACAATGAATCTGGACGACTTCAGCCCGAATCTCAACTTCCCAGAACAGAACTTTCTGTAAGACCCCTTCTCTCCGTCAACTCAAAGAATCTTTATTATATTACTGATTCTTCAAACACCTATAAACTTCTTATCGATACGGGTGCAGGACTTTCAATTTTTAAACCTGAAACCTGCCAACGCTTCAAACAACGGTTTCCTGAAAATGTTATCATTCAAGGCATTACAGATGAGAAAATTCTAATTAATAAATCCACCCTTGTTCCTTTCAACATCTCCGACCCATATAAGGTGTACATCGGTAATATTGACATCGAATTTGATGGGTTATTAGGTTCAGACTTCCTGGAACACTATAACTGCATCATAGATTTCAAAAAGAAACAACTCGTTACAAATTTTAAAACTCTGCCACTATTCAAAGTTACGGATGATACGATCATGCGTAATAGTAACTTTACACCTTCAACTAAATATATTCCAGTCAACACAATTACCTTGGACTCTCGAACCGAGCAAATTTGTAAATTGAAATGTCACCTCAAGAATACAGATGCTATTCTCTCTTCAATCGAAATTGAGAAAGTTCGTCTCCCAAATGCCATAGTCAAAATCAATGAAAATGGTGAATTCCTAACTTCCGTTTTGAACGCTAATGCCATTCCCAAAACCATAAATTTTGACAAACTCGATTTAGAACCAATACAGAATTTCACAATAAAGACCTTCTCTGAAAACGAAACATGTAACCTAACCGAGAATGACAGACAAATGACGATAATGAACCAGCTTCGTTTAGAACATCTCAACGAGGAAGAATGTGAATTCATTTCAGAAATTTGTCTTGAATACTCCGATATCTTCTATTTAGAAGGCGACCAACTGACCTTTACGAATGAAATTAAACACTCTATACTATACTATACCAACAATGCGAAACCATCTTTCACAAAATCATATCGATACCCCCAAATCTACAAGCAAGAGGTAAAAAGCCAAATATCCAAAATGCTAGATCAAGGGATCATACGCCCTTCTAACTCCCCATGGTCATCTCCAGTATGGGTAGTTCCAAAAAAATTGGACGCTTCCGGAACACAAAAATGGCGTGTCGTCGTTGATTACCGGAAACTAAACGAACTGACTATAGACGACAAGTACCCTCTTCCAAATATATCTGACTTACTCGACCAACTCGGCAAATGCCAGTATTTCACCACTCTCGACTTAGCTTCTGGATTTCATCAAATTGAAATCGACACCAAAGACATTCCCAAAACTGCTTTCACAGTCAACAATGGTCACTATGAATTTGTTAGGATGCCTTTTGGTCTGAAGAATGCTCCATCAACGTTTCAACGGGTTATGGATAACATTCTTCTCGGAATCCAAAACGAAAGATGTTTAGTCTACATGGACGACATCATCGTATATTCCCCGACAATTCATGAGCATTTAGCCCGTCTCACCGATGTTTTCAAAAGACTACGAAAAGCCAATCTGAAAATACAACCCGACAAGTGCGAGCTCCTTCGCAAAGAAGTCGCGTATCTAGGCCATCTTATAACTCCTGAAGGCGTAAAGCCAAATCCCTCAAAAGTCGCTTGCATTCTCAACTTTCCCCAGCCAAAAAACCAAAAAGACATTAAATTATTTCTAGGTTTAGCTGGCTATTATAGGCGGTTCATTCCAAACTTCGCTAAAATTTCCAAGCCACTAACAAAATTACTTCAAAAAGATGTCCCCTTTCAATTTGACTCAGAATGCGTTAAATCTTTTGAACAATTAAAAATTGCTCTTACATCTACCCCAATTCTCATATACCCTAACTTCGAGGAATCATTTATTCTCACAACTGACGCCAGTATCTTTTGCTATCGGTGCAGTTCTTTCTCAAGGTCCTATAGGTAAGGATTTGCCCATAGCCTATGCCTCGAGAAACCTTTGCAAGGCTGAGACTAAGTACTCTACCATCGAAAGAGAACTTCTTGCTATAGTGTGGGCTATTAAGCACTATAGACCGCCCGTTAACGTGGTTATTTTCAATCAAAGACCCTGGAAGTAGACTTGCCAGAACTCGAGGAGTATGATTACCAAATAATCTACAAGCCCGGCAAGGTAAATAAAAATGCCGACGCTCTCTCTCGCATTAAAGTTAACAACTTTAATGAATACGTATCCTTTCAGACAAACAATCATCTAACACCGTTTGCAGTACTCCCAATAAACGAGACTGACGATTACTCACGAGAACCAGACACAAAAAGTCCCATTAACTTCCATCAAATTTCTGATGAATTCAGAACTTTTGTAGAGCGATACCAGACCGTCTCACTAATAGACTACGACAAAATTCAATTTTCTAACTGCCAACTATTAGACAGAGAAAACAAAAACATTCTTGTATTCCCCCAAGGTTCTCTCATGAAAGATTTTCACCACGACATCATCGAGGACATTTTTGAGGAAAATGCCGATTTTCACACCCCACGAATAAACGTTTTTGCAAGCAAAAATGTCAGAAAGAGACGCTATCTCATCGTCCCTCTCCCTTCTGACCCCGAAGTAGTTAACGAGATTCTTTTCGCATCTTTATTCAATAGTAGAGATGTGTTTACGGAAAACGAAATATATTGTGTTGAGAATAACATAGATTTGCCCATTCTGGAAATGCTTTCGTTCATCTTTTCCGAAATCGATTTAAAATGGAAAGTTTACCAAAATATCGTCCAAAAGTTGAGAAAGATCAAATACCTATAATTCTCGACCAATTCCATAATGGCAAAAATAATATACATCGAGGTATCAATGAAACTATCCGCAGAATAAAGGAAAAATACAATTGGCAAGGACTAACTAAAGACGTTGACAATTTTATCAAAAACTGTCAGACTTGCCAGAAGGCAAAAGTTTACCGAAAAAATCTCGACAGCCCTCTCGTCATCACCGAAACTCCACGGACACCCTTTGAACGTGTCAACATCGACATTCTTGAAGTCCCGACAAGAAACTATGCTTTAACTATCCGGGACGAACTAACAAAATTCTCTCAGGCCTACCCAATAACCGACAAATCCGCAAAAATCGTTGTTAGTACTTTACTACTCTATTTCCAACACTTCGGTACCCCATTACGGATACATTGTGATTATGGCAGGGAATTCGACAACGCACTAATGAGAGACTTGTGTAAACTATTTAACATCAAACTATCCTATTCTAGTGTGGGACATCCCCAGTCAAATGGTTCATTAGAACGATTCCACTCGACCTTATTACAGATGATTAGAATCCATAAACTAGAAAATCCTGACGAACACCCTTTTAACATCCTCCCTTATGCAATCATTGCATATAACAATTCTGTAACAAAACTCATGGATTCAGCCCTTACGAACTTGTTTACGGACATACTTCGAGTAGTACTCCAGAAACTCTCTACAACCAACAAGCCCTGATAACTAAGTACATCAGAGATCTCAATAATTGTATCTCTCACTATTATAAAATTGCTCGCGAAAGAACGGAAATCCAAAAACATAAAGCGAAAGTCAGATTTGATGAACACGTTTCTGAAAATCTCCCTAACTATCAAATAGGCGATAAAGTCTATATTAAGGAGTCCCAGATCAAGGACAAATTCCAAAATAAATTCAATGGTCCTTTCGAAATCCTGGAAATTCACAGAACTCCGCAACAGTACTAAACCCTAAAACCAACCAAAAATCAAAAGTAAATTTCGACCGAATGAAACCGTTCTCGGAAAGTTAATTTCTGTTTCAGGCAAAAGCCTGCTGTTCGGGTCAGCAGTAGCCCAATTTCACATACAACCAATAAACAATACTTTAGGTATCTACTTCCATAACGAAGCAGAAATAACTGTATCCAATGATAAATGGACTCTTTTAGTACACAGAAACATTTCTGCACTGGAACAAGTATTTACAACAAATAACAGAATATTGCAAACTCTTGTAAAAACTGTTAACTTCAATTCTTTTGCTATGAACTACTTTCGCGCAGACATACAAACCCACATTAACCTTCTCAATCAAATTCCTAACTCGATCAAACAGAAATTTACTGACATTCACATGGACACTAAAAGACACAAACGAGGTATACTTGATGGGGCAGGTACCCTTTTTAAAGCAATCACTGGCAATTTAGACGCTGCTGACGGAAAATACTTTACCGAAAGCATAAACCGCTTAAATCAAGGCCAACTTCAGATTGAGAACTTACAAAAAAAACAAATAAGTGTCACCACATCTGTAATTAAAAACTTCAACGAAACTATCCAAAATCTTAGAATTGACGAAAAACTATTTAACGATAACATGAAAAAGCTGGAAAACACTATCGGAAAAATCAATGATAAGGTCGCCTACGTCGAATCTAAACTCGCATTACTTGAAATGTGTGAAAAACTTATGGAGAATTATCTCTACTTAGAAGATAATTTAAATGATGTTTTAAATTCTATCACATTCGCGCGTTTGAAAATAATTCACTCTTCAATTTTAACACCAGAACACCTTATTACCTCATTACAGGAAATATCGCAAAATTTAGTCAAAAGTAACCTTCCATTAGCTGTAAAGTACTCGAGCATCGCACAATATCTGGAAATCATTGAACTAGAGGCATTTCAAACATATACCGTTCTTATATTTGTGTTAAGAATCCCCTTAGTCGAACAACATCCTTACACACTTTTTCATTTATATCCTATCCCTATATAGGATGAAAGAACAGGTTTACATCATATGTTATCCTTCACTCAAAAATATCTTGCAAAGAATGATGATTCTTTAATGTTTATTCCGATCAATGGCTTAAGTGCGTGTAAACCGTTAGCCACTCGTAAGAAACTGTGTTCTGAACTTTACGCATATCCTATTGACACAAACGCTTTATGTGAAGCTCAACTTCTAAAGAATGTCCAGAAGGTACCCGACAACTGTAAAAGCTCACTAATATTCACTCAGGGATACAACGTTCAAAAACTAGAACCCAATACATGGCTCATAATTACTTCTGAACCCATAAGTGTTACAGTGAATTGCGCTCAAACACACCCAAAAACTCTTACAATCTCCCTCAACTCCATATTGACTCTTCAATCAGAGTGTAGTGCGTTTATAGGAATTACAAAAGTCCAAGCCGAATCTGGTAAACAAACCGATGTTCTAGAAACCTTCCAACCAGTAACAGTGCCGTTCAACTGTTGCGACGCAGTGCCAGAAAAAATTATAATTCCTGAACTTCAGCCCCTGAAGCTGAACACGCTTAATGTAGAAGAATTAGACATAGCAAATCACAAATTGGAACAATATTCCAGAGACCTCGATGGTCTCATAAACCAGCCGTTTGTAACCAAAAACATCTCTTGGTTTACCTATACAACCATAGCTGCTCTCATGATCATAGCGGCACACATCACTTTCCAAGCTGTCAAAAAGAGGATGGTAAAACCTCCAAAGGACTGCAATCCTGACCAGACTTCAGTGCTTCAGCCAAGACTCAAATTCTTCCCCAAGCTTAGGCCTGTTTTGAAAACAGAACAAAGCTTAGAGACGCAAGTTTAAGTATTCCCTTTATGTTCTCTAAAAACACCTATTTTTAATATTGATTTATATTATTAACCTTTTATTTTTTACACAGTAATTTTATTCACATTTCCTTTTACTTTATATTTTATTTTGATATGTTTAGGTTAAGCATTTAATTATTACTCGTATTATTTTATTGCTCATTTATTTTAACATGTTTTAATTTTGTTTTACAAACTGATTTTTTGATTTTTACCTATTACTCTATTTTAATCATATTTCGTTTTATACACTTATTACTTATTTTGTATACCATTCAAATATAATTTTATATTATTTTATGTTTCTAAAAGTTGATGTTATAACATCAACTTTTGATATGTAAGGGGAGTTGTTATATGCAAAATATATCAGCACTTAGTTCACACAGTCGTGAAGTCAACGGAATTTAAAGCCTACATGACTTCTCAGGGATATCAAATTTCATCTTGAATTATATACAAACAACTTCCCGAAAACCTACACGAGTCCGTTTACCCAGTAAAATCGCTGACTTGCATCAGCACTTTTCTCGATGTTATAAAAGCATCTGGAAACGATCTCGTGTTGTCATTCAAATAATATCTCTTTTGGTACTAAGTCATTCAAATATTATCACTTATAGTATTAAGTATTTCAAGTAAATAATTGTTTAAATTTTGATTTTGTATGTTTTAAATAAATAATCTTACAAGGTGGTTCAAAAAAATATTGTATAGAACTGTTATATGGGGGAGGCCCATAATCACTTGCAGTTTGTGTGAAATATATTCGGGATTGGTGGATTTGTAGTTATGTAGGGTGGTTTAAAACACTTAGAACAAATTGTTATATAGGATACCCCATATTTTACTTAAGCTATATCTTCTTGCAAAGAATTGTATATTCAAAACGCGAGTGAAGCCGCGGGTAACGGCTAGTATATTATAAAATAACTAAATTCACAACAAGACTTACAGAATAATTAATACCAAAGTTGCTACTTCTCCGCAAAATCAATACTGAACTACTACATTGACTGTAATAAACGATTGATTCTGAACTATCAAACATGGTCTGAAACAGCGTTAGGTTGATCGTTAGGGAGAACCATGCAAGATTTCGAAGTAAAAATATTCTAAACAAAAATATATTTGATTTTAGAATAGAAACAAAAATACTTTGATACTGAAAAATTTCATTAAACTTAGAGTGAGTAATAAAACAAATTTGGATCTATATTACATTTCACAATTAATGATTTCAACTCGTAAGCAGAAAATGCAAGCAACCATCTCAAAAGTTAGTGGGTGGCCTACGTTACCCCAGAATCAAAGCAACAGTTTTTAAGACAGAAAAAGAGTATTGCTTGTGGAATTTCTGTCTATTAATGTGACAATCAATGCAGCAGCTTCCTTTAAGACATTGAACAATCTGCGCCGTTCAGTCCAGATCAAAAGACGTGGCAAGTTGAGCAAGGGCATCGTCCGCATGTGGCTAATCAGACCAAAGATCTCATCGCATCTTTTAAATAGGAAACTGTAGACCATCCTCCATAAAGCTCTGATCTGGCGCCCAGTGACTACCATCTGTTTCTGCACTTGAACACCTAGGCGGTCAACGTCGTCAAGACGATGCCGAAGTCAAAATAGTTGTGATGCAGTGGTTAACAAATCAGGCGGCAGACTTCTATGAGGAGGGTATTCAGAAACGTTAGGGCAAGTGTCTCAACATTGGAGGAAATTTTGTAGAAAACTAGATGAATGTATAGCTTTCATGTATAAAGTAATATTATTCATATATCTTTGCAAGTCTGTTTTTCACAAAGATACTTAAAAATACTCCTCGTAAATGTTTAGTTTATTTTATTTAATGATTGAACCACTATTATGAGTAAATTGTAGCATACAAAGAAATAAAAATCCTCAAATGAAA
The DNA here is from genome assembly GCA_034190945.1 of Octodonta nipae. Classification (NCBI taxonomy): domain Eukaryota; kingdom Metazoa; phylum Arthropoda; class Insecta; order Coleoptera; family Chrysomelidae; genus Octodonta; species Octodonta nipae. Next base: position 120,640,770 of record CM067216.1, read on the forward strand.
GACAAATAGGGCAAAAATAATTATAAACAATTATATCTAGTATAACACTACTAAGTAGATTCACGCCAAATCTGACTACAACAACTAAAACAGATTAGAGCACCTGAATAGCCATTCAATGTAATTAATAATATCGTAAATATCCAATTCTACATCGTTGTTTACTATCTATTGTTCTTCAACTATTTGTAATTTATTTGCATATTATATATATTAAATAATATCTAATAACAAAAACAGTTCCCATTGACTCTATCGGTGAACCCGCCTGTTACATAGAATCACATCCAGGTACAAAAAAATTCACACCACTATTTCAAGTGCGGATATACCAATGACAATTCAAAGTGGATACTTAGAGCTATTATGGCCGAAACGTGTTACCACTTGTGCGTTTCGGAATTTTAAAAATCTGTTAATGACACTTAACTGCTTTTGCATTAGAAAGCACATCCCACCTGTTGCTCAGATTCCACCTACATTACGAAGTGCTTTAAAAACAAACTTCGTTTGAATTATTGTTTGGGGTGACAAAAATGTTGGGATCACAAAAATTCATCAAAATGGAAGTTTACTTGTTTATCAACTGTAATAATATTCTTTTTATGGTAAAGTAAGTATAATCTAGGCTTCGAATTTGTGTTTTAGAAACATTAAATACGTCAATTAGGATAGAAATTAAGAGAATACGTTCTAGAACACTGACAAAAGTTAAATCTAAACATTGAATTTTGATTACGAAAGGATTAGTTATTATTAAAGTTCAAATATACTTATAAGAAATACCCTAAACGCCAATTAAGAGAAACTTTTAATGTTTAACCTAATTTACAATCCCAAAATTGTAGTTAAAAACGAAATTTGATTGAATTTCTTGCAAATGTTTTATAAGCTATTTTCATTTTTCTATTACTCTCGAGTAGTAACCAACTCTCTAGCGATAATAATTCACATCTTTTGAACCTGTACCAATATTTAAAAAATGAAACTTGTTTGTTTCATTGATTGTTTATTGTATGTGTTCTTTGGAACTACAGAAACGTTTCTAATAATTCGTTCTAATTAACTATATTTTAATTAAAGTTCTTTTTCAGTTCAAAATTTTAATATTTTAAGTCATCGAAATAAAATTATTCCTTGATTTACGATAACCAAACTGTAGAATATACAAGCTAATATAAAAAAGATAAGTGTCAAACCAGTTTTATCATATTTGACAGATATGTGCAGATAAAAACCAATCTAAATAAAAATTAACTAGGATAATAATGAAGTAGGGTTAAAATCTGTGAAGAAGAGAGAACAAACTCCTGGAAAAAACACTAAATTTTATGAGAAATATTATGCGAAAGACAAACCATGACAACAATACTATTTAACCTGCACAGTGTCAGAAAACCTCCTGTACTTCTCATAGTTAGTAGAAAAAGACATCTGCTCTGTAACAAATGGAACAAAATGCAGCAAGATTCGTTAGGTACACACAAATAATTTCGATATGATTGATGAGGAGGTCTTTGATTATTTTGATTGCTCATTGGGGTTTTCTTTTTATTTTCTTTCTGTAAATTTCGAAAAATTGCCCTAATTACTAGTTGTCTAGTTAGAAAAAGTTTTCGTTACAGAAGGCTGTGAGAAAGATATCTCTACAAAATGATAAACCAGTCTTCTTGTGTACAAATATGTGTTGTATACAGTGTTGTGGAGAAAACAACATTAACAACGATTTCAGAGATAGAGTTGAAATACCTCCACAACAGATACGTTTATACACAATATAGAACATTGATCGTAACGTACAGATGTATTTCTCTCATAACAATTGTGAGGAAGAGTTTGTGTGAGAGAACCAGTAATCCCGGCCAATTTTTCGAAATAGCCGATACTATATTTTAACCATTACTTATAACTTTTTAATATCTTTCACTACAAAAAAGAATTGAGAAAAAAACCCAATGAGCAGTCAGAGTAACATATAATTTTTAATTGTAAGCCTTTACGAGTTCGGTATTGCCAACGATTATTTTAATAGAATAATATGGAAATATGAGCCACAAAATTATGAAGTAGACCTCCAATAACTAGAATCTCATATAGGTATTGCACAAGTCTTAGCTCATAATTAATAAGTATTTAAGCGAATATATCGTAGATCATTTGTTATCTAACAATGATTTAAAATATAGTAGTGGGAATTCAGATATGTCCAAAGAGAACCAAAATTGTAATTCAGTAGTTGAAATTAACATGACAGCCGTGGTTTTAGGGATACATGTAAGCACAAACTTAAACGGAAGAGGCTGTTCTATCAACTTCATCTTTCATCCGTTGTCAGTCCTGCTATGGACATAGGAAAATGGAGGCCTTTATTGATCTTCAGCTATCGCGTTTTTTTAGTTTACACCATTCCGTGAATCTTTTATCCCACGATTCTCTTAATATCCTAAGGTGGTTGTTCTGGAGAGTTTCTTGCTAGGTGTGATTTCCATTTTAGAAAAGTCTTATTTAAGGAAATTAAAACATATGATAGACTATAGTATGCATCAAAAATTTTGTATTTGTATTTGCTTGATATATTTTTACCAACTTAAGAGGGTAATCGACATAAGTGTCGTATATCATTTGGTTATATTTTATTTACTGTAGAAAATTAAACAATAAAATTATCTATTCTGTCTGCTCATACTTATCTGTTAAAGAAAAGAAGTGAGGAGAGAAATCCCCAATGAGCAGACAAAATAATCAAGGACTTCCTCCACAATCATTTTGAAATTACTTTGCAAACTTATCTGACTTCGACTGCAATTCATTGATATCAATTGCGAATAGTGGTTATCTGAAATCTATATAGGCCATGGACAAACGTTAGGGTGCCTTTAGTATTTTGTTAAAGTGTCTCGTACATTCGTTTTTATAAATAGCTTGCGATATGATTAAGCTATAGATATATTTTGCAGCGTGTAGTTTGTTACTAATTGACTTAAAGATAGGGGTCGAGCATGCTCGAAGTTGTAAAAAATGTACTCTTGCACGTCTTGGTAAGCTAGATTTGTGGCTTAAGAGAATTTGTGTTACGTTGTGGCTCTTGTTAAAGAGAGAAACAGAGAAAACGGCAGGTGAGTTTTACAGTTGATGTCGTTTTAAAGGAATTATTGGTTAACATATTTAATTTTAATGGCCATCCGAATTCGGCAGTTTGATCCGATCCTTTCATTTGTATCTCAGAGTATAGTGTTATGTTGCTGTTAATTTTAAAACATTATTTGGGTTTTAATAAAATTCTGATATAACCTTGTTATGTGAGGATTATGTTTCAAATAAAGTTTTTTTTATCTCCCTCAAGCAGGCAAGTATATAACACCTTATTGCAATATTTTTATTTCTGAAGTCTGGATTTTTAGCAAGTTGTAATTACATTGGTTTGCTTGGTTGTGTTAGCTGTAAACAACAATCCTGATAACAACAATAGGTTATAGCTTAACTGAGATTGTGGAAATGAATCCATGTTCACCTCGAATATTTAATCAAGGGCATCCCGACAAAAGCGTACCACAATCTTATTAGTTAAATTTTGAGCACTAAATCTGTTGGGGACGGAAAACAAAATCAACCCGCTAAAGTTCTGGGGCAGTTTGCAATCAATCCAACCTTGCCGACTATTCAGGCAACTATGCAACATATCTATCACGCGAATCCATAATGAAGGTTTTAAACTTGAATAACTTTCATCCTTAAAAAATGCATCCTTGTCGACGAGGACTCTGATAGAAGAATTGAATTTTGTCGAACAGGACCTAGAATAGTAAAAAGTGTTTGGGTAAATTGGAAAATGGTGATATCGGTAGATTCTTTATAGAAGGAAATTTAAATGCCGAAATGTATGCTGAAGTGTTACATAGGTCTAACGAAACTCCTATAATTCACGAATTAGTAAATCAGATCGTTTTAATTAGAAATGTATTATCAGCCAAAAATTTATTACATTTCCAGCAAAACCTCCGGATTATGTAGTCCCGGGTAGATAAAGATCCCGGGTCATGGATTGTAAGAAGAGGGTAAACATAATGGCCACCAAGATCCAGGATCTAAGGCCACTCATTTTTTTCTGTGAGATCACCTGAAATCGATTTAAAAAGCAACCTGAGTCAATCGAGAAACTGCAGGATAATTCAAGAACAACAACGTTTGCAAATGGGCCTCAATTGTTTCAAGATAGGCTGTATTATTGTTTCCACACTAAACAAAATCATTTTCAGCATTAATTACAGTAATAAATTAATTGATAAAAGATAATATATTTTAATTATATTTTCCTTAGTTAACATAACAATACTCGATTAAAAATAGCTTTGAAGGATATCACGGAAAAGCACGTTTTGAATATTTAAAATTGTGTTACAGGTAGGGGGTTGCCACCTAACTGAGTGTGGTTGGAGATGAGTCACGACAGATTAGTTAATAAATCATTTTCGTTCCCTCTCTTTATTATAGTCATTATAATGTTTTCAAACTGCCAGCCAGTCTAGAGATAGCCTGTTTTTCATTTTTTAGTTCGTTTTACAATGACAGGGCAGCTGCAAAAAATTACCTGAACATTTACTGAAATCATGTCATACAAACCAAATATTGTACATTATAAATTACCTACTTTTTTGTTGTAATTCAGCATTAGTGGAACTGTTCCGAAGTTAAAAGTTTCCCCATTATATTTTCTGAAAAAATGAACAAGAGAGGGATGGAATTGCAATTATTTGATGCAACATCTATTGCTGCATTCAAGGTATATACGCGCAAATATTTCATTAATTTACTATTACGTTTACTTTCTATTTAAGACACAAACTATATAAATGTAAAATCGAAATCTAAAAGGTCACAACTAACGACTTATCTCGTACAAAAATTCCAATATCTCTTCTCGAAATTTCCTTCGGCCTTGAGATTCTGCGAGCAAAATATCAAAAGTTCTATTGAAACAAAAACTTTATATGTGATATACATCAACTTCAGCATTGCGAATGCAATCAGCAAACAAATTGTCTTCTATATTAAGAATTCAACTGATTGACGTCTACATAATTGGGTACAAGGTAAATAACATCATAACAACGTCAATTTGGCAATACGAGTCGTTGCAAAAGTTATGGAGGAAACATTTTATTTACATCTGAGCGGAAATATTCAGGTCGTGATTTTATAATAATAAATTCAATCCGACAATTCGATCTAGGAAAAAAAACAGGTGGGGTTCAACAAATTTTATTTTACCTTTCTGAATAAGTAAATGGGAATTCGGAATGTATCATAACAAATATTTTGTTAAATGAAATTATGTGTTATAAGAGTAAATAAGTAAGGACATTTAATTTTTAAAATTTATGTAAACTATTGTACAATTTTTGCGGTTTTAAGATATTAAATATTACTAACGAGGAATATTTCAAATGCTTTTACACGACTTACTCTTATTTTTAATTGTCTGAGACTTAGTTTAGTAAATTAAGTAATTTGTTTTTGTTTCAGATTGTCGATCCAATACGTTCCACGATAACGAAATGCGCTCTGCAGGAAAACACTACCATTCAGTTCACGGAAACGAGTGGGCGACTCCCTGAGCGTTTCACGTCGTCTACGGTGCAAAAATTAAGCCGCTAGGAAAACATACCTTTAGGCTAAGGCCAGACTGGCGGGATTTCAGGTTGCGTTTTCGACGTTTCTTTCGAGCTTTCACATAGTATGCCAGATCAGCAGTTTTTCACGCGCTTGCATCCAGCTCTACCCTGGCCACATACGCGAGTTGCATTCATTCGCGTGCCTTCTGTTTGGTCGAGCTCCATGAGGAAATTAATAGGCGTTCTTTTCTACCAGTGTGGCCACTCAACAGCCTGAAATAAGGCAGAAAAATGAAACCGATCTTATCCTTCGGCGGCTGACCTTGAAGATGCGCCCGACACCGACCCGTTGGGTGGAAATTCACGCCGCGTCTTGCCTGGCCGATTTACGGCCTATATTGTTTTTGCCTTAATTCCTGCTGAAACGCGGCGTAAAAACCCACCAGTCTGGCCATAGCCTTAAGGTGAGTTTTCCAAGCGGCAGGATTTTTGCGCCGCCGACCACGTAATGTGCTCAGCGTTTTATGTCTCCCACTAATTCCCTAGAACTAAATGTGAGTGTTTTCCTACAGAGCGAATTGCGTTAGGGTGGAACGTCTTTTCTCAACGCGACAGACCCGACTGCTTCTGGAGGAGTCAAATTGCTTAGTGCGCTCCGTTTTTTGAAGAAATGTTTTCCTTTTAATAGAAATTGGAGAAAATTATGTTATTCTCTATGACTTGAAAGACCAAGAATATAAAAAGACAACAAAAAAGACATGCCTTGGGTTTTTTTAATATCAAAGTGGTGCTTCAGCATTATTATGTTGTTTAGTTATTTTGGAAGATATATGTTTTTATTAAGTAACATATTTGAGTAGCGAGTTTTTCACTCTGGGGGAATGTATCTGTGTTTGCTACAGTAGTCAGTGAACCTCACTTATTTTCTGAATTTCGCATATTCCACCAGTATAAATTCTTCTTCCTGGTCATCATCCATAATAGTATTCATTAACAATGCTACCATTAACTTCCTCTTCTTACATATTTCCATTTAACAAGCTGTCCTTACGTCGACTGAATAGATGATCACGTCTGTTCAAGGAAAACACTCTCACGCCGCGTAATATATTTCGCGCTCCTGCCGACGTTTTTTGGCAAATTCAGTTTCTGCTGCGCAAAAAATACGCCGCTAGGAAAACCTACCTTTAAGGATCAATAGTAACTCATCATCTAATAACTCCTAGCAAAAATTTTATATAAATAATAATTCGTGAGGTCGACAGTGGACTATGTACATAATGAAGGAATACCTAAAACTAACAGAGGGAAAGTAATCGAATCTATTGCGAAAAACAGGGGCGTAACTAAAGTCAGTGTACCAGGGTACACGCTCCATAGTTTAAAAGCACGAACTTCAAAGAACTTAACTTACTCATGTATTAAAGATAACAACTTACATGTTCATTCATTTTAGTTTTAAGAAAATGCGACAGAAATGTAAAAATCATATTTATATTGATTGACTATTTAAGTTAAATTGCATTTTATTCAAGTAAATGTATAATTATATCAATAATATCATAAACAGATACCAAAAATGATCTAACAAATATATTTCATTAAAGGATTTGCCAGTTCAGACCGAAGAAGGAATTCTGCCATTCACAAGCTTAAAATAAAGCTATTTTTGTGAATTTAAAGCAATAATCCACTACTTTTAATACAACAACCCAGGTAATACAATATTTTCGAAAACCTACAGAAGCCTCCCCACTTAGGTAAATTTTGTACGAATTGCTCCCCCGACGTACCTGATCCCGCTATCGTACCTACCGTACCCCTGGATCCGCCCCTGTGTTGTTAATTTACATAATGGGCCCAAGATATGTGATTTTTGAATTTTAGATATACCACTATTAATTTTTTTTAAATGGCAATGCTTTTCCGGTTACGAAAATTACGAACCAAACAGAATTTCTGCTACCAAAAGAGGGTAAAGGATAGCCTACACTTAAAATATTTAAAATTACATATTATTATCACTCCTTTTAAATAAACAAAATATCGAGAATAAAACACGCTGGCTAGTTAGTAATAACAGGAACGAAGCCGCGACGGGGAAAAAATACTATGAGGTCGTCGGAAGATATGTGACCTAGTTATGTTAACGGATAGTCATCAATAATACAGGTTGAGAAATAGGTTATGGATGAGGCGCCCGACAAAATGCTGGTAGAATACATATACAAGAAAAGAAATAAGGGATTTAACGAAAAAAGGTTTGAACAGAATTTCTAACAGGAGATAAACAGGAATAGAAAATAAGAGAGGTGAAGCGAAGAATAAATAATAAAATTAAACCAGAAAGTTGTGAAAGCAATGGAACAAAAGAAATTATCGGCTCACAAAAGCAAGCTGAAAGGGAATGCAAAGTCTCAAGAAATAGCCTCCAGGATATTACATAAAACATAAAACTTGTCTGCGACAATAATGAATATTTGGCTGAAGAAATACCATAACCTGAAAGTAGAAGAAAACTAAGGGTGATTCAATTGAAAGGAAGATAAACTTAATATGATTTACACATTATTTATGAACAGCATTTTCGTTTACTATTAGTCTATAGAAAAGCATTCAACAACATTAGGCTAAAAAACATGCTCTACGTAACAATATAGTTACAAGTCTGGGAAACGTTAATCATAATCGGCAGACATGGCGACAAGGGGGGCGATGGGGGCCGAGAGCCTCAAAGTTAGTGAATTTAATATTAAAAAGAGGTAATCCTTCTTCAAGAGCCGATAAGAAGGTAACTTCTATGGGTTTAAACCTCAGGACAATTATTTTTAATGTAATATCGGGGTTTAAAATTTTATTTAGGTAAATTTAGTAGAGGATCGCCCCCCTGAAGCATGGAATCAACCGGCCGCCCCTGTCGGCAGAACAATGTCTGTGAACTTGTAGACAAACAACGTAGATAGTTTCCAGTTTTGTTCAGTCTAGTGAAGAAATTAGTTATGAGCCAAACTGGAATCAATATTAACATGCTGATAAACTATTTCAAATACTAATTCCTATTCTATGTTGACCGACAACACAGCAAGAAAATTCAAGAATGAGGTAAAAAAGTCGTTTAAACTGCTAGAAAAAATGTATAGTAATGAAGAACAGGACTTACCATAGAATGGTCAACTAGTCCTTAAAGAAGATCTTTGGGAAACTTAAAGTTTTAATGAATATGAAAAATAGCAAATATGGAAATGGCAAACGTTTGCGAAATACCAGGTAGATGTAAAGACTAATAGCAAATGCTAAAATAACTAGGTCGCACAATGCTGTTGCCGGACAAAAAAAATTCTTTAAACAATAGAAATGAGTATAAGGATAAGGTGGGAAAATGGCTAGAAGTGATAAATGAAAGATTTGAGGGTTGTCGGAAATTTGAATATGAATATATTTCTTGGGCTAAAGTCAAATGATTACCCCAGATATTAAGAAGGAATTTCGCAACCGTGACATGAAGATATAATAAAGAAAAACTAAGTTTAGTGAGAGAAGTATTCTACCCTTTATTAGGTTATCAAGTTTTCTGATTCGCAAAAATGTAAATTAGGTACAGTTTGGTAATTCTTAAAGGAAAAAACATATTTAAAGCTAAGGTTAAGATTGTGACGTACGTAGTTGTAAATAAGAAATCCATATTGTTGAGTATTCTACTAAAATATTGTTTTTTTTTACGAACAATTGTTTTGATGATGCCAAGGAGTTATTTGTTTGTGGTTTTGAAAGATTTGCAAAAACGCGTACTGCATACTCGAATAATGTCGGTATTATGGTGTGTATTATATTGTGTATTGCGCAATAGGGGATTTTGGTTGAGTGTTGCGACCGGCTTTCACTTTGACCCAGTACGTGAGGCTAATCGTTAATTCGACTACGAGATAAATCAATGACACAATTTTTGAATTTTCAATAGAAAAATAATTTGATAAGGGTTTATACATACCGGTACCTCAAGACAAATTAAGTCAACTCACCTGAAAAAAATAAAAAAGTAATTATTATACTGTATTAACGTCAGTATGAAGATGCTTTTGTTAAAAGCAATTAAAAACCAAGCGATTGGGTTAAAAAATATTTACAATTTTTTTCTAAGAAACTTCACAAACAAATAAAGTAATCTGGTCGCCAAGTTCCCTTTTACGAATTCTGGTAGATATGCCTTCAGCGAAAATTATGGGCGTAGTGTCATTCGATATCGAAATTGCTATAGAATGTTTTTTAAAACGTTCAAATGCATTCTCAAATTTGAACTTGGGATGGGTAATTATCTGAATTGCTTCGAGAAAACAAATATAGTAGGGGAAAAAATTAAAGGATCAAAAAATAATTCCAAATTTTTTGACGTTTTTCAGTTAGCTGTATTTCCCTTGAAAATGGTCGCCCTGGAGTTAAAAAAAAGGATTTTAAAGCTTGAAGTTTCTAGTTTTGAGATCTTATGAGAAACAAAATTTCAAGCAACGTGTACCGCTCAATCCTAACGAATACCATAACAAAAAAAAATTCAATTTTTTTTGGTTTTCTTTTTTGGTGTACGAACTTGATTTTTTTTCTTTTCAATCAACCACTACATGGATAGAATAATTTGTTCATTTAGCTTTAAATTTCTGTTTTGCAAAGTTCAATACGACCACTTCTCGCTGAGATATCGAACTTTGAGTAAAAAAGGGTCTTTTTGTCTTTAACCATCAATACCTCAGCAACCCCCGATCGCACATGAAAATTAAGTAAGGTGTTGTAATCTTGAATAAATTTCCCACAGAAATCAGCTACGGTTTTTTGAAAGTTTTTATTTTTTTTATTCTTTACATTAATTTGAAAAATCTAGGTAAAAAGCACGTTTGATGGCTTTTGGGATCACCAGCCGCTAAATTGAAAATATCGAGAAAACCAGTAATGTTAAGTGTGCCTTTTACAGTTCAATATGCCAACAAAAACCCCACAATGTTTCGTATAAATCCATCGAGCCGTTTTTTTGTTTCCTTCGATCGAATTTTTGAATACCTTGAAAAGTTGATTTTGATTTTAAATGATCATAACTTTAACAAAATGCAAAAAACTATATTTTTTCTGTTTCTTATACAATATAATTCATAAATCTGTTTAAGATTGTAGTAAAACAAAAGAGAAATTGAAAAAAAAAATTTGGAAAATTTGGAATTTTTTTTTTAACAAATTAGTATTCTTTTTTTAATGACCCAAAGCGTACCCCGTGAAGGTTGCCCGATCGGATTTACGCCTCTTTTGTGTGCGTTTGTGTATTTGAGTGTTTGTGTGTATGTGTATGTATGTTCGTCTGCCCGTTCGTCAGGTATATTAATAATGGGTATTGCCACCCCTGTTCTCAATAACGGTTGCTAAGCGTTCAGTCATATTGATGCAGCGGGCAATCTGAGGTTGAGGGATGGTGTTCCAAATTTGCAGAAGTGCACGCTCTAATGTGGCCAAGTTCTGCACATTTGGATACTCACTGCGCAAACGACGACCCATTATGTCCCAAACATGCTCGATGGGATTGAGGTCTGGGCTCATTGGTGGATGCCGCAGCAAAGTGATGTCATGGCGTTCCAAAAAGCGTCTGGTGATGTTGGCTGTGTGTGGGCGTGCGTTATCTTGCATTAGAATAAACTCCCTCTGACGTTGCCGTCTACGCAGTACAATTGGTCTCAAAATTTGGTCAATATAGCGCTGAGCTGTGAAGTTATCGCGCATAATCACCAGAGGTGTTCTCCAATCTCGCGAAACGCCGGCCCAGACCATGACTGACCCACCACCAGGCGACAGTCGGACGAACAAAGTCCTCGCGAAAACGTTCACCACGACGGCGCCAAACAAGCGGACGTCGGTCGCTCCCATGTAAGTTGAACCTGGATTCGTCAGTGAACAAAACATTTCTCCATTGTCTCAATGTCCAAGCCCGATGTGTGTTGGCATACGCTAAACGTTCTCGGCGATGTCTCGCTGTCAACATGGGTACACGATTAGGATGTCGTGCATTTAACCCATTTTCGCGAAGACGGTTGATGACTGTACGGGAAGAAATGTTTCGTACTTGGTGACGCTGTTGTACCCGATTTGCAAAATTTCTCGCCACAATGTTCGCACTGATGAAAGGCTCACGTCGAACGTGTCGGACAACTGCTCGATCATCTCGAGCAATCGTGACACGATGGCGTCCTTGTCCAGTACGACGAATGTATTGGTTCGTCTCCCGGTATCGTGCATACGTTCGAGATTGACTAACACCCATCCGGATGGCAACATCACGTTGACTGCAACCTTCTTCGAGCAGAGTAATCAAACGAGCAACCTCTAGCTCTGATAAATACCTTCTAATCATGATCGGAAAGCAACTTGGTTTTTTTTGCAAATTTATGAAATTTTTTGTAACTCAGAAGGAGTGGTTTTGAAAAAACCTGTTTTTTAGCGTTTTAAGAGTTCACTAACTAACTAACGATAATAAATTTCTGAAAAGCGTCTAGATCGAGTTCAAAATTCTATTGGGTATATCAACTTTGTTTGAAATTTAATTAAAATTTTAATTCAGTCGAAGTTTAAAAATCAAGAAAATCAATGGAATGCAATAACAGAATCGTATTATAAATTTTTTGAAGTCATTAAAAAAATTTTCAAATTTCTTCCTTTTTTGGGTTATTAAAAAAGAATACAAATTTGTTAAAATTTTTTTTTTTTAATTTTCCAAAAATTTTTTTTTCCAATTTCTCTTTTGTTTTCCCATAATCTTAAACAGATTTATAAATGATCATTTAAAATCAAAATCATCAACTTTTCAAGGTTTTCAAAAATTCGATCGAAGAAAACAAAAAAACAGCTCCATGGATTTAAACGAAACTTTGTACGGTTTTTGTTGGCATATTGAACTGTAAAAGGCACACTTAACATTACTGGTTTTCTTGATATTTCCAATTTAGCGCCTGATGATCCCAAAAGCCAACAAAAGTGCTTATTTTCTTGATTTTTCAAATTAATGTAAAAAATAAAAAAATTTTTTTTCAAAAAACTGTTGCTGATTTTTATGGAGTGTTTGTTCAAGATTTCAGAACCTTTCTTACTCTTCTTGTGCGATCAACGGTTGCTGAGATATTGATGGTTAAACCCAAAAAGATCCTTTTCCATTAAAAGTTCGATATCTTAGCGACAACTGGTCGTATTGAACTTTTCAAAAAAACAATTTAAAGCTGAATAAACAACTTATCCGATAAATAGAGCGATTTATTTCGAAAAAATTTTACATGTTCATAGACCAAGAAATTACATAGAAAAAATGTTGAAAAAAAATTCTTATGGTATTCGTTAGGATTGAGCGATACACGTTTGCTTGAAAAAAAATTTCATCATCATGTCTGAAAACCAGAAACTTCAAGCTTTAAAATACTTTTTTTTAAAGTCCGGTACGACCATTTTCAGGCGAAAACCAGACACTTGAATAACGTCAAAAAATTTGGAATTATTTTTTGATCCTTTAATTTTTTCCACTAGTGTACATTCTAGTAAACCTACGGGTTAGGTAGTTTCGTTCGACAGTTATAATTAAATGTACATTCTGATTGGCTTATTAGGACCTCTAGGAGCGTAGTATAGCAGTTACTACATCCACAGAATAAAATATATAATATATAATCTAATAAAAAGACGGAGATTTTGAACCTCTTTTTCTATAGCCGAACGTTACCAGTTTGCTACCGTCAACGGATCAATTTGTTAGTGAAACTTGGAGTGGACGTTGAGGAAGCTTTTGATAAAAGTTGAAAAAACCAATTTAAATAATTGTTGTTTATGGTGGATAAAAACCGGAATTTGATGAAAATATCCATCTTAAAAGCAGTTCAGAAATGTCAGCTGGAAGAGAAAGACAGAGAAGCAGAAAAGGAAGAGGACCGCGAGTCGTTTGAGAGAACAAAAGATATTTATTAGCATGATTCTTCTGAGATGGAATTTGATATTGTAAATATTGAAAAGATTTAAAGTGGGCACACTGTTGATCAGAAAGATGATGTGTTACTAAACTAGTAGCTAAAAACAGCGAAGAGGCGATCGCCTGGGATGATAATGCAGCCACCTGCTTACCAACAGGGGAAATACTTTACTGTATTGATCGATTTCGGACACTCAAGTTTAGTTTAGTCTTCTCATCTTTCAGTGAGTGCGATGTGTGTTTTCCACTTTCACTTCTTAACATATCCTGAACCTGAGTTGTCTGCCTGATCTATTGCTTGGTTATATGTTGTTTCCGATTATCTCTAGTATCATTCTCTCCATGAACCATTGATGCATGTTGAAAGTTGTATTTAAAACTCATATTTTGCACCCGTATGCTGCAACTAGGAGAGGATGCATTGGTATATTATATGGTGTCTAACTCAGCCTCATAGGCCTCTTTACTTTTAGATTCTGATTGTCCTTATTCAGTGAAAATGTTCCAAACGAGTTTACTTGACGACGATTTGCTCTCTTATATGAATGTGTTGGTAGAACTTGCTTGGTTTGTCACGATATTGTTTTTTCTTTGATTGTTAGAATTCAATAATTAACTGATAACACTACAGTAACAATTTCCACAATTTACTTTTTTTAAAAAACTGTCCAAGGCGTTTCAACGAATGTAAAGACATTAGTTAACAAATGTTAAGGAAACTGACTAACTGGATATTTCTTGAAGAAGTTGTATTTATATTCGACGAGTGGTATAATTACCAGGTTCTTAAATTTTTAGAATTTCTTTTAGCGCTTCCGTTCTTCGTGTGCAAGTTTTATTCTTATTTTTCACCTTATATCGTAATTCCTTGTTGTTTCCATGTCATGCTTTTAAATATGTCCTCAAGAGCTAAGTTAAATAATTCCGGCAATATTATATGTCCCTGACTTACCCCTCTTTGAATGTATGTACCTTTAGTCGCCAACTAATAGAATACTTTTTTAACGTCTATAAATGCTATTCATAGTTACATTGTGTACTCTCTTCTATGAGCTGTCTATTAGTGTGTAAGTGTTCGATGGTGCAATATTTTTTTCTAGAAATCTGTTTGTTCCTTCCAGTTTCCTTTCTGGGCCATTCGCAAAGATTCTTATATATAGACTGACTCACAACATCTAGAAGAAGATGTTTACATTTAATATTGTTTAGGTAAAACATAGGAGCTGTCAGGGGCGGATACAAGATTGTCATTTGGGGGGGGGGTTTGATCTCCTTTGGAGGGGGCTTTACACTGAAAGTTGATTTTAGCACAATAAACACTAAAAATCATACTACTCAGATGATTTTGGGGGAGCTACGGCCTTTAGCCCACCCCCTGGATCCGCCAATGGGCGCTGTAGTAAGGACTAAATGATTAAAATTGATTTTTGGTTTTACATTTTTATTATTACTAAGTTTGTTAAAGATGTGGTTGTCTATCGTGGTCAAAAAGTCCATGGCGGCTGGTGTAAAGTTCCGAGCCTTCCACCTATAATACCCCAAACATGCTCTATTGGCGAAAGATCGGGGGATCTGGGTGGCCATAGCAACGGATTCACATGAGTCTCTTCAAAAAAGTTTAAACTAAATCGGGCAACATGAGGCCGGGCATTATCTTGTTAAAATATGGGATCCATGATCCGATTCAGGTAAGAGAATACACATCGCTCATGGCTCCACTACTTCCGGAAGATAATGTTGCGGTGTCATGTTGCCTTGAACAAAAACTAAAGGTGATCAACTTCCATCTGCAATAGCAACCCCTACTGTCCAGGGTACATGTCGCTCAACATCAAATTCAGGTTGAGGTCTTTCTTCTAGACGTCCTCTAACCCTTCTTCGGCCATCATGTCCACCCAAGAACAATCCAGATTCAGCATAGAAGACGACCTGATGACATTCTACATTCCAATGTTGTCGTTCTCAGCACCACTGTAGTCGTTGCCGTCGATGCTCAGCGGTCAGTGGTAGCACAAGATGGGGTCGATAATGCCGCAGTCCGAAAGACCTAGATTGGCATTTTTTTCTTTATTCCAGTTACTTGATTTGTGCTAGGCTTGATTTCACATCTATTGTTGAATAGATAATTGTGTAAGTCAGTAAGTTAGTTCAAACCCTTTT
Source organism: Octodonta nipae (assembly GCA_034190945.1). Taxonomy (NCBI): domain Eukaryota; kingdom Metazoa; phylum Arthropoda; class Insecta; order Coleoptera; family Chrysomelidae; genus Octodonta; species Octodonta nipae. Next base: position 120,656,520 of record CM067216.1, read on the forward strand.
AATTGAAATGAAAAAATACCATACACTCATTAAAAATTCATAACCGTCAGTCCAATTTGCGAGGAACCAAAGAGTAATAAGAGTTTCAATCGCACCGATAATGACTCAACGTTTAGCCGGTTCAGATGAAGGTGTGTACAGATTATGAATTAGTTCCAGTTCTAAATTAAAAAAAGTCAACAATAAATTACCAGTATTTACATACGACATACTAATATGTTGATCGATGTGGTTACAAATTGAATAGCCGTAAAAGAATCCTGGCAGATAAATCGAATTGAGAAATTAGAGAATATGTAATACGTCTATCGTATAGGCAGGTACATTGTTAATAATTTCTAATTTTTACCTGACCTCGTTTAGGCTACAGTTTTTTAAGAAATCGCTTTATGACCATTCGCGGATAAAATCTGAAACATATATTCATTGGCCTTCGGTGAATTATTAACAATTATAACGTGCAAAATATTATTTATGGCTAAATCGGCGTATTATGTGTGTACAATTTGTAGCGAATAGGTTTAACAATTAGTATTCCCCATTACAATAATGCTTTATTATATTGTCTTATTGAATAATTTCTGAATGAAGACGAAAAGTTCGATTCTGATTATGCAAAAAAACAAAATTGCTTCAAAAAACATGGCTCCTTAGCGGGAATCAAAACATGATATCACATTAAACAGTATATTAAAATCTTTTGTACGCAAGAATGACCCCTGGAAGAGAGTATTCAATCTCTCTGACAGGTTAAGTAACCTGAAAATTGTATCGTGACATTCTGCCCTAGGAGTTAAGGGAGAACAGCAATTACACGGAACGGCTCCGGATTCGGAACCTCTGTGGGCTAGTTTATTCGAAAATCCAAGATGTCGGTCTTACATCTTGCGTCTACAAATTTACTGGTATGTATCAAATATATCAATAAGTGTTCGAGAGGACATTCTATTGTGGGAAGCGCAACTGATGCAGGTTCCCGACCAGAAACAATATATATCATATATATTGTCTTGCGTACAAAAGAATGACTCCTCGAAGAGAGTACTCGTCCACTTGGTACCGACTTTAAGCAACTTGTGGTACAGTACAAAAATGTTCTTAACAGCATCTCTAGGAGTACGGTAGGTGCAAACAAAACCTAAATCCATTTAAATCCATGTAAAATTAGACACGAAAACAATTTTCCAACAGCCAAACAAAAATTCGCAAATGGTAAGGGTATTAATATAGCAATATGAAATCGCTAGCTTACGTGTAGTGATTTACACATTTCATTTAAAGAAATAACATACAGGTCAGTAGGCAGTTTCCAGTTATTAAATAGCTTTAATTTGGAATTCGATTATCAGAGTTTTGAAAATAAAGAACAATGTAAAATTCAGTTCAGAGTAAAATTGTATCAAATATGTTTGCTTGGTATTTCAGATAAATTAAATTAATTGTACGCATTAAATATGATTAAGCAAGAAATAGGGGTTATATTTACTTTTCCAATGATATAAAAATAACAAACAGTACTAATAGTTGCAGAATCCTGATAAGGAAAGGTCAAATCAGTGAACGTTTGGATTGGCAAAATAAACAACAGAATAACTGGACCATATTTTACCAAAAGGGCACACAGACATTAATTCAATTATTTTTTGTGGGGCTACTTAATATAAAGAATCTACAAGTGTAAACCAATTAATATTGATGATTTAAAACACCGAATAAGGCAAGAAAGTGATCAAATCAGCTCAGAGATATTGCAAAACGTTGTCGAAAAATTTCAACACTGTATATTTTTTTGTTAAGAAATGAACGGTGTCCAGGTTGAACATATGACAGACTATAATTATTGTAAATATTGTTAATTACTTCAAACTTTTTTCTTTCTATGGTATCATTCATTATGTATGTCCAAAATCTAAAAGCCCGATATTGAGGAATAATGAATTGAAAACCCTTTTAAAGGCGATATCTTATCCCTTATCGTTTAATTTTTTTAACGATAGTTATTACCCCTAAGGGTGAAGGGGCAGGTGAATAATTTTATGTGAGAAGTGCAGTTCCACAATTAACAATTGTCTTGTTTAAATATTATTTATTTACATTCATAATTACGTATAAAAAGAATTTACCCATTACTTTAGGCCTTTCCGGTGCTAGCAATGTTCAAACTATATGAAGAATACAACAAGTTCTTAGATTTAAATTATAAAATAAAGGAATATTACGATTACTAAAACCATAAATCATATCTGTGAGGAACAGGAAGAATGCAAAAATTGTAAAATAGGTGTCGTACATTAGATTATTTCCTTGTAAAAGGTATAACAACAAAAGTACTTGTAATAAGATTTAAAATTTCAATGCAGCACTTTCTCATTTATTATACAGAATTGGTTTTATGATTTGGAAGAATAAAAAAATATACCGACTTTGAAGTTTATGTGGTTTTACTCCCAAAAAATAAGAAACGATAACAAACGAAACCACAGAACAAATGGCGTTAGGATGGATTCGACATACAATAAACTATGAGCTAGTAGAAACAGATTAAATTAATACCCTTACATATTGCGAAGAATTAGCTGAAATTAAAAGTTTATTTTGAAATGGAAACTTTATCTATTTTAGAAGGAATTGAGTACTAGAAAATAGTTACAATACGTCAATCAAAATGCACCAACCCAAAAAGTTGTGGATAATAATAATAAAAAAATATTTTCGGCTGATCACTCTATCACGAAAAAGGACGTAACAACGGAGTTTTATAGACGACTGTTGACAACTAAACTTAACAGTAAAAGTCTATTTCAGGCTATCAACACCTAGGCGTGGTCAGTGCTCAGTTACTCTTTCGGCATAGTTAATTGGTGCAAGACTGACATTGAACTATTACAACGGAAAGTTCGAGATTTACTAACAAAAGCTCAAAATCACCATTCAAAGAGCTCTGTCGAACGTACAACTTTGCCACGGTGTGATGGAGGAAGAGGAATGACAGATATAAGCAAACCACTACATCAACAAATTTCTAATTTGCGTGGTCATTTCCAGAAACTCGCAGAATTTTCTGATCTACACAGAGTCATATCCCAGGTTGATGACTCAACACCACTGCAACTGACAGAACAACACGTCCAATTACACCACCAGACAACTGATCAGAAACTGCTCAAAGGAAAGAGAAGCTCCGTCATGGAAGACATATAAATGACTTCAACAAAGAATATGTCGACAGTGCAGCGTCGAACTACTGGTTGATCTCTGGTCATATGTTTCCTGAAACGGAAGGCAATCCAAGCTCAACTAATTCCCAACGAAGAACTATCTAAAGTACTTCCTTAAAAACCCTTCTATTAATAACGACAGAGCGGATATAGTTGCCAAACATCTGAATCTATCCAGCATATCACAGGAGGTTGTCAAGCGTTCGCTCCAAGTGAATAGAAAGAACGCCACGATGCTGTGGCAAAATACTGGACCAGGGATTAGCACTGAAACTTGAACTATCACAGTCGGCAAGAATACCATACAAACCAGTATCTGTTTTAGAAAATAACAACTACAAGCTGTACTGGAACGCACGATACTGACTGATCGGACTGTTGCTCACAATAGACCAGATATAGTTTTGGCTCTCTCGGAAAACAACTTTAATTGACATAGCAATCCCTAAATATAATAATATTAATATCAAGCAGGCTGAGAAAATGACCAAATACAGGGATCTGGAATTTCAAATAAAAACACAGTGGGACATGAACAGCACACGATCTATACCAATTTTTATGTCAACGACAGGAGTAATTCCAAAACATCTATTAAATAATTTAAAATACCTCGGTCTGGACGACCGTCTTTACCAAGTAATGCAAAAAGCCATCCTGTGAAGAACAGCCCGGACGGCCAGAAAATTCATTGAAAACTGCCGCCATGACTCCAACCACGGGTCTGATATCCTGGCAAGGGTTCCCACAAACCTGAACCCTTTTGATAATAAGGATATCTGGGGTTTAGTGAATGTTCCTCTAAGAGGGAGTGTATTGTCATATATTGTATGGTCAAGTGGAGAACTAATATTAAAAATAATATAATATAAATATATACAAATATTCAGATGACAATTTACTCTATTCTATTCAACAGTAATCGAGATTAGTCAAAATAATAAATATTTCTCAAAACTAAAATATTTAGATTTGAAACCTGCGTGTAAAACAAATAGATTAAAAAAACAAACACTGACGTCAAAAATAGAACTTAACTAATAATAAAAAAATAATGTTTTTGCAACAATTAAACAACTTTTCTGAAGTGGGTGCCAAGATAAAGTCATAATAATTTGCAAAGTACATTAATGTGTTGTACTTTGCAACTTTGCTGTTTAACTTGTGAATTACAAATTTTTTTTCGATGCAAAATTTAAACAGTTAACTGAAAATTATAGTTATTTACCTAGAGATGGTAAATAATTTGTAACATTTCTCAGAACGGAAAGCGGCACTTTTAATTTTTACTTATTAATTTATGCGATAGATTTTGCAATCTAACTTTAACTAAGACGTTTGAACATATTTGCTATAACATATTATTTTATTGAATTCACTGCCACAGAAATATTAAAACATCGCAGTTTTCAATTTTTACATTTGTCAACACACCAATTAAATTTAAATTCTTTGATGAATTGGATAATTGCAATAAATATTTAGAGTAATTGGGACGAAATCATAAATTATCTGGTTTTTCTTTGGCATACGGCCCACGATTAAGCAATCTGAAGTTGGATATGAATATAATGAACGGTTGCTGTTATTAAGAAGTTGATATCTCGAACGATAATGAAAATTGCACACGCATCATCGATGTAATTTGGTAGGGCAAAGAGGGTGCGTTCAATCTAGTACCAGATCACTAGCATGGCAAAATATATAGCACTATGTCAACACTTTATTATATTTTACATTTCAAAAGCCGAATAGCTGGCACTTACACTTTAGCAAATTAATTCCAGGGCCATCTCTATAATCGATAAGTAAAAACAAATGTGAAGCAACGAACTCACTTCTGCTGGAAATAAATAAACCTCTAAGTATTCGCAAACAAGATAAGTGCATGCTACTGAAGGGCACTATAGAATGAAAACTAATCAAAATACTTGACGGTTATCAAATTTTCATACTATCCAATAGCTGCTTCGAAATGTACGAGTCACAAGTGAAAATGGTATTTTGCAAATAACTCAAAAATATTAATATATAAAAAATTAAAAAAAACAGATTCTTAGAAAGAAATTTTCATTTAATATTTCTTAACTCATAGAACTCCAATGTTGGTAATAGTAATCCAATATTGGAATGGTTTCCGCGCGGGAAGCACCAAGCCACTGTGCTTCATAAGAATTTGTAATGAATAAAACAATTTCGTATATTATAAAATATTTACCTGAAAATTTAAAAAATAATGGTGTTATCTAAAACATCTGAAGTAACAATATCCCGTAGAAAAAAACACTGTTTTTACATACGTGCTTATTGTAAATTAAGATATTTTTTACCTTTTCAGTTATATTTCAAGTCGGATGATCGTGTAACAAAAGTAATATTAATTGTAAATAGTGTTTTAATATTAATTGCACAATAATTTAAAATGGACAATGGTATTATTTTTGAAGTATTTTTTTATTTATTTCAACAAATATCAAATTAACTAAATATACATCTAAAGAAAATATTGAAAAATAAACTTCAACATATTGATTAATAGGTTGATGAATAATTTTGGATGAAAACAAAAAAACTGTAACTTACACAATATTGCCTTGTTGCCAGTTATAAACATAATTTGATCTATAAATATATTCTTCACAATTTGTTACATATTTTATACTTACTAGTTTAAATAAACGTATTTAATAATTGAAATCCTTAATTTAGGAAATATTCTATAATTCGAAATATTTCATAATGAACATCACTAGTGTACTGGTCGTTTCGGTCACATGCTATGGTTACTGTTACATTAAGAAATGAATCTATTAATAATTATAATTTGAATTTACGGATTAGGTAATAAAACAATTAGGTGAAAACAATTTCACCTTGCAAATGTTGAGGCATGAACATGGATTCTAGTCTACATAATGCAGTTACAACTGCTATGTTAAAGAGTATTTGGCACCCATCCTTTAAAAGATATAGATATTTAGCTTTTATAGAAAGTATACCAATTGGATACATTGTTCTTTACTTCTCATATAGATGGTGCGTTATTAACACTTAAAGCCAGCTATAGATACTTGGATTCTTGATGTTCTTCATTGATTGTTTTTTTCAATACGTTAGCAATCTTTCTCTTCTATTATGTAGCACTTCAATTTCAAAATTCTTGCATTAACCTTCTTTATTCTATAGTTTCCAGTGGCTTTTTGAGATCCTTAACAATTTTTTTATCATCATCTAACTTTCTCTTCATATTTTTTCACAAAGGTTAGCTTGCATAGCTTTGATGATCCACTGATAGATATAGATTACTTAATCGTGGATAAAAACGAATAAATAATGACATGTGGGTAGAAATAAATTAAGTCAAGTCAGATGGATAATAAATGCAAGGCCAACATGTGATTGCTGTAAGTGTGGTCCCGTAAGTGTACGATCCAACATAGAAAACAAATATCTTTATTTTTTTACGTTGTGTCTTTTTAGCTAGAAGTATTTTTCTCGGCGTCTGCAGTACCTTGTTTATAATGAGAATCGTTGAGTCTCTCAACATAGCTATTAACCGCAGATCGTTCCTCTTCGTTGTTGGCAAATCTTGTACCACTGAGTCATTTTTGAAGTTTAAAAACAGGAGATATCACATGAGTACTACATTTGGTCAATAGGGTGTGTGAAGAAGCAACTCGAACTTAAACGCATTGCTTTTGGACATACCAATAATGGATAAGTAATCTGTTTTTCCTCATTTCATAAGTCAAATGCTACCAAATTTTTTGTACTTCTTTTTTAAAAATAATCAATGAAAATTATTCCATGTGTATTCTGAATAATCTGACTAGACGATCCTCTCCTTAAACCCATTATTGACAGTTCCTTCTTCTCAGGTGTGAAGTAATAAACCCTAGACTAAAACATCCTTATTTAGGCACCCACTTGGCTTATGTCTAAATATTCAGATAATATGTGATTTATAATGTTGGCACTTCCGGCAATAACTCATCCTTTTAAAACAACAGGTACCATCTATATCAGGTCTTGTACTTATGGAATGATTCTCGTAGATAGTAGATACTAATATACCTAACCTGGATCTATGGAAGCAAGAAACATATTTGTCAGCCAGATAACCAATTTCATATATCAAATTTCTAGTAGTTTAGAAATTTGCAGCGAAATGAAGCTGATATGAAAAAATCATTTATCCTCTTTAGCATCGTTAGCTTCAGTGTAAAGCAGAAAATATATATTTATTCAAGACAATTATTGTAGTTCGAATGTCTAATAAAGAGCAAAACAGAATCACTTATTTAAACCTTATTGCAAATGCAGTGAGGCGTGTACAAGTATCATAATCACTTTCGGTCTACATCCAACCATGAAAAGCGAATCCGGCTTCTTCAAAACGCCATCTCGAAATTAATTTTTGATACCATCAGATTCGCTTTCGTCGGAATGTTGAACGTAAAATTCTCAACAACAGTGAAAGACAGAGATGAAAGAATTGTAGTGGAATAGTAAGTACAACTTGCATATACATACAACAAGCCGTCGTCGTATAGTACTTGCGATTGAGAGCACGGTGTCAAGGATCGATTGAAAGGCAGCGGAAATGAATTATCCGCCATATCGTATCTGTTGAATTGTTGTTACTTTTAATGAAACAAACACAGACATGGAAGTTTGTTCCGTAAAATCATGAAAGGCATACAATTGTTTCATTTGTAATGTCAAATTTAAAAAGTCACTTCATGCCTGAATATCAACGAAACATATGAGATTTTCAATATTTTGTCGTTAGCAAAAATAATACGCCTTAAAAAGATTAACAGTAAATTGCTGCAAATTTTTTCTCAAGCGAGTTGAACGTTTTCGGTCGGGTTTGAAATTGTATTGTTTGTTGGTCATATTGCAAATTCAAAGTATTTTCATTTTTGTGGTCTAAAACCGAGATTTTAATAGTATTTAATTTGTTGTTTCTCAGTAATGTGGTAGTTAAGTGATAACGAGGTTTTCCAAATCGCTCATGTTTTGACTTCCCACTTAATTCCCTTTCCGTAACATTTTGTAATTTAAGATTTTATTTTATTTTTTGTAATTGTCTAAATTAATAATTCATTTAATAAACTTATTATCTAAGGCAAGACATATTAATTACAATGTGTACAAAACCACTAAGTAATAATTTTTTAAAGAGTTTTTTACATACCAAACTTTCTGAACTATTTAAAGACATAAAGTCTAAACTTGGTCAGATCTCAATATGTATGTAACAATTTATTTCCAATTGCGTGCACCTAGTACAATAAGTCAGCACAATACCTTTTCTGTGAAAACAAGCTGAAACTACTAGGGTTAAAATTTTGCTCTGAGATTGACTAATGTTACAAATTTACAAAGTCTACGCCGATTTTTCCTGTAGGGTTATTAATATGCTAACCGAATTTGTACATTCACACTAAATACAATTAAATAAAAGTATAGAGGTCCACAGTTTTTAATATCCTTTTTACAGAACAAGGTTTTGAGACATTTTTAAAACTACATACATGAGAATTAAAGATTACCAAGAGTGAAAATATTCACATAGTAATCTTAAAAGAAGAAAATTTTAAAATTTGGAAACTTGTAGAAGCTAGCTGCATGATGATTAATAATACTGAAATGGAAGCACGGTCTCAGAGATAAATAATATTCCTGGAAACAGTTATTGCTAGACGAATTTAATAGAGGAATTTTCATTATCAAGTGATCAAAAAGTATGATAAACTGTCAATGTATCTTTAACTCAAACATAAAATTGTACATTTCAGCACATATCCAAGACTTTACAAAAAAATAATCTATACAGTAATTGGTAACAACTCAGATTTAGAGTTGAAACGTCTCCATTACAAATAAGTATACACAATATAAAATACACTGATTTGTACACAGGAAAACTGGCTGATCACATTCTAGAAATTACTCTCTCTCTCTCTCCTCTCTCAGCATACCTGTGAGAAAGACTTGATGTAAGGGATAGCCAGTAAACAGGATGAACAGAAATAGCCCTAACTACATATTATTTTAATTACAAATTTCTAATATTATCTGTTACAGAAAAGAAGTGAGGCGTCACCTGCAAACCGAGCAACTTCTAGCGATAAACCAGCAAAAAAACTAAACAGTCTACTACTGCAAACAAACCTAAGAAAGTCGATGCAGCTGAAAACAATATTTCTACCCGAAATCCACGCTATCGACAACATCGTGGTCATCATTATCTGTTTCGCTTGCGTCTAAAGCGAAGTCCCAATCTAAAGCCAAAAAAGCCAAAAACTCCTAAATCGAAATAGTAAATCTGCGTCATCCCCTAAGGCGAATAAAGCTATTTCTACCAATAATAAGAAATAAATAGGGAACAATTTCGTGGACATTCTTTTTACTTTAAATCATCATTATTATTTCATATGAACCCACATAGGAATAGGCTTGTTCAAGAAAAAAAAACGAAATGTTCCAACAATTTGAGATATCTATTACACGAATTGGAAAAATTCGAGTTGATAAAATTGTAATTTTACTTATGTATAATAATTTTCAAGAACACAAATTGAGAATGAGACGACACATGGATCAATGGTGTTTGGTGGAGGCGCAAGTAAATAATTTTTAAAATTGATTTAATGAATTTTCTGTAAGGCCAAGCTGACTGGAATATGGGTTTGAAAGTACAAAATTAAAAATTGAAGACTTCCTAGATGCAATCCCATCGCACAATTCTTGAAAACTAAAGATGTATGTTAGGAAATGAGGACGCACAAAATGGGTTTTTGTAATTATAATTAGATTACTAGAGAATTGATTGGTGCCAAATTGCCGTGTAAAACAGATATGAATCTCCAAAATCCTGTTTGTATAATTGAGTTGTATCCCTGGAGATGGAGTTCTTTAAATTGACAAGTATCTCATCATATAAAAATTATCCAATGAGCAGCTATTACTTTTATTATTTATATTACATGCGTTAACGCAGGATTCAAAAATTATACAGACTAAAAAATAACTATTTCCTCATATTACAGCAATTTAATACACTGGATACGGAGTCCAATAAAAGGGAAAAAATTAAAATATAGGGTGTAGCTCTTAACGTTATCAGGTACCGAAACTGCCCTTACCTAATGGGAGATATGGTTTAATTATTTAATTTTAGGTAAATTGACTACTTTAAGGTGCAAAAACTATGTAGGCATAACGATTTTTACAAATGTGTTATTATTGTGCAAAATTTTAGTTATTGAATGGATGAGAATGGGAAAAGTGTGGAAAACAAATTTAAAACTTTAGATATTGTAAGTGATACATTCTTAAAAACTAGTACATAAACTTTTGTTCTTAAATAGCTAAGCATTTTTCTCGTAGTCAACAATCATATGAGGGGCTGGGGTGAATCCTATTTAGTAATGTTCTCTATTCTAAGAATCCAAAATGATAAGAGACGTTATTGGTCATTTTGCAATTATGCAGTTTATTAGGAGGGAGCAAGAAGTGGATGTTTTTGGGAATATCTTTAATCGTTCAAGAGACAATAAATACAGGCGCTCAAAATATTTCCAAAAAGTAATAAGTGCCAGAAACCTGAAATATATATTTTGGCCAATCAGAACTCTAGCCATTTGGCGGATAATTGGTCCTCTTGCAGCTGGGATATTATTTGCGAAGCATATTTTCCTGATTGTACTGTTTTAGTGAAGTTTTGATTTGAAATTACCGTCCTGTCAGTGCGACTCTCCATGTGGGTGGAAGACGCTGAGATTCGTCTTGTTTGTTAAGTTTTTTTTTCTCTCAAAAGATTGTCCCCGAGCCTTGTTATATATAATTTTCACTTTTTGTTAACACCATCTGCTCGAAATTTATTTGATGGCCAGTGTTTATAGTATGCTTGCCTGGCATCATTGTACTTTTGCTGCATTTTTGTGTTTGTTGAACCGACGTTTGTTAGGTTGCAATCTTGTAACGTAGCCTCATGTATAACTCAATTTACAAGGGGGGGGGGAGTTGTCTCCGTGGGTGGTATGATTTATCCATTCCTTCTATGCGCCCTGAAAACTGTTTCATTCTGGTTCTGTCCGTGTTTCCTCGTACGAAAGGGACGGAAGCTCAATTTCTATTCTCAATTTTGGTATGTGCGTCAGTATTTTCTGTTGTGGTCATAGACATTTGATGCTAATGTCTCCTCCAAAGTTTTGATCTCGGCCTTGCTGTTTTCGTGGTCTATTAGATTTGAGATATCTATATCTAAGGGTTTTAACTGTGGTGAACCACTCGGCGGGATGATGGTTCTTTCCGGTACACCGTATTTCCTGTCGGATTTCTTTATTATGAGTAAATCCAGAAAAAGCGGTGGTCCTATTGTTCTGTTTCCTTGGTAAATTTGATTTTTGCCTGCATTTTGTTCACATGAAAATTAAAGATAAAATTAAAAAATTGAGAGGATTCGCAATAACAAATATCACAATTTGACATTAATGTCAAATTGTGATTACGATTTGTTGAAAAAAAATTCCATAGTAATATGAAATTGAGGATTAAAGGGAAAGTATTAGAAATAGATATAGAAAATCTACTATAATGTTGGAAAGGTAATGAAACTTCACAATTGATGGCATGAAAATTAAACTCCACGGCCTTCTAATATTAAAAATATTTTATCAAAAATAAGAAATCACACAAAAAGCATCAATCATTTTGATTTCAGAAGAAACTGTTACAAACAGATATACATATCCTTATATCTGAGGAAAGGAAATTAAATGAGTTATCAGATAACGTGAAAAAAAATCGGGTTTCCATTTAAAAGAATCAAGTTCTTTATAGATAAAGTTTTCAAAATTGAAGTGACGATATTTGGAACAATAAAAAGAGTTTATTATTGTCATTCTGGTTTTTGGAAGTGTGGAGGGTGGTCAATTGTTTCCCCAAATAAAAGCCTCCTGGAATACCAGACACCTCGCTTCTAGTTACTCGAATACTAGAAGCGGAAGCAGAGGGCTGCGAGAATTATGCGAACCGACCTGAAGAGGGCAGATGTGACTCTGCCGAAACGTCGTCATTTTACCATCGATCCCGGCAGGAATCAGTTGTCAACTACGCGGATGAGTTCCCGGAAACCACCTGAAATATATATAATAAACTTAAAACTCGGTTATTAAATAACGCAATAAGAAGCTACAAAGGCTCGTAAATAAGACCAGAAAAAGATTTCTCTTGAAGAAATTGCTAAATTTCATTACTTTAAAATGACATCATGTCGTTTCGAAAAACGTTAATTTCAATCGTCTTGAGTCCAAGTATCACATCGTGTTCCGATTACAAAACGAAATATCAACGTACCGGAGTCCTCGCTCCCAAAAAAACTCCTCGAAGCTAAAAAATCTAAAAACGGACGACGACGATAGAACGATACGACCAACGACGGCAAAGCAAAGCAAAGCAAAATAACACCGGCTTGGGAAGCAGGTCATGGCTGTCTCCGAGAAATATTGCGTCAGTTTCACTTTTCTGCATAAGGAAGCTCGTAGTTGCTGCCGTCGAGGATCGTCGAGAAAGGGAAATGCTAGTGAGCTGTAGCGCGTTGAAGAAAAAAATGAACACGTGGCTAACTAAATTTAATATCAATGCTTCAACTGATATAAAACGGCGAATGTACAGTCTGTTTCAAATAAAGTGTCTGTCAAAACAAATACTACCGAACATGTAAATTTTATTTATAATACACTGGCTTAAACGTGGCATGTGTTTTGAGTTGTAGTGCCTCCTTTCATTTTTTCAATTGTTGCCCAGAACTACTACCATATATCTGTCATCTTAGATAATGGGACATTTGAAGAAAGCACCATCAACGAGTTTTACTTGTTATAAAATACAACTTAATTGACACACAGGAAATAACAACAACTAAACAAAGTTTAAACTAAATCAGCCTAAACTACGAACACATCAATTTTATATATCTCACTAGCTGATTCGGCAGACCTTGTTCAGCCTATACTGCTCTTAACAGAAGATGAAAGGTGAAGCGATGATCTTATTTGCAATAATACATGGGGAAATAACGCCATCTATCGAATGACAGCAAGCACCGAGAGCTACTTTAGCATGTAAATATAGAATTCATTAAAGAATTGACAGCAGTGCCAAATATTGAATTCTAGTATAGCTAAAAAAGGAAATATGACGTGTGATTATGACCTCAATCGGTCCAGTCGTTCAGAAGTTGCACAATCACTAACAGACGAGCTGACCAGTTTATATATAAAAATCAATAACTCGACCACCTATTTCAGAAGTAAATCAACGTATACTGTGAATATGAATGAAATTGAAATGATTCATATTCACATAGGTAATATTTTAGTTATAAATTACAAATAATGGCTTTACATAATAAACAAATAAACAACTATTAAAAAATATAAACAAAATTAATAATATTTTAGCAGCGTACTCTACTTTCGAATTTCGAATGATCTCAATTTTGACCACCCAGTTTAGTGTAAACGCTAATTCAGTCTACGCTAGTAGTTTACTCGAGTGGCGAGTTCGTACGAATTTAGAGTATTTTGCAAGTTGAACAACTTGCAACTTCATATTCCATACACACTCATATTCCATATATTTGAAAACAAATTTTAAAGTTGTTTTTTCATTCCAAAGAAACGACATTTTGGTAATACCAGTGAACAGTGACGCGTGGTGGGGGACGGTACTCGACCGAAAAATAGAACAAAATGGATCGGCTCCACTGAATTACTTGCTAAACTACTGGACTAAATTTTAGTTGTTTAGACACGGATATTTAGTAAATTACAGTCAGAACTAGGCTTAAGAGACGATATATTAGCTCCACCTCAAATACTTAACTCCTCAAAGTGACTAAAATATACCAAAAATATATACATATTGCGTACCATTTTCCCAAATTCTTGAAATTTCAAATAGTTCAAGAAATAATTGATGGGAGTTTCTGTATAACTTCTGGGTATAATAAATCTAACATTTCTTATAAACTCGCTTTTGCAACTGAATTTATGAACTTAGTGACTTCAGGTTAATTATACATATTATTCTAGTCTGGGTCCTTTTAATATTCCAATATTAATGTTTAAATTTGATTTCATTGTCAACTTTTAGTATTAGGATTATTTAAAGCACATGTCTTCCATATTTTTCAATTTTTTAGTTTAACGTTTCAGGAATGTTCATAATTTATTATTGTTCTTTATATTATCGCACATATGCAGATGAATGAAAAAACAATTGTCAAATTGTGACAGTACAAAAAAGTTTTCGTACTCTTAGCTATGATGAAAGTCAAATCTAAACATAAATACGTAATAAAAAATAGGATAAATTAGACGGTTTACATCAACGAAATAAAATATGGTATACTGCAAGGCATAGTTGTACTACTCATACAGTTTATCAATGATTTGGTCATGTAGATGCAAGTAAATATTGAAATGTTTGCAGATGGAATAGTAAAGAGTGTTATACTTAGGTAAATGGTAGAGTTCATACTCATAAGTACATGTAGCCCAGTCATATTAGGGGTTTAACCTCGGAATGAAAGATAATAAGCTGTAAATTCGTAAAAACCTTTGTTTTGTCGTTCTAAATGTTGTCTCAAAAGTCACAAGTGCTATCGTGTCCGCGTCTAAGTTATTGACGGTCAAAGGTCATAAAAATCGGTTTTTCGCGAATATCTCGTTTTCTATTGCAATCAACCGTTTATGCGGTAGACCGAGAAGAGTGCGCCACGTACAGTCATATATGGCTTAATGCAAGGTCAAGCGTGAGTTACTGTTATCAGTACGTTATATAAAGTTAATTATTTACCAAAAAAATATAATTATTAAAAAATGCCCATTATTTATGTACTAATTATTAATTATTTATATTTAATTAAAATAAGTGACTTAATTATTTATCTTTAATTATTTACATTTCACTATTTAACTATAGTATATTATTAATTATGGATTATATATTTTAATTATATTTTAAGTTAAAAAGACAGTAAGGGAATATATTCTATACATATATTTATTTATCATTAAATATAGCATATTATACATTTATTGAAATGTGAGGTCAAATATTAAAAGAATTTTTGTTGAATTTGAATATAATTCCAGAATTTCAGGATCGTATGCGCTTTCTTCATCAGGATTGCTTGGATACAGTGAAGCGTTGAGGCAAGCTTGTCCATTGCACTGGCCACAAGCTAAAGAACAAAGTAGCCCTGATTTCTGCATCCACAGAGGGAACCACAACCGTTTTTGCAATTGCAAAATGTTATATTTAGTAGTTCGGCTGGTGCTGGAGGCAATAAGGTTCTTATGGGCTTATACCACGTTTGAATCTGGTAGTAGACACGATTTATATGTTGATGAGCTGCTACACTTGTTGGTGAAAGTGTTGACAATTGTACAGGTTTATTTAGTTTCGTTAATTTGATGAATTGCGTGTAGCGGAAATGATCAATGTTTTCCTCAGATTTTGGAGCATTATATAATGCCAACAAGATACTCACTCCATTTTCAAATAATGTTGGTACGGGGGAGTTTTCTTGTTGGAATACTTCCAAATTGGGAATTCTCTCCAATACTCTTGTAACAGTTTTTTTCCTTTTTTAAATAGCGCAGAAGTCGTGTGACAGCCACTAAATGCGTGTAAAAATAGAATGTGTTTTTTAGTACGAGAATATTGGTCAAAACTTTTAGAAGAGTATATTTGTGTCTTAACATTGCCTTTGCCAACTTTTTTAAAGAAAATTTCCTGTTGATGTGATTGAGTACGTCCAATTAAAATAACAAGCAAATCAATATCTTCTCCTATGATGACGGCAGTCTTTTGATGTTCTGATAATGCAATAGCTGTCTCGATGATGAGAACATCAGCATCATCTCTGGCTTGTTTTGTTGTGATATTAAGAGTTTTTAATTTTTCAACAAGCATGTCGATAAATTCTTTTTTATTAGACCTATTTGATAAAAAATTTTCTTGGCTGATTGGCACAATCATTGTTTCGTCAAAACAAACTTCATATGACTTTGAAAGTGCAGCAGTTCTTCTTTATTGTTCCATTGCTTTAATATTTTTACTATAGTCCGAATATCCGTCAAATACAACAACAATTGTTGAGCCATAATGTGTTTGTAAATATTTAATGTATTTCCAGGTATATAAGTATTAAAAAATTTACACGTTTTAAAGAAAACGTATATAATGTCGTTTTAACTTAAAATATAATTAAAATATATAATCCAAAATTAATAATATACTATAGTTAAATAGTGAAATATAAATAATTAAATATAAATAATTAAGTCACTTATTTTAATTAAATATAAATAATTAAAAATTAGTACATAAACAATGGGCATTGTTTAATAAGTATAATTTTTTAGTAAAAAATTAACTTTATATAACGTACTGATAACCGTAAATCACGCTTGACCTTGCATTAAGTCATATATGACTGTACGCGGCGCACTCTTCGCGGTCTACCGCAAAAACGGTTGATTGTATGAAAAAAAAGTTCAAACAAAAGTTGTAGAGAATTTTGTACTCTACACCTTTTATAATAGGTGCAAATCTCATTTAAGCAATAGAAAATGAGATATTCGCGAAAACCGATTTTTATGACCTTTGACCTTCATTATCTTAAGACGCGGACAAGATAGCACTTGTGACTTTTGAGACAATATTTAGAACGACAAAACAAAGGTTTATACGAATTTACAGCTTATTATCTTTCATTCCGAGGTTGACCCCTTTTTACCTAATATGACTGGGCTAATGTACACAAATGAATAACCCTTAAAAATATATGAATGGATATGCGATAATAATTTGTGTGTGAGCATCAAACAATCCAAATAGCTGATAATAAGCTGCAATATTTATTGATTATCTGTATTATAATTTTAGAGTTTTGAATTGTATTTTGTTCATATATTTTATAGAATCTAAATCAATAGTCAAATAAACTACCGTGATTTGAGCAATAATGTATTTCAGTGAATAAAAATAATTAAAGTACCGTTTGCAATTTGACAACATCCCACTCGATGATATACTCCATTAACTGAATTTTGAGATATTTCGGGATATCACGGCATTTTCATTAAATAAGAAGAAATCCATTGGGGTCAAGTCTGGAGTTCTCGGTAACCACTCAACTGGTTTATTGATAGCCACTCAATTGATATAGTCAACCAATCCGTTTTCCATTAAAGATGGTGTTCAGAAATCTTTTCGCCATAATGCGACTGTGTTCCATTTTTCTAAAATAGTAATCCACGATTTCAGTGTTTTGCATTGTTGGAATCTAGGAACGCTTGCATTAAGTCAAGGAGAATTAGTTTCCACAGAAGTTGTAAATGTCGCTCAGCTGCCAATTTAACATAAATACTAAAGATCTTAACAATCTGTTGTTACCTATACTTGGCGCCAGAATTTGATTTTTTGTGGGTTCTGGGGGGTACCGTTTATACCCAGTGAGGATTGTCCTGACACCAGTATTGACAATTATGACGATTTAATGAACACAACATGATTTAAAAATTGAGAATCTTCGTCACAGTTTCTTACTGCAGTGTTAATTCAGAAATTCTTTTCTTCTAAATCTAATTTCAAATCCAGGAAGGTTTCATTGAAACCACAGGCTCCCTCTCTGTCTTGTATTGCATTTGAGTAATTTAATTATTGTATCACTGGACTGTAAAGTTTCATTTAGCTCTTCTCTATAGTATTTGTTCTTTGTTTGATAGGCTTTTCATTTAAAAAATAATTCTTGATAAAGAGGGCGTTTGTGGGTTATGTACTTTGTTAAATAAGAATTTATGTTATAAAAGTAAGTATACTATCGACATAAATTTTGAAATAATGATGAGGTCGTTACTATTGGAAATAACTAAATGAACTTATTGGATAAAAGGATTAAATTATTGGAGTACAATAAAAGACTTAGAGGGGACTGTGGTTTCAATGACAACCCTCAGCATTTCATAATCGATTTACAAGAAAAAGGATTTTTAAATTAATTCTGGTAATAGATCACGTGGTGCCAAATATCTTGCTACGGCCTTTTCTGTGGGATGCGATTCACAAATTACAGTTTCTTGTCGAGCAATTTGTTACTTAAATAAGGCACATGTCTCTTCATAACTTTGTAACTTATCTCCCTCAACCACCATTATTAAAATACACATGCGTTATAAACAAGACATTATCTTATAAACAAGACATTTAACATTAGGTAATGTCCAATAAGAAACGATAAAGATCAAATAAAACCAAATAATTAGTATGTACTTCTTAATTAAAAATTATGACTAGTAAATTACTTTTTATTGGTACAAGAAAATAATAAGTCAAAACTTACATCTTGTTAGACCAATAAATGTATTTCTATCTCAAAAATGAATTACAGCTTAATATTTTAAAAGGAATTTGTTAAATATACTTTTTTGTTTTGAAATATGTAATCATTATATGATTTATAAATTTTATCACAATACTGCATTTACTGTTTTCTGCAAAGTTATTATCGACTAATTTAATAGTACTCTATTATTACTGGGAAAGTCGAAAGGTATTGTGCAAAATATTTAGATTGAAAGTCGACAAAAGCTTTTAAATTATGTATTAAAATATAGTAGACATTTCTTTAATTTTTCTCACACAACCGAAAATAACCAGGTAGCATGTGGAAGAATGCCATACCAATATATATTAAACACTCTAATAGTTAAACGAGCCAATTCTTCCTGACTAAAAAATTTCTGTCTAATAATTATTACGAGAACATGGATGTCGATCACCCTCGCCGTCAATTAAAAGTTAAACTTTCGACACAACGTTAACGATATTTTAAAATATCCAAGTTATACAAACAAAACAAAACACATCCTCACCATTCGTGTATGCTTGTCATTTTAAGGACCAGTCATTTTTTAAAGGGATTTACGTGTTTTTATAAATACCTAAAGAAAACACATTCGAAAGGGAAAGGAAATCGACGTTGTGTCTAGAATTTGTGTTTATTTAAAAGCATTTTATTTAAACGTTTGACTAATTTTAATGATTTTGAGAAAACCCTAGTTCATTAGTGAAAATTTAAACAAAACTACATTTATCGTAGAACGTATAAACATTAACCAGCTTTATGGATTTTGTATGTATGTGCATACATTTTCGTAATAGGCTGTTTGTAAGGTGGAAACTTATTGTTTGCAGCATCTAGAGGACCTTTTTTAACAAGTATTGTTTGCATAAATTTACAAAAAACTTAATAAATAATCAACTTATTGATTCTATAAGACCCCAGCAACCGTATTATGTAAGTCGATATACCTAATGATAACTTTACGATAGAACACAAATTCATTGAATATTTTGTAAGACCGAATCGCTCTTTGTGTTATACTGAAATATGGTTTGTTGGGTAAAGATCAATGCCGATAATTTGAAAACTTCTCCGCGAGTCAGTGATCTGAATACTTGGTTGGGCCAACACTCGATTGGCGGAGAATTTTTCAAACCGTTGGGATTATTGGCAACTGGTCTCTACGAACAAACTTATAGGTTACGTTACAGGTTTGTTCCTACCCATGTGACAATCACCGTCATGCGCATTCAAGAAAACCTGTTCCAACCAAGTCATGACGGTTCAGTAAACGATGCAACACGGTGTTCCAACCAAATGATGTACCGTTTCTTACATCATTACAATCCAGAAACTGTCAATAAATTAAGGTTATGGAACGCAAGTCGCAGAGTTCACACCACAAACTTGTTAGAAAACCGTTCCAACTAATATTTTTGTGACAATACAAGTAGTACGTTGAACAGTGCTAAACTCGCAGTTGTGCACAAAATTGAAGCAGGTGATGTCATGACAGTATCATGGTGATACGGAAACTGCAGGTAGAAACAAAACTTAAGTTTCGACCATACCGAGTTACAGAATACAGCTGCAGGTTCAGAAGAAGGTGATTGAAATGTAATTTAAACATTCATTGCATTGCCTTTCTGAACACCATCATAACTAATACAGACATTATAATTTAAATTAATCATAACTAATATTCTGATCATTTATATTTTAATATTATATAGTGTATTTGTAAATAGCCAATAAATTAAATAAATATGCAGTTTAAACAATGAATGTTGGATGAAAAAAACTATAAAGTAAAAATAAAAATCGGCTGGCTCAATTGATTTTTGTTTTATTTATTTATCCTCTACTTTGTGAATGCTGTCTATATCTTTAATAATTGTTTTTTATATATAATTTGTATTTACAGATTACAAATAATTTTTTGAGACGAACCTTTAAATAATGGTTCACCTTAATTAATAACTAAGGGAAATTTTCTCTATTTTTTAGTATGATGTATAGTACTTGAATTATTTGCGTTCCTTAGTTCATATTTATTTTATAAAATTAATTCTAAATAATTGACTTTTCACAAATATTTAGAACTTTTCATTTTGTGTGTAAATATCTTTATTTTCATTCGTGAGTCTCTAACTATAGTTTCCATATTTAAATTCTATCCAAGTTATTTTCTTCACCATGTGTTTGGATTTTCTTGTCTAAATATTGTTGTTTTTTAATTCTTACTCTTGTTACCAATTTTTTCATTTCATTATTAAAGTTTTAAAGTAAAAGTTGCTCACAATCTCTTTGGAATCATTTATTTTCTGAAATTCGCCAGTTGTGTACACATATTGATTTGTCACTACACAATTTGTGGAACAATATTATTAAAGCGACAGCTTCTTGAAGGAGGCCCACACTTACACGTATGAAAATAGATTAATGGTAGTGAAATGCAAATGGAAAGATTGCAATTGTTTCGAAACTTTGGTGCGACTGACACCACACTACCTTCACTTTGAAATACCTATAAAACTTAATTTCTTTTGTAAAAAACCGTAACCAGTTTATATATTAAGAGCCTTCTTTTGTAGAGAATCATTAAATTATAAATCAAATATAACATCCAATTAATATACAGTACCCGCAGAAAATCTGCTTTTCGTTTTTGCAAACATTCCAAATATCTGTTTGCGAAATTTTGTAATTAGGGACTTGACATACCGTGGTTATATCACCAGAAAAAATGCAAAACGTTACATGCAATGACTACTAATATGTTACATACCATTAAATTTTTAAACTTAGTTCATATCATAAGGTAAACCTTTTTACATTAGGATTTATGAAATTACTATAGGAAATTATTTTATATTTTAAGATAATTACCCTTTATTTAATTTCTTAGTTTGCGAATACGGCGCAATAAAAGGTAAACACTAAAAACAAAATATACAAAATAAACGAAAAAACTTCATCAGAAGACCAAAATGTTTTAAAGACAAATACAGCGGCACAAGAGTTGTACAGAGTTTAGAATTGATGGAATTACACCCTCGAAAATAAAATATCGGGAAATATACCGTTGAATGCTTTTATAAAGTGTCTATCTGTGATATGGAAAAATTTATTCAATAGAATAAAGTGAGATTCAGACAAATTTATCAAGAATTCTGCATCTTATTATGATTACGTTTCAAAAATCGATTATTGTGTAAAATTAAGTAAAAATATAAGGAAATAAGGGATACATTTAAGTTCACCGGTCCCCACATTAGTATTAATACTTGAATCGTGACAAAATAGTTACTATTATTTTAATTTTCCTGAAATTTGTGTCCATTACTATCAATGACACAAAGAAAGAGAAAGGGGGACAGGGAGATAACGAGAGACGGGAAGTATATTATTTCATAAGAAGCGCTCGATTCCATCGTTCAGTCTAAATGACTGCTGCTATTTTTCTTTACTAATAAATTTGGAAAAAGTATTTTCTCATGTATTCTTTGGTTAGCCTAGAAAATCTGAACATATTTATGCATATCTTGAAAGTAATTTTAATTTCAAATCTTTTACGCAGGTTTATGCCATTAATCAGTTATGCAATGCCTTATGGTAAAATGTTTGATATTATAAAGTTTACTGCCATTTTAAAACTTGGTTAATTGCATCTAAAGCTCTTTAAGTGAAAATTTTTATGTTGCTCCACAGGCCATCAGTTATGCACTTCCTAATGTTAAGAAATATACAAGCACTATTAAAAAAGAACAAAACTGGAATGATTAGAAAGAAACCAAGTAGTATAAATAAATCAGTAATAATTATTTTGAAAAATATTAAACCTACAAAAAATCATGTATGTGTGTGATCCTCATCGAACAATATATTCCACACATACCAACTTTTACGATGCTCAGATTAACATAAGGTGATATTAAAAAAAACTAACCCCTTTTTGATATTTGAGAAGCAAAGCTAAAAAGGATGTTCCCGATTAAACTAGGTATCTTAATATAAGGGTTATATAATAGGGATGGTAAATTGAGTTGATATATTTTTACTAAACTGATGCGTAGATTTAGGTATACTTGAGGAAATTGTTTAGAAAGCACAGATTTAATGAAGAAGATTTTATAATTAAAATATAGTTTTAGTGTTCTGATCTTGCCTTTTACTTCATTTGCCCTTGGTTTCGTTAGCACTAATTTGTGGTTATTACGTAAAAGGTAACTCTTGTTTCATTTTTTGAAACATTAGTATTCATGTACTTAGTGTTTGGAACTCTTATAATTATTTTTACTCCTTTAGAATTATTATTGTTTTAATTGGTATCCACCAACAAATCATCCCATTTAGAATTTTTCAGAGACCACTAACTCTTTTTTTCAAGAAGTATTGCATTTTGTTAATATGAACTCCAAGAGTAAAAAATGCAATGAAAAATCAAGTTACTATTGTCACCTAGAGGGCAAACGAGCCGCAAGAGATATCATAATTCCAATAATTGTGCAAACAGGTACAGATGTGTCAATTGTAACATCAATTGAACGTACCCGTAATTAGGATAGAGCATGGAAAAATCTAATGCTCGACAAGTAAAATATGGTACTCTCATGATCATTAAATGATTGCCAATCATCATTGTTATCAATTTTTTTTTAAATAAAATCTATTTGTAAACAAAAATTTAAGAATTAAGCACCAGCGAAAACACACTGTGATGGGGAACGACTTCAGATATGGAGTTCAAACGTCTCCAAACACAGATAAGTGTAACTCGATATACAAAACATTTATTTATAAACCAGAAAACTAGGTGATCTTATTGTAGACATCTCTTTCTCTTAGAATTTCTGTACACTCCACCAACTCAAAAAAACTAAAAGATGTCTCAAATAGCCTCTAGAAAACAATGTGTATTGCTGAGATTTCCGTGGGTTCAAATCGCCCTTATTTACTCACAAATTCACAACGAAATTTCAATACCTACTTTTCTTAGATTATATCAACACTTCGATATCTTGGAAATGCTGTGAAATCTTTGGTGTGTAAGAAATGTAAAAACACAGTTTTGCACCCTACACCAAATCTTTATTTTAAACACTCAACGCCGTTTCAACAACTCTAAGTTGTCATCATCAAGGAGGAAACCAAACAGTTTACGACACCAGGCGCTGATGTAATGTATACAGTAGATCGTTGATGAGTTTTATATAAAGTCTTATTTATATCCTAATGACCTCATTATGTATTTTTTTCAGAACGTCGGGACCTTGTTTTTTGGGACTATCAGTTGGGACTTGGTTTCCCAAATTCACATCAACGTCCCATTCTCTAGGGATCCCATTGGGCCCATAATGGTTTCAGGATGCCCGAGTAGCTAGCTACCAAGTTCCATCATGCCATGGGTGCCCCTCTCTTCTTGAGTGAAAGGGTTGAATCAATATATGGGTCGTCCATTTATTCTTGTATACATGGTTTTGTTACAAACCTTCATTAACTAGCAATACGAACTTGTCGGAAGGTTACTGTCATGGGAGCTGGCGGAGGGTCGGTCAGCATTCGGTGACTGGTGATGGTATGGTCACGATGGTCAACTCTGACTGGTGATCTATCTGATAGCCTTAACACACGTTGGAAATACCCTGACCACCCACAACGGTAACATGTCCCTTTCGTATCAGTACTGTGTGCCCGTGCAAGAAATTTGTTCATCCCAAACATCAATGCCTGAAGGGTTCACTCAAGTTCTTCCTGACTGACGGTAATTGCTAGGACCTTTGGTTTGGCGACGTCCGTGATAACCTCCAGTTCCAAAGCAAATCGCATAGCTTCATTACTATTCTTTAAATTACTAAGTCTCAAGTTTTGTTGAACCTTGACATCTTGGATAGCATTCATAACAATTTGTGAAAGCAATTACTGTTTAATTGTCTGATAGGTCTGGATACGCTATCTGTGTTAAACGGCTGATATCTCCTGCAAATTCCTATTGACCTTCCCCAGATTTTTGCGGTTTCCACTCAGTTGCACCTGATCTACTTGACCCAGTGATTGGGTGGCATGTCTTTCATCAAGAACTGCTCTGATCTTGTCGATGTTACTGTTTATCCACTAGAATGCACTGAAGAAGTTCTAACTCTGATACTCTTAAAGGAATTACATAAAAGGTAAACTTTTCTTGGATATCCGAACCGTTAATTGCAGCCAATTGTGGTTTATACATACGTCAAGAGGAACTACAATCAAATATCGGTGGTTAAAGAATCGTTAATACTCTCGGTGTTCTGATATATACCTCTTTGTAACTCCGGTTGGTTGTTTTTAAACACCGCTTCCACTTGATTTTGTACTTTGCTTTGGATTGAAATATGATTTGATCTTATTTTCGAGACTATTCACTGAACATTTTAGAATCTCAATTTTATCATATATTGTCTTTTTGTCTTATTCCACAATCTCTATTTTCTGATTAACTACATTGTTGTTTTGTACTAGTTGTTGAAATTATTCCTTTTGAATTTCTAAGTCATCTTGCCTCTTTTCTTCTAATTTAGGAAATAAACCTTTCATTAAATTCTGTTGTTTACGTTTTGTGGTAATGGCATGAGCTTGTTCATTTTTCATAGTGGTTATATGATTTTGATATTCGTTTTCATCGTGGTTTTGTTGTTCGCCTTTCATGGTGATAATTATAATTGTTAGTTTTGTTACCACTTTCTTAAAAGTGTGATAGATTCCTGAATCTATTTTTTATTTACCCGCTTGATATTTGTGCAACAGCTTAGTTGAATATAATTATGAAATAATGAAATTATCTTCAATTGAATTAACGAAATAATTATGTAACAACAAATATATATGTTGTATTAATGCAATTTAAGTGTTTGATGTCTACTTACTAAATTGGCTTAAAAATCTAACTATTATTAGTTATACATCAAGTGACAAGAAAAATAGCCTTCCTGATTTCTTTTTACTATATAATTACCATCAATAAAAACTTTTATGTCTCGACAAGTTTCTATGAGGATAGAACAACACCTGTCTTTTTACCGTATATTAATATAATTTAATTGGTAATTAACATGTTTTACATGAAGAATATTATTTACATTTAATCGCACTACAACAGATACAACATTTCTACTAAAATCAAATTTTGGAACGATCTTTGTTAGATAAAGTTAACAATAACTAGATATCCCTTCCCGGTTTCACACGGGCTCCACAAATCAGGGTATTCTACAAATTTAACTTGAACATTTTTTGCATTTAATAATTTTCACATATTCATGAGCGAAATTTATATGGCAAAACCGCTTCTAAAAATAGACTATTTTTGGATTTAATGTGAGTAGCTAGACATATTTGATGTGTTTAATTTTTTTGATATTGTGGTTTTCCCGTTTTTCATTTTTGGTGTGGCCATTGCCATTTTTGACATTATTTATTATTTTGAAGATTTTATGTTTTAAACTATTTAGATCTTTCTCATTTTACGTTTTTGGCAGAATAATTTTAACAATTTTGTGTATTATTAAATTTTTCTGATGTCATTCTTAAAATATTGAGGTCGAAACTTTTTTGTCATTTTTTGGAATTTATTTTCACTCTATAAATCCAACTTTCACTTTTTGTTCCCTAAAAATAACTGAAACCCATCCCCCACTAAATAATATTAAGATTCACACCAAGTATTACTTTTTATTTCGGAGAAATTGAAGTCTCTGTAAAAATCATAGTGACAATTTCCTCCATTCAGTATTGTAATTTTCGGAAAATATGGAATCAAGTATTACTTCACCTAAAAACAGGAATCAACCTCTTAATTCTCATGGCTCTATTACTTTAGGTTCCTGAAAAATAATAAATTTTTCAAGAAACTTGTCCCCCATGAGACAATTAAATTTTTGCAAAATGATGTAACTCTTTTTTATTTATTTGTAGAGAAGAGTATATACGTTAAATTTGAAGACGCGAGATGTAAGACCGACAACTAGGATTTTCAAGAGAATCAGTACACAGAGGTTCCGAATCTGGAGCCGTTCCCTGTAATTGCTGTTCTCCTTTAACTCCTAGGACAGAATGTCACGATAAAATTTTCAGGTTACTTCACCTGTCAGAGATATTGAATACTCTCTTCGAGGTGTCATTCCTTTGTACGCAAGACAATATATATTATATATAAATATAATATATATTGTTTCTGGTCGGGAACCTTCATCAGTTGCGCTTCCCACAATTGAATGTCCTCTCGAACACTTCTTTATGCATTTGATGCCTTTCGTTAAATTTGAAGACGCGAGATGTAAGACCGACATCTAGGATTTTCAAGAGAATCAGTACACAGAGTTTCCGAATCTGGAGCCGTTCCGTGTAATTGCTGTTCTCCCTTAACTCCTTGGCCAGAATGTCACGATAAAATTTTCAGGTTACTTCACCTGTCAGAGATATTGAATACTCTCTTCGAGGTGTCATTCCTTTGTACGCAAGACAATATATATTATATACATATACTTGAAAATTTTATCGTGACATTCTGTCCTAGGAGTTAAGGGAGAACAGCAATTACACGGAACGGCTCCAGATTCGGAACCTCTGTGTACTGATTCTCTTGAATATCCTAGATGTCGGTCTTACATTTCGCGTCTTCAAATTTAACGAAATGCATCAAATGCATAAAGAAGTGTTCGAGAGGACATTCAATTGTGGGAAGCGCAACTAATGAAGGATCCCGACCAGAAACAATATATATTATATTTATATATAATATATATTGTCTTGCGTACAAAGGAATGACACCTCGAAGAGAGTATTCAATATCTCTGACAGGTGAAGTAACCTGAAAATTTTATCGTGACATTCTGTCCTAGGAGTTAAGGGAGAACAGCAATTACACGGAACGGCTCCAGATTCAGAACCTCTGTGTACTGATTCTCTTGAAAATCCTATATGTCGGTCTTACATCTCGCGTCTTTAAATTTAACGAAATGCATCAAATGCATAAAGAAGTGTTCGAGAGGACATTCAATTGTGGGAAGCGCAACTGATGAAGGTTCCCGACCAGAAACAATTTATATTATATTTATATATAATATATATTGTCTTGCGTACAAAGGAATGACACCTCGAAGAGAGTAAGAGTATATATACACCAATTTTCACACCTATAACACTTTTTATTTCCAAGATATCAAATTTAAAGTAAAGTAGATAATGAAGGCAGATGATGTGCTTAGGCCGGAGTGTAGATCCTAGAGCGCCCTGTAACCTGAAATTGTGAAGTAATGGTAAAGTGAAAAGTAATAATTCCCCAACCAGAGACGAAAAACAAGGCAGATATAAGAATTTACTCTTAGCAAGATGAAATATCGATTTTTCTGATTGGAAGTAGTTGAGAACCGGCAAAATTCTTAAAAAGACCAAAATATTCAAACCACCGCATAAAAAGTACCAGTGTATGGCTTAAAAATTAGCCATATAATGATTGAAAACACGAATTCTGAGATATTTGAAATGATATTTAATAATCAATTTTGATACAAAAGTCTACACTTGACAATACTAATGCACATGGAAATTATGACAAGGTCTCTTAATACCCATTTAAGTGATATTCTTAGCTTCGCAATTCAGGTTGCAATTGCAATTTCATAGAAACACAAAGAATGTTGGAAGGCCCATTGTATAGTTTTTCAGTGATACCTGATGAATTATTGACCACCCAACACAGACTCTGGGTTCTAAATTTCAAAATGATATACAAACCATGAGTATCCAATTGTTCACAATACATAAAATGGTTCTACCTTAGAATATCCGAAGATGAAATCCTCAATTGGAAACTGAAGAAATTTTTTTCCACCAGTATACGTAAATATACGTAAGTGTCTATAGAATTCTTATGTATAGGAAAAATAGCTTTAGGAAAGCCAAACATCAATAATGCACCAAGCTGATAAAATGACGACGTTAAATCACTACTCAAATAAAAGTTGGTAAACATTAAACTCTATGCCGATTATGTAGAGCATAAGAAAACATAAAATCTCATCTATTAAATAATTAACATCTAACACATGCTATCCCCCCCCCCGTAAATCAGTTTTCCAACTAAAGAGAAAAAAACTGCATTGAAAATGAAAAATAGAAACGCAGACAAGCCAGACGATATATCGGTAGAGGTCTAGAAGAACCCTTGTATAGTATGAATTGCTAAGCTATTTAATGATATCCTCGTAGAACAAAAGAAACGTAACTTATCATTCTATAAAAATAGCTTTGTGGGGGTCTCTCTTCTAAACGTCTGATCAATCTTTCGTCTATTATTATAAATCAGTCTACATTTCCTAACGAACCCGAGTACCTAGACAACAGATAGTGCAAGCAGAAATCTACATAGACAGATCGCTCCGAGATATTAAACCCATCACTTTTTAACCGTGAAAAATGTCAGCCTCCATAGATATTAAGGTAGTTTTCCAATTCAAAATGGAGCACAGAGCTCACCACTAATTGTTCCAATTACAGCACTGCCTCGCACAAACGGGAACAAGAAATATCTGTGCCTTCCAATGTTTTATGTAATTTTACCTAGTTAACATCAAACGTTAATACAAAACATGAAGTACGTTCCAATTAACAATGTAAAACTACTCATTTAATGCAGATGACATTTTGTAAGAATTTTTCTGCAGGTACAATTAGATGTAGACACCTAACAGAAGACCGTCGAGGAGATAGGACTGAAGAGTTTACAGTTCTCTAGGAAGTGTTGTGGTATTTGAGTTAGCATGGGGTATGTCTACATTACGTAGCACAAATGAAAATTAGAAAAAGAATTAGCGTGTTATAATAATGTTATAATGTCAAAAATTTGCCATTTTTAGATAGTTCTAAATAACAATAAAAATATACTCCAAAAGCGTTTTTCCAAAATCAGTAGCTAACAATGTCTAAAAGATAATTCCACAAACCAATTACTAAAATATTAATGCTTCATTTATATAAGTTAAATATAAAATTCAGAATTTATATTTGCCACAATAATAATTTTTCGCATATTTCACGTGTAGCATACTTCCTGATTTCAGTAATT
Organism: Octodonta nipae; assembly: GCA_034190945.1. NCBI lineage: Eukaryota > Metazoa > Arthropoda > Insecta > Coleoptera > Chrysomelidae > Octodonta > Octodonta nipae. Next base: position 120,686,269 of record CM067216.1, read on the forward strand.
TCATCGTAATATAATTAATGTTCAATTTTGTGAGATCTCGACGTACTAGTATGCTAATTATAGATGCATGAAAGTACAGAATGTAATTGAAAGTAGGTGCGTGTGACCTAAGAGAAGTTTTCTTCTTTCTCCTAATAGGTGTATTGAAATTTCACTGGAAAATTGAATTAACATGCTTCATGAATATTTCGCTTGAAAAATATAATTGATTTGTAACATTGCTAAACGTTTTCTAATAATAAAAACAAATGTTGAATTTGTATTTTTTTTGAAAGCTCATACAATGTACAGTTGTAAATTATTTTGTAGAAGTTGTTTTAATTGTCCTTAAAAACATATTCATACGTTATTGTCAAAATTTCCAAAAATGAAAAGAAACTGGATCTGAAAGACTCCTAACCGAAAACTGAATACTGCAATTTATTAGGATAAACAACCAAAACACTTAGGAACCTAATTTCTTGGGAATCGTACCAAGTCAAAACAAAAACATTATGGAATCCTATATTCAAGATTGCTACTCCCAAATTCTTTAAACAGAATAGTATACCTAAAAAGTAATGAACCGTTCAAATATGTTCATGGGGTAACTTCCAGTAGTGGGTATAACCTACAACAGTACCGCAAAGTAAAAAAAGAATAAAGAAATTATAGCTATGATCAGGGTCATAGCTCTCTAATAGAGGACGCAAAATATTTTTCAAATGTGCTGTCTTGCTTTCTATATTTAGAGAATGGTGGAGGTATTCTTAATCAACGAAATACTGCCTATATATTCCTTACATACAAGAAAAGCAAGCCAAGTGACTATTCTCGCAGTGTAGCAAGAAGAAAAATATCCTAAACTACGAGGAATGGTCTTCAAATGTCTCAGAAAAGACTCCTCAAAAGTATGTCTCAAAAAGTACCAATGCATTTTAACTAGCACATAAAAATTTAAGCAAAAGAAAAAAAGCAAAGTTCCATATCACTTCAATTATTGTTACCTACCACATTCAATCAGCTTCTAAAAAATCTGACATTTGCTGATGACAAAAGCTTTACAACAATAGTTAAATCCACACTTGATTAAACAACAAGATAGTATCTTAGGGATGACATGAAATCAAGAATTCAAATTAATATTAACTAATCGTACAAGATTGAAAAGTTTGATGAAATTAGGTACTACGGGCCTACATAACATAGACTATATCAGAAAATCAAGCAGCCAGCGTTGTTGGAATGATATAGGTGTGAACAGCAACCAGATATAATAAAAAGTCTACTCCCAGATGATAAAAATCATGGTACACAATCTGTATGATTTTTTTTGGAAAATATCACCACATTTGAAATTAAGAACTGTATATTTAAAAATCCAAACATTTCAAGGTCTTAGCCTGAAAATGTAAATCTGAAGTTGAATGCTTGACTGTTTTAAAAGGATACAAATGAAGGCAATGTATTGATTTTAGATATACAAAGTAGCACAAAAGATCCAAAGCTCACAAGTAATACACAGGCTCAAGTTGCACATGCCGAATATGCAATCAAAGAATGCTTCAGTTCGGAAATAAATGATTTTAGTTTGTTTCTTGATTTAAATGTGATTTTGGCATTAGATGTCTTGCCTATCTTCAGTCAGCCTTTATTTATGGTATAGCACCTTGAGATACAATAATATTTAGTGCTGTTTACAATAACTCATAAATAAGATTGACAAAGGAGGGCTGAATCAGATCTTGAAACATTTGGATTTTTAAATATATCTACAGTTCTTAATATCAAGTGTAGTATATTAATTCCTTAAATCCGTAAATAGTAATGATACATTTTTCATCCAGCTTTAAGAATTGACATGAAAGGAACTTCTGCAAAACATTCAGTACAACTGAAGGAATCAAAATGAATAGATTTAAATCGGTAAAAGATTTCAGTAAAATAAGGGAATAACTGAGAGCTTAAAGACAACAAACTATCTGTGTTGTAGGTCTTACCTTAAATCGTCAGCTGCATATGAAGTATGAGAAAGACATGTGTTTCTAGTTAAAAGCCCATAACCATCTATAATGGTTATTCATTAAATAGGGGTGACTAGAAATCACATGCTTGGCACTGATGGGTGTAAAAAAGAGATAATTTTACATTTAAGGACAAATAAAAAAATGTCGTGAAACATATTTGTGGGAAGAACTCCCTCACTTTGAATTATGTTCTTTCAGTGTGAAAAATTAACAACGAATTATGGGGAAAGAAGTCCGTGGTTTAGTTTCGTCATAGTTAATAGAAATACCTACTATATATTTTCGACTTAATGGAGCAATTACCTACAGTAATATGATAAAATATAGAAATATTAGGTAAAAATTGGTAGTTGTAAAAATAATCAGACATTAAATTTTATTTAAGTACTCAGAAATTTACTTTTTAAATAAAGTAGTCATTGTTTAACTCTAGGGAACTTTTGCATAATATTGGTCAACCAACAACATTTATTATAGGTAGAAAACAAATAAAAATATAAAAGTGTCATGCCTTAATTATTATCAAATATGCAACTGCTGAAACCTCGAGAAAATAAACAAAAGTTTAACTCAAGGGTCCCCAACCTTTTCACACTTAAGAGCACATACTATGATGCCGATGAGGTGGAGGGCACCATTGTTATAAATAACAAATGGGACTGTCATACGGTATTTATTCCACAATGTATTTTGATAATGTAAGGGAACATCTAAAACGCTATACGGACCCCTGGTTTAGCCACTTTGGATTATTTATCCAAATTATATATTGGAATACATGATCCAAAATATAAGATGTACAAGCGCATCAAGGAGGATTTGAACCCAGAAATGTATAACAGGGCTTTCATTTCAAAACTAGGTACCCAAAATAACTTTTAAATCATCTTTAAAAGAAAAAGACAAAAAACACGTTAGTTTATATTTACACATTTTACAATCGCAAAATAGAAATTTATTGTTTTAATGGTTTGCTTATATCTGCCAATCCTCTTCCCCCTTCATACCGTCGCAAAGTGGTACGTTCGACAGAGCTCTTTGGATGGTGATTTTGAGCTTTTGTTAGTAAACTTCGAACTTTTCGTCGTAATTGTTTAATGTCAGTCTTGCACCAATTAACTATACCGAAAGAGTAAGTGAGCACTGAACGCGCATAGGTGTTAATAGCCTGAAACAGATTTTTACTATTTAGTTTTGTTTTCAACAGTCGTCTTACCCGTTATTTATAAGTATGAACTTCCTCTATAGATTCAATTGAGGTGCCATCTCCCATTTCGTTTTCGCCCCTACTGTATTTTGCCTTTAACTATATTAATAATTCGGGATTTGTCTAGGCCAATTTTCATGTGGATGTCATTAGAGAACCCTTCTACTATTTCAAGCATATCATGCATATCATGTAGCTGCCATCAACTTTAAGTCGTCCATGTATAACAAATGGTTTATCTTTAACGCTTGTACATTGTTGTGTTTGAGACTAACCCAAATGTAGTCGAATTCAGTTTGTTTGAAAGAGGGTTCATGGCAAGGCAGAACCACAGAGGGCTAAGAGAGTCTCCCTGGAATATACCCCTTCTGATTGGAATGGGGTGAGTTTATATCGAACAGTTGGGTTCATTCAGTAAGATTTTGGTTTGCCAGGTGGACATGGCATATTCTGAAGAGTTGATAATACAATTTTTCACTTTATAGAGTTTCAGTGCCTTAATGAGCCAATCATGTGGAACTGAATCAAAGGCCTTTTTGTAGTCTATATATTTGGCGTGGGCTTGATTGCAGACAACGGAATCAATTGTCAGTTGTTCTTTGCACCCCATCGAGTTTTTCGCCCATTCTTTTTGTTATTGAGTAATTATGTTGTTCAACTCACAATGTTTGAAAATGCGATGATTAATGCACGATGTTATAAGTTTGTATAAGGTTGGGAGGCAAGTGATTGGTCGGTACTTTGCTGGGTCCTGTGTACATAGGTTGTCCCTTGGTAGGAGGTATGTAGCACCATGCGTAAGGTAACTAGGCATCTTGTGTGGGTGGGTAATTATGTCATTTATAAGGGCTGTTAGTGTTTCGTGGGTTGCGTACAATTTCTTTATCCAGTAATTTTGCACACCATCTGGTCCTGGTGCTTTCCAGTTATGTTGGATGTGTCTTCCGTTGTAAATGATTGGTGTTGCATGGTATCACAGTTCTGAAATGCAGCCTGCTCCTTATCAATCCAGTATTTACATTATTAATATTGTATTAACGTTAGAATTACCTTCAAAATGTCCGCAATTGTGGGTAAGACAATGGTAAAGTCGCTGGTCGAATTCCTTCAGCACTTTTTGAAGCGTCCCTGATGTAATCCGCTCACATTCCTTCACTATTCTACGTCTAAGTTTAGGAAGAGCGCAAGCTTGAGTTTTATATGTTTTTAGATGCCCCCATAAAAAAATCAAGAGGCTTTAGGTCGGGTGATCTTGCTGGCCATTCTATAGCGCCCCTTCTTCGAATCCATTTATCTGGAAATGTCTCATTAAGCCAATTTCGTACAGGCAAGGCATAATGCAGAGGTGCCCCGTCATGTTGAAAACATAGGTTTTCTTCGTCTAGCAACAAAGATCCATCTTGATCTATTTGGGTTTCTTAACATTGGGTTATAAGGGGATTTATCACATTTTTTATTAAGCCCGAACAAAATTCCCCTGTTAAATTTTCTTCCACGAATAAAGGAGCAATAGTTTTATTTCGAAGAAATTCGGCCCATACGCTCATTTTCTGAGGATGTTGGTTGTGCCCTTCCCGAAAAACTTGTGGATTGGTATTGTCTCAGTATCAACAATTATGTTTATTGACAATTCCCTTTAAAAAAATGCTGCTTCGTCAGAAACACAAATATTTTTAACAAAATGAGGGTTTGCATTTGCCCTTTCAGTCATTAGTTCGCGGAATTCTAACATTCTGTCATAATCATCCTCAGTAAGTTGTTGTAAAAGATGTGTTTTGGAGGGATAGAATTTATTTAGGCGTAACGTTTTATGCACAAAGCCGACGGAAATATTTGTTATCCTGGAGACTATTGGTATTGATGTTTGAGGATGCATGGCAAAATGACCTAAAATCTCAACCTGTGGAGCTTCAGTTAAAAGTCTACGATTCTTGACAATTTTATTGCACACACTTCCTGTTTCTTGAAATTTGTGAACTAAATCCAACACATGTCTCTGAAGAAAAAATTGAGGAGTATTGCGTGCACAGCGTTGTTCTTACCATAAATAAATATTATTCCAATCCTATCTTGTAAAGAATAAACCATTGTCGAAATCTGATGGTAAGTATACAACGAAACCACTACGAATAATACATTGTTTACATTTAGACTCGCAAAATATCTTTCACAAAAACATTTATATATTTAAATTGTTAATCTTGGTATTTATACTCATGCTTTTTTCCAATTACATTTCAAAATTTTTATTTTTAATTATGGTTTCCAGGTCATTTCCCTGTAAAAAATAATCTGATTTTAAAAGATTGGCAAAAAAGAGACATTTAAAAATTGGTATCACATGATACCCCTTTGTATTTAAACTTGTAGACATGATATTCACTTCCGCTTAGTAGAGTTGAAACTGCAGGGTGACCGATACGTGCAAAATGTGTAGGAAAAAATTGTTATTATTGGTAGAACACCAAAACAAAATAAACGTCTCATGCTTTAATTATTAGAAATTGTGCATCTGTTGGATAATATCTCGAAGAAAATAAACAAAATTTGATTATATTGAAATTATATATGTCATTACATGCTCCAAAATAGAAGATATACAATCACATCAAGGAGGATTTGAGCACAGATATTTTTTCTGTATGTTATTATTTTTTTAATGTTCCTTACTAAGACCCAAAGAACTGGGATATAATTGTAGTGGGTATAAATAGCAAAGAATCCTCAAAGTCTGGTATAAAGTAAAAGTAACAAGGTATTTTACGAATTTTCAGAAACAACCATCAGGACTGTCATCATTTCTGAGTAAGATTGTCCAAAATACATCTAAGAAAAACTTGAATGCTTTTGAGCCCTTAGCATATTTTGTTAATTAACATAATTATAATCATAACAAAAATAATCAAATCAGCCTTGTTCATAACGAGCTAATGCCACACAGAAATTACAAAAAGAGCCTTGAAATAAATACAATAAATATATACAACCACATCAAGGAGGATTTGAGCCTTCGGGTAATACAAATAATGGTATAAATTGAACCTCTTAGCTGATAACCCTAAGAGCATGAAAAAGTAAAAAAGGTACATTACTGAATCAACAAGTGGTACCTAGATATGAAACATCTAAAAAACAGCAGTTTCAGAAGATACAACAAAAAGAATTAGCTCTAAGGTATTATAATTAGTAATTTATGTAATGCTCCTAATAGTAGGAAAAATATGTGTTAATGGCTGCTCGTGTGTGAGTGCTTCGCCACGTGTGTGTGTGCATGTGTGTTTGCATTTAAGTGTAGCTTTTTAACGCGTGAGCAATCTGAAGTATTATTTATCCGGTAAAACTTGTGGTCGTCAATTGGATGTAAATCTGAGCCTTTTAGACGTTTCGCCAAAAACTCAATTTCTATGAACTAGAGGCTTATCTTCAGAATTGTTAATCATTTGCTTTGAGGGGCAAGAAAAATAGAATACTGTGTTGGTACACATCTATTTACTCTATCTTTTATTTCTAAATAAATTTTGGGGGGCAACTGCCCCCCCCCCTCCCCTTGCTCCCCCGTAAATATGAATATGGTATAAACAGTATGTTGTCGGGTAGTAGGCAGACTGAGACTTGATACGTCTCCGTATTTACAAATCTGATTTGAAGGTAAATAATATCTACTATACCCAAAGCAAAATCTTTCTATGTCAGCAACAACCTAAAATCCGTACAGGTTAGATGCTAGGAGAGCGTCCACTAAGTATCAATCAGACAATTCAAAGCAACCAGTGTCTTTACAACTTTTAAAATAGTCATATAAATATGGAACAACAACTGAACGAATAAAATTCGCTGGCAAAGAAACTGGATGCGCTTGGCTAAAAACACACTGTCTAGAGATCAGGCCCATAAAATAGTGGGAATACCACGTTCATAGTCTTCACCATAAACCACCACCATAAAAAATCGAATACAACGTACACTAGATTCCGCACATGCCTTCCTCACCATTGGACACTTATAATTCTAAGAAAAGTTTTTAGTCGATCCAAAAGATATGACATATTATTATGTCTTGGCCTATACAAACTTCGAGCCTTGAGCTAATCAAGACATTGATAAGCAATGATAACCATTGACAATTGTGTAAAAGGAAGCCAGATTACTTGTAGGCAGATCAGATTTCCCCAAAAACGAATCAGACAAGAGAAAGTAATATCACCGAAGCTATTCAAAGCAGCACTAGAAAGCTTCATGCGAAAGTTAGACTAGAACTACGAAGGAATTTATATGCATGAGGGATATCTCTGCCTTCTAAGATTTGCTGCTGACTTAACGTTCTTACGTAAGATTGTATCTGGTTCCCCAAAATTAAATGTTTTTACAAAAAATAATTTGGTCAGGTGCGAGTTGGACTCGCATACTAAGGGTTTCGTACCACCTTCAAGATTCTAATATTCCAGTTTCAGACAAGCAGGTAATGAGTGCATTTTCTTATATTTACCCTAACATCTTTTAAAGGAGGCGTTTTAAATTTATAAAAAATATATACTTTGATTTTCCACACATGGACTTTTTATTTTATCTGCTTCAGGATTCGCTTGATTTTTATCAGAATACATATGTATTTAATTTTCTAATTTGGCCCCCAAAAATTAACATTAGAGTTTTATTTTACTAATAAACTTTCAGAGAAGCCTTTCATAATCTACTGTCTGAGGTTTGAGGCTCTGTAGATTGGAAGATAAAGGGCAAAATAGGTCAAGTTTTAAATTATAAATTATTAAATCTGTTATTCAAATTATTTAAAAATACAAATAAAATATATTTTTCAAAATCAAAATAGTGTAGTTTCTAAAGTGGGAATTAAGTCGATGTTTAATATTTTTCTTAAAATCTTTTATACAAATGATTTAAAAATATGATATATTTTTAATTCACATAATGAGCCTTTTATCTGATATACTACATGATGCATTTGAAAATTGAATTTTTATTTTCCAATTAATTGTATAGATTTTTTTTATATATTTATGTTAATATCTTGTAAACAATTAATTTTACAAATATGAAAAATATATATTTGTATTTCTCATAATGAGCCCTTTCATTTGATGTATTGCATGATGCGTTAAAAAAATATTTCTTTATTTTCCGTTTAATTCTATAATTTGGCTTCCAATATTAATATTAGTGATTTCTTCATATTTTTCCTGTAAACCAAAAAATTTAGGTCTTATAGTTTGGGGAATAACGGGGGGAATGGGTATTTTTTAAATATTTTTTTAATATATTAAAAAAAAATTAAAAAGATATATTTGTATTCGTCATAATGAGCCCTGTGATTTGATATATTACATGATCCCTTAGAAGCAATTAAAATTTTTTATTTTCCAATTAATTCTATAAATTGCCCCCCAAAATGAATATTAGGGGTTTCTCCTTATTTTTCCAGTAAAGTTCAGGAGAAGGGCTATACCTCCATTTTTTTTCAAAATTTTCCAGCTTATGCTTTCGGAGATAAGGAGGGGGATGGGTAGATTTTTTTATATATTTGTTAATATCTTTTAATTAATTTATTTTAAAAATATGAAAAAAATATATTTGTTTTCGTCATAATGAGCCCTTTCATTTGACATATAACATGCTGGGTTAGAGTCAATTTTCAGTTTTAGGGTTCTGGACGGAAGAGGTTGAAATTTGGCATCAATGTATAGTTTGGTGATCCGATCAGGATTACATGTCGTAAATGAAGAAACTTTCATTTTAGGGGTACTTTTGGGAGGGAAAAACTAAAAAAATCGACCGTTCCCCTCCCTGATCTCCGAAACTACTGAGCCTAAAATTTTGAAAAAATAGGAAATATAGAACGTGCCCGAACATTACAGGAAAAATAAGGAGAAACCATTAATATTAATTTTGGGGGGCAAATTATAGAATTAAATGAAAATTTAAAAATAAAAATTGATGTAATATATCAAATAAAAGGTCCCATTCTGAGGAACACAAATATATTTTTTTTAAATTAAAAAAAAATTAACCAAAAAGATATTATCGAAAATATACCAAAATTTACCCATTCCCCCCCCTTATCTCCGAAACTATAAATCGTAAACTTTTGAAAAAAAATAGAGGTATAGGGTCTAACCTGAAGTTTACTGGAAAAATAAGGAGAAACCTCTACTTCTAATTTTGGAGGGCAAATTACAGAATTAAATGTAAAATATAAATTTTTAAAATAAATTAATTAAAAGATATTAACAAAAATATTAAAAAAATTACCCATTCCCTCCCCCCTTATCACCGAAACCATAAGCTGTAATTTAAAAAAAATACAGGTATAGGGCCTCACCTAAACTTTACTGGAAAAATAAGGAGAAACCCCTAATATTCATTTTGGGGGCAAATTATAAAATTAAATGAAAAATAAAAAATTATAGTTGTTTCGGATCAAGTAATGTATCAAATCAAAGGGCTCATTATGACGAATACTAATTTATTTTTTTATTATTTTTTTAATAAATATTTTAAAATATATAAAAAAATATTTAAAAAAATACCCATTCCCCCCTTTATTCCCCAAACTATAAGACCTACATTTTTTTGTTTACTAGAAAAATACGAAGAAATCCCTAATATTAATATTTGGGGCCAAATTATAGAATTAAACGGAAAATAAAAAAATATTTTTTAACGCATCATACAATACATCAAATGAAAGGGTTTATTATGAGGAATACAAATACATATTTTTCATATTTTTAAAATTAATTGTTTGCAAGATATCTATATATAAATAGGCTAAGACAAAACGATTAGGTACCATTTTCTCCTCTGTTTCTCAACCGATTTTCTTCATTTTTGTTTTGTTTAGTAGCTACTGACGACCTTCAGTGCAGAATGCTAATCTTAATTTATAATATTGGTTCATTCATTAAATAAAATATAATAAAAATTCATTATTTACGTCAATAATGTCAATGCCAAACAAATGAATGTGCCGCGTGCTGCTGCCGCCAGACTCAAACCATTGAGTAATTATATATAGACAGACCAATGGTATTGCATACTTAGAGCATGTACTTCTGGAGGTGGCATGCAAGCGTTGTTATTGTTTAGTGGGTAACCTAATCGTTGAATATCATAATTATACAGGGCGATTCCAGATATGTTAGAAATAATTTTTTTAATGGGTGGCACATAAGCAGTTGCATATTTAGGGTGTTTAAAATATAGAGTAGAGTGCAATTATAACTAATAAAATAATTATATAGGGAAGGCCATTAGCGGTTGAATTTACAGGGTTCTTGGAATAGAAGGTGCAGTAAAATTACAGTTATACAGGGTGGTGCAAAAAATGTTGTACATAGATGCATATACAGGGTGGCGGAAATGGAAATGCAACATTTTGTAACCCATAAGCAGTTGTATATATAGTTAAGATGAAATATAGGGTAAGAGGAATTATAGATATACAGGATGGTGATAAAAAATGTTAGAATAGGAATTGATTTATAGAGTAGACCACGAAGAGTTCCATATATATAATGATTGAAATATAGGTCGGAGTAGAATTATAGTTACAGAGGATAATTAAAAATTTTATAAACAAAAAGAGTAAATATGGTGGGTCATAGGCAGTGGCATATACAGAATGGTTTACCCGGTGGTTGAAAAATGTTAAAAAATATTATGCGTGGTCTATAAGCAGTTGCATATACAGGGTGGTGGAAATATATAATGAGATGGAATTATTATAATGAGGATTTTAATAAATGTTAGAGAATTGAGTGCAATTATAGCTATACAGGGGTGTTAGAAAAAATAAATATGTAGGGTAGCCCATGAGCAGTTGAATTGTTGTCATATTAAATTAAGAATTCTGAATTTGAACACAAATAAAGTTCTATGAATTATATCTGAAAAAAACTTGAATTTCGTTACTTATTTGTAGAAGCGAGATGTAAGACAGACATCTAGGATTTTCGAGGAAACTATCACACAGAGGTTCCGAATCTGGATCCGTTCTGTGTATTTGCTGTTCTCCCTAAAGTCCTAGGATAGAATGTCAAGATAAAATTTTCATGTTACTTAACCTGCCAGAGATATTGACACAATTGGTCGAATTTCGACCACTGGGCGACAGCTAGATAACTTAAATATATAAAAAATTCTCATTTCTCGCTTTATTTCCGAAACCATACTACCTAAAATTTTGAAAATAATTAGGGGTACTGGTGCTCCCTTGAAATTTATAAGAAAAATCAATAGAAAAGTAATTTTAGGGACAAATTATACAATTAAGTGGAAAATAAAAATTCAATTTTCAAACGTATCATATCAGATAAAAGGGTCATTATGTGAATTACAAATATATCATATTTTTAAATCATTTATTTTAAAGATATTAGCAAAAACATGAAACATCGACTTAATTCCCACTTTAGAAACTACACTATTTAAATTTTGAAATAAATATATATATATATATATATATATATATATATATATATTTGTATTTTTAAATAATTTGAATAATAGAAGTAGTTAAACAAAGCGGTTTCTGGAGCGGAAGTGGGCATAAAGGTAACCAGTCATCGAGTTCTCGCCGGGAGCTGCTGCCGAGCTGTTGGTAGTTGTTGTTTGGATAAGAAGAAGACATTGGGAAGAAGAAGAAGAAGAAGACATTGGGGGTGGTCGTAGGGGTGCGCGAAAGACATTTGGGTGTGTCGCAGAGGTGCGTGCCATCTGTTGTTAATAAATGAAAGCAATTGTATTATGGGTTGTGTGGGTTGCAGAGTGCACGCCATCTGTTGATGGTTGTGGTGGTTACAAAGAAAAAAAGCTAAATACTTGGCCGGGTATCGAACGCGGCTTGCCTGATTACAAAGTCAGGTGTCCACCGAGCTGCGCTAATGCGGTTAATCGAGAAATGTTTATTTGAAAAGGTATAGTACATGCCCGTTGGGTGGGCGCGGGTTTTTGGGCGTTGTTCGGTTAGATATTTGGGGGCTGGATGGGGGGATATGATATTTTGTTGTCTGTAAAAAAATTTAAAATCTTGGTATTTTGTTGTCTGTAAAAAAATTTAAAATCTTTTGCTTAAGCCTGCATGCGCGAGAACGTCCACTCCTTCGAGTCTATAGTTATCGTAAGCGACCGCCTACCTGCGCAAGAACGGCAACTCCTTCGAGACTCTGATTTTGTCGGATGATTCAAGGCATTGAACGCCTGCAGGCGCAAGAACGTCCACTCCTTCGAGTCTATAGTTTTCCTAAGCGAGCGCCTACCTGCGCAAGAACGGCAACTCCTTCGAGTCTCTGATTTTGTCGGATGATTCAAGGCCGAGCGTAATAATTTTGAGACTTGGAAAAATTTGTTTCAAGCGTCTGAAATTTAATTAAGGTGAAAATAATGGATATATTAAAACTAGACAACTGTTTAAATATCTTTATTAGCATATAGTATATTATGAATTTTCAGAGCATCCTTAATAATTAAAGCTATATTTTGTTTTGTTTTTGTACAATATATAGTAAGGCCGCCATCATCCAACCACATAGTCAAATCCAAAGAAATACCATCAGAACAAAGCTGGCAATCATCCCATACAGTGTCAGGTTCATCCTTTCCATGTGAAGGATCGTTATGGAAACCATATGCAAATTCCAAGTATTTTTTAAGCACCGTGTAACTCTCCACCGTTAAATGTATAATTGTTTCACCAATTTTGAGAGTGGTCTCGGTATCGGTAATATTAATTGTTAAAATTTCTGGTACTGCCGCATATATGCAAGTGCGTCCGTTGTAGGTAATCACAGTTGTTAAAACGTCTGGTACCACGTAACATCCATTTTTGGGATTTAGCTTTCCAGTTAAATCTTTCGGTTGTATAGTTCTCGTTGACACTGCACTCATATTAAATCTTACTTGGTCATCAAGTAAACTTTCCAAATTCATGACTGGATTGTTACAGCTTCAACTCAAGACTGAATAAAAGAAATAAATTCTTTTAACTTATTGTCGTGAGTGTGTGACGACAGCAAACACTACAAATATTAGATTTTTGTGGCTATAGGTGCAGTCTTATTCAATTCACTATGAATAAAAGGTGTGGAATATGTTTGGAAGAGATAACTAATAATTTTGGGCTATTGCCAAATTGTAACCATTGTTTCTGCTTCCCATGCGTAAAAAGATGGCATCAAAATAAAGACTTTGAATTGAATATTCGCAGAGGCTGTCCAGAATGCCGTATTGTGTCTCCTTATGTCTATCAATCTGAGGTTTATTACCAGAAAGCGGAAAAAGATCGTTATATAGCTGAGAAAAACGAAAAAATGAAGAAAATGCGATGTAGGTATTTCCGAAAAAGCAAACCCAAATGTCCGTTTGGAAACACTTGCTTGTTTAGCCATCGATTACCAAATGGGGTAGAAATAGATATAGGGCCACCTCAAATGAAACGTGCAGGTATGGGCGGTCGTACTGATTTTATAGAGGCTCAGTTCACACGTGGAGGAGGTAGAACTCAGCGCCCAGCAATAGGAGGACTCCCAGATACTTTTAGTTTACTCCTGGTGGAACCAGGAATTTTTTACGTCTTGAGAGATGAATAAAAACCTGTATTTATTTAAAAATTCATGTCAATAAAATCATAAATGTATTTAAAAATTCCTGATAATAAATTCTCAAATCATAAATCTGTATTTATTTAAATGTAATGTTAATAAAATCGAAAAATAATATAAATCATGAATCCGTGATTATTTAAAAATTTCTGATAATAAATTCACATTATATCTGGTATTTTAGATATCAAAACCACAAACCGGAAATTTCCTGATAATAAATTCACATTATATCTGGTATTTTAGATATCAAAACCACAAACCGGAAATGATGACCGCAGTGAAAGGAAACTGTCATATCTTGTTTACGCTAATTGAAACCGAGCTAAATAAATTTACAGGAAGCTGTGGTTTGATTAGGTTATCATGTTGTTTGCAGCAACAAACTTTTGCAGGAAGTTCCCATATGATAAGCATTAATTAGTTGTTTTTCTAGAACTAACGGAAATTTCGTTATACGCAAATGACGTAGTTCGATGCTGATAAATAAAATAATTGCGAATTTTTATTTCATTGTTAATTCAACTCTCAAAGAGATCAGATATCAACTACAGTGATTGTGTTTGTGCTTTGTGAAATTAACTGTTAATTCAACTTGCAAAGTGTATCTAGTGATAGTGTGTGTTGTTCAAAAAACATTATGTGAGTATTTACTTAATTTCATTTATGTTAATTTGCTTTTAGTATTTTGTGACTGCCCTTCAAAATATTTGAAATTAATAGAGTATGTTTTTCGAATTGAATATTTTCTGCCCGCTTTTCAATTCAATGTTCTAGTTCCAACTTTTGTTAATTTGCATCTAATATTTTGTGTGTGTCTTTCAAAAATTATTAGGAGTGTTTGGATTCATTATAAATTTGTAGTTTTGTTATTCGAATCAGGTAGTTTCTGTCTGCTTTTCTTAAAAATTTCAATGTTCTATTCCTAAATTTTTGGTAATTTGCTTCCAATATGTTGCGCCTGTCTTTCAAAAATTATTAGAGTTTAGACGCAACCAAGTTCATAGTATTTAATTTTTGTTATAGAAAATGGATTTTTTGAAAGAACTTAATGCAGTTTCCTCCGCAGAGATTGACAACAAGCCGGCAATAAAAATTCAAGACTTGCAGCTTAACCAGAAGTATCGAATTCTGGCAGCCAAACTGGTCAACCCAAGATACGGCGAAACCATCTTACTTGAATTAGAGGACCACGTAACCTTCCTGCCGAAACTGGTCACTCAGGTATATAAACCACACCTAGACAAATTTGGCTGTGGAAAGTTCCACATCGAATTCATCGGGCTGCAGCAACTTGGAGGCAAACTACAACCCCGAGTGCTTTTTCAAATTTCTGCGGAGTGAATATAAAAGAATTTAGTTGTAAGTTTTTATTTTAAATTTTGCATGCTTCAGTTATACTTTTACTGTTAATATTCCATTGATATTTCTCAAGTTTGTAATAGTTTATTATATTGTTATACGAGTAAAAATGAATTCAGAGGCTATAGCGAATATTAGTACCGATATTATTAACAAGTTTAGATTAGCATCAAATATAATTTTCTCAAAGAAACGTTGCTCTCCAGAGCAAATATCTAGCTGGCTGAAATTAAGTAAAAAACAATTAATTTTATGTAACAGAGCTATTCGTGAATCAGATTTACATATAGGAACTTTGAATAAGCTTCAGTCTGAAATTAGTCATATAAAAAGATTTAGAAATGATTTGAAAAATTATGGTAACATCAAAAGGGGTGGGGGAATTGGTGAGAAGTCAAAAAGAAGTGATCGCGTTAAATGGTATGATGTAGAGTCAGCGTTTCGCTCACGTGTTCGAACAGGAGTAATCATTAATCTCATTCATATCAATATTTTTAAATTTTTAGATGATGCATTTTTCCTTTTTAAGGCGCGCATAAATAATACTTTGAAAACAATGCCTACTCTTAAAGTAAATACAACCTTTTGTGGTGAATTCATAAAGAAATCTGGAATGGTGGAAATTATGGAATATAAATATTTTAATACGAAAAACGCGATAATAGATAGGGGTACAGATTTGAATGGGTGGTTCTATGAACACATTCGGAATGAAATTTTACGTAAATTAGAGGAATTTCAGGAAAAGGCATCAGGATGGAGTTTGTATAAAGTTCTAAACTTAGAAATAAACATAAATAAATTTGAAATTGGAAATGGAGCCTCATCTTTCATAAGATTACCAGAATCAATTTCTAAAAAACATGCTGTAATCAATATTAAGAACTATGATGATGATCTTTGTTTTTTATACAGCGTTATTGCTCATTTGTACCCTACAGCCATTAATGTTGATAGAATATCAGCTTACCCCGAGCCATCTACTGTATTAAATCTAACTGGTTTGACATTTCCTATGACTTTACAGCAAATTACTAAGTTTGAGAAACTTAATAATATTTCTATTAATGTATATGTCTTAGAATTGATAAAAACAAAAGATAATGAGTATTATCAAACAGTTCCAGCTCGAATCACTAAATGTAAGTTAGACAAACATGTCAATCTCTTAATGATTCAAAATAAATATGTTCCTAAAATCAATGATTTCGAAAATGTAGAAATAACAGCAAACGACGTGGAAATAAAATATCATTTCTGCCTAATTAAAAATTTATCACGTCTTGTTTCAAATCAACTTAGCAAGCATAAAAGTAAAAAATTAATATGCGATCGTTGTCTAAATTATTTTAGTGACTCCAGCAGCCTTGAGAGCCACATTGAATATTGTAAAAATGTAAATAATTGCAAAATATCTTTTCCTAAGAAGGCGGTAGTTGAGTTTAATAATTTTTCATTCAAGGAAAGGCTTCCTTTTATTGTTTATGCAGATTTTGAGTCGATACTTTTACCAATTTCCGATACTACTTCTACCAAAACTCATAAATATCAGCAGCATTCAGCCATATGTGCTGGTTATTATTTCAAATGTTCCTATGATGACTCTTTTTCGTACTATAGGAGCTTCACGGGCTCTAACTGTATGGAGTGGTTCACCAATGAAATGGCAAACTTGACAAAGTTCGTGCAGTCCAAACTAACCGATGTTGTACCTCTCAATGTGGAGGTTAGTCTCAAAGATGCATCTGGCACATGTCATATCTGTGAGAAGCCCTTTTTACCTCAAGATAAAATCGTTAGAGACCACTCTCACCTTTCCGGTGCATTTAGAGGCTATTCACATAATTATTGTAACCTCAGGTACCGAGAGTCTTTCATAGTTCCAGTAGTGTTCCACAACCTAAGTGGATACGACTCCCACTTTATAATTAGAGATCTCGCCAAGCATGATCAAATAACTCTTGTACCAATCAATAAAGAGAAGTATATTGCCTTTACTAAACATGATAAGGACACAAAAATAAAATTTAGATTTATCGACTCATTTAGATTTCTGGGATCTTCTTTGGATGAGCTGGCATCCACTTTAAAAACCAATCAATTTGTTAATTTAACTTCAATCTTCAATCATGTGTCGTTAGCGAAACTAAAGATGCTAAAACGAAAGGGAATCTTTCCTTATGATTATGTTGATTCATTGGAAAAATTAAGTGAAACCCAATTACCGCCTATAGAGAATTTTTATAATAAATTGAATGACCAGAACGTTTCTCAAGCTGATTACGAACATGCTAAAAGAGTATGGGATTCCTTTGAATGCCAAACCATTCGCAACTACATGGAGTTGTACATGAAAGTGGACATTCTTCTTCTAACTGACGTGTTTGAAAATTTCCGTGATAGGGCCCATCAAACATATGACTTAGATCCAGCCCATTGTTACACTCTACCTGGATATTCTTGGCAGTGTATGCTCAAGTACACAAGTTGCCAATTGGAAATTCTTCAAAATGTTGACATGCTGATGTTCATTGAACGTGGAATACGTGGAGGTATTTCCCAATGTTCTAATAGGTTTTCCGAGGCGAATAACAAGTATATGCCCAATTATAATCCTAATAAACCCTCCAAATTCATTTACCACGTAGACGCTAATAATTTATATGGATATAGTCAAAGTCAACCCTTACCCTACGGGGGATTCCAATGGTCTGCTGATACCAACATCGATGTCACTCAAATTCCCGATGATTCAGACATTGGTTATTTTTTGGAAGTTGATCTGGAGTATCCCAAGCATTTGCATGATCATCATAAAGACCTTCCCTTCTGTCCGGAGCGCCGCACCCCTCCCGGCTCTAAACTTCCCAAACTCATGACTACCTTGCATGACAAGGAAAAATATATTATTCACTATAGAAATCTGAAACAAGCTCTTGAGAATGGCATCATTCTCAAACACATTCACCGGGTGTTGAAATTCAAACAGTCTCCGTGGCTCAAGTCCTATATCGATCTAAATACTTCCCTAAGAGCTCAGGCGACTAATGATTTTGAGAAGAATTTGTTCAAATTGATGAATAACGCAGTCTTCGGTAAAACTATGGAGAATATCCGAAAGCATCGTATCGTTAAACTAGTCAACCATTGGGAAGGTCGATACGGTGCTAAAAATCTTATTGCTTCCCCAGCATTTCACAGTCGCACCATATTCGATGATGAGTTGATGGCAATTGAGTTAAACAAAACTGATTTGCTCTTCAATAAACCTCTGTATATCGGGTGCGCAATTCTGGAACTTTCAAAAATCCTAATGTATGACTTCCTCTATGATTTCATTTATAAAAAGTACCCTCGTCATCTAGTCAAACTTCTATACATCGATACTGATTCATTTTTGCTTGAGATAATTTCTGATGATATATATGAAGAGCTCGTCAAACCCAATCTCCATCGTTTCGACACATCAGACTATCCCCCCGATAATATCTACAACATCCCACTAGTTAATAAAAAGGTGCTTGGTTTAATGAAGGATGAGGCTAAGGGCTACATTATTTCACATTTTGTAGGCCTCCGTTCGAAAATGTATACCTACCTAATCCTAGGAGGAAAATGCATCAAAAAGTCAAAAGGCGTAAAATACAATGTAGTTAAAAATAGTATTACGTTTGATGATTACCTCTATTGTTTGCAAGAAAACCAGCAAACTATTGCTTCCCAACGTTGTATTAGATCATATGCTCATAACATATTTAGTGTAGAGCAGACAAAAATTGCCCTCAGTCCTTTTGATGACAAGCGCTATCTGTTAAAAGACTCATATGATACTTTACCCTGGGGCCACTACAGCCTCTAAATTAATTTTTACTTTCAAGATATATGTATAAGTAATATTTGATGTAGTTATGTTAGTAGTCTATGTTTATTTATTTTAAATAAAACAGCATATTGGTAACTTTGTCTTTTATTTTTAGCATACATATATTTTTAAATAACCTGCAATTTTCCGTCTACATATGCAGCAATGATCTATTTTCAGAGAACAATCAAAGCAACTAGCAAAGTGTCTGCATGGCATAAAAACAATTGTCATTTCATTAGTTAAGCAAATTTTACAAGTATTATGATTAGAGTCAGTGTGGGGATTTGGTGGGCAGTCTCTAAGCAATAAACATTTAGCTGATCCCTTTTTGTGAAGCTCTGTAATATCATCACAAGGTAAGAGATTCTTGAGCTCTAAGCCACAGCAATGACAAGTGATCCTGTCACCGTAGCCCGTGTAAAAGAAGCCGGCGTTGACAAGCTCAGTGGGTGTCTGCTTCAAGGCAATAGGCCAGTCTTTGAACGTCTCAAGTCTGCTCTCAAATGTCACTTTGCTTTTATGTCTGATAGGTCTGGTGATGTGGTAAGTGTCATCAAAATCAAAAAAGCGACAATATGGATTCCAGTCCAGATGATCGGCAACAGGGTCATCACCATCTTCCCAGTTGAAACCACGTGTATCACAAAATGGACATTCAACAGCATCATTTAAGCTGCCATCGGATTCTATTGCATCTTGTCGGTAGATAAACCCTGCTCTTGCTAACTTTTCAGCAGGGAAGTTGGAAGGCCAGTTTTCAAAGGTACGTAATCGATTTTCGTATATTTGGAAGTATTCTCGACACTCCATGGTGTAGAACTGATGAAATAAACAACAATGTTTTTAATTTATAAGCATTTATTCAATTTTTCTAATGTCAATATCTCTTAAAATAATGTTTTTATAATAATAAATATGTTCTTTTAATGCAATACATAATGGAGACCTGTCATCTAAACAAAATGGTTTTAACAATTTTTCAATCGGCAAACGATTTAGTAAATTTGACCATAAACATATTTCATCTATTATTTTATAATAAAAAGTACAGTAATTTAAGCGCTCCAAATAAATTATTTTACTTGAGATAATAGGGTTAATAGCTAAGAGTTCAATCACATCACTATAATCCAAATAGAGCGCGCAAATGTTTTTCATCACCAACACTTGTTTGACGTCTTCATACTGGATCTGGGATAAATGGAGACAATCTCCGCAGGTCACTGGGGCAGCAAACTCTGGAGGTGTGGCATTTTCAAAAAAGTTTGTTTTCAGGAGCTTGAGCTCAATGATGACATCCTCCCACTCGTACATAGTCATTACAATTTTCGTTGGTGTTCCAGCGGCTACAGGTGTTTTTTGCAAGATAACCACTGGAGAATAGGATCTTGCAGGACTGAGTGCACATTGAACATCATACTCTGAACTCAGTAATGGAAATCTCGAATGCAGCAAGTAATAGTCTTCCTTTTTGGCAGCTTCATCATACATTTGTAACACTCTATCCAAGTCCGCACTGTAACTGATAGTGGAATCACTACTATAACCACTATCCATGGTTTCAAAACTGCTGATACTACTCATTTTCACAAATCACTCGAGAGGTAAACTGGGACTGGGAATATATGTAGGGAATTTTCACAATTTTATAGTTGTACCCCTTCCACTACCTGATTGCGGTTGATTTCAATTATGTGTTCCTACGCCAAGATGGAAAAGTAGATCTCTTGTTGCTAAGAGCTGCTCTGTTCCCCATCGCCATCATCATATATGTAAGGCTTTTAAATATTGCATCACTTGTTGTTTTTCACAATAAAATTTGATATCTTTCTGTAATCGTTTAAGTTTGGTGATATGTTGACTTAAACTTTTCGAATACTTTACAGTGATGTTTTCACCCTGAGTCTTCATTTTGCAATGCAAGCACATGTCTATATTTATGATAATTTATTATCAATTTATGATTGACCTTGGTGTTATAGTTTGTTTTCAGTGCCAATCCAACTGTCGTGGCTCGAATCAAACCCAAGCCACCGAACTTTAACCTTGTTGCCTTTTCGTTGCAAAATTTTCTCAACGAGATACACATCAGGATAGGCAGCCTTTTGCAATTCTTCTTCGTAAAAGCTCCCTTGAATCGGTGTACCAGACATATCTTCCAAACTATACGTAACTGGATTAGTTATTTTAACCTGCGTAATTTTAAACAATTCCGTACTCCAGCTGGGAAGGTAACCTTTATCAAAAACGTGCTTGGTTTTACTTATTCGCACAACATCTCCAACTTTCAGTTTTCTTGGCCCAGCAATTTTCAGGTTATTGTATACTTTAATATCTCGAGCGTTTTTCCTATTAATGTCCACAGGTCTCATCTTTGTCTTGGAATGTTTTTGATGGTTGTAGTCCTTAACGATTTCCTGTAGAATATCTATCCATTTGTAGGTGCCGTTCAAACTAAAGTACTTGTAGAGCCGTTCTTTCAGCGTTCTAATTACTCGTTCAGCTATTACGGCTTTCAGTCCACTAAATGTACTATAATGATTGATTCCGTATGACTTCATTAGTTTCTGAAAGCAACTATTGTAGTATTCCTTACCCTGGTCGGTTTGTAGATTTTTCGGGTGCCGTCCTTCCTTGAGAATACTCTCAAAGGCACGAGTTACCTCTTCACCGGATTTCGTTTTGAGCGGTCTCGTCCACACGTACTTTGAAAAGCAATCAATCACCACGAGGAAGAACTTGAAATTACGATTGGATTTTGCATAGAGATCCATTTGTGCGAGGTCCGACTGCCAGGAGTCATCGAAACCTTTAATTATTACACGCCGGCGAGGAAACTTTCGTCTCATAGGTCTATGCAGTTCCTTAACAACTTGAACTTTTTCTTTGGAATGTTTCGCTATAGGAGCCATCTTGTATACTGCTTAAAAATAGACAAAGGCATGTTTTTATTGATCCTAATGATGCTTTTTAATTGCAGCAATACTGTCTGCGATTGCTTCAAGTTTTTGATTTTGGTCCAAGATTTGATTTGCAATATCATCATGTAGTTTTTGCATGTCTTGGTATAGCTCAGGCACTACTTTTGTCATCGTGTCTCTAAGTTCAGTTAGATCAGAAAGATCTTTAGCCTTATCCTTTCGAACAATATTTAATACTTCTGCTGCATCAACACCTTTAGGAGCTTGTTTCATAGAAAGTTCCAGATCGTTTATACGTTTTTCCTGTGATATACGGTTGTCATTAAACGAGGCTTCAAATTTTGTGATGGTTTCCTTATATTCTTTCCGAGCAGATTCCAACTGAGCTTCTAATGTATTGAATTTAGAAATGAGAAGCGATATATTTTGTAGTTGGGTTTCCATAGCTTGTTCGGTTTTCAATATGCGAGTATTCATTGCAGCAAAGTTTTGAGCTCCACGTTCCTCGCTAACCTTTTCGTTTTGCTTAAACACAGATAAGGTTTGCTGAACTTCACCAGTGTAGTTGCTGAAAGCTATTTGAAAATCACTATGTATTTGCTGAAGTCCGTTTGCTATTTTCTTATCAACGTACTGCTTGTTGGCGGCATCCATAGCCTTCGTCGGTACTTCGACATTGGTAATTTTCAGCTTCTCAGCATCGATATTTCCCTCCGCGGTAAAAGAAAAAGGTACTTTCATAAAAGCTAGGTTATGTGATTTTGATGACATTAGTTGCTGATGGGCACTACGCCCAAACTTGTTTAAAGTCATCGTGAAACTGACATGTTTGCCATAGGATAAGGAATAATATACACTTTCAAGTTCGAAATTTATTTATCTCGTATAATATTAGCTTCCTTAAGTTCATTTAAAATGGCAATTATTTCGTTGTCGTGAGAGGTGTTGCCTGCTTCCTTGGATGCAATCAGTAGTTTCAGCCGTTCAACCAATTCGTTGGGATCATCCCAGTAGACGTATTCCATTGGCTTGTTATTGTAAGTTAATTCCATACCAGTTCCAGCAAAACGTTGCTTTTTTGTCAAGGGAGGAAACATTGGCTTTATAATTTCAGTATATTTATATAGACTTGAAGCTTTCAAACGACCTGCTGCATTCTTGTGTGCTGATGTCATTACCAACACTCTTCGGTACGCTTCTAAATCATCGGGAGCATAATCAGGTGACTTGTAAAATATTAGTTGATATAACCCTGGAGTACCTCGAAACTGTAACCCATCAACGATAATGTGACCTGTACTACGACTGAAATTGATTTCCTTTTGCCCAAGAAACCATTTGGAACTTGCAGCGTCATATATAGGTCCATATATGTTGTCAATAACATCGCTTTTAGTGATATATTCTTCAAGATATTTGTGTGCAACTGGAGGATACTGATCCATGTAGTCCTCTATTGCTTCTTTAGAGAGATTACCGGGATCCTCGTAAAAGGTTTCGTTCTCCACCTCATCATCATCATCATTGGTGTGCATACTAGTTTCAGCGATTGGTTCTTCATCGAGGTATTGTGTCTCTTCCAACTCATGTTTTTTGACTGATGGCAGCTCCTGCACTTCTTGTTTAATTACCTCACGCTTAATGGTCTGTGTTGGTATCTTAGTGAGAACTTTTGCCGTAGTTGAGGCAATATCTTGTAGCGGTGTCATTACCGGTCTAAAAAGTTTATTCAATGTTTCATCATGTTCCGACTTTCCCAGCTTCAGACTAAGATATTT
Organism: Octodonta nipae; assembly: GCA_034190945.1. NCBI lineage: Eukaryota > Metazoa > Arthropoda > Insecta > Coleoptera > Chrysomelidae > Octodonta > Octodonta nipae. The sequence goes on from CM067216.1 coordinate 120,710,021, forward strand.
CTTGCGAATAGAACGTGCCAATTGCTTGATCTTTTTCTTTCGAGCAGTGGCAGCAATGTTGCTACTCAATGAAGACATTTTTATCAACTAACAGCAATCATCTTTATTGAACCTTTATATATTTATCGAATCCTTTACGGTAGCGGCCATCATTCAAGTTGAAGTCCTTAGCTATTGTAATAAAGCCAAAACGATTTTGCCAGCATTCCGAACACATTGTCTTAAATTTATCATAGTCCATGTCGGGAGACACGTGCTCATCAAAGACGTGCTTCAAATTTACCTCATCTTGTCTGAATATGACAATTACGTTGCAATTGTCTCGAATCAGTTGTTTAGGTATTTTGCTATACGTTTGGCATAAATATATTGAATCGATATTCCTGTGCCTTCCCATCGAAAAATAATTCTGAATCTTGTTTTGTTTATCACCATTCACATCATCGAAAATGAATATTGAACATTCGCGTGCCTCACTCAGATCAATTACTTCTTCGTTGTCTTTAAAGGGAAAATACGATACACCTTTAACCAGCTTGAGAACGTCTTGTAAGAGCTGGTACTTTGGTTGGTAGAGTGACTTGGAATAGATGTAGACGTTCTCGAATCGTAGGCCGTTTTCATTGAATAGCAGTGATAACGATGCGTTGGTCTTTCCGCAACCACTAGGTCCACAGAATGCTGCTCGTAGGGAATTTGGTAACAATTGTCCGTGTCGACTTGCTGATGATGGTGATTCTTCGACAAAGTCCAAATTTTCGATAGGCAGTTGGACATCTTGTTGCTTCATATACATCTTACGATATACTGACATCATCCTTATTGTGTATACTAATTAAATGCAGCAGTCTATCTCAGTTTCAATCAGTGTCATGCTAACTCCCAAAGGAGGTAGTCTACTGAATAGTGCAATCAATAAATTACCATTTGAACTACATCTACCTGGTTATCAGTTTTGTGGACCCGGTACAAAACTTCTAGACCGTCTCTCCAAGGGTCAGCAGGGAATCAATAAGACAGACGCTGCTTGTCGAGCGCACGATATCGCCTACAGTAAATACAAGTCTTTGGCGGATCGTCATAAGGCTGATTACGAGTTGGAAAATCGAGCCTGGGAGAGATTCAAGTCAAAGGACGCTTCACTTGGAGAAAAAGCAGCTTCTTGGCTTATAACTACAGGCATGAAGGCTAAACGCAAGATGGGGCTTGGAATCAAAAAACGATGTGGAAAAAAACTTTTTCGACAGAATGTGGTTCTACCAATCAAGAGAGCTATTGCCGGATCTGGAAGTGATGTCCGTAAGACATCGTTATTGGCGTTGAGAGCAGCCCGAGCAGTTATTAAGAAGGCAGGTGGTCGCAAGAAAATCCATGTACCTCGAGTCATTCCTTTTGAGTCGAAAATTGGTGGTTTTCTCCCACTAATACCCCTATTTGCGGGGTTGTCAGCACTAGGAGCTCTTGCCGGGGGAGCCAGTGGAGTAGCCAAAGCCGTGATAGATGCAAAGAACGCCCGCAAGAAGTTGGAGGAGGACCAGCGCCATAATCAAGCCATGGAAGAGCTTGCAAAGAAAGGAAGCGGTATTTTTCTTAAAAGTCCCGCAACGGCTTCGGGCTTTACTTAAAGAAGCAAAAAAACTCCCAATAAAGCTACCCAATCGAGCACTTTACAATCACGAGCTTGAGCAATATGCCAAACATTTGAAGATCCCCTACTTTAGGGGAGTATTTATGCGAAACACCTTACCTAAACATTCACAAACAAAGGAGTCTGCCATCGTTAATTTGGATACCAGCAGTCATCACGGTACGCATTGGGTAGCTTATATGCGAAATGGAAACACCGTTCAGTACTTTGATAGCTTTGGATGTTTGAAACCACCCCGAGAATTAGCCAACTACTTTGGCAATGGAGTGAAAATCCTCTACAACAATGACTCTTATCAGACGTACAATCAATCAAATTGTGGCCATTTATGCTTGAAATTTCTCTATAATAAAAAATAAATATTTTGCATTATTGTTGTTTTACTTTAACCTATATTAGCAGCTAACAAGCGGATAATTATCAGTCATGTCTGTGATCATCACATTGAAAGGTCGCAACCCAATACTGTCGATTGATTTTCAACCACCTATTCAGTTGGATCCCAACTACAACTACGGACTAGCTTTATTGAGTTTTCACTCGTACAACAGCATCCCAAACATTGAGAGAGGTGACAAGATCTACCTGTTTGACGATCAAAACACGCAAACATTCATCGACTTGCCCGAAGGTTCATACGAAATTGGTGACATCGAAGCTTATATTAGAAAGGCACTTGGCATTCATTTGGCAAAGGACGTTGAGAATATTTTCTCATTGAAACCCAACAACAATACTCTCAAGTGTGAGCTTTTCAGCAGCAAGTACGCTGTGGATTTTCAACCGCAAGACAGCATCGGTGATATTCTGGGCTTCTCTAAACAGCTGCTACCACGCAATCAAGTTCACAGTTCCGATTTACCAGTGAACATTATAAAAGTTAGAACGATTCATCTCGATAGCAACATCACATCGGGAGCCTTCTACAATAACACTCCTTCACACACCATTTACGAGTTTGCCGTTGCAGTTGATCCTGGTTTTGCCATCGACGAAACACCTCAGCATTTAATCTATTTGCCGATTAACAGAAGTGAAATACATAACCTCACATTGCAAATTTTTAATCAAGACTCTGAACTTGTGAATTTTCGTGGTGAAGAAATCATCATTCGACTTGAGCTGAAACAACTACAATAATAATGGGTCGACTTGTATTTGATGAAGAACCATATAAGAGGTTAACCGCTCCTCGTCCACCATCAGTTTCTATGAAACCTCTCAAGAGATCACTCACGCTCTCAAACAGATTGTTTCTACAAACGCTCGGCTACCATGTCAACTCCTCAAATGTTCGATATCTTCCGCAAACCAAATTTTGATGATAGTGTAAGACGCGAGGAGTTGCGAACCTACTATCCATACGTCAAGTCATTCGGCAACAATGATATCGTTGAAATCACAGTCAATCAAACAGATTGTTGGTTTTCCATGGCTGATTCCTGCATCTCAATCCAGGGACAAGTGGTGAAGACAGCAGGCAATGGAGATGTTTCTCTATCACCAAATGCTGGAGCTTTCTTCTTCGACAGCGTTACGTACGAGTTGTGCGGCAAGGAAATTGAAACCGTGAGAGACCCTGGTCGCGTGAGTACAATTCGTGGATACTTGTGCTACGACCCCAACAGTTCAAAGGACCTATTCATAGCCGGGTGGAATTTTCCACATAAAGCGTATATGAATGCCGCCGATAAAACTTTTCACATGTACATTCCATTGGGACATTTGTTTTCCATCTTCAACGACTACAAGCAAGTGATGTGTGGTAAACAAACAATTCGTCTGGTGCGAAGTCGTAGCGATGATGATTGCCTTATAATCACGGATGCTGCTACCAAGGGTAAAGTGACAATAAACAACATCGAACTCAAAGTCCGTCACATTTTTCCAAACGATGACGTTAAATTGGATTTACTGCAAGCCGTCAAAGCGGATTCCAGTATAATTTTACCGTTTCGTAAATGGGAGCTAAATGAGTTGCCTGCTCTCAAAACAGGTGCTACTCGTGAAATTTGGGCTGTGAAGACGTGTGCCGCACTGGAAAGCCCTCGTTACGTTATCTTAGCCTTTCAAACGGATCGCTACAGCAACATCAAAGAAGATCCCACGGAATTTGACAATATTCACATTTCCAATATTCGTCTAAATCTAAACAGCGAATTTTGGCCTATGGAGAGATTTGATTTAGATTTTTCAAAGAGTGAGTACGGTGAGGCGTACAAAAGGTATACGGACTTTTATCCCAGCTTTGGCGGCGGCAAACACCCTCTACTGGATTATGTTGCATTCAAGACGCACACCCTATTCGTCATCGATTGCTCCCGACGTGAGGACACCATGAATTCCTCGACTGTAGATATTCGCTTGGATATTGAAAGCCAGACGGGATTTCCCGATAAGACCCGAGCCTTCTGCATAATTATCCACGATTGCCTAATGGAATTTCTCCCACTCAGCGAAATTGTCCGAAGCTTATATTAGATCACTCAGCTGTTTAGAAAATCAGTTTCGTTATAGCTTTTCAACGGTTCACCATGGAAATTGCAATTGTCGACATTCAAGGTTTCGAAATCGAGGGAAGATTTGTTCCCAAGGAATTGGTTATCAAGACACGTAAACGCACAGGAGTGTTTTTGTTTAAACCACCTAAACCGTTTAACTATCTATCAGCAGCAGACAAAAGGCAAGTACGATATTTGGAACAACGGCTACATGGACTCCACTACTCTGATGGCCACTATGATTTGAATACTATGAACGACATTTTGAGAATTTTCCTAACCAAATGCACGCACATATATGTACGAGGCCATCAGAAATATGACTTTTTATTTAACAAGTTATTTGAAGAGCTGAAAATCAACAATTTGAGAAAACTGCTTAACGAAGATGAGGAATCACACTATCACCTAATCAATCTGGAAAACTTCAATGGCGCTGTTGAACTGAAACCTTCTGACTCTCCATGCATTTTTCACTGCCGCTGCAATGATCCAGTACGATGTGCAAAAGAAAATGTTGATGTAGTTTATTATTGGCTTCTGAATAGTGTTTTACATAAATAAAACATTGTATATAACTATGTGTTTTAATTATTCATTATTTTCCTAATACATTTCACAATTAATTTTAGTAATAATATTGTAATTGTAGAGAGTGTTACACAAATAAGAATTAGCACTTTGTGGAGCTCCTCTTGTAGGTTAGCATCACGTATAGTCATTGAGCTGTTGGATAGTAAAGTTTTTTCATCTTGGCATGAAGCTGCTGAAATCCAGTCAGTGTCACCTTCAGTGTCATCAGAAAATATCAGCTTCAGTTTGAAATTTTTTGTTGTGTTTGACAGGCGAGCAAAATATACAGGCAGCCGTCCATCGTTTAATCTATCTCGAGCCATCAATGTGTAGTTGGAGCGGTTCAAACAGTTCCCTGAAGGGCATACAGCCATGTCCTTGGTTCCATAAGGTATATTAACATACAAGACATTTTTCAAAATTAATGTGAATATTATAAAACTTGATTTAAGTAAAGTCATTTTTATCGATCTACATTCAACAGTAGTTGGTGAGACACTATGCTCATCTTGCACCTCTTTCGTTACTTTATACTAAAAATTATTAGCAGACTACTAGAAACCATAACATCAAATTCTTGATTCATCATTAAAAATTTTTCCAAGTCTCAAAATTATTACGCTCGGCCTTGAATCATCCGACAAAATCAGAGACTCGAAGGAGTTGCCGTTCTTGCGCAGGTAGGCGCTCGCTTAGGAAAACTATAGACTCGAAGGAGTGGACGTTCTTGCGCCTGCAGGCGTTCAATGCCTTGAATCATCCGACAAAATCAGAGTCTCGAAGGAGTTGCCGTTCTTGCGCAGGTAGGCGGTCGCTTACGATAACTATAGACTCGAAGGAGTGGACGTTCTCGCGCATGCAGGCTTAAGCAAAAGATTTTAAATTTTTTTACAGACAACAAAATACCAAGATTTTAAATTTTTTTACAGACAACAAAATATCATATCCCCCCATCCAGCCCCCAAATATCTAACCGAACAACGCCCAAAAACCCGCGCCCACCCAACGGGCATGTACTATACCTTTTCAAATAAACATTTCTCGATTAACCGCATTAGCGCAGCTCGGTGGACACCTGACTTTGTAATCAGGCAAGCCGCGTTCGATACCCGGCCAAGTATTTAGCTTTTTTTCTTTGTAACCACCACAACCATCAACAGATGGCGTGCACTCTGCAACCCACACAACCCATAATACAATTGCTTTCATTTATTAACAACAGATGGCACGCACCTCTGCGACACACCCAAATGTCTTTCGCGCACCCCTACGACCACCCCCAATGTCTTCTTCTTCTTCCCAATGTCTTCTTCTTATCCAAACAACAACTACCAACAGCTCGGCAGCAGCTCCCGGCGAGAACTCGATGACTGGTTACCTTTATGCCCACTTCCGCTCCAGAAACCGCTTTGTTTAACTACTAATAGATTTAATAATTTATAATTTAAAACTTGACCTACTTTGCCCTATATCTTCCAATATACAGAGCCTCAAAACTCAGACAGTAGATTATAAAAGTCTTCCCTGAAAGTTTATTAGTAAAATAAAACTCTAATTTTAATTTTTGGGGGCCAAATTAGAAAATTAAATACATACAGGGGCGGATCCAGGATTTTCATTTGGGGGGCTTGATCTCGTTTGGGGAGGGGGCTTTAGGTCATTCAAGGTTGATTTTAGCACAATAAACACTAAAAAAGCATACCACTCAGATGATTTGGGGGGGGCTTGAGCCCCTTAGCCTCCCTCTGGATCCGCAAGTGAATACATATATATTCTTATAAAAATCAAGCGAATCCTGAAGCAGATAAAATAAAAAGGCTAAGTGTGGAAAATGAAAGTGTATATTTTTTATAAATTTAAAACGCTTCCTTTAACAGATATTAAGGCAAATATAAGAAAATGCACTCATTCCCTGCTTGTCTGAAACTGGAATATTAGAATCTTAAAGGTGGTACGGAACCCTTAGCATGCGAGTCCAACTGGCACTTGACCAAATTATTTATTTTCCATTTAATTCTGTGCCCCCCAAAATTAAAAATAGAGGTATTTTCTTATTTTTCCAGTAAACTTCAGGTCAGACCGTATACCTCTAATTTTTTTCAAAACTTTACGTTTTATAGTTTCGGGGGAATGGGTAAATTTTGATATATTTTCATTAATATCTTTTTGACTAATTTTTTTTAAATATGAAAAAAATATATTTGTGTTCCTCAGAATGGGACCTTGCATTTGATGTATGACATGATGCCTTTGAAAAAAAATTAATTTTTAAATTTTCATTTAATTCTATAATTTGCCCCCCAAAATTAATACTAATGGTTTCTCCTTATTTTTTCTGCAAAGTTCGGGCAACGTTCTATATTTCCTATTTTGTTCAAAATTTTAGGCTCAGTAGTTTCGGTAATCAGGGGGGGGACGGTCGATTTTTTTAGTTTTTCCCCCCAGAAGGACCCCTAAAATCAAAATTTCATCTTTTACGATATGTACTCCTGATCGGGTCACCAAACTATACATTGATACCAAATTTCAACCTCTTCCGTCCAGTAGTTTAGGAGAAAATTACTGTGATGTGACAGAGGCAGAAATCCGGAGTGATATTATCAGGGTATCCGTATATTGTATATACGGAACCCTAAAATTTTCAGAATGAAATGTTGGAAAGAATATCAGTTATACAGTAAAGCTGTGAAGCTTGACGTAAATGTAAAAGTTTTATTTTTTAAAAGATAATTTAAGTACGTTTTTAAATAAGCTCAACGTGATCAATTTTAACGAAAATTACTTACACAGTAAAAGCTCGAACAATACAGATCATCAATAAAATACCATTGTGACTGGAATTAATGTTGTTGCTTGAAAATAAAATACTTTTTATTTTCTGGAACTAAAATATGATTAATATGCGGCAAGAATGTACTAGAATGAATAGAAATGAACACACTAAGACTTTGAAATATTAATAAGTAATAAAAATTTGGAAGATATAAATCGAATTGCATATTAAAAAATGAAGAGAGCCATTCGGCATTCAAAATGGAACTATATTTATCCACTGGATATATCAGGTTCGCTACTATCAACAATAAACATAAGCATCAAACTTACATGGATGGCATTATGAAGAAATTCAATAAGCTTCAAACCTAGTATGCCACTGTTATCACTACATCTCAAGAAACAAGTATTTGACGTGAGCGAGCCGGTTTTTGATTTAGGGTGGGGCAAATAATATATTAAAAGTCGGTACCAAAAAGGCGCTTTACATTCCACTGAATCAAAAATCGTTTCGGTATTGATAGAAATAGTTGATTTTTGTTCAATTGAGATCTGACTTCAACTTCAAGAGAACATGCATGGGCTAGCTAGCGAGGGTAAGGTGGATGTTGCACCGTCGCGACGCACATGGTACTTCATGAGTCCTCCCGACCAAGGCCGTAGAAGCGGGTTGGATGTTCGGGGGGTTGAATCTCTCCCTCCTATTCTAATTCTGGGTTTAAAAATTCAGTTTTATCGAACTAATATTTTTCCACAAAAATAAATTTTATATTTTGTACCTACATTTTTATAGAGTGGAGATGAAGGAAGAAACATTTAATTTTGCAGCCCTAATCAATCAATCAGACTACAAAAAATATCGATCAACTCTCCCCCCCCGTCCCTTCGAGAATTATTTCTGGCTACTGTTTTGTTAGAGAGATGTATATAACTGAAATATCAAGGATAAATCTAATGAGACTAGATAAGAAATAGGTACCTAGATGACATAATATGTCGTTCACAGAGTCAAACTCCTGACATGACAATAAACAGTATATTTTGGCCATGTCCCCACTACAAATGCATCTCGAAATCACTCCATGAAATTAATCTAGAAACTACGGCTTTCTAATAACCATTCAGTTTATTAAAGTAAATCTGTATCACAGTGTGGACATTTGAACTGCAACAGCAGATTTTGATTGATTGGCATTTGACAGAAGATTTTGCAATTTTTCCTGCAGAATTCAGTTTTTTCTTAATTGCGTAATAGTTTCCATTATCAAAAGCAAAATTATATATTCTCTATTAATGATACCAATTTTAAAAATTTCTTCAATAAACATTGATTGTTTGTTGAGACGTCATATTTTGGAAATGGTCATAAATATCCAACTTTTCACATACTTACAATCAAAACTATACAATCTAATCAGAAATACAGTAAACCAACTAAAATTTATACAATATCAAAATTTTACAGTACAGCAAAATTTATTTATTTATCTACATAAGATCAATTTCACAATTTCTCGAAGAATATACAAATACCTATAATAATACTAAATTCTTAATTTTAAAATGTCCATAAGCCGCCAATGGTTCAGGTTGCATTCCATAAGTTAAGTTTCGCTATTCGTCACTTAATTTACGTAAATTGTGAACATTTACTATTATAATAAGTACTAAACTAGAGTAATTATTGTTAGAATAAGATACAACAATTACTAATACTAAATGCACAGTATCTAAAGCCAACTGTTTTACTTAATTTTATATTCATACCTTTTTAAACTTTCTAAAATACTTAAAGGAAGTAAGATATCTCAATTATAAAGCTTCCAGTAAATTTTATTCAAAACATGCCCGCAAATTCTTATAATCAAATTTGAATTTGATATGGTAATATTTTCTTAAATAAAGTATAATTAATAGTATAATAATGTCAGTTAAGATATTTTGGTAAGAATTCTTTTTAAAATCGTATTTGTAATGTCTTATGACCTGCATGTCTATGCACGGTTATACAATTTGGTAAGGACAAGGTTATCTAAGTATAGAAATGGGCACTGTTGTATGAAGGATTCTCTAACATCTTCCAGACTTCTTACAATCCAAGTAAAGTATGAGGCATGTTTTTAATGTTCTAATTTGACCCCTAAAATTAACTTGATTTTTCATTTTGTTCTAAACTCTCTGTGAGGCCCTATATTAACAAATATTTTCTATATTTTTTAGTCAATAAATACTGAGAAAATACTTAAATTTCATTATCATAAGAGGCTCCATACTCCCTATTTCTATTAATATTCTGATTTGCTAAGTTAATTCGTTGGGACGATTTATAAAATAAAATATAGATATTCAGGTGCATCATACCTTAAACATCTATATTTTATTTTATAAATCGTCACCCAGAATTAACTTAGCAAATCAGAATTCATTTATTAAAGCTACGCATCAATAAATATAAGGAATTACAATTTTTTGTTGCATAGGGTAGCAAAAAATAGGTTAAATCAGATACATAGCCTCAAGAGTAATCCTATTAGGGTTTTTGTTAGATGTACAGAACCCCACAAAAGTATATTGCAATTTTGAGTGATCTGTAATATAAACAGAAATTTTAATTCTTTAACTGGTATAACATTATGAATCCAAAAAATACAGATTTCAAAGGCTGAAATATTGATCGAAATTTTACTTAACGAGAGTTTTTGGTCTTTATTTTGCTGTTTATTATATTATTTACTAACATTGATAGCAAGTAAGAAAGCTTTGATTTTGTTAATAGTTTTACAATATAATACCAGATACCAATAAAGGATTAATGTTTCAGAACAAAGGTTGGCATGTTTACATGTATTGCACTTAATTTTAATTTTGTGTTGGATCACCTTGAATTTCAAACCGAAGTTCCCTAGCATTAGCATTTTTAAGGATAAGGAAGACTTTGGAGTATTTTTCTACTCTTCGCAGATTCAATGGTGTTTAGACGATACAAGGGTAAAGAAATATTGAAGAACTTATAAAAATTCTGATGTTACATATCGAACTTATGAGCTATCTGGAAAAGTTTTTAGAAAGATATTCTGATATTGTGTGTAACAAACTCATGTCATTAAGCCTAGCGAGTTTATAAAGATTTATATAAATGAAAGGTTAGGTTTATTATTGACTGCAACTTCATCCAGACCCATATCAGAATAAAACAATTCAGTACATCACCGTTATCGTTGGTGAAGATATGTTTCTGAAGGTCCAAAAAACTTTATTTGATGACAAACACAACGGACAGCCTCTTGATAATAACAAACTAGAAATTTGTAAACGATATTTTCACGAGAATTTATTTAAAGTGAACAAATTGTTTCAAACCCTGATCTTGGTGTACGTGTTTGGGGGAGAGGTCTTTATCAGGGCGTGTTGTGCGTTCATCTCGCAAAGATCGACAGCACTTTATCGCAATTGCCAACTTATCCTGGTTTACTAGATTAGCAGTTTGGACAACTGGACATTAAACCCTCGTACCTACTATATGATTTTCGTCAGAAAACAATTTGATATTAACTGTTATTTATAAATGTGTTAACGAGCTGAACAAATTGAAGCTGAAGGTTTACTATTATGCGGATTATTGCGGCCAAAGGTAAAAGAAAATAATTGCAACTTTTGACTTCTCGATGACAATGAGTATCTTAAAAATATTTTGTTCATAAATTAGTAATTATTTATATTTGTTCATCATTTATCAACAAAATAAAGCTTAATTGAACCAAAACCGGTGATTTAGAATTCAATCTTATTACGTATCTATCCTATATATCCTAACTTTATTACAATTTTTGGATTATTGTAAATAGAAGTGAAGTAAACTTACTTGTTTCAAAATATATATTTCATATACCATTTGTAGATAAAGTAGCATACTTTGAGACAAATTTACACTGATCATCCAATGTACTTAAAATAATATAATCTACGTACCTCTTTCAATTTTTGGTGTCAACGGTGCCACCTGTAGTCGACTAGGCGTATTCAAAGGCTGAAGACTTTGTTCGCTTGGCGTAGACAACTTCTCTGCGAGAATGGGATTCGCGGCCGCCATCGTATATTTCCGCATTTCTAACATCGCTTGCGCACTCTTTTGAGCGAAGTGTAAATCTTCTGCCGATTCGGAAGTGGCGCCATCGCAATCGCTTGGAATATTATTATTTTCTTCTTGCTGAAAATTGTAGTTTTATTAATTTAGTATGTTGCTTATAGGTATAGCTTATAGATGGCGCGATGCAAATGAGAAGATTAATTGAAAATAAAACAATAAGCTATGAAATACGAAAACATGGTTATCTGATATTTGTAAAAACTAGTTTTAACCTCTCTATTAGTTACAAGTGCACAAAATTTACATACATTTGGCACTAATTTTGCATAAGGTCATTAGTAGTATTTTGCATTACCTTATTAATGCTAATAGGAAATTACACTCAACTATAATCCCGACTTGAACATACAATGTATGACATCACACTCCCTCTAAGGCACGCTAAGAGTGCCTTTAGGGGAAAATTCACTAAACCCCAGATATCCTAGATATCAAAGGGGTTTAGCTCTATGAGAGCCCTTGCCAGGTTTTCAGGCCCGTGGTTGGAGTCGTGGCGGCAGGTTCTCATGAATTTCCTGACCGTCCGCGCTGTTCCTGACAGGACGACTTTTTGCATTTGTTTGTAAAGATGTTCGTCCAGACCTAGGTATTTTAAATTGTTTAATAGATGTTTTGGGACTAGTTCTGTCGTTGACATAACAATTGGTACAGTTCGTGTGTTGTTCATGACCCACTGAGTCTTTATTTGAAATTCCAAATCTCTATATTTGGTTATTTTCTCAGCCTGCTTGATATTTATATTATTGTTGTTAGGAATTGCTATGTCAATTAAAGTTGTTTTCCGAGCGACTTTATCTACCAAAACTATATCTGGTCTATTGTGACCAACAGTCCGATCAGTCAGTATCGTGCGGTCCCAGTACAGCTTGTACTTATTTGTACTCGTTGTTATTTTCTTAAACATATTCTGGTTTGTATTTACAGTATGGTAATCTTACCGACTGTGATAGTTCAAGATTCAGTGCTAATTCCTGGTGCAGTATTTTAGCCACAGCATCGTGTCGTTCTTTGTATTCAGTTGCAGCGAACGCGTGACAACCTCCTGTGATATGCTGGATAGACTCCGATGTTTGGTAACCGTACCTGCATCTGTCGTTGTTAATAGAAGGGTCTTTAACGATGTACTTTAGATAGTTCTTAGCTCGAATTACTTGATCTTGGATTGCCAATATAAAGCCTTCCGTTTCAGGAAACATATGACCAGAGATCAACCAGTAGTTCGACGCTGCACTGTTGACATAATCTTGGTTGACGTCTTTTATATGTCTTCCATGAAGGGGCTTCTCTTTCTATTTCAGCAGTTTCTGACCAGTGGTCTGGTGGTGTAATTGGACGTGTTGTTGTGTCAGTCGCTGTGGTGTTGAGTCATCAACCTGGCACATGACTCTGTGTAGATCAGAAATTTCTGCGAGTTTCTGGAAATGACTACGCAAAATAGAAATTTGTTGATTTAATAGTTTGCTTAGATCTGCCAATCATCTTCCTCCTTTAAAACCGTGGCAACGTTGTACGTTCAACAGAGCTCTTTGGATGGTGATCTTGAGCTTTTGTTAGTAAAACTCGAACTTTTCGTTTTAATTTTTCAATGTCAGTCTTGCACCAATTAACTATACCGAAAGAGTAACTGAGCACTGAACATGCATAGGTGTTCTATGTTCTCTACTGTAAGGTCCTTTTTCATAGTCAAGTGATCAATACGTTGAGCCTGCTTTATTCCAAGGTATTTATAAGTATGACCTTCCCCCATAGATTTAATTCAGGTGCCATCTCCCATTTTGAAGTGCCCCTGCTGTATTTTGCCTTTAACTATATTAATAGTTCGGCATTTGTCTAGACCAAATTTCATATGGATGTCACTAGAGAACCCTTCTACTATTTTAAGCATATCATGCAGCTGTTGTTTCGTAGCTGCCATCAACTTTAAGTCGTCCATTTATAACAAATGGTTTATCTTTAATGCTTGTACGTTGTTGTGTTTGAGACTGAACCGAAAATTTGTCGAGTTCAGTTTGTTTGAGAGAGGGTTCATAGCCAGGCAGAACCACAGCGGGCTAAGAGAGTCTCCCTGGAATATACCCCTTCTGATACCTTAATTCCTTCTGATTGGAATAGGGTCAGTTTGTATGGAACAATTGGCTTTATTCAGTGAGATTTTAGTATGCCAGGTGGACATGGCATATTTTAAAAAGTTAGTAATACAATTATTCACTTTATACAGTTTCAGTGCCTTAATGAGCCAATCATGTGGAACTGAATCAAATGCCTTTTTGTAGTCCACATATGCCATGTAGAGATGTCTTCGTTTGGCGTGGGCTTGATTGCAGACAACGGAATCAATTATCAGTTGCTCTTTGCAGGCCATCGAATTTTTCGCGCATCCTTTTCGTTGTTGAGTAATTATGTTGTTCAACTCTCAATGTTTGAAAATGCGATGATTAATGCACGATTTTATGAGTTTGTATAAGGTTGGAAGGCAAGTGATTGGTCGGTACTTTGCTGGGTCCTGTGTAAATAGGTTGTCCTTTGGTAAGAGGTATGTAGCACAGTGCGTAAGGAAACTAGGCATCTTGTGTGGGAAAGCTGTGTTTTCCAGAATTCCTCGATGTCTGTTTTACTGGGATAACTAGGAGTTTTATTATTATTGATGTTGTTGAGTTTTCTATAAAACCCTTTTTCTGATTTTCGGAATAGTGCGTTTTCTAGTTTCCGTTGGTTACTGGTTTTGTACCTTCTCAATCGACTTGTGTAGATGGAAATTTTTTGTCGTAGACTGTCCAGACACTGCTGAGATGTGATGTTTTCTCCATCCCACTGAGAGTGTATTCGGTTATTGTCCATGATACTCTTGAAAAGTCTTTCTATTCTGTTGTTCCTGACCTCTCGTTGGTACTCGGTCAGTCTTCCAATGTCTTTCCGAAGAGAATTAATGTTCCCTTCTAGCCTTCTTTACCAAGGTGGTATTCGAGGTATTTGTCTAAATTGAGGAGGGTCTTGCTTTGGTCTTATTGCCACCCCAATTGTTCTGCAGATGGAAATTGCAGCACAGTAGATGATTGTGTGTAGCAACTCTAACGTATTAACACCTACAACATAGTTTGGCAAGATAAATTTGTTCATGGCCTGCAAGATGATACCCAGTTTCTTAGAAGATCTTAGTTTGGGAAGAGTTGGTCTATTCAACTATACTCTATAAAAGCTCTTTCCATTTCTGCTTGGATTTTCTCAAGCAGGTCATCGTTGGCTGGCTGTTCTTGATGAAGTTCTTTCAACTATAATTATTAGTGGTTTTTATTTCTACTCATATTTGATAATGTTCTTTATTTGATTTTATCGAAAAATATTTCCTGTATTTTCGAATAGATTAGTAACAGGAACAAATATTTTAGTCATGAATAAACAAACAATAAATAGATAACAATCAACCTAAGATTGAGGGTTATCTATTCACATCTTAATACTATAAAATCCTAAGAAAGTAAAAACCGACAAGGCGATTTCATACATTTCCAAGTAATAGCAATAGGATGGCAACTTTTAGGACACAAAGCTACAGCTAAATAAAAAAGTGCAATAAAATATCGAGGTATTGGAAACTGAGGTATATTATAATATCTAATTAGTTTCATACTGGAGTTCCCAGAGAGAAAGAGCACAGCAAAGGGTTATATATTTTAATTGCTAGTAAGCTATTTCAAAAGCAGACTGATGACAAAATATAATGGAGCAGTTGAAGTCTACGGCGAAGACATATTAAAAGCGATCATAAGGGAGAAAGGCACACACAGGCATTTGTTTCAAAAGTTATCAGAAAAATCTTATTTGTATTCGAACAAAATCATTCTCTACATAATTAGAGAAGAGCCAAAGAAACTCGACAACGAAAATTTGAAATAAGTCAATATCAGACCCACAAATATGAGATCATAAGTAGGTGCAAGATGTGGAAGGAACTATCATCTACTGGGTTTTCTTGGAAAAGAAACAAAACCAAAGCAAAAACGCACTGATAGAAAACACAAACGACGTACCAAACTATAACCTGAGAAATCCGGGCGAATTAAGTTCCCATAAATTGTACCAATATACTTTGATCTGAACTAAAAGATCATCAATTATGCAAACTTAAATCATTCGACTATATGAAAACAGGTGCCCTAAATATAACATAAGAGGCATAATAAATATATCAAGCACCAATGAAGGTAGCAGAAACATCCTTTCCAGGATGTCGATGACTGCAAGTCATGTTCTCTTCTCTGTAAACCTTTGTACATATAAAAGATAATTTCTCTGTTCTGATGTCACACTAGAAAATATTAGAAAAATTATGACCATGATTTCAGAAGCCGAGTGAGTACAAAACAGAATGAAGCAGTTCAACAAGTAATAACAAAAACAAACAATCAAATTGTATTTCAATAAAATCATTTTTTAAATAAATATACATGGACCAAAGAAACCCGAGAACGAGCAAATGGGAGCGACAACCACTTGCTGAAGGTTGAGAAGAGAAACAATAACAAAACTTGAATTGAGAGAAAGAAGATAAATGACATATCCAACTTCTCCAACTTCTTAGTCCGTCCGAATCAAGTTCTCAGAAACTGCACCAATAAATATTAAACAGAAACTTAAAGAACATCAGCTATAAAAACCTGAATTATTTTACTATATGAGCTCAGGAGCCCACTTAGTAAGGCGTAAGAAATATGACACGCAGAAATATTTGTAACAGGTACTCTTTCAAAACGTCAGTAGATGCAACCCAATGGTTCGTTCCTGTCAGTGCCTACTCATAATACTGAGAAGACTTCATCCCCCAGTCATCCCTAGACCATCTTCAGACATCACTAGCAGACGATGAAGATTACAGTTAAAATCTCTTAATTATATTTCAGATCATTAAGTGGTATGTCCCAAGGCTTTAAATTAGGCTGTCTCAAGGATTCTGGGAAAGGTAATATGTCGCCAACTAAATCCACAAATCATCCGGAAAAAATCTCATCACAGACGACAAACTCATTGAAACGGAGGAAGAATTCAAGGATATCAAATGTAATATGACTCTTGAGTATCAAATGTAATCGGATTAAGTGAGTTCGAAAAATAATAGAAAACAAACTCACTGTAAACCCCGGAAATGTCTTTTTTTATGAAGGAGAAGAAACTGCAATAAGAGGAGTCAAATTCATAGTTCACAAAAAACATGTTGAGCAAACATAAGGAGTTACCTAGTGAGTTATATAAATAATTCTTCATATCAACCAAAGATTCACTTCCAAACTAACTACTATTCTGTGCATGAGGTTGAATGCTTCTAACAAGACATATCCACTGCTGTAGAATAAGGCAAGACACGCTAACGCTAACCAAATAGATGAGACCAACTATGCCATAGGATAACTTAATCTGGATAAGCTCAGATGCCAATACTACTACCATAGATGTCACCTGTATTAACAGAAACCATATTGCACGCGACGTAGATATCCTTAATAAATTTCCAACGGGTAGTCACCATATACTAAGAACTAAAGTGAAAACCAACACAAGGAAAGAAAGGCACAACATGAGCCTACACTACAACACTCAAGAAATGTTGTCCAAAAATGAAGAAGAAATGCATAACTCTCTAGAGACACATATGATATAATGTTTTTGCGAATATCACAAAAAGGTTTTAGAAAGCGTTCGCAAACTTGGCCAAAAGTGACCCAGGTCAATATCTAAATATAGCAAGTTGTTAATGAACCAGAGAAATGAACCTTATTGGAGAATATCACGAGTAAATATTCAATAAATAGGGATAAGAGAGGAGAACATACCACAGAAAAGATCAAAACTATATTAGCATAAATAAAAATCTGTTTAAAAAAATACAATAACAATTATTGATATAATAACATAACATTGATAATTATACAAGGAAAATCTATTTGTGGTAATTGCTAATAACTGCTAATATTTATGAGAAATATAAAATACAATTAGAAACCGGGAGAATTTATATATTTAACTTCTGGCATAAAACATATCTTAAATAAACGTTCAACTTTGGAGAACAAGTCACAATTCACAAACACATATCTAAGGTTTCCGTGTTTAAATGGAACTGGGTTGGTCAGGCGGCTTGAATGACCGTTATACAATAGAGGCTGAAAGCAGAAGAACAGTAGCAGGGAACGACCGCTGACCACTTACTATAAAGAGTGACTGTGTAACAATAAACAAAAAGCAATAGTAAGATAAGATACATGCAAGAAAAAGAATGAAGAATGGTTTAGATGTAGACTAAAGTATCCAATAAGATGGGATATTCAAATAGGAGCTCTAATGGGAAAAATAGGGGAAAAAGGCATAGATACTTACCACAAATAGGGCCAACTTCAAATTAGATAATGCAACTTAGAGTATAGTTCAGAAGATTCGAATAATAGAGGCAATCAGAAGATTTATTAAGGCAGAAATCATAAAAAGCCTTAAAAAATGCTGGACCCGCGGGTCCAAGAGAGATTTTAGGTGAACTGTTCAGGTACGGGTCAAACTTACATTTCGAGTATAACGATTGAAGAACAGCAGAGACTAGTTTTCTGCAAAGCTCTAACAAGTATACTTGAATTTCTAAAATTGAACGGTTTTCAAACAAGAAGATCAAAAGAATATGCTATTCGTGAATTTAAAAATGCATACAGTAGCGTACAAACTCTATAATATCCTCAAAAAAAAAATTTAATGAAATCTCGGCAAAAGCAATTCTGCAAGTAGAGAATGAAAAACAAATTATATGAAACAGGAATGTTTTCTGTGCACTTCGTAGTCAAAATTTTCATCGAAGAATTGGTAAGGAAATGACAATAATAATGCAACCGATAGATATCTACTTAAATCCTAGTAAGCCATGTACATTAACGAATATAAAAAATGGAACTTGAATAAGTTTACGATTACATGTAGCCATTGGATACGGCTACCAAGAAAGACACTTTGCAAGATGTATAATATTATGATTTAATCTGGGATAAGAACATAACAAAATAATAAAAATCAACTATACAATAATGTCACTAGAAGCATAGTTACATGTTCTTACATGACCCTGACAGGGGCGAATCCAGACAGGTGCTTCCCTGGGTTCGATTTCATGCTTCAGGGGGGCCATTTCATGCTTCCGGGGGAGATTCTGTATCAAGTTTACCTAAATATAATATTAAACCCAGATTTCTTGAACTATTATTAAAAATAGTCCTTCTGAGGTTTAAACTCATAGAACTGACCTTCTTCTAGGAATTTGCAGTTAAAATTACCTCATTTTAATATTAAATTTAGTAACTTTGAGGCTCTCGGAGGAGGCGATCGCCCCCATCGCCCCCCCTTGGATCAGCCCATGGCCACTGAACAAATGAGCTGAAGATATCCAAAGAGCAAAAAAAAATCCAGAAAAGAACGAATTACAATAGTAAGGATAATGAAAATTATTCATGTCACTCATGCTATCATCGATGGTGAACTCCATATTTAACACCTTGTTATTAGATTGGACATACCATGTGAAAGGGAATTGACGAGATAAGAAAGTAAAAATTTGGCAAACGATAAAGTCAAACAGAAATTGGAAATCGGAAGATGCACCTCTGTTTCAACTAGTGAAGCCAGTTGGTACATAATTAGTACCTAACTACAGTATAATTTTAAAAAAGATGTAATTTTTCTAACCTGACATAAGTAATAACTCAAGCGTAAGAAGCTAATTTGCATTTAATTCGCATCTGATACTAGTAGAGTAGAGAACAACGGTCTGGCAGTACCGAAAAACATAACTGCCCCATTTGTTATGTTTATTAGTCCTTAATGGACAATTCATATCTCCAGATTCTAGGTGCAGATTTTATTACTAACTTGCCGCTAACTAATCATACAAAAAAAATACTGCTCCTTCTCCTTCAGAGATGCAGCACTAGATTGTGTTTAAGATTTGAACCACACTTCTTTGCAACGAGTCTTTAAGCTGTTCTAAATAGCCTATTTTATTGCCCTCCAAATATAGACCGCATCTCCCTCCAAATTGAAAAAAGGTCTATGTATATTATTCCTGCAATTTTCTACTACTACCACTTCCGAGAAAAATATCCAATGTGGCCGAAAATTTAAGCTAGAAAGCCGGTTCCCATATTTCTGCAAGGTAAAAAGATTTGAAGTTGTACTTGGCAGCATATTTAACTGTTAATGAGTAGTAGTCGAAATGCCGATGAGTACACACGCGTGTGCTCAGTGCTCCGATAATTTCATTGTTAACTCAAAGAATATTCAATGTAATCTGTGTGAACAGTATTTTCATCTACAATGTGTTAGACTGAAAGATCAAGTGTCAAAATATTTGCAAGATATTGAAAACTTAAAGTGGTTTTGCGGAAATTGTATACGAGTTGTTAACGACAAGTTAAAAAAACTGCTAAAAAATGATGGAGATAAAACTACCGAAATTTTGGAGAAGACTAATAAGCTACTTGAATTAGTCGAGTTACAAAAAGCTGAAAAAACGAAACCTCTTTGGTCCGAAATTATAGGACAAAAAAAGAAAGTCGAGCCATTAATAGTTAAACCAAAAACTGGTGTAAAAGATTGTCAGTCAACAAAAAAGGAATTAATAAAAAAAGTAAACCCAGCAGACATCGCAGTATCAATAACAAAAATAAAACCGGCTGCCCAGGGAGCATTAGTCATTCACTGTGATAGTAAAAAATCATTAGAAAAATTAAAAACCAAAACGGAAGATGTATTAGGCCAGGAATATGAAATAAAAGTTGGCAGTCCATTAAAACCAAAAATTAAAATAATTAACGTCAGGGAAGAGGATGTTGCAGATAAAACTCAGTTCATCTCTCAACTTGTAAGTCAAAACTTTGATGATAGTGTGGACATTAGTAATGACATGGTGGTAGTTCATAAGTTTAAATCTAAAATAAAAAATACATGGAACATAATAGTTGAAATGTCTAATAGTCAGTATAGTTATTTAGCTAAAAATAGAGATAGGATATTTATAGGGTGGTCAAGCTATAAATTTTTTGAGTTTATAAGTGTATTAAGATGTTTTAACTGTTGGAAGTACGGTCACAGAGCAGATAAATGTACCTCTAAAGTAATCTGTCCTTATTGCAACAACAACCATAAGAAAGAAGACTGCAGCTGTACTGAATATGAATGTACAAACTGTAAGTTCGCGGTAAGTACACTAAAATTAAAAAACATAAATTTTCAACATCATGTATTTGACCCAAGTTGTGAAAGCTATTTAAGACAAGTTTCAAAAAATAAAGACAGAATCAGTTACAAATAGCAATCAAAGGCTGTTTTAACAGATTTGGTGTTGTGTATAAATGTACAGGGTTTAACCACAAATTTTGTTCAATTAAAACAATTATTATCTGATGTTAATCCTATTATTGCAGTAATAACAGAAACTCATATAACAGTTGATATTGTAGAGTCTGAATATCATATAGAGGGTTACAACAGTTCAGTAAACTTTTCTAATAGTAGACATACGGGGGGAGTAATTTGTTACGTTAAAAATAATGTTAAATATCAAGAACAAACAGTAATTAGTGTACCCAAAGAGTTTTGGCTTTCATTGCTTAAGATTAAGGTGGGTCGTCAACCTGTCATAATAGGAGGAGTATATAGATCACCTAGTGGATCTAAATCAACTTTTTTAGATTATCTTTAGCAAACACTTGAGCGTGAAGATTTAGGTATTAATGATGTGATAATTATGGGGGACCTAAATATTGACCTCTTAACAGTAAATCATGACACGATAAGACTCATGGACATTGTGCATTCCGCTGGCTTTCGACAAATAGTTAAACAACCCACAAGAGTTACTCGGGACTCTAGTACATTGTTAGATTTAATAATTACTAACAATAATTTTAAAGAAATCAAACGTAAATTTCCAAACTTTACCGATCATGATATTATTGGAACTGAAATTAATGTTGTTCCAAAGCACGACACAAAACTGATATGTTCGCGATTTATCACAAAAGAAAAAATTGACAATATTAAAGTAGATCTAATTCAGCAAAATTGGGAGTATACATCTACTGATGTTGACTTGCTATATAATTGTTTTATATCTAACATAAAATCAAGTTTAGATAAAATAGTTCCTGTAGAAACAAAAAAATACTATAATCGTAATGGTTGTATTGATGATGAAGTCAGAAATTTACAGAAGCAAAGAGATTTGTACTATAAAACGTTTCGATACACAAATAGCCCATTAGACTTTGAAAATTATAGAAAGAAAAGAAATGAAGTTGTAACATTAATAAGAGAGAAAGAAAGATTATTCTATGAAAAAAATATTGTGGAATGTAAAAATGACAGTAAGAGGATGTGGTTTACATTAAAACAAATAATAAAAAATAAAAATACGAAGTTTGATATTAACTTAATAGACATGGGTTCAAATAATGTTAAAGAAGAATTAAATAAATTTTATTTTAACAGCATAGAAGAAATTTCTCAAAGTATTTCTGCTCCTACAAATTTTGTGGAAATTGATATTAATGTTAATTCTAGTATTGATACTTTTCCTGTCATTTCTATAAATAAATTACAAAAAATAGTGACTCAGTTAAAAAACAAAGCAACTGGTGATGATGTGCTTACAATTTCGTTACTAAGAGATCTATTCTCAGTAGTAGGGTATCCTTTATTGTACATAGTAAATACTTGTTTGCAAACTGGTGTAATACCAGCAGTTTTAAAATGCAGTACTATAATACCTGTACCAAAGATAAATCAACCCAGCAAACCAGAAGAACTAAGACCTATCAACTTACTTCCAGTAATTGAAAAAATTATTGAAATTTTAGTATATGAGCAGTTAGTGGAATATCTAAACAATAATAAGTTGTTGTTTGTCTGCCAATCTGGATTCAGGCATAATCATTCGACTGAGTGTGCATGCCAATTAGTGTGTAATAAATGGAAAAAGGACATTGATGACGGCAATATTGTAGTTAGTGTTTTCGTAGATTTGAAAAGGGCATTCGAAACTATTGATAGGAAAAAACTGTTGTCAAAATGTGACGCTTACGGAATAAAAGGTGTAGTCCTTAAATGGGTGGCAAACTACCTTAGTGATAGGAAACAGAAAACAAAGTTAGATGGTAGCTGTTCAGATGAAATCCGAACAAACTATGGAGTTCCTCAAGGCAGTGTACTAGGGCCGCTACTCTTTATTTTATATATTAATGATCTGCATTACTATCTCAAACATTCATTTATCAATCTTTTTGCTGATGATACATTAATTTCAGTCTCTGGTAAAAACTATAACAGCGTGGTTGAAGTCATGAATGAAGAGTTAAACATTCTTAACTGTTGGCTTATGACCAATAAACTGAAACTGAATGCTGAAAAAACCAAGTGTATGATACTGGGAAGCAAAATCAACTGCACTAGATTTAGCAAAGGGAATTTTTCAATAATGATTAACAATTCAGTAATTTCCTATGTCAATGAGATAAAGTATCTCGGTATTATATTTGACCCACAACTAAATTTCAACAGGCATATAGACTTTTTATGTAAAAAAATAGGTAAAAAAGTTGGATACTTTTACATAATTTGTAGAAACTTGTCCTTATGGTGTAGAAAAATAGTATACAACACAATAATATTTCCACATTTTAACTACTGCATGTCAATATTACTCTCCTGCTCATCAGAACAAATTCATCGTTTGCAGCTACTACAGAATAAAGCAATGCGGATTGTACTCCGGTGTAGCAGGTCAACTGCAATAAACTATATGCTACTAAAACTTAAATTTTTAAATGTTAATCAGTTGATTCTGGAATCCGCTTTATTGCTCATTTTTAAAATTATAAATAAAAATGCTCCTTCTTACCTGCGAGATTATGTTATTAAAAGGTCAGATATGCTTGATTACAATTTAAGATTTAATGATCAATTCTATATACAAGTCTTCAATACAAGTTGTATGGAAAAAACACTGTTCATTCGAGGGCTTAAAATATATAACGAGCTTCCACTTACAGTTAAGACATCACATAATATAAAAAGTTTTAAATCTAATCTAAGAAAAATGTATTTTAATTTATAGGTTATTATTGTTTATTCTGTTGATTGTCATATTTACTGAAGTATGTATGTACAGATTGTTAGGTAGTAGTTTTTTAAGCTAAATAAAGTTCTATTCTATTCTATGATTGCTCTAAATTTTCCCGGTTTCTCCTTTATTTCTCTGCCTTTACTGAAAACAATTTAAAAATGTCAAACCAAAATTGATGATTTCAAACTTTATGGAGCATCAACTATGACATATTAAGAACTAAAACGTTGTACGAATGTCTGAACTTTTTATAACCAAATATGTGTTCAAGATTATCTAGAGTGATAAAATATTCCTCTATTGGGATGTAGTTATTATAATAGTTATGAAATTTTTGTTCTAAAAACCTTTATTTTGGTTATATTCTGAAGGTTATTAGTGACATCTTCTAGCTTATTTTAAAGAATGTTTTTGGGTATAACACCACATTAGACAATTAAGAATCGAATTCTTTCAAGGAAAATCAGATATATAATTTTTGAAGTATTTAAGCTTTGTCAATATAAAACTGCACAATATTTAACTTCAAGTATATATTTTATAGAAATTTCATGACAACGAGGTCTGATCGAAACCATGAAACGTTTGGGTTTTGAAATGTACAGGTAGTTCTTAATCTAAAGTGTGGTATTATTTCCAAAAATTCGTTAAAATAAACTTTTTGGTGCAAAAAACTTTTGTACATTACTATTATCATTAGTATCACTATGCTAACCTTAATATATGGAGTTTGACTAAACTCGCTAAGAATATTTTCTATTTCTATGGCAGTGGTGTCAGATAAGTGTTTAAATATGTCTTCATTGTAGGGTATTTGTCCTTCCGACATAGGAGGTACTAACGAACTGAGATCTGATTGAGATAATTCTCCTAGGCTTCCTGCTGGAGTACCAGTTGCTGGATTCTGTTGACCAATGGCAACTGAGGCATCCTAAAAGCATTTAAGGAATTATTATATATAAAAAATGGTTTATGTGTGTTTACTGGAAAAGACAGAGATGTTGCTGTACCCTTTTTTTGCCCACGCTGTAAAGAATTTAGATTACTTTGAACTCAAAGGACGTTAAAAATACTTACTTGTATACAAGGTGACAAATCGACCATTTTTCCATCATGATCTGAACTCCATAATAAATCGTCGTCAATAAATGGCATCGCCAGAGACAGGGGCGACTGGGCCCCCAAAACTTGTGCCCCCGCCACCGTGTGGCTAAAGGACACTCTTTGCTATATTGTACTGTCTTAGGGTCCAACGATATATGCTTTCTTTATCTTGGGATAAATCTCAAATTCAAATCGGACCTACAAAACACAACAAAAAAGAATAATTAACACAAAGAAGAACATAGGTATAGTATTCTTAAATGGTGTTATATAGCGTTCACTGATTTTTGAGCCTAGTTTATTTATATTTTAGAAACTGTGAAAATACTACTAGTTGAATGAATAAATTATTTTTCGAAAGCCAAAATCTATATATATATATGTATTAGATGGTTTCCGGGAATTCATCCGCGTAATTGATAACTGATCCCTGCCGGGTAAAATGACGACGTTTCGGCAGAGTCACATCTGCCCTCTTCAGGTCGGTTCGCATAATGCTCGTAGCCTTCTGCTTTCGCTTCTAGTTACTCGAGTACTGATATTTTCAGGAGCGCGCACGGTGTTATATAGTCGCGGCTCGGCGCCTATTTGTTGGCACCGTGAACGGCTGCGTGTGATTGGCCCTGGGCGCTCAGTGTGCACGCCTCCTGCCTGCTGATTTGTTATTTCCTGTTGAGATGTTATTGGACGGGTCCGGGCCGGTACGGTGTTTAATAGAATTTTCCAACAATTCGATAAGTTCTGAATTTCATTGCGTGCGTTTAGACTGTGAGGCCTCTTCGCTATTTCAATTGCCTCTCTTACGAGTCTTGATTTCGGGTGTTCTATATTTGCCAGTACTCTGGTGTTCTCAAAGTCTATTCGGTGTGACTTCGTGGTGGCGTGTTCCGCAAAGGATGTTGTTTTTTCTTGCTTTCTTATAGCATTCTGGTGTTCATCACGTCTAGCTTGAATTCTTCTGTTAGTTTGCCCCACATAGGTTTTATGACAGTCTGCACATGGAATCTCGTATACTCCCTGTTGTTCTAAAGGGATCCTCGTCTTCGGAGTCCTCAACACCGTGCTTATTTTTTTGTCTGTATTGAAAATAGTATCGATATTGTGTCTCCGTAGAATTCTGGCAATACTATCCGTGGTACCCTTGACATACGGTAAATAAGCCTTGGTTATTGGTGTCTCATGCTCCTCGTCTGTTCGTCTCGGTTTTGACTTTAGGGCTCTTTAAATATTTCAGTCTGTAAATCCGTTTTGTCTCAGAGCTGTTTTTAAACTGTCCATTTCCTGTTTGATGTTGTCCTGGTCAGCTAGTCTTTGTGATCTGGTTACTAAAGTTTTGACGACGGCTTGTAGTTGGGCTGGGTGGTGATGAGAATTAGCATGAAGGTATCGGTATCTGTTGGTGTGAGTTGCCTTCCTATATACTGTATGGCCAAGGGTTCCATCTTCCTCCCTATTTATGAGAACATCAAGGAATGGCAGTTGATTATTGGCTTCAACCTCCATGGTGAATTTTATTTTGTGATTGATGCCTGAAAATGTGTTGAGGTGTTCCCTCCCATGAGGCCAAATCACAAAAGTATCATCCACATATCGCAACCATAAACTAGGTTTAAGAGTTGCTGTTCTTAGTGCCAACTCCTCAAAGCTCTCCATAAAAAGGTTCGCTATAACTGGTGAGAGTGGCGATCCCATTGGATCACCTTCCACATGTTTGTATCGTTGGTTCTCGTAAACAAAATAGGTGTTCATCAGGCAGTGCCTTGTTAAGTCTACAAGGTGTTGAGGTGGCTTGTATTTTTCTATTATGATATCCAAGGCTTCGTCGATAGGGATGTTGGTGAAAAGGGACACTACGTCAAAACTGACAAGAATACACTCAGGTTGTAAAACCGTTTTTCCAAGTATTTCGATGAAATGTGTCGAATTTTTGACATATGAGTCTGCCCCCTCTGCAAACGGTTGAAGTTGTTGGGCTAGGTATTTGGCTAGCTGTTGTGTTGGGGATCCAATTGAACTTACTATTGGCCTCAAAGGTGCATCTTCGTGCATCTTCTTTATGTACTTTTGGCAACCCATTGAATTTCGGACATCTCGATGACTTTTCACGCGGAATAAGTTGCAGTTGGAGATTTTTGTCGATCCTACTTGCTTGGATTTTGGCCTTGGTTGTTTTCTCCAGATAAGTTGTTGGGTCAGTAGTAATTTGTTTATATGCTGGATCTTGTAGCAAAGTTTGAATATTGTTTAAATAATCCGCTATATCTAAAATTACAGTCGCATTTCCTTTATCAGCAGGTTGAATGAGAATGTCCTTGTTGAGGCGAAGTTGTTTCAAGGCCTCATTTTCTTCTATAGATGGGTTCCTTTTGGGTGATTTAGACTTTCTTAGAACATGTGACACATCTTGTCTAATTATTTCAGCGGTGTTCGCATCTAATTTTGAAACTGCTATTTCTACGCCACATATTATGCTCTCGGTTGGTATGTGAGAGGGAGCAATGGCGTAATTGAATACCTTAGCCAACACGCCAATCGAGGAAGAGTTCAATTGGACCGAAGATAAGTTATAAACGGTTCTATTCGTTTCCAATTGCCTTGAGGTTAAACTGTGACCGTTATTTTCCGAGAAAAAATCGTTTTTGGGCTTCTGTTGGAGCTTCAATTTGTTAAATTTTGTCTGTTGTTGCATTGTTGTCAACTCTGCATTCGTTTCGGCCCTAAATTCGCTAATTTCATCGAATTTATACCATATTATCGGGTGGAGTGTATTGCTTACCTGTAGGTGGATATCTAAGTGTTTAGTATTAAGAACATCCAAATCTCTTCTGACATCACGTATGGCTTCCCTAAGTAAGGCACAACTAGCTTTCCATATGATATTCTGTGTTTTTCTGTTGTTCTTCCAGAACTTTACCGTCATGTTTTTCGGAATAACTCCTTCATCGCGGCATCGTTGTAAAAAAAGTAAATCGCACAAAAGTTTGCTTCTTTTCGCGCGTAATTTCTCAAATGTTTTACACAAATGAAAAGTATTCTCCCCGTAGAGATTCACTATATTTGTTTTTAGTTTTCGCGGGCACTAAATGTATTAGATGGTTTCCGGGAATTCATCCTTAACTTAAAAACAAATTTATTTATTATTGTTAACTGGCTGAATTTCTGATGCTCTCAAAACCCTGGACTTGGCAATGGACACAGCGGCGCCGGTGTCGATGGTGATGGTAACTGCTCGCCCATTGATGGTGCTTCTGCTGACTAGGCTGCCGCTATCTCGGCAAAATCCCTGGACGGATAACGTTTTGGGGGCTGGTGGAGGGTCAGTCAGCATTCGCCCCCTTATGCTGACTGGCTAACGGTCCCTGGACATGTGGCTGTTCTGTTGGTTACCCCTGGTCGGTGATCGTTCAGGTAGCCTCACTCGACAATCACGTTGGAAGTGTCCTGTCCTTCCGCAGCGGTAACATGCCCCTCTGGTGCCAGTTCTTTGTGACCGTTCTAATATTTTGTTCAGGCCAGCTAGCAGCGCTTGAAATGGTGACTCTGACTCTTCCTGGTTGAAGGAAACTGCTGGGACCCTCGGCTTGGACATGTTCAGGACGGCCTCTACTTCCAACGCCCGAAGTAGAGCTTCATTACTATTCTTGACGCCACTCAGTCTTAAATTTCTTGGTGCCACATCTCTGATGCCGTTTATGAAACTCTGTGTTGCCAACTGGTCTTTCGTTTCCTCTGGCAGGTCTGTGTAGGGCAAGTGAACTAACCGTCTAATCTCTGCTTCGAATTCGTGGGGGCTTTCACCGGATTTTTGCGTTTTTCCACTCAGTTGGACTTGGTATACCTGACTCAAGGATTGATTGTCGTATCGCTTATCCAGGATGGCGATGATCTTGTCGAAATTGCCTTGTTCCTCCACTGGAATGCTTTGGAGGAGTTCTAGGGCCGGACCTCTTAACGAAATTACCAGAGAAGTAGATTTTTCTTGATTATCCCATCCATTAGCTGTAGCCACGGCCTCAAATTGCCATTTATACATGGGCCAAGATGAACTGCCGTCGAATGTGGGTGGTTTACTAAAGGAACCGTTGGTACTCACGGTGTGCTGGTATTTTCCTCACTGTAAGTCCTGTTGCATTTTTTTGATTTCTGTTTCTACCTTGTTTTGGATGGCACTGATTTTATCTTGTACTTCACTTACTTCACTTTGTACTGTGTTTTTAATGGAACTGATTTCAGATTTCACCTGGCTTTGGATGGAATCGATGTCATCTACTTTGATTTCAAGAGTCTCCACCATCTCCATCTTTATGTCGTCGTTTATTTCTTTTATGTCGGATTCAACTATTTGCATTTTTTCATTAACTGTTTCATTAACTTGCGATACTATTTGCATTAATTGTTGAAATTGCAATTGTCTTTTTTCTTCCGTTTTGCCTTGTTTTTCTTCAAATATCTTGAATTCGTTTTGTCGTTTTAATTCGGTTTGATCTTGTTTCTCTTCAAATACTTTAAAATCATTTTGTCTCTGTTCATCTTATAATTTAAATTTCGAGAACAATTCTTCAACTAAATTATGTTCTTTTTCTTCCATCGTAGTGACAAGATTTTCTAATTCTATTTTACGTTTTTCATCAGATTTTACTAACCTTTGTTGAATTTCTCCTTGATGTTGTTTTTCCTTCTTGTCACGTTTTTCTAGAATCTGGACTATTTTTTCGTCTAGTCCCTCCGTAACCTGCTTGACTAATTTTTTGGTAGTTTCGTCCATTTTTTCCATTCTTCGGGTTTCCATAAATCAAATTACGATTTCAACTGCACTTAATCCCACTTCTGACACCAAATTGCAATATAGTCTGTGGGTTCAATTTAAAATTATAAAACTAATATCCACTTTCACCTTTCTGAACTTTTATTTACATCGAATATACAACAGCTCATTCAAATATCACAACAACAATTTTACAAATAAGCTCTTCGCTCCACCAACTGACCGCTGCCAGGATGGGTCCTCCTTTTAAAACTCAGCGTCGAATTCTCTAGTAAAATCAGTCATCACTCCTACAGCTGTCGAGTCATTTCGAGAACCATTTTTTTATCTCAAAGCGATTGTTGTCGTACGGAAATGAAACAGGATCGGCTTTGGTAACTTTCGTAACAATATATATATATATATATATATATATATATATATATATATATATATAATATATTTTTCAGTTTCGTCCTTTTTTTGAAAAAGTGACTTCAGAAGTAATAACTCTTTTCTATTTTATATTTATATAGGTACTCATAGATCTTCTAAGAATTTTTTTCCCGTTTACATGTATTGTTTCAATATATTTTTTATAAATGGTGTGGAAGTAGTAGGTCCCAAAACTCACAAAACTTTTAAAAGAATTTAAATCTCAAAAACAAAAATGTTTACAAAAACTTCTCTACTTCAACAACTTTCCAAAGATATATCGCATGTATTGGAAAGTAATCAGTATCATAATTAAAATTGAGATTGTAACTTAGAACTTTAGAACTACAAAAAATAAAACATACATCAAGTTGCAATAATTTGTTCAAACCGGCTTCTACCGCTACGGATGCAATCGCGACACACTTTTCAGACTCCTACAGTGGTAATCAATAGTAGCATCTCATCCCATATTGTTTCAAAAGCAACATTTATTCTTTCTCTTAACTGCTCTTTGGTTTCTATTTCTCTCTCATAAGCGAGTTGCTTGGTCCGCCCTCATCCAAAAAAATCAAAGGGAGTCAAGTCTGGCGACCTTGGAGGCCATAGTGTAGGGCCAGTCCTCTCAATTCACGCGTTTGGGAATGAAATGTCCAGAAGACTCTCTGACGGTTCGCCTATAACGTACAGGACAGCCATCTTTTTGAATTTTTTGACCAATTTTATTGGCCTGTCTTCCAATGGGATTTCGTCTAATAAGATAAGATAAGATCATCCCGCATTGTTTGGAACGAAACATTGATTATTTCCCTTAGCTGCTCCTTGGTGTCTATTTCTATCTCGTAAATGACAAATTTTTAATGAACGATTTATTGATCTTATTAGATGAAATCTCATTGGAAGACCAATAATAATTTAATGGGAATTCGTCGAATTCTATCGAATCTTCGAGAACAAATTTCCCGATGGCTCGTTGACCTACTAGAGAATTCCGAGAGAAATAAATACGGACAGCTGGCGATGGGATTCAATTCAGTATTCGACTGCCGTATAGTTATTTAGAGATAAATTGTAAATAGTTCTGTGAATATAAATTGTGTTAAAGTAGTGGAAATAAATCCAAGAACTGAACAGAACCCGATTGTGAAAACAAAAACATTACAATATATTAGTCTAGTAATCGACAGCTTTGTTAGGTTGAAAAGATCTTCTATCGTAGTAATAGTTTGCATTTATAAATAAGTAATGGGAATTTTGGGCTCAGATATGAAAACACTAAAAAAAATTAAACACGAGCATTGTCAGGTGCCAGAATAAAGTCATCTTCGACTCGGCCACTACAAATTTGTGCCAAATTCTTGGTGTAGCTTAGTGTAGCTCTACTTCTGCTTCACCCTGTATTGACAGTGATTCGCTTATGACCGTTCGCAGCCCGATGTTGTGGATAAGTGGCTGAATTTCCGATGAACTATGGATCTGACCATGGATCCAGAGGCACTCGTTTTGGATGTACTTATGCTGCATTTAAGATTAATGTTACCTTTGATGACTAAGCTGCAGGTGTCATTGTAAAATAGGTAATGTCCTGGGGTTTGTGGGAAAAATTGATTACTACTTGGAACACAATAGAAACTGCAAGTCATACAAGAGGAGAAGCATAAAATTTAAGGTCAGAAAGGGTAGTTATAGTGTACTGAGTCTGGCAAACAGAAATTCTGTGAACTAAAGCAAATATTTCATTAAGAATCTAAACTCAATATAAAATAAATTCAGAAACAAAAATGAGAAAATATTTACCAACAAAACCACGACTTTTATCGCAAATATCAGAACGTCTTCTGCTACCATGTCTACAACTAAAATACGTAAAATAACACATACAGGGATCATGTTTTCTGATATACAATGTAATTTTTCTGAAACATATTAATTTAAGTAAGCTAAAATATTTAGTATTAATAATATACCCTAACCCGAACACCCGAGATGAATATTTTGAAGAGATGTTCAAAAGAAGTGAAGAATCAAAGCAAAAGAGGTATTTAACCAAGAAGATGGAGACTAGAAAGACGAAAAAAAAAACAGTTTCAAAACGTACAGTGAAGCTTTTTGTAAAAAAAAAATAATTATGCTATTGAAAAATGTTAATAAGGAAAAACGATCCCCATGCAGTATGAAGGTACTGCATGAATAATTTTAACAAAAATATGGAATTTTTTCAATGCATACCTGACAAAGGGGGAAGAAATCCCAAAATAACTGGCAGGATATGAACCTACCCAGAAAGCTTGGTTCAGAAGAGATTATGGTGCAAGAGGACACTCTTTGGAATAGTTTTTCTACATAATAGAACACTGGGCAATAATGAAATATTAAAAAACGCCAGAAAAAGTTATCAACAACAATGATTCTTGATTACTCGAATACATTCCCCGGCAGTGATCAGTTATCAACGACGCGGATGAATTCCCGGAAACCACCTAAACATTTAGTGCTCGCGAAAACTTAAAAACAACGTTAACGTTCTTGGGATTCTCGTGTTTATGTATGGTTTCGTTGTCTTAGAAAAGACAGTTTGACGTTTCGATGACATCTCACTCATCTTCTTCGGAATAATCGATGTTGTTATTCACTCCTGTGTTTGATCTGTGGTTATTCACTAAGCGTAGTACAAAATGAATCGATGCTGCTGTGCGAATTAGTTTTATGTTATCGGCCGGAGGGGGCGTAGTCTTGAAACTAAAATATTTTCAGAATTGTGACACTTCCGGTTATACCGGGATTAGACAACAGCTTTCTTATATCAAATAGAACATCCTGTATGTTATTGAATATTAGGATGTTACGTGAACTTCTAGATAAATTTTATCAACCACGTTTTATCTCTAAATATAACTATTCTCAAGATGTCAAAAATGACAAAGAAAAATGCCTACATCAGTTAGCAATGCTACTCATCGAGAACTGCTTGCGAAAAGTGATTAGAAGTTCAAGGGCGTAACTTTGAACATTTATTAAAATAAGTTGTTTAAAATATCCCTTTGCGGTAGGTCTACGTGTTGTCTGTTATTTTACATTTGCTATTTTCTAAGAAAGCAACATTTAATAATTTTAGATATTTTATAATAATTGTTAGTTTGACTCCGAAAATTCTCTGGGTAGTTTTATTCTATTTATTATTTTCCGTAATGGCCTCTACTTGTTTGTTACCTTATTACACTCGCTATAAATAAGAAGGATATTGAAATAATTTTCTTTGGAATAATTACTCCTGTTACGCTTCGTGTAAGCATACTTGGCAATTTGACATTTCGTAGCCGGCAGTTATTTTTCTAGCTGTCAGAGCTAACGTGATTTTTCCAAGCAAAGTCGACATCATATTTTAATGGGCGGAAAACGGATTTTTTCAGCACTGTTTGCTGACAAAAAAAACGTTTTGAAACAGATAGTTCTTTAGCGAAAATTGTCGATTAGCCGCAGGACTGCATCTGTCACTTTGACATAAAAATTCAAATATATTGAGAATGGTTAAGTTTAGAGATAACATGTGGTTAATAAAATTTATCTAGAATTTAAGGTAGCATCGATATAGGGCGTTCTATTCGATATAAGAATGTTGTGTTCTACTTCCGATATAACCGAAAGTGCCACAGTTTTGAAAATATTTTAGTGATGTCTGCATGCCTAGGTTGCCAAATTTTGAGAATTTTAATATCGAGATTTTTTGAGTTACAGGTAACCGCCTACCTTCGTGGGACAACCTATATATATCTCGTTGATGTATTATTCCGATATACATCCGTTCATCTGTTAAATACTACCTTACGCTTAGCTAAAATCCTATTTGGCATTTTCAAAAGCTAGTTACAGCTAGGGTTGCCAACATTTCTTCGCTTGAATCTACTATTTGTTAGAATTAGCTAAAAATTATAGTTTATTTCAATAATATATAGTATTTAAAGGGAAGGCGAAAAACTATGTTTGTTTCAAATTCTTTTTTATAGAAACTATATGTTTGTACCTTTTTTTACTTCAATGCATGAATACATTGGCACACATCAAATTGTTACGGGAAAAAAATACCAGACATCCTCTGAGTTACATTCAAAATAATACTTGTTATTTAATTTTATTTTATTTTATTATTTATTTAAATTTATATTAGTTACGACAATTGTTTTTGTTAATAGGGCATTTTTATTTGTACTTCTGTCCCATTTACACAGCGTTTGTGTTATATTAGGTCATTTTTTCGCTCGCGTTCATTCTTCTTATAATTTTTTTAAATCAATAAAGGTCAGGTGTTTTTTATGTTTTTTCTTTATTCTTTCTCTGACCTGGTAAATATATTGTCCAAACATGATTTGGCTTCTCGAAATCTAGATTGTACTTCGCTTAAATTATTCACGGTTTACTAGATTTTTTCCTTTGTTACTGCTGAAAAGGTTATTGTAATTGAAGGCAAAGCACCTTTTGTCCGTTAAATATGGAACACATGTTTGACAAGTTACATACATACTTATAATTTCTTTCCCTATTCGATTTGCTTGAACAAGAACAGTTTTTTTTTCAGTGCCTTGTTTATTCGCATTGTCTTGTACGCCATATTCTGGAATAATTGTAACAATATAGAGTCATATTTTATTAATGTTAATATATTTTTTTCATGCTACTGTTGATGTATTATAAACACTTGTGCTGTCTATATATGTACATTCTACTTTACTCGTTTTCTTCTGGTATTGTCTCTAAATCATTTATGCAAAGTTTCTTTTTCTTCGAATTCTTCACCGTATTGCTCCAGATATTTATTTTTTATTATTCAGTACAGAGTACTTTGTTTGCTGTTTTCGTTATGGTTTGTTATAGATGTTTGTAAATTTCAGTTGCGGTCCATTCTTTGCTCACTTATAATAAATTTTAGAACGTATTCTGACATAAGGCTTGAACAGCAAATTGTTTGAGAAGGTCTACTTTAAATATCGAATCTGTTAGAGGTTCTAACTGTTCAGCTCTTTTGATATTGTTCTTTAGGTGTATACAAATTTTGGTAATACTAAAAAAAATTTACTTGGACATAGTTCCTTAACTTTATATCTTATGTTAGGATATAAATTGACTGTTAAGAAAAGTGGTCACCTGAATGATAAGGAGATGAGACGTCACAGTAGCACAACTCTGCAAAAAAGTCTGTAGTCTCGACAATCTAGAAATGTAATCACTTTAGTTCTGAATATTTAAGGAAAAAGTTTAATGTGTATAAGTTTTAGAGTTAAATAACTTGATCGTGGTGGCATTACTTTTCTTTGTTAGTTATATTATTGCTATTATTACTTTTGAAGTTGTTGTTATTCATATCTCATAATCGACTGAATAAACTAATACTCACCACGTAAAGCCTCGGAATATGCTAATTCTCTTCCAAGACATGAACCTCGATTTCTTTTAGATCTGAAACAAAATAAAACTTATGAGATTAGAAAAAACTGTTAGATTATAAAA
This sequence comes from Octodonta nipae, assembly GCA_034190945.1. NCBI lineage: Eukaryota > Metazoa > Arthropoda > Insecta > Coleoptera > Chrysomelidae > Octodonta > Octodonta nipae. Next base: position 120,745,598 of record CM067216.1, read on the forward strand.
TTTATTTTCCAATAACTTTTAAAGTGTAGTATTTCCTTAGCTGAAAATGTACAATTTTGAATAATTAGTACAATAGGAACCATTCAATTTGTACCTACATTAACGTAAAACATCATTACGCATCTTGAGGACACATTAGCAATTAATTTGAGTAATATTACCAAACAGCAATCACTCATTTGCTACGGCCTTAGCAAAAAGTGTTCACTGTTTACGTTCATTTTACATTCGATGAATTGATTAAATTAAGGTCAGTCAGTAAATCTGTAAGGTCTATTAACAAGGTTGTTGTCGAAATTAATTAATGTAGGAAATAAACATTAAGCACAATATATATCAATGTTGTTGCTATTTTATCATCATTTTTTCGAAGGATATATTTAAAAAAATACTTGATTGGATTTATATTTTATAATGAGTTATATTTTATTGTAGTTTAAAATTGGAGTCCAAAGTATAGCGATAATTAAACCGGAACTTCCTTCAAATTATGTTTGTGAAAAATATCCGTTTATAGCAGAATGTTTGTTTTTTGTTCAACATGGTTTTGCCGATGGAACTTGCCATGAAGTACAGGGTGAGTTTTACGTATGGAATGTATCAATTACTACGGTAGTGGCTTGTACGAAGAATTTTGGTGTGTGAGGGCTTTTTAATGAGGTCGAACTTAAGGTAGTATTTTTACTGTTGTCTCTTCCGTTTATCAGGAAATATGATTAACCTTTAGGTTTCTCCTTTTCAAATCCTTAAAATATACTGAATTTTTTTTCCTAATAGTTCTAATGCCTAAATGCCATAATTTTGGAGTTATAGCTTAAAGATTATATCCGCACAAGTCAAAATAATACATTCAGTTGGCTATGACTACAACAATAACAACATAGAAGTTCCCTTGTGCACTAGCCAAATTTCATTCATGCAAAGTAATGTTGGTTCAAGAGTTGTTAGATGATGATTTTGATACATATGAAGAGTTTGCAGACATAATAATGTCTTTTTAAATTTCGATGAGGCCACTTTTGTTATTAACGGAAACGTAAATCGGCATATTTGTAGATAAAGGTCACTTAAGAAGAAGAAGAATTTTATGTTAATAAGTCATGTTTTATCATTAGAACACATTGATGTTGGTTTTGTTCTACTATTAGTTTTGTCACCAATGAACTAATTGGCTTTTAATTTAGAAACTTCATTATTTCAAACTTTCAGACCATAATAGTAGCCTAAACAACAACAACAAAATCTGGTTGCAATATGTGCATGTTGAGGCAGTACCTAAATTGTATTTCCCAGAAGATGAATTGGACGAAGTGGTTCTATCGAAAGGCAGCTTTGGTCGCCCGATATGAACCCTTTAGACTACTTCCTATGGACTCACCTCACCGTTTATAATATATCAAACCAGCAACATTCAGGATTTAAAACATAGGATTACCATAGAGATAAGCCGAGATGAGCAGTCAGCATGTTGCAAGATGCATTGCAAAGTTTTAAAGATCTCATGGTGTGTTATACTGAAGTAAACCGACACGACACAGATAACTAGATTTTCTGCGCCATGCTTTGGATTAACCTTTTTCAACACCAGTTTCGTTAAACCTTTTTACTAGTCTACTAACAGTTGACCTCTTTATGAGATTTCTGTTAGGATATGTGTTATTAAAGTTTATTCAAATTAAACGAGTTTATTTAACAACAGCCACCTGGATATACTTTTCTTAACTTAATTTTATTGAACTTCGAAATTATGACATTTAGGAATTATATGAAAAATATTCTGTATGAATTTTTAAAAATCATGCAAGCTGTTTCCATACTTAAAACTCACCCTGTGTATATATGGTTTGTTTAAGTTATTTATGGACGCTCTTAAAAGTTATAAAATACAAGGCTACCATTGAGGCCTTTCTTCCTAGATCGTTAACATTCGTTCTTAGATCATTCACCTATGCGACAAAGTTGTCCTCTATATGTGATTTAGTATTCTTTTCTGGGTGGTTTTCTTAGTAATAGGTGTAATCATGTTCTCTTAAGTTTGCTTTTTCACAGATTCAAGCCTGATCTTTCCATATTTCTTCTTTCGTTTTGATTGTCATTAGTTCTCTGAGACTTATTATGTTAGTCAGTTATATGGCCTATGCCAGAGATTTCGGTGAAACTGGTGTTTCTTGAGGGTACGAATGGTTTAGATTTCTTACTCCTTATGTTATTAGCGTCGACTGCTCTCTCCTCATATTTATGTTCTGATCCACTGCTGTCTGTTTTGGTACTTTGATTTTTTTTTCTCAGGCTGTAGTTTTCCGGTTGTTGGTATATATTATTGCCTACTTTTCCTGTGTATCCGTAGATATGAATTGTTGTTTCCTCTTGGACAACTCAATTTCCTACTTTATTCTGGTTTTATATTTGGATTGTTGTCAGCTTAATAATTTCTCCTATGATATTTTCCAGGTCTTCCATTTCGAATTTATCAAATAAGGTCGCATTATACACTTCGGATGTGCGGCAATCAGTGCTTAGGATAGTACAGACTGAAAACATGAAGATTCACCTCCACTTTGTAAATTAAGAGAATTCTAAAAAGTTGCATGGAAAAAAATCAACTGCTAATGAAATTACAGGCCTGCTCCTACCGAGACGTAAAACCGATCAGCAACCGGTAATTGTATTGCGCGTAACAATATTGTAAACGGTAACTCGTCACCGCACACGAAGATTATCGGTTGTGTATCGGTAATTGGGTCTGTTGGAACGAACCTGACGTTAGCAGAAAATAAGTAACCATGGTAATTCAGGAGCATTCCTAGGTCATAGGTCAGAGGCGTAGTGTAGAAATTACTTGTTGTACATACTGTAAATTAACTCATTACGGAGTAAATAAATTCGGTATTGACATATATTTTCGTTTGCTTTCTTATAAAATTTGTTTTAATTAATTGGAAAAGAGCAAAAGAGTTTGTTTGATCTGGTTTAAAACATTCTGTTTGAATTGCATCGGCTGTCCATGGGTGGCGCTGTGGTCGAGTTATCTCGAATGTGTTCTTGTTGATGAAACTTCTAACCGACTTGACCGATTGTGGTCATAGTCACACAGCATATTTATTTTGTTAAAAGGATGATCCATGCATGCAACTTAGTAATAACATTACTTTTGAACAGATGGACCAATTGACATGACCTACTAGTTGGCAAGCCAGCCAAGGGTTCAAGGGTTGTACAACTTTTGCCGGACCAACACTAGAACAACTTTTGCCTGGACAAAGGAAGAACAGCATCTACTGCGCCAAGGATAGAATATAGTCATTTGAAAAACTAATGTAGACTAATAATAAAGTATTTTTTTCTGTATTGACAAGCTTTCATGTAATAATGATATAAAATTGACCGGTCAAAAGCTTATGATGAAAAAATTTAAAAAAACCTTTAAACAAAACACGATATGGATTTCTCGGCAACAGGAAGTTTATTAATAATTTTTTTTTAATTTTTCAATCTCTTGCTAGTCTAATGTACTTTGAAATAACGATGCATGGCGGTGAATATATTTTCTATAAACTTAATTACTTCAAACCGGAAAAGCGTGAGTAAAAGTGATAGTATTTTCGAATGTATTAAAATATTTTATTGCATTTTTAAGTCATAAAGAAGTTCCTTGGTCACTGAAAATAAATAATTCTGACGAAGGAGACCTGCATACTCGAACTGTGATAATTAAATAAGGTGCAATAACCTTCTTGTAAACCGGATGCACAGATAACTGTTACACAATATACGAAAAAATTACCAGAGGTCCATTGAGATATTATAGTTAATACGCAGTAACGTATTACCTAATCATTAACAATAAAAAGTTGATGGGAATAGAACACGATGCAAATCAGGATTATTGTTTTGCAGTGCACTGAAACACTCTCACTATTTTCTTTAATTATCAACATATAATTTATTTTACGATTTACCTGGTGAACGTTAAAGACGCCAGAAATATGAAATCGTTCATTAGAGAGGAGTCAACGATCCTTATCAAATCGATATAAAAAAAGTTTTATTGATGAATATTAATGGTGACAAGTGCGATTCGTGAATGCATTAATTTGCATAAAGTGATAGTCTTTAATGTAACTAGTAAGTGCACTTTCCAGAGATTTATTAACTTTTACAGAATATTTGATTATTTCCAAGAAATATTAGTTTGAATTAAATTGTGTATGCGATAATTGTCCATGTTTGGATTTTTTGTGTTTTAATTTCGAACACACGCACTAGATGTGAATGATATGTATATGAATATTTATTTAAAACAAACCTATTTCTTCTCATGAAAGAAATATTTAAAATTATTTTTTATTCAAATCTTTTTTCATTTATTTAAAAGCTTAAACACAGAAAAGATAAACGAGGATTTTAATGAACCTTTGACCTGGTGTGGCACCGTAAGGGTGACAGGATACATTTTACTCATGCACTAGTATGTCGGGGTAAAGTTAAGAATAAATTTAATTTCGTGTAGTTTTTTTTAACATTTGTATAATGAATTAATAAAGTCCCTGTCACATAAACAAATATTTTACAAATTCAAAAATTAAAGAAAAACCCTTGCAACAGTGATCCGAAGATCCCGAAAACAATCAAAACGTCTGAAGTAGACTCAGTTCAAAGTTGAAAATAATTAACAAGACATAACACTAGACAATAAATTCACAATCACTGTTGTTAAGAACCTACAAACAAAGTAGAAAAATGTATACAGTAAAAGGCACAAATTAATTACCTACCTATTTAATACATTTTTGAAGGCGGTGTCAAGCAAACCTAATATCCTGCATTACTCACATATCTTTTACTTCATCAAACTTGATTGAAAAATTTTCATGAAAATCGATATTTAACAGGTAGACAAACAAAATGAGCTTGGTACTCGTTAATCTAAGGAGTAAATATTCTTAATATAAATAATTATACTATACTATATAGGCACAGAAAAAACTAAATTGGCGATTAAACTGTTCTACAATTCCCGGATCAAAATATTTATGGAGAAATGTCAGCTAGCTCACTTCGATGGTATTTTTGATAGTATTTTTCGGCAATTACTTCGAATTTATAATAAAAAGATCTGCTGTGACAAGAAATCTCGGTTGATGAGCAGTGGTGGGATTCATTGGCAAAATTTGTTTTCTTAGGTATAATCGAAATAAACACACCAAGTCAGGAATAAAAGTAGTTAAATTGGCATATGCCAATTCAGGCTACATATGATTGGATTCTACTCTATTATTGAGGCATGACTTCTGAAGTTTTTGCACAACCTTATCTTCTTGTAAGTTCAAGGTTCGTATTATAGTTATGCCAAAACTACTTGGATAGCATTCCTGACAGTAAGCGATCACATATTTACAAATAGGTACTACGCAAGCCTATTACTTGATCAATAAGGGGTAAAGCTAAATATTCGCCACACAGGAACTAAAGAAAATAATGGATGTGTTATACCAGATTCAATAGTAACATAAGTTCCCTGAAAATAATACTTTTGCTTGCAGGTCAAAAACTGTCATTGCTAGCGTGGAAAGACAAACAATTGGTCACTGCACTTAGGTGCTGGAAAATTTCAGGTAGTCAACTAATAAACAGAAGACAACGTGGAGGAAATATTGAAGAATTAACAAATTGTATTTGTAAATTTTGATTTTTTTCGGATAACACCACAATAGTTGAAATCTGTTTCAGGGTCTAAATCAGACCCAGTTGTTAATAGTAATAAAACTTTACACAACTGAACGAGAAAATTAAAAACTAAAAGGTTTTCAATGACAAATTAAGTAATTCGCAATTTGACATTTGGGCTATTTCAAGTATAGAGACTTTCCAGCAATTGTGGTGTTATTCCCAAAAAATGAGCAAAATACAAACCAGTGATGCAACAACCAACTTTTCGAGCTGAGTTCTATTCTGCTTCACATTGTTTTTTAAGGAAATTAGTGACATGGATTTTAGTGAAATTAGTGAAAAGGGTTTTTAGTTAAAAACACAGTCTAAGTCAAGATAATTTATTTCCACTACTTTAAATTATATTCACACAAAAATTTACAATTTATCTTAAACACCTGATGTTTACTATACGGCTATTGAATCCTGAATGAATCCGTCCGTCAGCTCTCCGTATGTATAAATTTCTTCTTAGAAATTTCCAGAAGGTCAAAGAGCCGCAGAGAAATTTCTTTCAAGGTCTCTCGAATTCTTCGAGAACTTTAAAAAACCCAGTCGCTGGCCTCGAGGTGACAGGTGAACAACATTTCGGATTCCACGAAATATCGGATAAATGCCGATTCCACGAAATATCGGATGAATTTCCGTCACAGTAGTGTGACAAAATAAGTCAACGTCGGCAAAACAAACTACCGTTGATGCATTTGTAGTATAGTCGCGAACTAGTCAATGAACTGTCTCAAATCCAAAATTCATGACATCAACGTCTGAGATAAACAAGATTAAACAGCAAATGGCGCATTTATTTCTACATATTTTATGTATTATATTTTTTAAAAGGAACACACTGTTTTTCAGTTTAGAATTTACGATGAATTTCAACATAACTTTATTAAAAACCTTATATGTTTGAAGGGCTCCAACTGAAAGTTATTTAAATTTTTTGAAAATCATGCAACTCATTTTTCTTATAATTTGCTTGTGTTGATGTACTTATAGATATAGTTGAAACAGATAAATGTACACAATTTACAATGAACATATTTGTACATACAAAATATCTGCGAGGAAACTTTCAGTAAGAGACAACCAGTCATCCGGACACTTATTTGAAATTGTCATTACTAGACTTAGACCATTACGCTTTTTTTAATACTTATCTGTTTCAGAAAATTGGGGAGAACAACTTAATTATTGAGCAATTGACACAAAATAAAAACTAAATTCGATTAAGTTCTCAATTGGCCAGGATAATCTGAATAACTTTAACTTTAACGTAAGCTTAATGTCATCGTATAAGTTAATCAGTTATCAGAATCAGTACTCGTACAATAATTATCACTTATTTTACTTTCTCTACTCGAACGAATAAATAATGTAATGACCACGGCAGTTGCGCAACCAAATGAATGGAATCTAATTGTGTTTCAATTGACTATAATGAGCCAGTCCATCCGAGAAAATGCACATTTTTTACGTTCAATGTGAAAGTGAAAAAAAATATTGTAAACATTATTACATTAACGATTACTTTCTATTAGTAATTTTATTGTGCCAGGTTATGCAGCTGATGTCGTTTTAAACATTATTGCAATACCGTTATTTTGTATTTTTAGTTTCACGATGTATCTCAAGCTTTCTATTTACTTGATTACTTTTTATATAGTCTGCATGCGGAAATGAAGCTTAACAGATTTAGAATGAACTCGGCTAGGTTCCGTGTGAGAACCGCGTCTAAATTTATGAAATACTCGACGCTCCGACACCTGCTTTGGAACTTGGGGGTTCTCGTTCTCAATTTGCCTACTTATTTATAGTTATGTGTTGATTAGGAGGGGATGTCACATAATGACGAGGTAATTGGTTGAGTGCTGGAGGGCATGTATGATTTGTTTAGTCAGCTTATTATGGAGCTCCATACTGTAGGAATGTTGGTGCTGTCATCGCATTGGTTAAGACAGGGGGATCATTTCTCTTTTTCTTTAGCTTCCCTAAGAAGAGTAGAAAATGATTTAGGTTTAGCTCGTAACTCTATTCAAAGGATTCTTGAAAATCATGAAATGCAACCATACAAGTTTACAAAAGTTCAAGCACTGAAACCAGAAGATTAGGTATATATTCCGGGTTTGATCTTGTGAAACTATTTTAATCCGCACTCAAGAAGATCCTAACTTTAAAAAAAAATAATTTGAACAGATGAAGCTAAATTTTCCAGGGAAGGTATTTTTAATAGAAGAACTAAGCATTTCTGGGCTGAAACACACGTCAAGAAAATGAGATTCCAGGAAAAGTTTAGTATTAACATCTTTTGCCTCCTGAAATATGACAAAATACGTTTTCTAATTTACGATGAACCGTTGACCTCCGAGAAATATCTCCAAATTCTAAGGTCAGTGGTGTATGGGTTCTTTTAAGGGTAGAAAATCTACCCTTAAAAGAATATCGTACCAATTCGTTTCAACTCCATGGAGCATCGACCCATTGCACTGGGGCACTATCTTCAGAGTTGTTTGAAATGATGTTATTGGCCTGCTAGATCACCTGATCTCACGCCACTTGAATTTTACTTCTGGGGTGAATTGAATAAAAATTATTTTGGACACCGGTACTGAGAAAACAACACCTCCGCCATCGAGTGACCAATTGCATTGAGATACCTATATGCCAATGATATAAGGAGGGTTACAACTGAATCTACGGGTATCTGTATTCTAGAATGTTTGGAAGTAGAAGGTCGTCATTTTGAACATTTATTAAAATAATATTCTAATTTTGTATAATATGCCTTTGTTTTGTATTGTAATTTGTTGATTTGATAATATTTATTGTGTTTGATGTACTGAAATTGGTTCGTTTTCTCTTTTTACCCATAATTAATGAAATTATTTTACAATCCTACAAAGTTTCTCTTGTTCATTGCTTATAGATCGAGATACATTTCATTGAACTTTCTGCAATTTTGTACACTGTCCATGAATCAGAAATAGATTAAGAATAACTTGCATTGAATAGTTATTTCCCTCCAATTTAATCGTTTTCGAGTCACTTTCCTTATGAAACGCGCAAATGTATCAACTAATTGCCAAAATTTTAACGCTATCTAGATAAATGTCCCAAAACAATCCAATTCTTACACAAACTTGATTTTATTTCCGAAACCTTAGTGTTTAGGTATAGAAACATCATATATTATTTCAGGTTAGTTGATAATATACAAGGTGTTCCATTTAAAAAATCACATTTAAAATTTCTGTATCGAGCAATAAATTCACGAATTTTAAGACACCTTGTATAACGCAGTACAAACATCTCTCCTCCAGACATAGGACCATGGTATACTACGTCCAAAATTTCAAATTTCTATGGATTCACATACAGTCGTAACAAACATTTGATTGGAGCGATGTTTTGAAGAAAATAATATAGAAAAAAATTAATAACTAGAAAACCGTTAGGGAAGTTGTTCCGATTTTCGTAAAGGTGTAAGGTACCACCCTATATATATATATATATATATATATATATATATTTGTTTTTAAGTTTTCGCGGGCACTAAATGTTTTAGGTGGTTTCCGGGAACTCATCCGCGTAGTTGATAACTGATCCCTGCCGGGATCAATGGTAAAATGACGACGTTTCGGCAGAGTCACATCTGCCCTCTTCAGGTCGGTTCGCATAATTCTCGTAGCCTTCTGCTTTCGCTTCTAGTTTTCTAGTTACTCGAATACTAAGATTTTCTGAAGTGAGCGCGCTGTTATATAACACTATATAACAGCGCGCTGTTATATAGCACTATATAACACTCGCTTCAGAAAATCTTAGTATTCGAGTAACTAGAACAAGATTTGCAGAGAGGTGGATACAAGCACACAATTACAACCAAAGGTTCCGTTAGCAAACCACCCACATTTGAAGACATCTATATACGGCCATTTGTAGCTGTGGCTACAGCTAATGGATGGAATAACCAAGAAAAATCTACCTCTCTGGTAATTTCTTTAATAGGTCCGGCATTAGAGCTCCTCCAAAAGATACGGCAATCAATCCTTAAGCCAAGTATACCAGGTGCAACTAAGTGGAAAAACACAAAAACCCGGAGAGAGCCTTCAAGAATTCGAAGAAGAGATTAGTCGATTAGTACACTTGTCCTGCCAGAGGTAACGAAAGACCAATTGGCCACACAGAGTTTCATAAACTGTATCAGAGATGCGGAAGTACAAAGAAATCTTTGACTTAGTGGCATCAAGAAAAGTAATGAAGCTTTACTTTGGGCGTTGGAAGTAGAGGCAGTCATGAACATGTCCAAACCGAGGGTGCGGGCAATTTCCTTAAGCCAGGAAGAACCAGAACCATCCCTCCAAGCAGTGTTGTACCCAATCCATTAGCTACTAGAACTAGAGCATGTTCTGGTGTGAAAGGACGAGGATATTTGCAGAGTGAGGCTACCTGAACGACCACCAACCAGAAGTAGCCAGCACAACACATATCCAGGGACCGTCACCCAGTCAGCATAAGGGGGCAAATGCTGACTAACCCTCCACCAGCCCCCAAAATATTATCCATCCGGGGATTTTGCCCACCTAGCAGCAGGCTAGTCATCAGGGGCACCATCAATGGCCGAGCAAATACCATCACCATCGACACAGGCGCCGCTGTGTTCATTGCCAAGTCCAGGGTTTTGAGGGCATCGGAAATCCGGCCAGTTACCAACAACATCCAGCTCAAAAAAGTCACCGACGAGTCCATGCCAATACCGGGTGAGGCAGATATAGTACTGCTGATAGGGGACAATAGATTCCGGGATAGGGTTTTGATAGCGGATATTGAGGACGATTTTATACTTGGTATGGACCTAATCAGCCAGCATGGATTTATGTTCGACCCGATACGATGTTCTCAGAGAAAGACAAGAAATTTATCGCAAATCACTGGCAAATTTTTAACAGTCAAGATGAAACCACTGGTGGTACCAACCTCATCCAGAAACGAATAGATACCGGAAAGGCTCAATCCATCAGAATACCACCCAGGAGACTACCATTGGGGCAACAACAGGCAGTCGAGGAAAACATCGAGTCCATGTTACAAAATGGAGTTATTGAGCCATTCATCAGCCCATGGTCTGCTCCCGTCGTGCTAGTTAATAAAAAAAATGGAACCACTCGATTTTGCGTGGACTACAGACAGCTGAGTGACGTCACGAAGAAGGACAGCTATCCACTACCCCGAATTGATGAAACTCTGACCACACTAGCAGGCTCCCGTTGGTTCTCCACACTGAACCTAAAGAGTGGTTATTGGCAGGTTGGTCTAGAAGAAAACGACAGAGAGAAGACAGCGTTCTCCACATGTAAAGGGCTATGTTAGTTTACGGTCATGCCCTTTGGGTTATGTAATGAATGCTCTCACTACATTTGAGAGGATAATGGAGTATGTATAGTACTGCTGACAGGGGACAATAGATTCCGGGATAGGGTTTTGATAGCGGATATTGAGGACGATTTTATACTTGGTATGGACCTAATCAGCCAGCATGGATTTACGTTGGACCCGATACGATGTTCTCAGAGAAAGACAAGAAATTTATCGCAAATCACTGGCAAATTTTTAACAGTCAAGATGGAACCACTGGTGGTACCAACCTCATCCAGAAACGAATAGATACCGGAAAGGCTCAATCCATCAGAATACCACCTAGGAGACTACCATTGGGGCAACAACAGGCAGTCGAGGAAAACATCGAGTCCATAAACGTCATTGAGCCATCCATCAACCCATGGTCTGCTCCCGTCGTGCTAGTTAATAAAAAGGATGGAACCACCCGATTTTGCGTGGACTACAGACAGCTGAATGACGTCACGAAGAAGGACAGCTATCCACTACCCCGAATTGATGACACTCTGACCACACTAGCAGGCTCCCGTTGGTCTAGAAGAAAACGACAGAGAGAAGACAGCGTTCTCCACATGTAAAGAGCTATGTCAGTTTACGGTCATGCCCTTTGGGTTATGTAATGCTCTCACTACATTTGAGAGGATAATGGAGTATGTATTGAGTGGGTTGACATGGAGAACGTGCTTAGTATACCTCGACGACATTCTGGTCATGTGTCATACATTCGACGACTACCTGAAGAAGTATTTTCCAGAATTCCTAACCTAACCTAACCTAACCCATGTTTCAAAAAGCAGTAGAATTTTTGGGCCACGTCGTTTTTGAGTCAGGAATCCGCACAAACGAAGACAAGATAGAAGTCATTCGTTATTGGCCAGTCTTAAGAGACAAGCATGAACTCCGGAGCTTCTTGGGTCTCTGTTCATATTACAGGCGATTTGTTGAGGGATTTGCCACCATTACAGCACCCCTACATCGGCAAACCACTGAAAAAGAGACCTTCCATTGGAATCAGGACTGTGAAACATTGTTCCAGCGACTGAGAGCAGCACTCTGTTTCAGTCCGGCAAATTCATCTGTAGAGTAGAATGCGGACATTGTCTGAAGACGGAACAGCGTGAGGGTATCTCCATTAGACAGATCCGAGTGCAGGCCAATGAGGACTGGACAACGGAACAGTGCATCCAGGCCCAAATGGCTGATCCAGACATTGAACCAATCCTGTCACTTAAAAAAAGAGGGGCACACAGGACACGTTGGGACGAGGTAGCTAGATACTAGGGCGTCCTGAAATAGTTATGGGCCTAATGGGACTCTCTAAGAGTAGAGAACGGAATGCTTAAGCGAATTTGGGAAAGCACTGACGGCCGAGAAACCAAATCTCGACTGGTAGTCCCAAAGAAAAAGATACCAGCCATCCTGACCGAAGTACATGATGGGAAGTTCACCAGCGGTACTATTGGATAAATGATTTCGAAGACGTCAGATCTTGGTGCCGGAAATGTGACACTTGTGCAGCCAGTAAGGGCCCGAAGACCCGGACCAAGGGCAGAATGCAGCAGTATAATGTGGGCGTCGCATTTGAGAGAATTGCCATCGATGTCGCCGGTCCATTTCCAGAGTCTGAGAGGAGGAACAAATCCTGTCACTTAAAAAAAGAGGGGCACACAGGACACGTTGGGACGAGGTAGCTAGATACTAGGGCGTCCTGAAATAGTTATGGGCCTAATGGGACTCTCTAAGAGTAGAGAACGGAATGGTTAAGCGAATTTGGGAAAGCACTGGCGGCCGAGAAACCAAATCTCGACTGGTAGTCCCAAAGAAAAAGATACCAGCCATCCTGACCGAAGTACATGATGGGAAGTTCACCAGCGGTACTATTGGATAAATGATTTCGAAGACGTCAGATCTTGGTGCCGGAAATGTGACACTTGTGCAGCCAGTAAGGGCCCGAAGACCCGGACCAAGGGCAGAATGCAGCAGTATAATGTGGGCGTCGCATTTGAGAGAATTGCCATCGATGTCGCCGGTCCATTTCCAGAGTCTGAGAGGAGGAACAAATACATTTTGGTCGCAATGGATTACTTCAGCAAATGGCCTGAGGCATATGCGATATCTAATCAAGAGGCAACCACGGTAGCGACGGTGCTAGTAGAACAGCTTTACAGCAGGTTTGGCGTCCCGATGGAACTACATTCAGACCAGGGGCGTAACTTCGAATCGAATGTATTCCAGAAGGTCTGCACGATGTAGGGGATCAGGAAAACGAGAACAACACCATTGCACCCACAGTCAGACGGAATGGTGGAAAGATTCAACAGGACCCTAGAACCACACCTATCCAAGGTCGTCATTTATAACCAGCATGATTGGGATGAGCATATTTCCCTATTCCTGTTAGCCTATCGCTCGGCTGTACATAACAGTACAGATCTGACTCCAGCCAGGGTACTATTCGGAAATAAGCTGAGATTCCCTGCGATCTGGCCTTTGGCTCCTCGGAAGAACCGTCCCAAGAATCAACGATTATGCCGACCAGCTCCGACATGATATGCTGGCAATACACGAACTAGCCCGAACGCAGATGTTGGCCACCAGTGACCAGATGAAGACACAATATGACCTCAAGGTCGATGCAAAGCTTACACCCGACTGCGACTGTCCATAAGAGGTGGTCAAGAGGATCAATGACGTTGTCTACCGTATCCGTCGAAACCCTAAGGCTAAATTGAAGGTGGTTCATTTAGATCGACTCGCCCCTACCATTGAGAGGATGTTTCTGATCGGGTCGATCAGAATTAAAGGTGGGACAGTGTTATAAAATTTATCTACGTCGTCCCTCCCTATAGCAACGTAAAACAGTATTAATTCCGTTTAAAACACAACATCAGTGGGATAATAAAAAAAGAACTGGAATCTTTGAATGGGGTAGAAACTATTTATCTCGACGCTGGGCGAACAAATGTAATACCCATCCAGAATTTTTTTTAACCCATGTCTATAATTATACCACGTCCTACGTTCTATAGTTCAAATATCCCAACTGCTTATGCTTATAACGGGTGAACCATCTAACTTTTTTTTGAAAATGCTATAAAAAAAAACTAGTGAATATTTTTCATTTTGGTTTTTTTTATTCGAAAGTACAATCCTTCCGGTTATTTGTGGAAAACAATTTCATTCAAATGGCTTCCACGGCTGGCCTCACAGTAGCTAATTCGGCCGGTCCAATTTTTCAATACATTTTCAATTGTATACGGCTGTATTTCGGCGATGCAAGCACGAATATTGTTTTTGAGTGCGTCAATTGTTTCTGGATTATCGGCATAACACTTGTCTTTAACAGCGCCCCACAAGTAATAGTCTAGCAGTGTCAAATAGCAGCTTCTTGATGGCCAATTCACATCTCCAAAACGGCTAATTAAACGATTTTCAAATCGAGTGTGGCATAACTCAATTGATGGCCGCGATGTGTGGCACGTGGCACCATCCTGTTGACACCTGATGCCGTCCATGTCCAATTCATGAATTTCCGTGAAAAAAAAATCGTTCAACATGGCGCGGTAGCGTTCGCCATTCACAGTAACAGCTGCTCCTTCCTCATTTTCTAAGAAAAATGGGCCGATGATGCCGCCAGACCAAAATCCACACCAAACAGTCACTCTTTGGGAGTGCATTGGCTTCTCAACGACCACATGTGGCTTTTCCGTTCCCCAAGCTCGGCAATTTTGCTTGTTAACATATCCACCGAGGTGGAAATGAGCTTCGTCCGAAAAGATGATTTTTCGGTAAAATTCCGGGTCTTCGTTCAAGTGCTCATTGGCGCATTGTGGGAAGCGATAGCGCATTGGATGGTCTGTTGGCTTCAACTCCTGTACCAATTGAACTTTATACGGTGTCATTCCGAGGTCTTTATGCAAAATTCTCCTCAAAGAAGTGCGCGAAATGTGCAATTCTTGCGATCGATGGCGAGTTGATGTGCTCGGAGTATCGGCCACACTTTCTGCTACAGCATCAATATTAATATTCCCCGTGTACGCACAGTACAAGCACGTTGACGTGTTGGTTTGTCAATGAACAAACCAGTTTCACGGACTTTTTTCACAAATTGTCTCACATATGGAGCGGACGGCGCTTTTCGCACACATTCGGCAACAACACACTCACTTTGGAAATAATTTTTGAGTATTTCCCAACCTTGTTCAAGCGTATATCCAACCATTTTCGTTCACATGAGACTTGAAACTAATTTTCTGTCAAAACAGATCTGACATAACTGTTACCGTGTTGAAAATGACCGGTAGTTCCAAAAAAAAGTTAGATGGCCCACCCTTTATAACAAATTGATACACCCTGAATAACAATAATTTTCCTACACCTTTACCTTGTCTAAGCAACTACTTTTGTTCCAAGCCATATAACTTTTTTAAACCCCCCTGTAATTATACTCCACCTTCTATTTCAACCATCCTGTATATTCAACTGTTTCTGACATTTTTAAAGGATTTTTAAAACTGTACTTATTCTCCGTCTTATAATCCAAATAAAATATATTTTTCAAAATTTAAATAGTGTAGTTTCTAAAATGGGAATTAAATCGAAGTTTAATATTTTTGTTAATGTTATTTAAACAAGTGATTTAAAAATATGATATATTTGTAATTCACATAATGAGCCTTTTATCTGATATATTATATGATGCGTTTGAAAATTGAATTTTTATTTTCCATTTAATTATATAATTTGTCCCTAAAATTACTATGGACGTTTTCTAATAATTTTTCTTATAAATTTCAAGGGAGCCCCAGTACCCCTAATTATTTTCAAACTTTTAGGTATTATGGTTTCGGAAATAAAGCGAGAAATGAGAATTTTTTATATCTTTATGTTAATATCTTTAAACAATTAATTTTAAAAATATGAAAAATATATATTTGTATTCCTCATAATATAGCCCTTTCATTTGATATTTTTTATTTTCTGTTTAATTCTATAATTTGGCCCCCAATATTAATATTAGGGATTTCTTCGTATTTTTCCTGGAAACAAAAAAAAATAGGTCTTATAGTTTGGGGAATAAAGGGTGAATGGGTAATTTTTTAAAATATTTTTGTTAATATATTTTAAAATATTCATTTAAAAAAATAAAATAATATTTTTTTATTCGTCATAATGAGCCCTGTGATTTGATATATTACATGATTCGTTAGAAAGAAGTTTAATTTTTTATTTAATCAATAATTGAGGGTTTCTCCTTATTTTTCGGTAAAGTTCATTTGAGGGGCTACACCTCTATTTTTTTCAAATTTTTACGTCTTATAGTTTCGGAGATAAGGGGGGAAGTGTGTAAATTTTTAAATATTTTTGTTAATATCTTTTAAATAATTTATTTTAAAAATATGAAAAAAATATATTTGATTTGGTCATGAGCCTTGTAATTTGATATATAACATGACGCGTTAGAAACAATTTTAATTTTATAGTTTGAAAAAATATATATATTTTTAAATTTTTATTTAATTCTATAATTTTTCCCCAAAATTAATATTAATGGTTTCTCCTTATTTTTCCTGTAAAGTTCAGGCAACGTTCTATGTTTCCTTTTTTTTCAAAATTTTAGGGTCAATAGTTTCGGAGATCAGGGAGTGGGAACGCTCGATTTTTTTAGTTTTTTCCCCCAGAAGTGCCCCTAAAATCAAAATTTCTTCTTTTACGATATGTACTCCTGACCAGGACAACAAAGTATATATTGATACCAATTTTCAACCTCTTCCGTACAGTAGTTTAGGAGAAAATTGCTGTCATGTGACAGAGGCAGAAATCCTGAGTTATATTATAAAGGGTATCCGTATATTGTATATACGGAACCCTAAAAAATGTTGCAGACGAATTGATAACCTCCTCATTTTTGGAAGTCGGTTAATGAAATATTAAGTATTTAAATCTAGAGCTATGAAACTTTCAAGAGCACCCAAAAATGTATTTAATTTATTTATTTTAATTACTTTTTTTCGTTATTCAAGAGATTTATTTCTTCAAAAAAATTAGCAACTCTAAAACAAATCTTGCTCAGGTGAGTAAGAAATAAGAAAAAAATATATAACTTGTGTAAGAAGCAAGTTTCTAATTTTAGAAATATAATTATTTTTTTCAAACATTGTAAAACTCCATGTCAAAACTAAAAAGAATTCTACAGTACATTATTTAGACAACGTACAGTTTCCTTTTTTATATGATATAACAGATTCCTGCCCGTAAGTTGAGATAATGAATGATATGAAAGCTACTCGATAGGAGCCGCGGCAGTCAAATTGTTTTGACATGGCGGAAAGTGATGTTAATAAAACAGATAAAAATTTTGGAAACGAAGAAACTAAAGATCTGAGTCCGCGTTTAGATTTTTTTAGTGATAAATTTGATCCTATATTAGCGTTAAGTGTTGCTTCGTTGAAAGTGCCTGATGTCACCGCAAAGAAATATGATAATTTGGCGTTGTATGATACGGCAATTGAAGAACAGAAAAATCCACGTAAAAAAAGGGAGAAAAGGGAAGAAATTAGTCAACTTGAAATTGTTAGGAGATGGTTACCCGAACAAAGTACGTGCAATTGATTGGCTAGATTATTTCTATCAATTCTGTATGAGTATGATTTAAAAAGTCTTAACCTAACATATTCTGGTCAATATTTATATTACTGTTCAATTATATAAAGTGTAAAACAAAAAAAAATGTTTATTTGCTGAAACGGTACGTATGATAATTGAAAATTTTAAATGTCAGTAGTTAAACCCGACTGTAGGTTAGCAATATACTTTAAACAATCTTTATCTTTAATGTTAACAAAAAACTCCATAAACCAAGCTTCATCATCAGGTTTTGTGATTTTCTTTATAATTACATACATATATAGGTCATTAAAGTTAAGCATACCACAGAAAATGTCTGAGCAGCATATAAAGTTACAGCCATTGAAAAATTTGATCTGCTTTTGTCCTATATGTGGCTATTACTGTCAAGTCGACTGCTAAATCAGTGATTTCAATCCAGTTATATTAGTAAATTGAATAAAAGTCTTGGAGAATATATGTTTAAAAGAGGCAACCTTATGATATTTATTTGCTTATAATTTTGTACTTTTGTAGGTATACTTATATGGACACAAAATTCATGTACAAGATTGACTTCTTGAAACCTTAAACTGCCCTGGTTTTGGCCAATATGGAAGTCATACATTTTTATTATTTTCTACCACTTTGCAGAATAGTTTTCTCACAAGTAGACTATAAAGTTACAAATGATATAATTCAAACTTCCTATTGTATAGATTTATTGTTTAATCTGCTCATAAATGATATTATGAATGTAGGCCACCATTCTGAAGTCAATATGTTTGCTAATGAACTTAAATTATATTGATCCGTTGAATATCTAATGATCAGTGTGGCACCAAGTTTATCTGAATGTTATTGGGGATTTTTTACTAAACTAAGTTTCTTAAAGCATATTTCAAACGTTATGTTAAGATTCCTAATATGTAGGGACTGGTAAATATAGAGTGCATAATAAGTTCCTTCACATTTTCACTTTAGTTAGTATAATGATTTTAATAATGATCATAAGGCAGTTATGCACTTAAGAATGAACCTGAAGACTTTGAAAGAGATGGAGGGTTTATGTCTGAATCATATCTTTCTTGGATTAACAGATTGTCCAGTTTGTCTTCTGAGTATCTCTGATTATATGCTGCTGTAGCTTATTCTTTACTTCATTTCATCCTACTAATTATGGTTAGCATTTTCCAGTTAATAGGTTGCTCAGTGAACATAATGAAGTACCTGATGTACTAGCAGTTGCCCAGTAGTCAAAATTTGACCAAAATCATTGTTAAAAGTTTGAAGATAATATACCTATATGAATTTGCATATTTCCATCATTTTTTTTCTACTATTATACACTTTTTTGTGTACTTATACAAAATAGTTCACTACCATTACAATTAAGTAAAAAATATTTCGCAAAGGATAATAGTTTCAGTTTTGTTGTATTACTGTTACAGTTAATGTACATGTACGATGCTTAGACATATTCAATAAGCAAAATCAAATAACATTCTGTTGCTGAATAAAAAATAATATACAAATTTTTGTGCTATCATACTATTATTGAATAAATTAAAAATACAAATACAGTTCGAGAGTTCAAAATGTCAATAAAAATCAACAATTTATAAAAAGCTTTGATTTTAATTATTTGAAAACATAAGAAATAATTTTGTCCTCTCGTAGTGGAAAGTTTAATGGTACTAGTTCAGCTATTATGGAATATATGGGCAATAACTGTTATTAACGGAAAATTTTGGCCATTTGATCCAATTTTTTTTATTAATAACACTAAATGGGGTCAATTAACAATTAAAAAACTCAAGAAAAAAATAGTTCACAAACACAAGGAAATGGTACCGAACTCTTTTGTATTTGTGTATTTATAAATAAATATTTAATACAATACACATATTTAAAATGTCAATACGTTCATTTTAGTCATTCACCCTGTATTAAGAGGCAGGATTTTGCAGGAATGGTATAACAAATCTATCTAATACTATAATCCGAGCAATGTTTGTGTATATATATATATATATATATATATATATATATATATATATATATGAATTCCCGGAAACCACCTAAAACATTTAGTGCCCGCGAAAACTTAAAAACAAATATAGTGAATCTCTACGGGGAGAATACTTTTCATTTGTGTAAAACATTTGAGAAATTACGCGGGAAAAGAAGCAAACTTTTGTGCGATCTACATTTTTTACAACGTTGCCGCGATGAAGGAGTTATTCCGAAAAACATGACGGTAAAGTTCTGGAAGAACAACAGAAAAACACAGAATATCTTATGGAAAGCTAGTTGTGCCCTACTTAGGGAAGCCATACGTGATGTCAGAAGAGATTTCGATGTTCTTAATACTAAACTCCTAGATATCCACCTACATGTAAGCAATACACTCCACCCAATAATATGGGATAAATTCGATGAGATTAGTGAATTTAGGGCCGAAACGAATGCAGAGTTGACAACAATGCAACAACACAAATATTTAACAAATTGAAGCTCCAACAGAAGCCCAAAAACGAATTTTTCGCGGAAAATAACGGTCACAGTCTAACCTCACGGCAGTTGGAAACGAATAAAACCGTTTATAACTTATCTTCGGTCCAATTGAACTCTTCCTCGATTGGCGTGTTGGCTAAGGGATTCAATTACGCAATTGCTCCCTCTCACATACCAACAGAGAGCATAATATGTGGCGTGGAAACAGCAGTTTCAAAATTAGATGCGAACACCGCTGAAATAATTAGACAAGATGTGTCACATGTTCTAAGAAAGTCTACACCACCCAAAAGGAACCTATCTATAGAAGAAAATGAGGTCTTGAAAGAACTTCGCCTCAACAAGGACATTGTCATTCTACCTGCTGATAAAGGAAATGCGACTGCAATTTTAGATACAACGGATTATTCAAACAAAATTCAAACATTGCTACAAAATCCAGCATATAAACAAATTACTACTGACCCAACAACTTATTTGGAGAAAACAACAAAGGCCAAATTCCAAGCAAGTAGGATCGACAAAAATCTCCAACTGCAACTCATTCCGCGTGAAAAGTCATCGAGATGTCCGAAATTCTATTCAATATTAAGCTCAATTGGATCCCCAATACAACACCTAGCCAAATACCTAGCCCAACAACTTCAACCGTTTGCAGAGGAGGCAGACTCATGTGAAAAATTCGATACATTTCATCGAAATACTTAGAAAAACGGTCTTACAACCAGAGTGTCTTCTTGTAAGTTTTGACGTAGTGTCCCTTTTCACCAACATCACTATCGACGAAGCCTTGGATATCATAATAGAAAAATATAAACCACCTCAACACTTTGTAGACTTAACAAGGCACTGTCTGATGAACACCTATTTTGTTTACGAGAACCAACGATACAAACAAGTATAAGAAGCTCCAATGGGATCGCCACTCTCACCAGTTATAGCGAACTTTTTTATGGAGAACTTTGAGGAGTTGGCACTAAGAACAACAACTCTTAAACCCAGTTTATGGTTGTGATATGTGGATGATACATTTGTAATTTGGCCTCATGGGAGGGAACACCTCAATACTTTTTTAGACCACCTTAATGGCATCCATCACACAATAAAATTTACCATGGAGGTTGAAGCCAACAATCAACTGCCGTTCCTTGACGTTCTCATAAATAGGAAGGAAGATGGAACCCTTGGCCATACAGTATATAGGAAAGCAACTCACAGCAACAGATACCTTCATGCTAATTCTCATCACCACCCAGCCCAACTACAAGCCGTCGTCAAGACTTTAGTAACCAGATCAGAAAGACTAGCTGACCAGGATAACTTCAAACAGGAAATGGACAGTTTAAAAACAGCTCTGAGATAAAACGGATTTACAGACCGAAATATACAAAGAGCCCTAAAGTCAAAACCGAGACCAACAGACGAGGAGCATGAGACACCAATAACCAAGGCTTATTTACCGTATGTCAAGGGGACCACGTACAGTATTGCAAGAATTCTACGGAGACACAATATCGATACTATTTTCAATACAGACAGAAAAATAAGCACGGTGTTATATATATATATATATATATATATATATATATATGTTTTTACGTTTTCGCGGGCACTAAATGTTTTAGGTGGTTTCCGGGAATTCATCCGCGTAGTTGATAACTGATCCCTGCCGGGATCGATGGTAAAATGACGACGTTTCGGCAGAGTCACATTTGCCCTCTTCAAGTCGGTTCGCATAATTCTCGTAGCCTTCTGCTTTCGCTTCTAGTTACTCGAGTACTGATATTTTCAGGAGCGCGCACGGTGTTATATAGTCGCGGCTCGGCGCCTATTGGTTGGCACCGTGAACGGCTGCATGTGATTGGCCCTGGGCGCTCAGTGTGCCCGCCTCCCGCCTGCTGATTTGTTATTTCCTGTTGAGATGTTATTGGACGGGTCCGGGCCGGTACGGTGTTTAATAGAATTTTCCAACAATTCGATAAGTTCTGGAGTACTCAATTTTTTTTCCGAGTATGGTTTTGAAGATACTACACAACATTATATATTTTTAAATGGAACACCCTGTATTTTATTATTTCATTGAATTCGTTATTTTTTTCCCTTTAAAATAATGTATAATACAATACACATGGTATTATTAGAAATGCTAAAAAACACTAAAAAGCTGATTTTTTTGCTAGTAGGCCATGTATTTTCCATTTAAAAGGAGAATCAAACAAATAATTCCATTTGAGATTTTTTATAGGAATTTATCAGCAAAAAAAAAAATGTTAACAGTAATTCAATAACATGAAACACGAAATTTAGGTACTTAAAAGCAACTAATAAATAGTTATACATCGTTCATTATGTATAACAAACAGAACAAGTATTACAAATCAAATATCTATCTTAAAATTAATTTTGGACATTATTTATTACCTTATTGATTTAACTGTTCAAATTGTTGTCCATTTTCCCTAACACATAATTGGCAAACCTTTTCAATACGCCTGAGTGCATTTAAAATTATAACAGGTCGCCTTTGTAAATCCCGAAAAGCTGCCTCCGTTGCGGCACGAAGTTCTTTGCGACTGTTGTGTCTGTTGGTATATATTTTATTTTTCAAATAACCCTACAAAAAAAGTCCAATATAGATAAATCGTGTGATCTTGGAGGCCACCTAATTGGTCCATGTGTTCCTATCCAACATCCTTGAGAATTATTTTCTAAAAAGCGCCCAATTAATCTAGAATTGTGGGCAGGGGCGCCATCTTGTTGAAAGTGTATAGAATTGCGAAAGGCGAGGGGAACATCTTCCAATATTTCGGGTAATAAGTCTTCTAGGAGTGTCAAGTGCCTATTGGCGGTAAGGGTTCCTTCAAAAAAGCGGTACTTTATTTTTGTCCCCAGTATGAAACAGGCTACATTAAAACCAAATCGACCCTGCTGTTGTCGCTCAAAAATTAAGTACGAGTTCTCATCATACCAGTATCTTGTATTCTGCCTGTTAAATATACCGGCACTGCTTATATGAGATTCGTCTGACCAAATAACTTTCCTTATAAAATCATTGAAATTCTTTGGACCCGTGATTGAGATATACCAGTGTAATTTTCTAATTTCGCACAAGAAGTCTGGGGATAGGCATGAACGCTAGCTAACACATTTATTTCATTCATTTCTCGATTTTTTCTTTGTTATACACCTTTGATCGAGGTTTAGAATATGCACCAAAACTTAGTAAATTATTCTTTAGTCTAAATATAGTTGCTCGACTAGGTTGATGCCTCTCTGGATATCTGAAAGTTTTAAAAACGCGATTCCATGAAATATCTTATGGTAAAATACTCGTACTTTATACCTGTGGAAATATAGTTCTAAAGCTTCTTCAACATTCTCATAACATTGATTTAAACATTGTATCGTATCGTATTTTTCGTTATTTTGAAAAACGATTTCTCTTCCAGCCATTATCAATTATCAACCAGCAAACTCACGAATAATTATTTATATAATGATCTTGTAAACTCAAACACAATAAAACACAATAGTTACTAACAATGACAGCTTGATCAGATTTGCGTTTTTCTCTCCAGCGCTCACTAGATAAAATATTGTTCCGAAAGGCGGAATTCTATAATAATTTTAAATGGATTCATGCGAGATGGAAAGGTTTGCCAATTATGTGTTAGGGAAAATGGACAACAATTTGAACAGTTAAACCAATAAGGTAATAAATAATGTCCAAAATTAATTTTAAGATAGATATTTGATTTGTAATACTTGTTCTGTTTGGTATACATAATGAACGATGTATAACTATTTATTAGTTGCTTTTAGGTACATAAATTTCGTGTTTCATGTTATTGAATTATTGTTAACATTATTTTTCTTTGCTGATAAACTCCTATAAAAAATCTCAAATGGAATTATTTGTTTGATTCTCCTTTTAAATGGAAAATACATGGCCTACTAGCAAAAAACTCAGCTTTTTAGTGTTTTTTAGCATTTCTAATAATAACCATGTGCATTGTATTATACATTATTTTAAAGGGAAAAAATAACGAATTCAATGAAATAATAAAATACAGGGTGTTCCATTTAAAAATATATAATGTTGTGTAGTATCTTCAAAACCATACTCGGAAAAAAATTGAGTACTCCACTGGATTCTATGCAAAATTTTCTATTAGATGTAGTTCTTAGCGCAAGAGTATTTCTAATAACTTCGTAGATATAGAAGGGGTTCAAAAAGTATAAATTATCAAAATCGCCCTGTATCTTATAAATGGAAACACTTATGCAAAATCTGATATGGCCATCCTGAGTTTCACAAAAAAGTAAAACAGGTATGTGAAAACCACAAGACTCTATCTTCAATAACAACCGAGTAACCTGGCAATCTCAACCAAAATGGGATGCACTGTACAGTTAAGAAAATGCAAGGAACCAACTCATAAGTAACTATGAAGATGTAGTATAAATAACTACAATACATAAGTACTTACATATTAGTACACCTTAAACTGCAATGTATATATAATCTCAATAATTTCAATTTAACACACAAAGTTAGCGATGACTATTTCTGTATTATATCAAAAATATAAAGAAATACAATGCACCTGCTGTTAATTTATGTTAAATAATATTTTATATGTTGGCAATTTTTGTAAGTGTATTGAAATTGAAATGTTTCTAATAATACATTGATAATTTTCACATTAACTTAACGGCTAACAATGTTATAATATTTCAAACTGAAATCAAAATACTCAAATTCGCTAAAGCGAAGATTGTCTTCAACATTATAATTATTGCCATGATGTCAGATCTAACTATTTTTCTTAAATCTCACTATCTGTATTCATATCATGGGCTGTGTAATCAGTTAAATTGTATGAAACTATTAGCCTTTAAAATACAAACAATATAAATTAAAAGCATAATGTTAAAATAATAAAATATTATGTGAAACACATTCTACAATTCTAATTTTAGTTGACAAACCACATTTAGAAAGAAATGAAGTTTCAAACTTGTGAGTATCAAATAAATGGTTATCATATAAAATAAATTTTTAGTGAGATCTGAATAGAGTGATAATGTGGAATAACTTACGGAAGCGATCAAAATTTGTTGATTTGTTTCCAAGCAATCTGGCGGCACTGTTTGGTATTGACATTGTGAACGTAAATTATGAATTTTTTATTTTAATTTATTTAATGAATGAAGCAATATTTTAAAAAATATTTAAGCTTTCTGCAATGAAGGTCGTCAATAGCTACCAGACAAAAGAAAAATAAATAAAATCGGTTGAGGGACAGGGGAGAAAATGTTACCGAACCGTTTTGTCTTTGCCTATTTATATATAGATTTTTTTTTTCTGATTTTAAATACAAAGTAAAATTGTGACTGTTCTAAATTATAATAGTAGTCTAACTATTATAAATTTTCTACTTATCTACATATTTTTGAATAACTGTATACAATCAAATAAATAAATAAGGATTCAACATGAAACAGGAAGTTAATGATTTGTAATTTGATTTTTATTTTATATAGCAGAGGCGGATCCAGGATTGTCATTTGGGGGGGGGGGGGCTTTACGTCACTGATAGTTGAAAGTATTTTCTTCAAATTGATAATAAGCAGTCAACTGGAATATTTCCATGGGCTTTAATCTTCATTATGTTTCTAATATGATCAGGAGTACATGTAAACTGTTCTATTTACTCTAACTTTAAAATGAATATGACACTTCATTGGTAACAAAATTCAAACACATAAAAACTTTTAGGATTACTTACTTCATCACACACAGACCTACATTGCGAAATTGTATTTAAATATTGAATTTGCATGATTTATTTGTAACGGTTTTGTCAAAAAATTGTAGGTCATATGAAAATGGAATACAATAATTTTCATTTTGTTTTGACGTGAATGAAATGGGACATCGTCCTCATTTTGAACTTCAAAATTATGATAGTTTTAAGTAGGAGATCAATAATCAAGACATTTTTATCGGAATTACATTCATCGTAATCCGTGGCAGATACATTAAAGAGGGAGACGATCTCAATTTTCTCTATACCTTTTTTCCTAGTTATGGATTTGAAATCTCGTTGTTTTTATTTTAATCTCGGGGATTTTGAAGCCATTGGTGGAGGGGTAGAGAGCGATAGCTTCCTCTGGCATTGATTGCTACTATTTTTCTTAACTATACTTTATTGATCAATCATGATAATTTATAACCTTTCCTAATGAATTATAATTTGCCAACTCCAATTAAAAAAAATCGACAGTGATATGTCATATAATTCAACTGACTGACGTATAGAGTTTGTTCTTGCTAGTAATAACTACGTTTATGTAAATCAAGTTTTTATCATCAAAAATTCTTATTTTGCCCTAAAGGATGCAATATTTGTAACATCTCCGTCTGTATACTTGATATCATGTTTTGAATTTCACCAATTTTTGTTGCTAGTACCGGAAATTGATCTCATCGGTTGTACAATTTAAAAATTTATAGTTTGATTTGAATATCTGCCCGACCTTACTTTATGATAAATCATTACCGGAACAACTTTTCTAATTATCTTAATGGCATCGTTTCCACACAATGTTTTCTTGCATAAGCAGCTTAAATTATCAAGGTAAGATCAAATAAACTTTAACAGGCGCGACAATAAATGCATTTCCTTATTAAAATTGAAATACTACTAGATATCAGAATTTATTGTTAATCAAACACATAAGGAGACTGTTTTTCAAACAGAAATGAATTTTACACTTATGTGCCGGCGGTGTATTAATTTGTGAATCATATTGGCCATCTTTTTATTTTTCCAATCGTCTATATCAATACACCATGCCATTATAGAACCACCTACAACGTAGAGATGATTGTTGACACAGTGTGAGATTAACGGCAGAAATACCAAGGTATGAAC
The DNA here is from genome assembly GCA_034190945.1 of Octodonta nipae. Classification (NCBI taxonomy): domain Eukaryota; kingdom Metazoa; phylum Arthropoda; class Insecta; order Coleoptera; family Chrysomelidae; genus Octodonta; species Octodonta nipae. Next base: position 120,772,765 of record CM067216.1, read on the forward strand.
TCAAAGATGGACAAGAAGAGGGGTTGAAATGCAGAATATTAATGTATATCTATAAGTAAAGTTGTATTTGTTGTGTTGTATTTCATTTCGTTTATTAATACGCATAGTTATTATGAGTATATCTACTACTTTTCTAGGTAAAATCTACATGACTGAATTGTGAAATAAAAATGATTCATATCCGCGCCCTATTGTAATTCCTATTTTATTAATAAATTAATTTAAATACTGTTATTGAATTAATAAGAATGTCAAATATCTATATTTATATATACATTTATACATATATATCGTACAATTTTAAGCAAATGTATATTACAAATTCAAACTCCAGGCCAATTTTTGAAGCGACAGGTTCTTAATGGAGGCCCACATATGAAAATAAGATGGGTATGATAATGAAATGCATAAACTTAAATTGGATTTATTTCGACACTTCGATTTCGGTCCTACCCAGTCCACATTACCTTCATCATTAATTACCCAGAAGACTTAGTTTTTTGTGTAAGAAAAGGAACCAGGTAATATAATAAAAGAGTCTCTTCCTCGAAGTACCGTGGACTTCCGTCGTCTTGAAATGGTTGATCTCATAATACCCCTGTATCTGCTATCGTCATCAGGTGAATGATTGGAAATTCAGTTTATCCTTTGTAGTTATACCCTTAATCGGTCATGCGTCGCCGGCCATGGTCACTGGGTCTTATCCAGTCCAATCAGCATCGTCGTTGTTGGCGATTGGTTGTAGTTGATGCGTAGTGGCAGTGGCCAAAGGAGAGGTCTCTAAATGTTTTTAATTTGGACGCGGGGCTGGCTAATTATATTCTCGTTCGAGATAATATATGCTATCTTTATACATTCTCTTTTATACCAGTGCTCTTCCTTGTCAAGTACTCTGGCCTGGTCCCAGTTTTTGTTATGGTGTTCGGTCCATGCGTGATTACGTCCGCCCTTTGAGTAGCAATGCGGTGTTTCTTAATTCTTAACCCTGGTGTCCAGTCGCTTCGTGTCTCCCATGTATTCACATGGTATGATGTATATACAGTTATTTCGTATTGCAGGAGTGCCCTCGTTCTTGTAATCATTCTCCTCAAGATGTTGCAGCTTTTGAAAAACATTTTGATTCCATATCTGTGTGCAATTCGTTTAAGTTTTTTCGACAAGCCTTTATTAATAATATAGTTGCTATCGTGGTTTGCTCTTCCTGCCTAAGTGGTTTGTCCCGTTCTTCAAACGCCTTGTTAATGTTGGTTTGCGGATATCCATTCGCCAAAAGGTATTTTCTAAATTTCACTTGTTCTCTTTGAGAGCTTCTGATGTGCTGTAGATATTCTTGCTCTATGGATTAGCGTATTGTCATTATAGTCGTGTATGTGTAGCCTACCTGTAGACTGTTGTTTGGATTCCGATCCTAGTCCTTTGACACTTTAACAAAATAGAGACAATTATTTGAATTCTCCTGAAATTTATATCCATTACTTAGAATGACACAAATAAAGAGAAACAGTCACCGGGAAATAACGAGAAATGGGAAGTATATTTTATAAGAAGCGCTCGCTTCCATCGTTCCATCTCAAATAACTGCCCCTCTTTTTTAGTTCGATCTGCCCTTAAAAAGAGGCACTAGTTTCCGTCACCCCCCAGTCCCTTCATTCTAACTGCGGGGAAAATCTTCCATGTAGCAGTAATTGGTTTGTCCCGGCAAATTTAAAATGTTACACATTTTAAATTATTTTAAGGACATTTCTGAGAACATATACTTTGAAGGAGTGAGTAACTGCAAAAGAAATTGCATATTTCAATTAAGAGAAAACTTCTACAATTTCATTCTTCTAAAGCTTGACGAAGCAAGGAGAACACCATAAACTCAGAGAAACGTGTGTAGCAAAGTTTTGGGAAACAAAACCAATTCTGAGATATGGCAGCCGGCTCGGTATAAATGAAGTAAAATAAAATGAATGATAATATCGAAAAACGATTATAGTATGAACGTAGTAATATGAGTTCGGTCCGGATCATCACGTTCGCGCACACATAGAACGTTAACAACATTGGCCGACAAAGTTCGTTGAACTTCTAGACGAAGTTCGCACACTGTGGTGTTATGCCTAGAAACACGCGAGCGATGTCCATACAGATATACACACATATACAACCAAGTCGTCTAGTGCCGACAAGCGTTGCATAACGCGATGCATTTTTGTTTTGTTGTATAACTATACAGAGAAATTTAATATGTGTACTGTACTACAAATATCTTACCTGCAAGAGCGTTTAAGAAACTATGGCTAGTAGTATTGTAAAAACATTTATTCATTCGGTGACGATACGGATCAATGTCTTTGTTGTTGTTTTTAATGCCTGGTGATAAAGAATGCTATTAAATTTTGAATTCAACAAAGATATCCATTCAATGGTTGATTGGCTGAATGAATTGTTTCGAATGGTTTTCATTTTTTAGACATGTGTCATCGAAATTTAGTTTGTGTAAAAGGTTATTATCATTCTGTTAAAACTGTAACAGTGTTATTGTTTTGGAATTAAATATTGCGACACATTTAATAATCCACAATCACATATTTTTTTAGCAACAACACATATTAACAGATTTTTACAGGATTAAGTAATAATTTCCCAACCATGGATCTATAATCTCCTATATAATTTTTTTTTCTGCTTAACTTCCAGTTCATTGTCAAACTAAGTTTGCTCAGATATTATTATTATTAGATACCTCATTTCTTTGAAAGATTGATTCACTCCAGAAATCTTAACACCCAAATTCATAATTTTGATCAAAATTGTTACAGCCTCTTTGGCAATTACATATAATCATTGCTCGTTTAATAAAATAATATAAAACAGATGAATCCCTATGAAATATTTATTTATTTTAATGAAGGTAATAAAGTTCTCAACCAGAAAATAATAATCTATATGTTCTGCAACCAATGTTACATTATTATTTTTGACATAACCAAGCCTGTCGATAAACATTTACATTATTCAGTAGTAAATCAAAAAGCTCCATACATGCTAAGTCCTAAACAAGTCATAGTTCAAAGATCCTAGTGAAGTTGCAGTATTTTTGTATACATTTTATTTCCTTAACAACGGCCTCTGCCGGTTACATAAAGCAAAAGAGTCTGTTTTCGCCTTCAAGCCCTAGCCCCCAAGGGGCTAGTCGTAGAGTTGCATCATGTGCAATTTAAAAAAGAACCGACTTCAAGTGATTTAAAATAAAAACCGTTTAAAAACGGTGTGCAATCAACCACTATTTTCTGACATATCTTCTTTTTTATCTGATTTACAATTCTATTGATTATTTTAGCGTATTCTTATTTCTCTCTTTCTCCCTCTCTCTCTAATTTCTATTCTTTTTCTGTGTTCTCCGCATATTTTTTATCTTTTTTTATTTGTTTTATTATTTGGAACACTTTCTATAAGTATTCTATTTTCACATTTTTGTACCACATTTTATAACTATAATTTTACTCTATGCCCTATTTCAAGAAAGCCAGTATATGCAATTGCTTCTAAAAAAAGTTGAACCCATGTCTATAACTATATTATACCCCGCCCTATAATTCAAATATCCTAACCGCTTATTCTTATATAACAAATTCTTCAACCACCTTTAATAAGCAAGTACTTATGTTCCACGCTATATAACTTTTTTAACCACCCTGTATAACAATAATTTCACTCCACTTTCTATTTCAAGAATCCTGTATATTCAACTGCTTCAAACATTTTTTGAACTCTTCTGTATAACTGTAATTATACTCCGTCCTATAACGCAAATATCCGTACTGCATATGTTTATTTTACTAATTTTTTAACGTTTTTTAATCCACTCTGTATAACTATAGTTTTACTCTACTCTTATTTCAAGCACCTTGTATACACAACTACTTATGTGCCAGTAAAAAATTTTTTTTTTGAACCACACTGTATAACTATAATTCAATTAATTTTTTCACCATCCTATATAAGCAACTGCTTATGTTATATCTCATGCAGACCTACACACACACACACACATACACACACACACACACCCGGGGTGGTTGTTGGTCCACTACCGGGCGCCTCCCCAGGTGGCGGATAGGGGAACGCTCTCCAGCAATGGGGAGTACTGAGGATTTCCTTAGGGCGGACCAAAATCAGATAGGGGAAGGAACCCCGAAAATAAACCATTTATGGATATGGGTGATAAGGTGAACTTAATACCCCAGGTGGGTACCTCTGCAGAGGATAATCCCACCACCGGTTCCGATCGAGTGAAAGCCTCGGTGGCCGGTGCACGCTCCACGGATTCTGGGGGGAGCGAATTATCACTGGTTCCGTCACATAGTGACAAGAAGAAGAAGAACACCGTTAATGGTACAACATCGACCATTAAAACTAGAGCTGGCAGCAATACACTATTCAGCCAAGTCCTCCAAAAGGCGAATAGTGGAGTTGACGTCCCCCAAAGGGCAACAGATGAGAGTGGCGCTCCAAACAAATTAGGAGCAAAGATCGATGAGCTCTTGACGTTCATTGGGCCTAGGCACAATGTACATCATGAGATCAAGAAACTGGCAAACGCCATTAAGTCAGAATATGACAAATATCTGACATCAACGAAGCGGCCATCTCCTGTAGCGAAACCTGCTACAACACAGACATCGCCAGTAAAGGTGTCAAACACTCAGACACAAGGTGAAAAACAAAAGGAGGTCCCAAAAGCGGCTGCCTCAAAAGCAGCTAACTCAAAACCGGGTGCATCAACACCGGAGGCCCCAAAGCAGGCGGCTTCAATAAAAGTAGCCTCACTAGCGGCAGACTCTGTAGCAAGGACCTCGCCACCGAAGGCCTCGCCTTCAGTAGCCTCATCAAGTAAGGCACCACCACCAAAAACTCTTAAACCGGTGCTAGCTAGCAAGCTAAAGCCCGGTAAAGAAGGTTGCCAGAACATCGGGCAAACCACCCAGGCAACAACAAGTAGGGTGGTCAATTCAGAAGCGGAGAGAAACAATGGATTAAAATCCAAGTTTAAACCGCAGACCAAGAACCAACCTTCAAACCAGTCTACTGACTGGCAAGTGGCAAAGAGGAAAAAGGCCCCGAGGACCAATAAGCAAAAACCAGCGCCACATTGTACGCTGCTTATAAAGAAAGGCGAGAAGAGCTCCCATGCAGATATCTTGCGAGGTATCAAGAATGATCCCACCTTGCAGGATATAGGCAAAAAAGTCAATAAGATCCGACGAACAGCTAAGGGAGATCTCCTATTGTTATTCGCGAAGGCAGACGCTCAGGAGATGGAGCGCTATTGTAACGCCATCAAGAATAAGCTCCCAAGCGGGGCCACTGTACAATCTCGAATACCGCAAATCGAGATTGAAATTAAAGACCTGGACGAGATCAGTACCAAGGAAGACGTAGTAAACCTGCTCAAAGATAATATCGACGGCCTGGCAGAGATCACTGAGGAGGCAGTGAAATCACTTCGACGGGCATATAGATCAACACAAACGGCAGTTGTTTGTCTCCCAGAAGTCCAGGCCAAGAAAGCCATCGCACTTGGGAAGCTGAAACTTGCGTGGGGCACAGTACGTGTTCGCGAGAGGATCAGCCTTCGACGGTGCTTCAAATGCTGGCACTTTGGGCACAACGCCCAGGCGTGCAGAGGCAAGACTGATCGAAGCAGTTGTTGTCACAGATGCGGAGGAGCGGGTCACAATGCCTCGGCTTGTCAACAACCTGCCAAGTGCTTACTCTGCAAAGAGAAAGATAGTAGGTCAGACTGCCGGCATGTTGCGGGTAGTTGGAAATGTCCGATCTACCAACAGGCGATGAGAGCAGCACAAGCCCGTAAATGAAAGTACTGCAACTAAACCTCAATCATTGCGAAGCAGCCCAAGACCTACTGGTACAGCGGGTGCGGGAATTGGATTGCGACGTAGCCATAATCTGCGAGCAGTACAAAAACTTCGACACCCTGTCCTGGGTAAATGACACAACAGACAGAGCAGCGATATGGGCTTGCGGTAAACTTCCGTTCCAACAACTCCCAAATACCCCCGAACCATGTCTTGTCAGAGCCAAAGTGGGAGGGGTTCACTTCTATAGCTGCTATGCACCTCCTAGTGCACAGCTCGAGGAGTTCGAGTTATTCTTGGACACCTTGGCGGAGGATGTACGGAAGCATGAATCGGTCGCCATCGCAGGAGATTTCAACGCCTGGGCAATTGACTGGGGATGCCGGGAAACGAGCGCGAGAGGACGAGCTCTCCTTGAGACCATGTTTTCGCTCAACCTGGTACTCCTCAACACAGGAGCCGTAAGCACATATCGCAAAGGCACAGCCAGCTCCATTATCGATGTGACATTCGTTAGCAGCAACCTAGTTAAAGGGGGCTGTGAGTGGCGGGTCGATGAGGAGTTTACTAATAGCGACCACCAAGCTATTATATGGGAAATCAACACCACTCCCAAACGAAGATTGTGTGTCAGTCGTGCGAGGCCACAGCCAGTCGGTTGGAACAAAAATGCTTTCGATGCTGATTCATTCGCCTTGGTTATGGAGCAGGAACCATTGTCAATAGCAACAAGCGCAGAAGCCACTGCCAAAGAGGTAATGACAAGCGTTGTCAAGTCCTGCGATGCTTCCATGCCAAGGAGACGGCAGAACAACAGCCGCCCACCAGTTTACTGGTGGAACGACACAATCTCACAACACCGACGAGAGTGTCTCAAAGCACGAAGGCTGCATCAACGAGCACGAAGACGCGACAGGGTCACAACAGAAGAACTAAGGCTCGACTATGAGATCAAAAGACAACAACTACGAAGAGCCATTCTCTCAAGCAAGAGATCCTACTGGAAGGAGTTGTGTGACGAAGTTAATCAAGATCCATGGGGAAAACCGTATAAAATCGTGATGCATAAAATTAAAGCCCCTCCCATGACATCAACGAACTGCCCCGAATCATTGCACCGCATTGTCACTCACTTGTTTCCTGCGAAGCCTGAGCTACCCGCTTATCCTTCGTGGCAGGTGAGGGACGAAGATATACCATCAGTGACTATGAATGAGCTGATGGGCGCGTGCAACCGGCTCCAAAACGGCAAGGCTCCCGGTCCAGATGGCATACCTAACATCGCGCTAAAATGCGCCATAGCCAATAGGCCTGACATGTTTCTACACATGTATGAGACCTGCCTAAAGCAGGGGGTTTTCCCGACTAAGTGGAAAAAGCAGAGGCTTGTGCTCCTCCCTAAAGGGGGAAAGAAACCTCCCGACGAACCGTCATCATATCGTCCCCTCTGTATGTTGGACTCTGCGGGAAAACTCCTTGAAAGGATAATAGCAGATAGGCTGGAGCCCTACGTTGAGCCGAAACTTTCCACCAACCAATTCGGGTTCAGAAAGGGGAGATCAACCATCGATGCCGTGAAACTCGTTACCAACATCGCCAGAGAGGCTATCTCGGGAAAGAGATGGAGAAGAGGTGGAAAAAAGTACTGTCTAATAGCCACCCTGGATATCAAGAACGCCTTTAACTCGGCCCGCTGGGACCGCATTTTGGAGGCTCTTGCCAGGATGGAAGTTCCTCAGTACTTGCGCAGAATGGTTTCAGCGTATTTCAAGGACCGCATCTTATTGTACCAAACTGAAAATGGGCAAGTAGACTATAAGATCACAGGAGGTGTACCTCAGGGCTCTGTTCTTGGCCCCCTCTTATGGAACGTAATGTACAACGACCTGCTCCTGCTCGGTCTGCCTGAGGGCGTCAGGCTAGTGGCATTCGCCGATGATGTGGCATTGATCATAGTGCGCAAGCACATAGAGGAGATACAAACAACCTTCTCATTCGCTATAGCCACAATTCAGCATTGGATGCTCGCAGCGGACTTGAGTTTAGCAGAACAAAAGACCGAAACACTTCTTGTTAGCAGTCGAAAGGCAAGGGAAACCATCACCCTCAAAATAGGCGACACCTACATACAGTCGCAGCCCTTCATCAGCTATTTGGGGGTGCTCCTGGACACACGGCTCAACTTCAAAGAGCACATAATCGCGGCCAGCAAGAAAGCAGCTGGGGTACAGGGGGCATTATCTAGAATAATGCCTAATGTCGGAGGCCCTAGACAGATAGAAGACAGCTACTGGCAACAGTAACTACTTCTGTTTTGTTGTACGGGGCACCGGTATGGGAGAAATCGCTCGAGCTACCATCGTACCGCCGGAAAATGAAATCAGTCCAGCGGCTCTCAGCGATTCGAGTGGCATCATCCTACCGCACTGTGTCTTACGAGGCGGTGAGTGTGATTGCCTCTACCCTACCAATCGACATCCTGGCTGCAGAAAGGGGACGGCTTTATCGCAGAAAGTTAGAGAAAGACCAACCGACAGGAAACAGCGATGAAAGAGCCATGAGTCTAAGGCAATGGCAGGAGAGGTGGGACAGCTCTACTAAAGGAAGGTGGACATATCGATTGATACCTAACATCAGTCGTTGGGTCAACCGCCAGCATGGAGAGGTTGGGTTTTACATCACTCAACTCCTGACTGGACATGGATGCTTTCGAGCATACCTGCACAGGTTCAGGAGGGCAAACTCCCCAAACTGCCCACACTGTACGGACGTGATAGAGGACGCGGAACACGTGTTCTTCTCCTGCCCCCGGTTTCAGGATCAACGTGCTGAAGTGGAGAGGATTCTGGAGACTAATATCGTTCCAGAACAATTAGTAGAAGCCATGCTGAAGGGCCCCCAAGCCTGGAACTTGGTATCAGATTACGCGGAGACTATCCTCAAAGAACTCCGCAATACGTTCGAGGAGTAGGCTTTAGAGGCTTCCAATGTAAGAGCAGTAAACATCTGCAATGAACCACCCTTGCGAAGTAGTATTGAGTAAGAGTGCCGCAGGGGACCATGGTTGTAGGAGAAAGAGGTTAGGGTTTTAGCGGGTATACGGTATACTGGTTTCAATGCAACGATTTACTCTTGCTTTGAAGTCATTGTATCGGGAGTCCCGCACGACGGCCAGCACGTGCTAGCTAAGTACGGAATGTATTTCCCCCCTCTTCGGATAAAAAAAAAAAAAAAAAAAAAAAAAAAAAAAACACACACACACACACACACACACACACCCGGGGTGGTTGTTGGTCCACTACCGGGCGCCTCCCCAGGTGGCGGATAGGGGAACGCTCTTCAGCAATGGGGAGTACTGAGGATTTCCTCAGGGCGGACCAAAATCAGATAGGGGAAGGAACCCCGAAAATAAACCATTTATGGATATGGGTGATAAGGTGAACTTAATACCCCAGGTGGGTACCTCTGCAGAGGATAATCCCGCCACCGGTTCCGATCGAGTGAAAGCCTCGGTGGCCGGTGCACGCTCCACGGATTCTGGGGGGAGCGAATTATCACTGGTTCCGTCACATAGTGACAAGAAAAAGAACACTAGTAATGGTACAACATCGACCATTACAACTAGAGCTGGCAGCAAGACACTATCCAGCCAGGTCCTCCAAAAGGCGAATAGTGGAGTTGACGTCCAACAAAGGGCAACAAATGAGAGTGGCGCTCCAAACAAATTAGGAGCAAAGATCGATGAGCTCTTGAAGTTCATTGGGCCTAGGCACAATGTACATCATGAGATCAAGAAACTGGCACACGCCATTAAGTCAGAATATGACAAATATCAGACGTCAACGACGCGGCCACCTCCTTTAGCGAAACCTGCTACAACACAGACATCGCCAGTAAAGGTGTCAAACACTCAGACACAAGGTGGACAGCAAAAGGAGGTCCCAAAAACGGCTGCCTCAAAAGCAGCTAACTCAAAACCGGCTGCATCAACACCGGCGGCCCCAAAGCAGGCGGCTTCAATAAAAGTAGCCTCTGTAGCAAGGACCTCGCCACTGAAGGTCCCGCCTTCAGTAGCCTCATCAAGTAAGGCAATACCACTTAAAACGCTTAAACCGGTGCTAGCTACCAAGCTAAAGCCCGGTAAGGAAGGTCGCCAGAACATCGGGCAAACTACCCAGGGAACAACAAGTAGGGTGGTCAATTCAGAAGCGGAGAGAAACAATGGATTAAAATCCAAGTTTAAACCGCAGACCAAAAACCAACCTGCAAACCAGTCGACTGACTGGCAAGTGGTAAAGAGGAAAAAGGCCCCGAGGACCAATAAGCAAAAACCAGCGCCACATTGTACGCTGCTTATAAAGAAAGGCGAGAAGAGCTCCCATGCAGATATCTTGCGAGGTATCAAGAATGATCCCACCTTGCAGGATATAGGCAAAAAAATCAATAAGATCCGACGAACAGCTAAGGGAGATCTACTTTTGTTATTCGCCAAGGCAGACGCTCAGGAGATGGAGCGCTATTGTAACGCCATCAAGAATAAGCTCCCAAGCGGGGCCACTGTACAATCTCGAATACCGCAAATCGAGATTGAAATTAAAGACTTGGACGAGATCAGTACCAAGGAAGACGTAGTAAACCTGCTCAAAGATAATATCGACGGCCTGGCAGAGATCACTGAGGAGGCAGTGAAATCACTTCGACGGGCATATAGATCAACACAAACGGCAGTTGTTTGTCTCCCAGAGGTCCAGGCCAAGAAAGCCATCGCACTTGGAAAGCTGAAACTTGCGTGGGGCACAGTACGTGTTCGCGAGAGGATCAGCCTTCGACGGTGCTTCAAATGCTGGCACTTTGGGCACAACGCCCAGGCGTGCAGAGGCAAGACTGACCGAAGCAGTTGTTGTCACAGATGCGGAGGCGCTGGTCACAATGCCTCGGCTTGTCAACAACCTGCCAAGTGCTTACTCTGCAAAGAGAAAGATAGTAGGTCAGACTGCCGGCACGTTGCGGGTAGTTGGAAATGTCCGATCTACCAACAGGCGATGAGAGCAGCACAAGCCCGTAAATGAAAGTACTGCAACTCAACCTCAACCATTGCGAAGCAGCCCAAGACCTACTGGTACAGCGGGTGCGGGAATTGGATTGCGACGTAGCCATAATCTGCGAGCAGTACAAAAACTTCGACACCCTGTCCTGGGTAAATGACACAACGGACAGAGCAGCGATATGGGCTTGCGGTAAACTTCCGTTCCAACAACTCCCAAATACCCCCGAACCATGGCTTGTGAGAGCCAAAGTGGGAGGGGTTCACTTCTATAGCTGCTATGCACCTCCTAGTGCACAGCTCGAGGAGTTCGAGTTATTCTTGGACACCTTGGCGGAGGATGTACGGAAGCGTGAATCGGTCGCCATCGCAGGAGATTTCAACGCCTGGGCAATTGACTGGGGATGCCGGGAAACGAGCGCGAGAGGACGAGCTCTCCTTGAGACCATGTCTTCGCTCAACCTGGTACTCCTCAACACAGGAGACGTAAGCACATATCGCAAAGGCACAGCCAGCTCCATTATCGATGTGACATTCGTTAGCAGCAACCTAATTAAAGGGGGCTGTGAGTGGCGGGTCGATGAGGAGTTTACTAATAGCGACCACCAAGCTATTATATGGGAAATCAACACCACTCCCAAACGAAGATTGTGTGTCAGTCGTGCGAGGTCACAGCCAGTCGGTTGGAACAAAAATGCTTTCGATGCTGATTCATTCGCCTTGGTTATGGAGCAGGAACCATTGTCAATAGCAACAAGCGCAGAAGCCACTGCCAAAGAGGTAATGACAAGCGTTGTCAAGTCCTGCGATGCATCCATGCCAAGGAGACGGCAGAACAACAGCCGCCCACCAGTTTACTGGTGGAACGACACGATCTCACAACACCGACGAGAGTGTCTCAAAGCACGAAGGCTGCATCAACGAGCACGGAGACGCGACAGGGTCACAACAGAAGAACTAAGGCTCGACTATGAGATCAAAAGACAACAACTACGAAGAGCCATTCTCTCAAGCAAGAGATCCTACTGGAAGGAGTTGTGTGACGAAGTTGATCAAGATCCATGGGGAAAACCGTATAAAATCGTGATGCATAAAATCAAGGCCCCCCCCATGACATCAACGAACTGCCCCGAATCATTGCACCGCATTGTCACTCACTTGTTTCCTGCGAAGCCTGAGCTACCCGCTTATCCTTCGTGGCAGGTGAGGGACGAAGATATACCATCAGTGACTATGAGTGAGCTGATGGGCGCGTGCAACCGGCTCCAAAACGGTAAGGCTCCCGGTCCAGATGGCATACCTAACATCGCGCTAAAATGCGCCATAGCCAATAGGCCTGACATGTTTCTACACATGTATGAGACCTGCCTAAAGCAGGGGGTTTTTCCGACTAAGTGGAAAAAGCAGAGGCTTGTGCTCCTACCTAAAGGGGAAAGAAACCTCCAGACGAACCGTCATCATATCGTCCCCTCTGTATGTTGGACTCTGCGGGAAAACTCCTTGAAAGAATAATAGCAGATAGGCTGGAGCCCTACGTTGAGCCAAAACTTTCCACCAACCAATTCGGGTTCAGAAAGGGGAGATCAACCATCGATGCCGTGACACTCGTTACCAACATCGCCAGAGAGGCTATCTCGGGAAAGAGATGGAGAAGAGGTGGAAAAAAGTACTGTCTAATAGCCACCCTGGATATCAAGAACGCCTTTAACTCGGCCCGCTGGGACCGCATTTTGGAGGCTCTTGCCAGGATGGAAGTTCCGCAGTACTTGCGCAGAATGGTTTCAGCGTATTTCAAGGACCGCATCTTGTTGTACCAAACTGAAAATGGGCAAGTAGACTATAAGATCACAGGAGGTGTACCTCAGGGCTCTGTTCTTGGCCCCCTCTTATGGAACGTAATGTACAACGACCTGCTCCTGCTCGGTCTGCCTGAGGGCGTCAGGCTAGTGGCATTCGCCGATGATGTGGCATTGATCATAGTGCGCAAGCACATAGAGGAGATACAAACAACCTTCTCATTCGCTATAGCCACAATTCAGCATTGGATGCTCGCAGCGGACTTGAGTTTAGCAGAACAAAAGACCGAAACACTTCTTGTTAGCAGTCGAAAGGCAAGGGAAACCATCACCCTCAAAATAGGCGACTCCTACATACAGTCGCAGCCCTTCATCAGCTATTTGGGGGTGCTCCTGGACGCACGGCTCAACTTCAAAGAGCACATAATCGCGGCCAGCAAGAAAGCAGCTAGGGTACAGGGGGCATTATCTAGAATAATGCCGAATGTCGGAGGCCCTAGACAGATAAGAAGACAGCTACTGGCAACAGTAACTACTTCTGTTTTGTTGTACGGGGCACCGGTATGGGAGAAATCGCTCGAGCTACCATCGTACCGCCGGAAAATGAAATCAGTCCAGCGGCTCTCAGCGATTCGAGTGGCATCATCCTACCGCACTGTGTCTTACGAGGCGGTGAGTGTGATTGCCTCTACCCTACCAATCGACATCCTGGCTGCAGAAAGGGGACGGCTTTATCGCAGAAAGTTAGAGAAAGACCAACCGACAGGAAACAGCGATGAAAGAGCCATGAGTCTAGGGCAATGGCAGGAGAGGTGGGACAGCTCTACTAAAGGAAGGTGGACATATCGATTGATACCTAACATCAGTCGTTGGGTCAACCGCCAGCATGGGGAGGTTGGGTTCTACATCACTCAACTCCTGACTGGACATGGATGCTTTCGAGCATACCTGCACAGGTTCAGGAGGGCAAACTCCCCAAACTGCCCACACTGTACGGACGTGATAGAGGACGCGGAACACGTGTTCTTCTCCTGCCCCCGGTTTCAGGATCAACGTGCTGAAGTGGAGAGGATTCTGGAGACTAATATCGTTCCAGAACAATTAGTAGAAGCCATGCTGAAGGGCCCCCAAGCCTGGAACTTGGTATCAGATTACGCGGAGACTATCCTCAAAGAACTCCGCAATACGTTCGAGGAGTAGGCTTTAGAGGCTTCAATGTAAGAGCAGTAAACATCTGCAATGAACCACCCTTGCGAAGTAGTATTGAGTAAGAGTGCCGCAGGGGACCATGGTTGTAGGAGAAAGAGGTTAGGGTTTTAGCGGGTATACGGTATACTGGTTTCAATGCAACGATTTACTCTTGCTTTGAAGTCATTGCATCGGGAGTCCCGCACGACGGCCAGCACGTGCTAGCTAAGTACGGAATGTATTTCCCCCCTCTTCGGATAAAAAAAAAAAAAAAAAAAAAAAAAAACACACACACACACACCCGGGGTGGTTGTTGGTCCACTACCGGGCGCCTCCCCAGGTGGCGGATAGGGGAACGCTCTTCAGCAATGGGGAGTACTGAGGATTTCCTCAGGGCGGACCAAAATCAGATAGGGGAAGGAACCCCGAAAATAAACCATTTATGGATATGGGTGATAAGGTGAACTTAATACCCCAGGTGGGTACCTCTGCAGAGGATAATCCCGCCACCGGTTCCGATCGAGTGAAAGCCTCGGTGGCCGGTGCACGCTCCACGGATTCTGGGGGGAGCGAATTATCACTGGTTCCGTCACATAGTGACAAGAAGAAGAACACTAGTAATGGTACAACATCGACCATTACAACTAGAGCTGGCAGCAAGACACTATCCAGCCAGGTCCTCCAAAAGGCGAATAGTGGAGTTGACGTCCAACAAAGGGCAACAAATGAGAGTGGCGCTCCAAACAAATTAGGAGCAAAGATCGATGAGCTCTTGAAGTTCATTGGGCCTAGGCACAATGTACATCATGAGATCAAGAAACTGGCACACGCCATTAAGTCAGAATATGACAAATATCAGACGTCAACGACGCGGCCACCTCATGTAGCGAAACCTGCTACAACACAGACATCGCCAGTAAAGGTGTCAAACACTCAGACACAAGGTGGACAGCAAAAGGAGGTCCCAAAAACGGCTGCCTCAAAAGCAGCTAACTCAAAACCGGCTGCATCAACACCGGCGGCCCCAAAGCAGGCGGCTTCAATAAAAGTAGCCTCTGTAGCAAGGACCTCGCCACCGAAGGTCTCGCCTTCAGTAGCCTCATCAAGTAAGGCACCACTACCAAAAACTCTTAAACCGGTGCTAGCTAGCAAGCTAAAGCCCGGTAAGGAAGGTTGCCAGAACATCGGGCAAACCACCCAGGCAACAACAAGTAGGGTGGTCAATTCAGAAGCGGAGAGAAACAATGGATTAAAATCCAAGTTTAAAACCGCAGACCAAAAACCAACCTGCAAACCAGTCGACTGACTGGCAAGTGGTAAAGAGGAAAAAGGCCCCGAGGACCAATAAGCAAAAACCAGCGCCACATTGTACGCTGCTTATAAAGAAAGGCGAGAAGAGCTCCCATGCAGATATCTTGCGAGGTATCAAGAATGATCCCACCTTGCAGGATATAGGCAAAAAAGTCAATAAGATCCGACGAACAGCTAAGGGAGATCTACTTTTGTTATTCGCCAAGGCAGACGCTCAGGAGATGGAGCGCTATTGTAACGCCATCAAGAATAAGCTCCCAAGCGGGGCCACTGTACAATCTCGAATACCGCAAATCGAGATTGAAATTAAAGACTTGGACGAGATCAGTACCAAGGAAGATGTAGTAAACCTGCTCAAAGATAATATCGACGGCCTGGCAGAGATCACTGAGGAGGCAGTGAAATCACTTCGACGGGCATATAGATCAACACAAACGGCAGTTGTTTGTCTCCCAGAGGTCCAGGCCAAGAAAGCCATCGCACTTGGAAAGCTGAAACTTGCGTGGGGCACAGTACGTGTTCGCGAGAGGATCAGCCTTCGACGGTGCTTCAAATGCTGGCACTTTGGGCACAACGCCCAGGCGTGCAGAGGCAAGACTGACCGAAGCAGTTGTTGTCACAGATGCGGAGGCGCTGGTCACAATGCCTCGGCTTGTCAACAACCTGCCAAGTGCTTACTCTGCAAAGAGAAAGATAGTAGGTCAGACTGCCGGCACGTTGCGGGTAGTTGGAAATGTCCGATCTACCAACAGGCGATGAGAGCAGCACAAGCCCGTAAATGAAAGTACTGCAACTCAACCTCAACCATTGCGAAGCAGCCCAAGACCTACTGGTACAGCGGGTGCGGGAATTGGATTGCGACGTAGCCATAATCTGCGAGCAGTACAAAAACTTCGACACCCTGTCCTGGGTAAATGACACAACGGACAGAGCAGCGATATGGGCTTGCGGTAAACTTCCGTTCCAACAACTCCCAAATACCCCCGAACCATGGCTTGTGAGAGCCAAAGTGGGAGGGGTTCACTTCTATAGCTGCTATGCACCTCCTAGTGCACAGCTCGAGGAGTTCGAGTTATTCTTGGACACCTTGGCGGAGGATGTACGGAAGCGTGAATCGGTCGCCATCGCAGGAGATTTCAACGCCTGGGCAATTGACTGGGGATGCCGGGAAACGAGCGCGAGAGGACGAGCTCTCCTTGAGACCATGTCTTCGCTCAACCTGGTACTCCTCAACACAGGAGCCGTAAGCACATATCGCAAAGGCACAGCCAGCTCCATTATCGATGTGACATTCGTTAGCAGCAACCTAATTAAAGGGGGCTGTGAGTGGCGGGTCGATGAGGAGTTTACTAATAGCGACCACCAAGCTATTATATGGGAAATCAACACCACTCCCAAACGAAGATTGTGTGTCAGTCGTGCGAGGTCACAGCCAGTCGGTTGGAACAAAAATGCTTTCGATGCTGATTCATTCGCCTTGGTTATGGAGCAGGAACCATTGTCAATAGCAACAAGCGCAGAAGCCACTGCCAAAGAGGTAATGACAAGCGTTGTCAAGTCCTGCGATGCATCCATGCCAAGGAGACGGCAGAACAACAGCCGCCCACCAGTTTACTGGTGGAACGACACGATCTCACAACACCGACGAGAGTGTCTCAAAGCACGAAGGCTGCATCAACGAGCACGGAGACGCGACAGGGTCACAACAGAAGAACTAAGGCTCGACTATGAGATCAAAAGACAACAACTACGAAGAGCCATTCTCTCAAGCAAGAGATCCTACTGGAAGGAGTTGTGTGACGAAGTTGACCAAGATCCATGGGGAAAACCGTATAAAATCGTGATGCATAAAATCAAGGCCCCCCCATGACATCAACGAACTGCCCCGAATCATTGCACCGCATTGTCACTCACTTGTTTCCTGCGAAGCCTGAGCTACCCGCTTATCCTTCGTGGCAGGTGAGGGACGAAGATATACCATCAGTGACTATGAATGAGCTGATGGGCGCGTGCAACCGGCTCCAAAACGGTAAGGCTCCCGGTCCAGATGGCATACCTAACATCGCGCTAAAATGCGCCATAGCCAATAGGCCTGACATGTTTCTACACATGTATGAGACCTGCCTAAAGCAGGGGGTTTTCCCACTAAGTGGAAAAAGCAGAGGCTTGTGCTCCTCCCTAAAGGGGGAAAGAAACCTCCAGACGAACCGTCATCATATCGTCCCCTCTGTATGTTGGACTCTGCGGGAAAACTCCTTGAAAGAATAATAGCAGATAGGCTGGAGCCCTACGTTGAGCCAAAACTTTCCACCAACCAATTCGGGTTCAGAAAGGGGAGATCAACCATCGATGCCGTGACACTCGTTACCAACATCGCCAGAGAGGCTATCTCGGGAAAGAGATGGAGAAGAGGTGGAAAAAAGTACTGTCTAATAGCCACCCTGGATATCAAGAACGCCTTTAACTCGGCCCGCTGGGACCGCATTTTGGAGGCTCTTGCCAGGATGGAAGTTCCGCAGTACTTGCGCAGAATGGTTTCAGCGTATTTCAAGGACCGCATCTTGTTGTACCAAACTGAAAATGGGCAAGTAGACTATAAGATCACAGGAGGTGTACCTCAGGGCTCTGTTCTTGGCCCCCTCTTATGGAACGTAATGTACAACGACCTGCTCCTGCTCGGTCTGCCTGAGGGCGTCAGGCTAGTGGCATTCGCCGATGATGTGGCATTGATCATAGTGCGCAAGCACATAGAGGAGATACAAACAACCTTCTCATTCGCTATAGCCACAATTCAGCATTGGATGCTCGCAGCGGACTTGAGTTTAGCAGAACAAAAGACCGAAACACTTCTTGTTAGCAGTCGAAAGGCAAGGGAAACCATCACCCTCAAAATAGGCGACACCTACATACAGTCGCAGCCCTTCATCAGCTATTTGGGGGTGCTCCTGGACGCACGGCTCAACTTCAAAGAGCACATAATCGCGGCCAGCAAGAAAGCAGCTGGGGTACAGGGGGCATTATCTAGAATAATGCCGAATGTCGGAGGCCCTAGACAGATAAGAAGAGAGCTACTGGCAACAGTAACTACTTCTGTTTTGTTGTACGGGGCACCGGTATGGGAGAAATCGCTCGAGCTACCATCGTACCGCCGGAAAATGAAATCAGTCCAGCGGCTCTCAGCGATTCGAGTGGCATCATCCTACCGCACTGTGTCTTACGAGGCGGTGAGTGTGATTGCTTCTACCCTACCAATCGACATCCTGGCTGCAGAAAGGGGACGGCTTTATCGCAGAAAGTTAGAGAAAGACCAACCGACAGGAAACAGCGATGAAAGAGCCATGAGTCTAGGGCAATGGCAGGAGAGGTGGGACAGCTCTACTAAAGGCCGGTGGACATATCGATTGATACCTAACATCAGTCGTTGGGTCAACCGCCAGCATGGGGAGGTTGGGTTTTACATCACTCAACTCCTGACTGGACATGGATGCTTTCGAGCATACCTGCACAGGTTCAGGAGGGCAAACTCTCCCAAACTGCCCACACTGTACGGACGTGGTAGAGGACGCGGAACACGTGTTCTTCTCCTGCCCCCGGTTTCAGGATCAACGTGCTGAAGTGGAGAGGATTCTGGAGACTAATATGGTTCCAGAACAATTAGTAGAAGCCATGCTGAAGGGCCCCCAAGCCTGGAACTTGGTATCAGATTACGCGGAGACTATCCTCAAAGAGCTCCGCAATACCTTCGAGGAGTAGGCTTTAGAGGCTTTCAATGTAAGAGCAGTTAACATCTGCAATGAACCACCCTTGCGAAGTAGTATTGACAAAGAGTGCCGCAGGGGACCATGGTTGTAGGAGAAAGAGGTTAGGGTTTTAGCGGGTATACGGTATACTGGTTTCAATGCAACGATTTACTCTTGCTTTGAAGTCATTGCATCGGGAGTCCCGCACGACGGCTAGCACGTGCTAGTTAAGTACGCAATGTATTTCCCCCCTCTTCGGATAAAAAAAAAAAAAAAAAAAAAAAAAACACACACACACACACCCGGGGTGGTTGTTGGTCCACTACCGGGCGCCTCCCCAGGTGGCGGATAGGGGAACGCTCTTCAGCAATGGGGAGTACTGAGGATTTCCTCAGGGCGGACCAAAATCAGATAGGGGAAGGAACCCCGAAAATAAACCATTTATGGATATGGGTGATAAGGTGAAATTAATACCCCAGGTGGGTACCTCTGCAGAGGATAATCCCGCCACCGGTTCCGATCGAGTGAAAGCCTCGGTGGCCGGTGCACGCTCCACGGATTCTGGGGGGAGCGAATTATCACTGGTTCCGTCACATAGTGACAAGAAGAAGAACACTAGTAATGGTACAACATCGACCATTACAACTAGAGCTGGCAGCAAGACACTATCCAGCCAGGTCCTCCAAAAGGCGAATAGTGGAGTTGACGTCCAACAAAGGGCAACAAATGAGAGTGGCGCTCCAAACAAATTAGGAGCAAAGATCGATGAGCTCTTGAAGTTCATTGGGCCTAGGCACAATGTACATCATGAGATCAAGAAACTGGCACACGCCATTAAGTCAGAATATGACAAATATCAGACGTCAACGACGCGGCCACCTCCTGTAGCGAAACCTGCTACAACACAGACATCGCCAGTAAAGGTGTCAAACACTCAGACACAAGGTGGACAGCAAAAGGAGGTCCCAAAAACGGCTGCCTCAAAAGCAGCTAACTCAAAACCGGCTGCATCAACACCGGCGGCCCCAAAGCAGGCGGCTTCAATAAAAGTAGCCTCTGTAGCAAGGACCTCGCCACCGAAGGTCCCGCCTTCAGTAGCCTCATCAAGTAAGGCACCACCACTTAAAACGCTTAAACCGGTGCTAGCTACCAAGCTAAAGCCCGGTAAGGAAGGTCGCCAGAACATCGGGCAAACTACCCAGGAACAACAAGTAGGGTGGTCAATTCAGAAGCGGAGAGAAACAATGGATTAAAATCCAAGATTAAACCGCAGACCAAAAACCAACCTGCAAACCAGTCGACTGACTGGCAAGTGGTAAAGAGGAAAAAGGCCCCGAGGACCAATAAGCAAAAACCAGCGCCACATTGTACGCTGCTTATAACGAAAGGCGAGAAGAGCTCCCATGCAGATATCTTGCGAGGTATCAAGAATGATCCCACCTTGCAGGATATAGGCAAAAAAGTCAATAAGATCCGACGAACAGCTAAGGGAGATCTACTTTTGTTATTCGCCAAGGCAGACGCTCAGGAGATGGAGCGCTATTGTAACGGCATCAAGAATAAGCTCCCAAGCGGGGCCACTGTACAATCTCGAATACCGCAAATCGAGATTGAAATTAAAGACTTGGACGAGATCAGTACCAAGGAAGACGTAGTAAACCTGCTCAAAGATAATATCGACGGCCTGGCAGAGATCACTGAGGAGGCAGTGAAATCACTTCGACGGGCATATAGATCAACACAAACGGCAGTTGTTTGTCTCCCAGAGGTCCAGGCCAAGAAAGCCATCGCACTTGGAAAGCTGAAACTTGCGTGGGGCACAGTACGTGTTCGCGAGAGGATCAGCCTTCGACGGTGCTTCAAATGCTGGCACTTTGGGCACAACGCCCAGGCGTGCAGAGGCAAGACTGACCGAAGCAGTTGTTGTCACAGATGCGGAGGCGCTGGTCACAATGCCTCGGCTTGTCAACAACCTGCCAAGTGCCTACTCTGCAAAGAGAAAGATAGTAGGTCAGACTGCCGGCACGTTGCGGGTAGTTGGAAATGTCCGATCTACCAACAGGCGATGAGAGCAGCACAAGCCCGTAAATGAAAGTACTGCAACTCAATCTCAACCATTGCGAAGCAGCCCAAGACCTACTGGTACAGCGGGTGCGGGAATTAGATTGCGACGTAGCCATAATCTGCGAGCAGTACAAAAACTTCGACACCCTGTCCTGGGTAAATGACACAACGGACAGAGCAGCGATATGGGCTTGCGGTAAACTTCCGTTCCAACAACTCCCAAATACCCCCGAACCATGGCTTGTGAGAGCCAAAGTGGGAGGGGTTCACTTCTATAGCTGCTATGCACCTCCTAGTGCACAGCTCGAGGAGTTCGAGTTATTCTTGGACACCTTGGCGGAGGATGTACGGAAGCGTGAATCGGTCGCCATCGCAGGAGATTTCAACGCCTGGGCAATTGACTGGAGATGTCGGGAAACGAGCGCGAGAGGACGAGCTCTCCTCGAGACCATGTCTTCGCTCAACCTGGTAGCGACCACCAAGCTATTATATGGGAAATCAACACCACTCCCAAACGAAGATTGTGTGTCAGTCGTGCGAGGTCACAGCCAGTCGGTTGGAACAAAAATGCTTTCGATGCTGATTCATTCGCCTTGGTTATGGAGCAGGAACCATTGTCAATAGCAACAAGCGCAGAAGCCACTGCCAAAGAGGTAATGACAAGCGTTGTCAAGTCCTGCGATGCTTCCATGCCAAGGAGACGGCAGAAC
This sequence comes from Octodonta nipae, assembly GCA_034190945.1. NCBI lineage: Eukaryota > Metazoa > Arthropoda > Insecta > Coleoptera > Chrysomelidae > Octodonta > Octodonta nipae. The sequence continues at coordinate 120,794,485 of CM067216.1, forward strand.
AACAGCCGCCCACCAGTTTACTGGTGGAACGACACGATCTCACAACACCGACGAGAGTGTCTCAAAGCACGAAGGCTGCATCAACGAGCACGGAGACGCGACAGGGTCACAACAGAAGAACTAAGGCTCGACTATGAGATCAAAAGACAACAACTACGAAGAGCCATTCTCTCAAGCAAGAGATCCTACTGGAAGGAGTTGTGTGACGAAGTTAATCAAGATCCATGGGGAAAACCGTATAAAATCGTGATGCATAAAATTAAGGCCCCTCCCATGACATCAACGAACTGCCCCGAATCATTGCACCGCATTGTCACTCACTTATTTCCTGCTAAGCCTGAGCTATCCGCTAATCCTTCGTGGCAGGTGAGGGATGAAGATATACCATCAGTGACTATGAGTGAGCTGATGGGCGCGTGCAACCGGCTCCAAAACGGTAAGGCTCCCGGTCTAGATGGCATACCTAATATCGCGCTAAAATGCGCAATGACATGACATGACATGTTTCTACACATGTATGAGACCTGCCTAAAGCAGGGGGTTTTCCCGACTAAGTGGAAAAAGCAGAGGCTTGTGCTCCTCCCTAAAGGGGGAAAGAAATCTCCCGACGAACCGTCATCATATCGTCCCCTCTGTATGTTGGACTCTGCGGGAAAACTCCTTGAAAGGATAATAGCAGATAGGCTGGAGCCCTACGTTGAGCCGAAACTTTCCACCAACCAATTCGGGTTCAGAAAGGGGAGATCAACCATCGATGCCGTGACACTCGTTACCAACGTCGCCAGAGAGGCTATCTCGGGAAAGAGATGGAGAAGAGGTGGAAAAAAGTACTGTCTAATAGCCACCCTGGATATCAAGAACGCCTTTAACTCGGCCCGCTGGGACCGCATTTTGGAGGCTCTTGCCAGGATGGAAGTTCCGCAGTACTTGCGCAGAATGGTTTTAGCCTATTTCAAGGGCCGCATCTTGTTGTACCAAACTAAACTGAAAATGGGCAAGTAGACTATAAGATCACAGGAGGTGTACCTCAGGGCTCTGTTCTTGGCCCCCTCTTATGGAACGTAATGTACAACGACCTGCTCCTGCTCGGTCTGCCTGAGGGCGTCAGGCTAGTGGCATTCGCCGATGATGTGGCATTGATCATAGTGCGCAAGCACATAGAGGAGATACAAACAACCTTCTCATTCGCTATAGCTACAATTCAGCATTGGATGCTCGCAGCGGACTTGAGTTTAGCAGAACAAAAGACCGAAACACTTCTTGTTAGCAGTCGAAAGGCAAGGGAAACCATCACCCTCAAAATAGGCGACACCTACATACAGTCGCAGCCCTTCATCAGCTATTTGGGGGTGCTCCTGGACGCACGGCTCAACTTCAAAGAGCACATAATCGCGGCCAGCAAGAAAGCAGCTGGGGTACAGGGGGCATTATCTAGAATAATGCCGAATGTCGGAGGCCCTAGACAGATACGAAGACAGCTACTGGCAACAGTAACTACTTCTGTTTTGTTGTACGGGGCACCGGTATGGGAGAAATCGCTCGAGCTACCATCGTACCGCCGGAAAATGAAATCAGTCCAGCGGCTCTCAGCGATTCGAGTGGCATCATCCTACCGCACTGTGTCTTACGAGGCGGTGAGTGTGATTGCCTCTACCCTACCAATCGACATCCTGGCTGCAGAAAGGGGACGGCTTTATCGCAGAAAGTTAGAGAAAGACCAACCGACAGGAAACAGCGATGAAATTGCCATGAGTCTAGGGCAATGGCAGGAGAGGTGGGACAGCTCTACTAAAGGAAGGTGGACATATCGCTTGATACCTAACATCAGTCGTTGGGTCAACCGCCAGCATGGGGAGGTTGGGTTCTACATCACTCAACTCCTGACTGGACATGGATGCTTTCGAGCATACCTGCACAGGTTCAGGAGGGCAAACTCCCCAAACTGCCCACACTGTACGGACGTGATAGAGGACGCGGAACACGTGTTCTTCTCCTGCCCCCGGTTTCAGGATCAACGTGCTGAAGTGGAGAGGATTCTGGAGACTAATATCGTTCCAGAACAATTAGTAGAAGCCATGCTGAAGGGCCCCCAAGCCTGGAACTTGGTATCAGATTACGCGGAGACGATCCTCAAAGAACTCCGCAATACGTTCGAGGAGTAGGCTTTAGAGGCTTCCAATGTAAGAGCAGTAAACATCTGCAATGAACCACCCTTGCGAAGTAGTATTGAGTAAGAGTGCCGCAGGGGACCATGGTTGTAGGAGAAAGAGGTTAGGGTTTTAGCGGGTATACGGTATACTGGTTTCAATGCAACGATTTACTCTTGCTTTGAAGTCATTGTATCGGGAGTCCCGCACGACGGCCAGCACGTGCTAGCTAAGTACGGAATGTATTTCCCCCCTCTTCGGATAAAAAAAAAAAAAAAAAAAAAAAAAAAAAAAAAAAAAAAAAACACACACACACACACACACCTACATCAGTAACAGAAAATATCGCGGGTTTAACCTTTTTTTTTCGAATCACAAAGTTGTAAAAAAAACGTCACCTCGAAATACTCGAGCGTCACTGATTTTTATTTTATTTTGAAGGAAATCCTTTAAGAATTACGGAAAAAATATAATCTGACGTTTTTAATAGGGCGCTGTAGCTAAAATCATCAACAAAGTGTAGAGAGTACAGCTGCTGGCTGCTGTGTATTTCCCACGCCGCGCCTCTTTATCCTTCTCACTCATTCTTTCTCTCACTCTCTTGCACCGTCTGTCGCCATGATACTATCCCAGCTGATCACAAAGACGTGTTCGTTTCAGTAGAAGTACGACGTTTTGATTGGTTTTTTGTGTTATAAACAATTTAGTGAATTTAGTTTCATATATACTACAATAATGCGAGAAGCAGATGTCAAATGTGTGTTTTGTGGGGAAGAAACTTGTGAAAAAATTAAAACATTTACACCCGAAACATTAAAAAACATATATGACTATTTTGGATCTCCAAAATAGTCATATATGTCATAATCTTATGATGCTTATTTTTAATTTTATTTTTATGTACTTTCATATCATTACATCATAGAATTACAAATATATTTATATCGTTTTTATTGCATCCAGTAATAAATTGTCAGATTATCATTGGGGACGACTAAGACATCAAGTTAAACCATCTGTACAAAAATCTGACGCGCTGGAGTATTTCAAGGTCATATTTTTTTACATTTTCAAAAATCGGTCATGCTTTTAGTCGCGTCCAAATCATCAGTCATTTGATATGATACTTTTTTGGGTTCACTTAACATTTCCTCTGAACATCTGAGAGGCTCGATTTAACTTTTTTTTTATTTTTTTACCCCTTTTTACAGCCACCGCCCACTAATTAATCGTCAGATTAATATCTCTCGGTTATCAGAAAGGTATTGCGCGTATTCCCTATCAATTACTGACCAGTTCGAGTATTTCCATGTTACTGTTTTTTTACATTTTTTTAAATTTGTACGCGCTCAAACCCCACTCAAATGACAAACTTTATATAAACTTTTGTTCGTTTTAGAACCTAATCTTCACGATACAACTGGTCCCCATGACGCTTTATTAACAGCAAATTTAGCATCCCGAGCTCCCCAACTATAAAAATTTCTCACTCACATTGATGTTAACCGTTTTTTTGCAAATATTTTTTTTTATTTTCAGAAAAACGGTACGTTTTACGTTATAGAAAAATGTACGAAATCAAGCTGGAATATTTTCTTCTAGAACACAGTTTAAAATATTCAATTTGATTGAGCTTTTTAGAGAAAACAGGGAAGATTTATTGAAATGTAGTCCCTTAATTACTGTTTTCTGGAAAACCGTAAATCTCACCTTATAGAAAATTATATGGTACCTTCAAATCAACAAAATTGCCCAAACCGTTTTTGAATAATCACTGAGCATACATAAAAAAGGATGCAGACGAAGTGATAACCTCCTCCTTTTTGGAAGTCGGTTAAAAAGTAAAAGCGAATATTTAAGTATAGAGCCGAAAAAAATCCAAAAATATGCAAACGATAATCTCTGCATATAATGACTGTTAAATATTTCCTCATTTACAATTATCTGGTGACAGGACTAATGATGTGCTGTTTCTCTGAGCATTCTCATATTTTTGTTTTTTTATTTACATTTTTATTGCACCATTAATAACTTTTGATCTGACAACTACACGAATTTCCTAGCTGCAACCAATCCGAAGCAATCCATCCTTGAAAGAAGTGGTTTCTTTTAACTCGCCTACTGTTGGAAGGAATGGGGGTGGTTACGCATTCCCTAGTCCGTACCGACCATTATAGACGTTGATTTCCTAACCTTTTTCAAATGAAATCCCAGATGGTGTTTCTATGAATGTTTTTATCTATTGTACTCTTTCAGATACCAAGCTTGTGACGATGAATTTTGTAACCGTTTTTTCTTTTGTGGATTATTATGATTATTTATTGGGGCGTTTTTCATTCAATTCGACTTATCCACCTAAGGTGGGTTATTTTCAAAATACCTGACTTTATGCAAGGGCTGGTTCATTTCGGGTCATTGGCTCGTGGGTAATTCCAGTAATTCCCAGCCCGCACGTATTAATAGTGCAAAAAGGGCATAAAATATATCTAAATCGGAAAACACGGCAAACTTACCTTGAGCACATTCACAGGAGATTTTTAAATAATATAATATTTACAATCATAACAAGCTGAATTCTGAATTAACCTCAAGTATGTTCTATTAACTAGCAGATTAAACCCTAACAATTATCAAAGTGGCGGTCGGTAAGTAAGAGGGACTGTGTGAACGAAGCATAAAGACTTGATCCAATAACAGAGTAAAAGCAATATTAATACCTAATGAAAAGTAAGTAAGATATACAGATTAGTCAATATCATTCATCTTTTCGAAACGTGAAAGAATATACTGAATTATATTTCCTTTGAACAAGTATACCAACCAATGTTGGAGCGGTTTGTCTAGGTTGGCCAGTCCTGGGAATCCAGCATAAGGTATACATGTTCCGGCATTGCAATGAACCCCCTGCCGGTAACAGCCACACCCTGAATTATTTTAAAATAGTTAAGAGAGTCAAACCTTATTTGAAATTTTATAAAGATCGGATTTCATTAATAATTAGTGATTAATAGTGAAAATGTTGAATCAGAGCTTCGAGTTACATCAAAATGTTTCAATAATAAAGATCTAAAATTTTAATGTAAAAGCCGTTTCAAATGTTCTCTGGTAATACCATTACATCTTCTACAATTCTTAGACGCAAGTCACGTATGATATGTGTTTTCGTCTGATACACCTTCAGTTTAAGTAACCCCATAGAAAAAAATCTAGTGGGGGTAGGATATACGGATGTTGCCGGTCATTCTGTAGATTCACGTCGCTCAATCCATCGTCAGATCAAGGCGGCTTTTAAATAACTAAATACTCTGATGGCGTAATGAGAAGGAGCTGAGTATTGCTAGAAAATTATGTATTGATAAAATTCTGATGGTAGATTCGTTGTTAGGTATTTTTTAATATGAAGCCTATAGATTACCCATTATACCTGTCCATACGTATTTAAGTTCTCCAGAAATTGTGAATGGTTTTTTGTCAGACTCGTACCTCACATTTTGACGATAAATATAACCATTAGAAGAAAAGGCGGATCCTTTGTCAATGAAGCAAGGCTTCACAGAATTAGGATCATTTTCTTTTAAAGCTTGTGAACTGTTCGCAGTTGTCTGAATGGAATTTATTGTTTTTACGTCTTTTCAAAACTGTTCTTTGACTGACATCAGCAGCTACACTTCGGCTTGATACAGATGGATTCACAACGAATTGTGATAACACATTTACCTTTAGTCTTTGCACTTTGCCAGTTAAAAACAGTCTAGACTGAACGATGGACTAAATACTACTAAATAATATACTTCCCGTCTCTCGTTATCTCTCTGTCTCTGTTTCTCTCATCTGTCATTCTTAGTAATGGACATAAATTTCAGGAAAATTAAAATAATTGTCACTATTTTGTTACGATTCAAGTACCTAGTGTGTAATTTAGTTCTTAGTTTAAATTTCATTGCAAAGGAACAGGTCCGGTGCACTTAAATGCATCTCTTATTTTCTTATACTTTTTTCACAATAATCGGTTTTTGAAACATAATGATGTAAATAAGATGCGGAATTATTGATAAATTAGTGTGAATTTTTCTATCGGCTCAAATTTTTTCATCCGTCTTAAAGCAGGTCGCATTACAGACCCTCGAGTGCACTCGATGCAGTCCGGAGTGATCGCGTTTGTATATCGGATTTTGACATTTTACAATTTTGTTTAATCTTGTGTTGGTTAAATATGTTATGACTGGGTAAGCAATTTGTCAACAAATGATTTCTTTTTGAATAATCTGGGTTATAACATCTTTATTTTAGGTAAAGTGGTAATCTGGTTCAGTGATATTCGAATATACACGACATAACGCATTTTTTGAATGGCCACATAATGGGTGTATTGCCCTTAGTGACAAATGTTAATCGGTTTCTTTTCGGTTATATTCGAAGAAGATATATCATATGGCATATGTTGGATAGTTACAGAATAGGTTTATAGACTGTAATCACATCGAATATTCGATGTTCGAATATTATTCACATTTATTATAACAAGCCAACAGTTGCCTCGTGGTTTCATAACACACAATGTATTTGTTCTTTTGAACAATTTTTTCCATATCACAGCTAAACACTTTCTAGAACAAGCAAATAACCTTCAACGTAATTTTTCCCGATATTTTCTATATTTTACTTCTTAGTGGTTATCTTACCATGTGCCGCGTTTGGATACTAAAACTTTATAATAGGTTTTTAGGTACCATACAAATTGAAAATATCGTAACTTGACTAGAATGAGAGGACAATAGAGACTAACAGGCAATTTCACTCGATTGGGAGGTAACATGATGCTCTCTTTATAGCCTTCTCAATCTAGTCTTGCCAAGATATTTGCGCATTGCTGGCCATCTCCAGAAATATATGCTCTAAAATGATAACTAGTTTAAAATATCGCAGACACAGAATTGGAATGTTTATTAGAAGGAGAAGATAATTCTATGCAGCTATTGTATATTAATTGGGTGTTTTCTATTCAGTTTACACTAGAGCTTGAACAGAATAACAAATTACCATTCTTAGACATTTTAATAACCAAAACACAATCGACGTTTGAAACAGAAGTTTACAGAAAACCGACTCATACTAACAGATATCTCAACTTTAACTCTAATCATCCAGATTCAGTAAAAAGAGGTATCATTAAATCTCTATATGACAGAGCAAAAACCAACTGTTCTAACATCAATAACTTCAATGAAGAAAACACGTTTATAAAAAATGTACTTTCTGCCAATCATTACCCAAATAAATTTATTAATAACGAGTTAAACAAAATCGAATACCAAACAATCCCTCACAACCAACATCAAACTTCTCCAAGCAACACTGACTCCCAAGATAATCATATTAATATAATAACTATACCCTACATACAGGGTCTATCAGAAAGACTAAAAAGAGTGGGAAACAGATATAATATCAAAACATCATTTCAAACAAGAAAGACATTAAAATCAATTATATCAAAAACCAAACCAAATAACACAACTCAAAATTCAAAAAATTGCATTTATAAAATCCCTTGTGAATGTAATAAATTCTATATTGGAGAAACCTCTAGACCTCTGAATGTTCGAATAAACGAACACAAAAATTACATAAAAAAAAATTTGAAAAATCCAAAATTTGCGAACATGCTTGGGACCTTGGTCATAAAATACAATTTCAAAATTCAGTTATATTACACAAAGAAGAACACAACAGCAAAAGAAAACTAAAAGAGTCTGCTTTAATTTTGTTAAATGAAAACGATTGTATCGCTACTACCTCCGTAGAATTCAGTCGTTCCTGGTTGCCGATGATTAAGGAAGAAATTGCTAATGGTCATGTCCTTGTGAACAACCCAATATCGGGATAATTCTTAAGGTTTTTCCTAGGTTTTCCCTTATGATTTTAATGGGATCACGGAATCAACAAAGTTCTTTGGTCGCATTTTTGGCGAATGCACTATCTTATAACAAAGTCGCACCTAACTAGGAGCGCCACATGAAATTCTGAAGATCTCCCTTTCACATTCTTCCAATTTGAAAGGAACTTTATGATTATATGATCTTTAGAAATTTCTGTGCTACCCTGAATATTACAAATAAAATTCTCTTAGTTACGTCAGAAATCAAATAATACACATTGTCAAATATTTTAATTTACATCTTAGAATTGTGCCTTTTTTATCCATAGTTTCTTAACCATTGACAACGGGGTCTGACCTAGACCCCGAAACGTTTGGAATATACAGCAATTTTTCTTTAATATGGTGTTATTTCCCAAGAAGTACTTACGACATTAATTGGGTGTTAAATTTATATATTTACTATAATTTATTAATTTTCTATAAACGAACAGATTCTTACCTAGTCCCTGTTTCTTACACAGAGAACTGAGTTTTATGGGTATTTCAATATCAAGGTAGTCTAGTGTCGGTCGGAACATCTTGAAACAAATGCAATTTCATGTTATGCATTTCATTCCCATACTCATCTTTTTTCCAATTGATCGACTAGGTTGAGCCATTTTTTTAAATAAAAAATTCCAAAATTTGACATAATTTTTAACAAAAATATAATTCACATACGTACGACAAATTTGTTTGAATTTGTTATAGAATAGGGCACCCAAGGACTGCTAATTATGAGATACGGCTATTATTGAAATCATATATTTATAACATTTCAAATGACACATGACTCCCTTTGTTATTTAAACAAATTGATATGAGGCTCAAAGTAATGTCGAAACTTTTACATTAGATTCTCGGATAAGTTTAAACATCGACAGGTTCGAACGTTTATTTACTCTTTAAAATGAAAGAGGAGACTGGGGGTAGAACTTATATGTATAGGAAATGGAGAATGATGAGAACTTTTATGTAAAAGTTTATTCACACATTTTTTGTGTTCACTCGTAAGAAAATTTCTACTTCGCTCACATCAGTCAAATTGATAAGATATATTACATTTCGTTACTATCTATCATAATTTATAGAATGAATACAGCTCCAAGTCTTTGACTGATAAGACAGTCAAACGAGGCAAAAAAGAAAACACGAAAAAATGGAAATTACTTGTAGAAAGCAAAACTAGTTTGAACAAACGCGCTTGTCATGGTTTGAAGAACAAGAAAACTTGCGAGTCGACTTTCCTCATTCCAATCGTACAATTTTGAATTTTACTTCCATTAGAAGCGAAACAATCTCGAAATAGAACTGCTCGCAATAAAACCGCAATTAAACTGTTGTAACCCAGTTTGTGCCCAATGATTTATAATCTAATATATGCTCTAAGAGGATGTTGACATAATATCATCGCCATTCGATTGTTTCGTGAAATTGAAACAAATCTACCAGATGTTCACTTTTACTGACGCGCATATCGAGAGAGATGAATGGCCGAAAATAAAAATAGAAAGTAGCAGGCAGGCAGCCGTCGGAATTTCGCATTGCCTGCTATGATGAGATTGTAATTGGAAAAAAATCAAACATGAATTGCATATTGCATAAGACTTTATTTATTGGCTTTTCAATGTAATCAAAGTTATCCGTTGATTAGATGTAATTATTTTAAGAAAAATGCTTGGCGCCCGATATAAAAAAATTGGCGAACGTGACGAATTTCTAGGCGTTTAGTTGAAAGGTTAATTAAGTGGTTAGTACCTATAGATATTTATGAATTTGTAGTAAGTATGAACGATGAAATACAGGATCAACTTTGTCGTGAGATAGGTACAACCCAATATAGTGAAATTAAAATACCCGGAAGCTTGGAACTTTTTCTATACAGCTACTTTTATTTCAGTAATTAAAATATTGCTACAGAACACATTTTTTAAAATGGCATTATTAGTAATTTCTTTAGATCTAGATATTATTGAGAAAACAGATAATTAGTTGAATGCAACTCTATAAAAATATGGTCTGTCAAACTTATTCAAATTAATAACGACGTAAACATTATACTTTTTTACATTAATTTACTTGAAATAAGACAACCGGAGACACTAATTCGATAACATATACGAAACTCAGTCCAAGTCTGATCATGATCAACGGGCTACACAGTGGACCAATCAGCTTCACTATCGCTCGATGGTGATTGGGGCCCCAGGATGCGTAGCGATAATGGTTCGAGAAGGGGTATATTTGTAATTTGAGTCGATTTGTCTCGTAGAGACATATGCTTTCGATGTAAAAGCGATCTTGGAAATTTTACGAGTATGATAGCCAAAAAAAGCCGAGGACCTCTGTAATACTACAAAATTCCATCTACAGCATTCCTTGCAACTGAAAGGTCTTTACACCAGAAAATCAAATCAATCTGTGGACATGAATTACAATTACAAAGCCCAGGTTAACAAATCACCATTAACCAGGACCAGGGAGTAATTCGATATCTTTCACCTTCTGACGATATCAGATCCAAAGCTATAGAAACGTGATTCAAGGCGATGGAAGTCCAAGGAAACTACGAGCAGCAGGTTACATTGTTTCATGTGAAGGAAAAGGGAAAGGCTCGGCACCTCTTGTGTAGAGGCTAAGAAGCGAATTAAGTACAATCTGAATATGAATCAACCCATTAACTATGATCTAAATTTCTTGGAAACATTGCACGATGTAGGATAATAAATATGTAAACATATATACGATGAACAAGTCGATATGTTATTAATATTAAAATGTACACCTATCGCCAAACATTTGAACAACAAATTACTAAAATTTTAGGAATATTAAAATATGTCTTCCAGAAGCAAGGCAGTTGAAAGTACATGGGTTGATGGTGGGCAAATTCGTCAAACATGAGCCAGAACATAACTAGTATCGGTAGAGTACCAATTCTCTAATATAAATTGTACAGTTATTAACCGACTTCCAAAAAGGAGGAGGTTATCAATTCGTCGCGTATTTTTTTTCGCTTTTTTTGTATGTATGTTACCTGATTTCTTCTCCTGTGGTACACCGTTTTGAATCAATATGGTCTTGTTTAATAGAGTATTTATCCGGATTAGTGAAATTTCAAATTTTGGAAAAGAATTCTATACGTAAAGTGATAAAATTTGTGAATGAACACATGCGTGCATGGAACTCAACCAATATCCCCAATATTTTAGTCGATTTTTCGATAACTTCTTATGGATGTGTATAGTTTTTTAACGTTTAATCTATTAAGGAAGATCCTTAGGTGATCTCATATACTTTTCTGCGACGTGCAACTTGCAGTTTTTCAGAAAATCGACGAAAATTCCAAAATTCTTATCAAAACTTTCATCGAAATGACATAACGGACATTTCCTCATAAATATTTTAATTCCAACGTAATAGTGCGGTAATTTTAGGCACTGGACTGGAAGTTTTAATTGCGAATTTGAAAATTTTCTATGTACATCTCAAACATATAGGTGGTAAAATATAGTATTTTCGGCTCCTTAAATCAGTGAGTACCAAGCGCGTTTTGTTTGTATACCAGGCAAATACCTATGTAAATGCAAATTTTTCCATTTTGCGAAGACGGTGCTTTTGGTTGTCACATTTTCCCGGCCTAATAGAAAATTCAGTGACAACACATGTCAAACTTTAAACTGCTATTTGGTGCGTTTATAGACAGGGTGTTTAGTTATAGCAAACAAAATCACAAAGTAAAGTAATAGGAGGAGTTGCATTTATATGAAGATTGAAATATAGGACGGACTAGAATGATAGTGGTCCGTAGGCAGCTGTATATACAGGATGGTTGGAATATAGGGTGCACTGGACGTTTGGTGGTATAAAAATGTTGGAAAAAATGTGAAATTAAAATTATATAGGGTGATTAAAAAACTGTTATATAATGTGGACATAAGCAAATCATATACAGGATGGTTGAAATATATGCTGGAGTTGAATTATATTTATACAGTGTGATTATAAAATTATTTATTTTAGAGCCCATAAGAAGTTGCATAAAGTGTGGAGAGGAATTAATGTTACACAGGGCGATAATATAAAATGTTAAAAATTAAATAATTTATGGGGTAGCCCACAAGGAGTTATATACTATGGTTGAAATATAGGACGGATTTGACTCCGTAAATATGGGATGGATTCTACTCCGTCCTATAGTTTACAGAAGGCAGCTAACAAATTTATGCTTGTCCGTGGGCAGTCATATGTACAGGATGGTTGGTAAATAGGTTGGAGTGGAATTATCTATAGTTATACAGGGTTGTCAAAAAAAGTTGAAAAAGGTTACGTGGCGTAGTCTATAAGGCATAAATATATTTTGAGCTTATTAAGTCAACGCGTACTAGTACATTTTGTTCGTAAAGATTTTCCTATCAATTTAAATGAGAAAGTATCATTGTGTAATGTTGAGGTTTTCGATGTTACCTGGTTCTGTCTATTAAGGACATACAAAATGAAAAATAAAGAATGAAAACTAAAAAAAACTAAAAAGTTGAAAATAAAACATTTAAAAAAATATATCCCACTTCTACCGATAACTAAGAAGCTAAAAATAATTATAACAAAATACAACTCTAGCAAAAACATTCAGTGTTGTTAGGTACCTACCCAGGAAGTAAAAAATATACACACATTCTGTACAAATTAATTACCTACCAATCTAGTATATTTTTGAAGTCGGTATTCCTTGCAACAATCAAGTTTGATGAATTAGATAAGTACGCAAGGATTTTAGATATGCTTGGCACCGGCTTCAAAATATACTAGATTGATAGGTAATTAATTTGTACAGAATGAGCACCTTTTAATGTTTACATTTTTTACTTCCTGGGTAGGTACCTAACAACATTGAATTTGTTATTTATTTGCTAGAATTGTATTTTGTTATAATTATTTTTAGCTTTTTAGTTATAGGTAGAAGTCCGTTATACATTTTTTTAATCTTTTATTTGTTTTTCACAACATACCGTTAATTGGTCGATGATTTACTGATGACTTTAGGAAATCACATGATGTATTTTACACATCTCATGTTTGTTGCATTGATAGATAATTAAATGAGTTTCATCAGATTTAAAGCTTTATAAATTCTTTATCTGGAGAGTTTACTAACAAAGGGTCCATCGAAAGAACTATGGAAGAGAATTCAAAATGGTCTTTAAGATATTGAGAAATATACTCACTGACAAAGAAATCGCCACACTCAGAAGAAGATGTTTGAATTTAATATTGTTTCGGTAAAACATAGATGCTGTAGTAAGAACTAAATGATAAAAATTTCACTAAAAAATACCAAGGAGTTTAATTTTTTTTTATTAAGTTGGTTAATAATGTGTTTGCCCCCAACACGCTTGGCATTGATTCAATAATGACTATTTCTTCTTGAGGAATACTATCCCAAGCTGTTTATTTGTATTTCATGTCTTAGAAGCTTTAAAGTCCGTAGGGGCTGGGGTAAATTTCGAGCCTTCTACCCATCATATCCCAAACATGTTCTATGGGTGAGTACATACGGATCCACTACTTCCTTAAGATAATGTTGCGCTGTCATGTTGCCTCGAACAAAGACCCACTTCCATGTGCAGTAGCACCCCATACTATAACGTCTACTGTTCGGTGTACATGTCGCTCAACATCAAATTAACGTTGACGTCTCTCTCCTCGTCGTCGTCTAACTCTTCGTCGGACATTGTTCACCCAGGCAAAATTAAGATTCATCAGAGAAGACGACTTGATGCCATTCCACAATCCACTGTTGTCGACTCTGGACCACTGTAATCGTTGCCGTCGGTGCTCAATGGTCAGTGATAGCATAAGATGGACTCGATAATGCTGCAGTCCAAAAGAACTTAAATGGCCGTAAACCGTTCGGAGACTTACAAGATGTTCTCCTCACCACTCGTCAGCCAAATTTTGAGTTGTCGAAAATCGGTCTCTAAAAATATAAGTCTTTGACGTTAGGTGCCTATTCTTCTCCGATTTAGGTTGTTATCAAACCACGTTTCAGAACATCTCATAACAGTTTTCATGCGGTGAGCGATTTCTCGAAATGAAAAACCCTCCTCTCGTAAACCAATAATTCGACGTCTTTCAAATTCATTTAGCTGGCGATACATTCGGGGTACACATACTCTAGGCATTTTAATATTATAATATAACATCGTTTTTGGATCCCTTCCGTTTGTTTTTTGACAAATTAAAAAGAATCCAAAAAAACAACTCTACTATATTAATTGACAAAAAAAGTTTACATGATAATACATTCATCAAACTTTACCAAATTTTAATAATTGACTCCTTACATGTTGTACCAAAACAATATTAAATTTAAACATCGTCTGGGAGTTGCGATTTGTTTGTCAGTGGGTCTATATCTGCAAAGAACCGATGCATAAAACAAGAAATAAAGAATATTGAAATTTGAAAAATTACGTGGCGTGCATTTGTAGTTTAGGGGAACCTAAAATAAAAATGATTTCCTTGTTTTTAGGATACTGTGAAAAGAGTACAAAATTCAGGCGAATTGTGTGCAATGAAAATATTCTGCAATCTGACACTTTGTAAACTGAAACTGCTTTATTAACCAGAAAGCAAATAAACAGATTTTTTAAAGTGTTTGTAAATTTTGAGAAAATTATTGAAACTTCACTAACCTTTCAAAATTGGAGCATGCTTTACTTTTGACGTTTACCGATAGAAATGTAATTTTCGTGGCAATTTTGAATCCCACACCAATAGATAATATTTAAAGTGCAGATTTTATTCGAAATAAAAAGTGGGAAGCGGTACTGGGATTAGCTAAATACCTACTATTTATTTTTTAAATAACTGGGAACAAAACTTTAAACTTACATCAATTTTACAGTATAAGGCTCAGAGGTCTGAGGTCTGCATAATAACCGCTGTTTGTATCAAATAACTTCTAACATTTTTTTTTCTTAACTATTGTACTCTACAAAATGATTGCTAGAGCTTTTTCCGCCGGTACAGTTGAATATTCTGCGTGCGAGTTTTTGGACTACAAGATAATAACTTAAATTTACTAATAATTTAATACACTTTTTATCTATTGTCTTATTTACGATGATGAATAAAATTGAATAAAAATGACAGAGGGTTGTTCGATTAAAAACAGTAGATGTTAAACATAGCCTATAAAGAGATCTCATTTTATAATAGATCTTCTACCATATTCCACATTTGCGGAACGTGACCATGAGAATGGTAATTCAGGTGACTCAGAATTTAAGGAATTTGTAATATAAACAGGATAGTTCTGGAAAGTTAAACACAGACCATGGTCCAACGTTTTCTTAAGTAGTCATTTTTCTAATTAAACTGAAAAGAAAACTAAGCCAAAATTTGCTTATTTCGTTACCTTTCTTTCGATTTCATTTGAAGGTGTACGTATACATGTTAATATTTACAACTAGGAATGTATTTTATTATAGCATTACATCCACGCGAAATAGCTAACTATTTTTATATTACCTGAAAGAATTGCGACCAAGTCATCATTATTATTAACGCAATTCAGATGATTAGGCATTGAGAAGTCATTGGCAGACAATTTAAATATAGATATTTGATGTTAGTCAAAACCGAAAAGAGCAATGCCCTAAGTCTGACAGACTTGGCACTCGGTGAACTATTTATTTATCGTTCCTTGCATAATTCGACTATTTTAGATTCGATTATCCTATTCTCCGAACGCTATACGGAATGTTATTGTTAGAGAAATATTTCATATATTTTTTGCATGTTTACTTGCGACTTTGTATATCAAACCTGTGATGTTTTACCGGCAAAATGGAGAAAATCTTTATATGCATAATTTTTATGGGAATTAACTAGTTTCTTGAAATGTTAATTTTAATATTCTTTTCAGTGCCTGTCAGAACAACCAGAAAAGAGAGAACTAATAGGAATATTCTTAGTCGGATGAAAGAAATGAAAGGGCCTTTATCAGTTCTAATGAAATGTGTTGAACAAAGGTTCAAAATAAAGGTATTTGAATATTTAGTAGTTTAAATTTAATTTAAATTTAATTGTTTGTATTTCTTTCTTACATTTCCGTTATAATCTTGAAATATTTCAGTTCCTGAAATAGAAAGCAGCATAAAATACCATAGAGACTGTAACTTTTGATGTGAAATAAATAATAGTCCATTGGATATAACCCCTTTTGTAAACTTATTGCAACACGGCGCACATTTGTGAGTGCTTCATTTTGATGAGCCTCACAACTTTTTTACTGAAGAAAATTATTGGGCGTTTTCGAGTAGGTAACCGCAAAACATGTACACTTTATGATGAATTAAATGTTAATCACCATCACATTGATTTTCACTTTATTGTGACGTAATATGATGCAAAAATCGAAAAAATAGTTGTCGCATAACAATGTGGGACCAGAGCCTGGTCTAAAACTGACCAATATGTTAAATTACCAGATACCCTGTGTAACAAAAATTTCGAAAATTTTAAAATTTTGTTGCAGTCCTGCCACTTTTGATATCGTCATATCATTTCACAGCTGATCTTCCTCTCTTTCCTTCCCACGGTCTCCATCTGATAAATCTTCTATTCCATCGACCATCTGGAATTCTCACAATGTGACTAGATTGGTAAATCTCTCCATTACGTCGGTCACTTTATTTATTGAAATCTTTACGATATTGGTCTATCAGTGATCTTTCTGTGTTGTTTTTAGATGATGCGTTAGGTCTTGTGTCAGAGTCCATGTTTGTGCTCCAGACGCACTGACAGGAAATGTGCATTGATCATATATTTTAGTTCCAAGATGTTGTGTTTTTTTATCTTTTAATATTTTCTTTCAATGTCACTGCCTCTGTTTCGTTTACCAATTACTATCTGTTGTACTAAATATACATATTCTTGAACGTTTTCCATCTGTTATCCATTTATTTTAATCGATCATCTACGAATCTTAAATTGGAGAGCCTTTCTTTGATGTCACACATTTGTCGAGTTTAATTTCTTGAAGACTCCTACCATGGATAGGGTGAACAGTTTGGGAGATATTTTATCACGTTGTTTTATTTCCGTCTGGATCTATTTGAATCTTCGCTGATTACAATATTTCAAAGTAAAAATTAATAGTGACTGCGACTATAGGAAAATAAATTCAACTAAAACTTGATCATAACACAAAATTAACCTTACATCTAAACAACACTATCGGTGTTTCTTGAATCCTATACTGCAAAAGTAGTTTCCCAACTACTGGGACAGTAACCCTACCTTTGCATTATTTTTATCATAGGATATGTAACTTTTAGAACTTTCCCCATTTTCTTCTAAACTTCAAATGAATGTCTATTCAAACAACAATTAATTTTACATAAAAACGTTAGAAAATCGAAACAAAGGATGAAAGCGCATGAAAATTTCGGACTCAAATTAACACAATCACAGCATTTTCTCTGCTAAAAAGACATTTTCAAATAAAAAATTATATGATTGGAAAACCTTTTCTTTTTCAGTTACATAACAATATCAACAAAGTAAATTTGAACTCATAATTAATTCCTATAAGATATTATAGGACAAATATTTTTAAGAGACTTATTTTGAAATGTAACAGGTAAAATTCGTTCTAGATGTTGGGGAAGGAAACTGCCCTGACAGTAATTACAAGTTTTATGTTGTTCTGGGGAAATACCACGACAATCAAACGTGTCAAGGTCTCAATCTGACCTCGTTTTGATTGTATGGTATTAACGCGAATTTTCTTAGGATTGATTGAACCACAAATAAATCTTCATTATTTTCTCACAAATATTTCACAACTAATCTTCTTAGGTTATGTACTCGGTGACTCATATTTTCGCTCTTCACTAACTTTCTTGAATGAACTGAAATTTTTGGGACATTTTTATCATTAACCATGCGTTCATCGAACGGTTTTTGGTCAGTAATTTTTTATTTCGGAGAATTAGTTTTTGTTACAAATGATTAATTTGGCTAAGAATAATTTTTAGTGGCGTAAAAATTAAAACGTTGTAACACTGCCCCCTTTAATTCTGATAGTCCCGATCGGAATCATTTTCTACACGATAGGGCGCCAGTTGATCCAAATGAACCTCTTCATCTTGGCTGTCGGATTCCGGCGAAAGTGACAGACAACATTGTTTATCATCTTAATTACTTCGTATGGCCCATCAACAGCTGGTATGAGCTTTGGAGATTTGCCATTGCTTCTCTGGGACTTGTATAACCAGCCTGTTGGAACCCGACTCAATTTACTGAATTTACCTGGAGATCATAACGTGTCTTCATCCAATCAGCATGCTTTGTCTAAGTTGGTCGGCATTATCATTAACTTCGTTGGGTGAGCCAAAGGCCAAATCACACTCGTTCCCGAACAGTACTATGGCTGAAGTCACTTCTGGAGTGTTGTGGACGCCTGAGCGATAGGCCAAGAAGAATAGGCGAATATATGAATAACCCAATCGCGCTCGTTAATGCTAACAACTTTTGATAGATGTTATTCCAAGGTACTGTTGAATCTTTCCACCATTCCGTCAAATAGTGGACGCAAGGGGGTGGTTCTCGTTTCCATGATGCCCAACGTCGCACACCTTTTAGGATGTAACTCCAGTGGTAACCCGAACCTGGTGAACATCAACATCTGAATCTGGAATGTACTTGTTACCCCTGATGGACACGGGGAATGGCACGGCGACATGGATAGCAATTCTTTCAAATGGGAACATTCTATTATTGCATACTGCTCTTAGTACGGATCTTCGGTCCTTTACTGGACGTACTGCGCCACCTGGTAGTAATTTACCCAGTATAATCGTTAACGAATTTTATCTAGTGTCTTATTCATATGCAGATATCCTCCTGTAAGTTTATTATGGAGGCGGGCGGAGGGTTAGCGTTCGCCTCTGACTGTTCATGATGGTTGTATAATAGCGGTGGCCAATTCTGACTGGTGATGTCTATCGTTGCCTCAGTCTGCAATCACGTTGGAAATGCCCTGCATGTTTATAACGATAACATACGCCCCTAGTTTCTGTATTATCTCAATTATGTTGTTTATTCGGGACAATACTTCCTGTTCAAAACTTTTCCTAGCTAGTTGATCTTTATCATCCTCTGATAGGTCTGGGTATGCGAACTGTGTTAGGCTCGCATTTCACACGTCCCGACACTTCCTTCGTCCGAGGAGACGACCACCAACGTTGAAAATTATTATGTTTAATCCACCAGTGAAAAGAGCAAATTTAAGGACATTTCAATATACAAATTTTAACGTTGTTATGTGTCATCTTTATATATATAAATCTTCTGTACGTGTGTTAGTCATTGAACTCCTCCTAAACGGCTGGACCGATTTTGTTGAAATTTTTTGTGTGTATTCCAGGGGGTTTGAGGATGGTTTAGATTCACAATACGGTCAACTAGATATTGTTTTTTTTAGTTAAATTATTTATTTAAAAATTGGCAGACTGCGCTGTAGTCGCTGTGTCAAATATTCAAGAGTGTGCTTTAGTTTCAGTTACGTCTGATAGATGGCGTTCAGATTATATTGTTACAGATAATTTTTAAAAGTTTACATGGGACAGGACAACGTCTGTCGGGTCCGCTAGTGTCACTTAAAAACCTACAGTGACTGAACTATTTGGCATTCCTTCTTTCTTTCGGCATTTGCAGATTTTTATTTTATTACTTTTTATTGCACTCTAAATCCTTTTGGCCTGGCAGTTATTGAAATTTCCTACTAGGAAGCGACCCGAAACCATCGATCATTTGCATCGAGTAGCGCTTTTGAAGTTACCGACCTTTGGCGGATAGGACGACGGTTCCAAGAACAATAATATTAATACCCAATGAACTCAAAAAAGGGTACAAATTGGTCGATAATATCTTTTATCCTCACAAAATGTTTGGGTAGTTGACAGAATAAAATGCATATATCCATTCATAAAGAATACATTTTAGAGAAGGGTACGAACCCAACGAGGGTGGTCATCTTTTGCGGACGAGGGACATGTGAAACGTCAGCTTTAGACGGCTAATGTTTGTTTCAAATTACATACTTTCTTAAAATTTTTGCAATTTCCCATTCAGGTACATTTGATATAACTGAATAAGCAATTGATCATCACATTTTAAAATGTAATTAAAATGAATTAAAAACAAAGTTATTTATTTGGGTTTGACAGATCACAAAAACACGTTGGTATACAATATTCTCCAAACATTTTGCGGTCTACAACTACTTTTTAATATAATCTAATTTTCCTTGGAAAAAATTTTTTACTTACTCTATCTGACAAGAACCATCACTTTTTTTCGAATTCTAATAGTCGTCCTCACCTGAAATAAAAAGTTACAATTACTAACATTGATAATATATAAAGTTATAAAATTTATGATAGGAATAATTATTTGATATTCATTTTCTCCTGAGGGATAGTTTACAATTTTTTTCCTAACGTGAATATTTACACCACTATAATTAAGGAATCCAGATTTATTGTATTGATATCAAATTTTGTTTCGTTAATTGATGATAATGTATTTTATATATAATTGCTATTAGTATGTCTGTACATAAATTTTTATATTACAATCAAAATTTGTACTACAATTCCAGACTATATGCTATATGGTGCATTGTAATGTATGGTTGTTAAAACATTCGATTTTACCTACTGTAATTGTTTTTCTTTATGTGTTTCTTTCAACTAATTATTCGCACAGGATGAAGATTCTATAATTTTGGAATAAACAAGTATTTTTCCAGAAAAAACATTTCTCTTTGCAATGCGTAGCCAATTGTGCCCCCACCCCATCGGGTAACAAACATTTCATCAGAATAAAATATAATCTGTGTTACTGGCGGATAGTATAAATTCCCATTAGTGAAATTTTTAAAATTGATCCACCATTACCAGAGATTACCATCTACAAACATACAAACAAACAATTTTTGCTTTTTTAAAAACATATTAGTTTAGATGGAAATTAAAATTTTAAGGACGGTCTTATTAAATAATTTATTATCTACTTCAAGACATCAATCATGACGTACTGTTTTAAAATATTTGCCTTATGAAATAATTTGCTTAATGGCTTGGTAAAATCAGAGTAATGTAATTTTCGTTTTTGTGTTTATTTGCATTTTGTTCTCCATATATAATACTTACACGTGACTTTAAATTAATCGAATGTCAGGTTTTTTTTGCCAATATAGATGAGCTCAAATAGTATCAAATAAAACTATAAAACTGTCTATAATTTTTTTTGTTACTATTATAATTTTATATTTTTATTGATCTTGATCTTTATCTACTAATTAAAGTTTTGTACAAACTTTAGGCCGTTTTTCAAAACACTGTTAAAAGTAATCTTACTCGCTTCCTTACCTTCCATACAGTTTTGTCTTATTCTTAAAGTTTATTATAACTATTGGTTGTTTTGAAACAAGTTAAGAGAATCATAAAAATTATTTTATTTCTTTTTTGTTTTATTTTGGGAAGTATAATTCTATATGTTGTAAGCTTTTACCAGTCACTTTTCATACTACTTTTACTAATCCTTTTACTGATCGCAATTAACTAGTGGTATTACGAAGTCATTGGACTTGTATAACGAAATGATCTTACGTTAAAAACGTACCGGTAATAAATGATTAATAAATTGCATTTCGTCATTACTGAAATGGTTTTATTATAAAGTATACATCTATATTATATATTAATTTACGGTCATAAATCTTGCACTATAATTGGGAATTGAAATGAAAAGTTTGTTAAATAATTACCAGACGGTTTGTACAAAAAGTATGAAAGTCAGACATGCGATCAATTGTGTTAAAGATGCTCTAGAGACAAATGTCAGTACCCATTTATGTTTTAATATTAATTCGTGGAGAGTGGTAACTTATGATGATAACTGATTAAGAGTTTGAGATGCAAATACAGCAGACAAACAAAAGTTTCTAAAAATTTTAGAGTCTTCTTTCCATAAAATCCCAAAAATGTACATTAAGGGAATATTAAGTTATCTGAGTGGTCACTGGATATACGGGAAAATAGATATACATATACAATATGAGGATACACGTTTTCTTGATATTAATTCAATCAGTCTAATTCTGAGATATGAATCTATGGTTCTTTTCGTTAACTGCTGTAAATCTAAATACCAGAAGCGACCTGCAACTGTAAGCGTCTTCTTCTCCATTTTTCCGCATCATGTATTTCTAATGTTCATCTATTGCCATTGCTCATTACTATTTTTCACTTCATAGAACCAACATTCTGTGCTTTCCTGTAATTGTTGCCAGAGAAATGGTGTAAGAAAACTCCACCTTACACTAGTTCATTATTTAATTAATTGTGTTTGGTGCTAAAACTTAATAGTTTGTAGTTGTCATTTTGTCTGACATCTTCGCGTTCATTAGAATGTATTGGTTTCCAATGCCATTTGCTTTATTTTTATGTTCCGAAAATTTCTGATATGACATATTTTCGGATTTTAGGCATGTTGTAGCTAAAGTCTATAAGCAACTTAACCTTTTTTTTCTGAGCTCCAGCCACTGAGGGATTTTGAGAATTTAAAATTGCTTGATGCTCTGTAATGTCGTGTGATTCATGACAAGTACCCTAGAAATTATTCCACTGTTGCCTCGAAACTATGAAATGTGTAATTTCTACAATTTTTTAGTTGATAAACTATGGTTTTGCGGGCTGTTGTTTCTTTCGAACGAAGTAACGTAAATATGAAATTTGTAATCAAATTAATCGACCACACGCTTGTAGTATTGGAATTTTAGTTCTATTGTGTAATTTGGTATTAATGCTTCAAAATCAGATTTCAATTTTAATTGTTTCTGGGATCGGACTTCAATATAACTTATTATTATAAAACTGACATACTTGAGAGCAATATAAAGTAGGAAGACACTTCGTCCATCTGGGCACCAACTGTGTTTTTAGATATATATATGATAGCACAAAAATTCCAAATAATAGTCAAGCTGCTTTCAAGTTGGAAGAATTTGAAGGAATTGTCTTCAGAATTTATATGTGACGCTTCTTGGGACGACTTTGTTATGAGTACATTCGCAAAACTGCTATCAAAGAATTAAGCCATTGATCTCATAAGATACAACTTAGGAAAAACCATGAACCATCCCATTATAGGGTTGGTCATTACTAATTTCAACCTTAATTATCGGCAACCAAATACGAAGTAGAAGCAATATAATAGTCCTCAGTTAATAAAATTAAGGCATACTTTTTTAATTCTTGTTTTGAGTTGTATTCTTCCTTGTACGGTATTGCTGTCGGTGAAATTGTAATTTATACTTAGATCCCAAGCATGTTCACCCATTTTGAATTTTTCGAAATAAATAAATAATTTTTGTGCTCATTTACATCTATATCTTTAAATATTTTATTAATTGAGTTCATAATACCATCGCCCCCGAGCTCAGATTGGAACCTTAAAACGTTTGGATTTTTTAAATATACAATTATTGTTTCTTCAAAGTATGATGGTCTTCCCTAAAAACGTAAAAAGATAAAACATCTGTAATATCTAAGATCATTTGGAAATCGAGGATTTTAAATATTTACAGATAGGCTAGATTCTGAATCATAAGAAATTAACGTTGGGATACATGTGAGATTACATGTGTGCTGTAATAGTATGGTAATATTAGTTGCATAGAATAAGGGATATGATAGAACATGATTATAAAGACTACGAATATGTGGAACAATGTTCTCCAGAATACCGACATTAATCATTTCCTCATAAGAGTTGTACAACTACACAACTTCTACAACGCAATGAAATCTGCAGTGAAATTAGGGAATTATACACCAGACAACTGTACAGTAAACAAGAGTCTGGACAAAGGATGCTACATCACTCCAACCCTCTTTAAGATAAATGTCGCGCAAACTTTAATAAATTGGGAACAGAAATGTAGTGGAATGGACAACCAAATAGACGATGACAAGTGTCTTAACCCCCTCCTTTAACAAATTGGGAACAGTAATATAGTGGAATGGACAACCAAATATATGATGACAAGTGCCTTAACCCCCTCCAGGTCGGAGAGATCAAGTAACATGTGCAAACGACGAAGAGATGGGACCCACATACAACTGGTAAATACGGAAATGATAAAATGATATGAGAATTATAAATATCTAGGAATGCACATACGCTACAGAAATAAAATATAAAATAAACATAGGAAGAACTGTAATTAGGTTCTGTAGAACACCGAAATAACAAATATTTATTTAAGTTAATAAGTAAAGATTTACATTTTAAAGGTTTTGTTACAGATTTGGACAAGGAACGATCGTGGTATTCGAGGATATGTTATAGCTTATTTGATGGCTTTTGATAAGCACTGGAATGTCGCTTTAGAAGACGTAACTGAAGTTTGGACAAGACGTAAAAAAAGAAAAGTCCCTGCTTTTGGTAAATATTTAAGTTTAGTTTAAATTCTATGTAATTTTTTTCGAAACGTGCTTGTTGATAATAGAAAATGAACACAAATACAGATTTTTTGGGCAAACAGATTGTTTTTAACTAGTTTGAAAATATCTGCAAACTTTTGTCTGTTAAAATCATACAAAAAAATAACATACACCGTATTTATGCATTAAATTTTTTCGATAATTTGATTGACTGCATTCTATTTTTAGAAACAATTCACAATGACCTCGATGTACGGCGAATACGTGCTCCTAAAATCATTGTAACGCCTAATGAAACGAATACGAAATTGGAAAACTGTACCAGGCATATACCGCAGTTAGTGATGAGGGGCGAACATATTGTATCTGTGATGATATTAATGGATCAGCAAATGTGTGTGGATCAAAAGGAAAATTAAAAGATTGTTAGCATGTAGGTGTTATATAAATAGATAAAATAAAAATGTACTAATGAAGATTTTAATGCTGAAACAATATATTACTAATATTTTTTATATTCCCATTCTTTAATCTACAAGACAACTGAATTTGAGCTAGAGCGCTAATATGTCAGTAATTTTTTAGTGTACCTAGAACCCGTATAAAACCACCAGCCTCGAATCTACTAATTCTGTTCTGTTAATTAATCGAAACACAATTTTAATATACGATTACTAATAAGGGAATATGTTGTTTGTTGGTTTGTCTGTCAAGTATTTTTAATAATTCGTTTTTCAGACGTTTTTTCAATACTTTCACACACAACGTATTTTAATGATTTATATATCAAATCAAAGCTTTTTGTTCTCAACTCCATGAAAAAGGATTGACTATTTAAAAGTTACTATAAATAGAGGTTATCAATTCGTCGCCACGTTTTTTTTAACCGACTTCCAAAAAGGAGGAGGTTATCAATTCGTCGCCGTTTTTTTATGCAAGCTCAGTGATTATTCAAAAACGGTTGTATTAAGGTATATTAGAGAAAGGTAGGTACCATGTACTTTTCTATAACGTGAGATTTACGGTTTTCCAGAAAAGCGGAAAAAACTAATTAAGAGACTTCATTTCAATGAATTTCAATAAATCTACACTGTTTTCTCTAAAACGGCTCAACCAATTTGAATATTTTAAATTGTAGTTTACAAAGAAATGTTCCAGCTTGATTCCGTATAATCTATAACGTAAAACATACCGTTTCCGAAAATTGTAAAAATATTTGCTAAAACACGGTAAACATCAATATAAATGTCAAATTTTCATAATAAAATATCTAACTTAAATGTCAAGATATGCCATAAAAGTATATCGTACAGGATGTTTGTAACGGTTTTCATTGCAGTCGAGTGAAATGGTACACAATATTCCATTAATGTATCGAAAAGAAAAATTTTAAGGTGATCGATGATTTCTATATGGTATACGATGGTAGGTGTGGGTGCTTGCATCGAAATTCAAGCAGCAAGCAATGTGCGCAGTTGAAATATTGGGGAAGTAAACTTACAGTTAGACAGGTGGGTTCAAAAAATATTACAAATAAATGTGATATTGGGTGGTACATAAGCAGTTGCGTATACAAGGTGGTTGAAATAAGAGTGAAGTAAAACTATAGTTATACAGTGTGGATAAAAAAAAAACTTAAAAAAATGGTTAAATAAGGATATGCAGCATGGATATTCGAGTTATAAACCGGAGTTGTTAAAAAATTATATAGTGTGGAACAAATTATAGATATACATGGTTATTTAAATAATAGATAAATAGAAATAGTAAATTGGGCGGTAGCAACATCGTGTAGAGTTGAATTATTGTTGTATAGGATGATTCAGAAAATGATTGACACAGAATTTATATTGGGTGACCAATACACAGACATATATACAGGGTGGTGGCAATATACGGTGAAATTGAGTTACACTTATAGAAAGTAGGTCATATAATAAATCAAATGAAAAAGTTAAAAAAATATGTGGATCATATAAAAAAATACAAATTAGAGAGAGAGAGAGGGAGTGATAAGAATACGCTAACATAATCAATCGAAATGTACCTTAAATCAGATAAAAGAAAATATGACAGAAAATAGCTATTGATTCCACACTGTTTCTGGACGGTTTTTATTTAAAGTCAGTTGAAGTCGGTTCGTTTTTAAATATAAATTATGTCTATTTCAATAATTCACCAGATTTTCACGTCATTCGTTGACATTTTTAATGAAAAAATAGTTTGATTGTTAAAGTGTAAACGATTTTTGGTATATGAATTAATGAATAATTTACGAAAAAAGTTAAATGGTTAGACTCAGTTCATACTCCACCATTCTGGAAACCTTTAAAACAAAAATTCTGGTGGGCTACTGTTATTGAGCCTGTTTGTTTTCAGTTAAGAGCTGGATTCTGGACGGTTTATATTGATTGTAATTAATTAGTTACCCAAAATAAAATCGCATGTATTCTAAAATAGAGTAAAATGATAGCTATACAGGGGTGCTTCAAAAATGTGAAAAAATTATAATTATATAGGGTATGACACTTATAGTTACAGGGGGTGATTCAAACAATATTAGAAACAGTCAATAGGCTGGAGAGGAATCATAATTATACAGGGTTCTTTAAAAAATATCAGGGTGGTGGCAATACATTGTGGAGTGGAAATATAATTATACAGGGTGGTTCAGAAAATTATAGATAAATGAGTTATATTGGGTGCCAAATACACAGCAGCACATACAGGGTGAATAGGGTGGTAGCAATGGAGGGTGAATTGGAGTTGTACTTATACAGTGTGGTCCAAATAATAAAAACAAATTCAATAAAGATATAAAAAATCGAAAAAATACAAATTAGAGTTGAATAAAAGAGGGCTGCGGTTTTTGACATGATAAGAATCAATAGAATTGTACTTATTAAATCCTGTTTATAATTGAAACAATAACGTAAGGTGGTTTGTTCCTGATCCTACAATTTTTTTAAAATAAATTATAAGTTGTAATATCTTAAGGTAGATTCAGAGGTGAATCCTAATGTTATGCATACTATTTTTCAGCAAATCGGAAAAATGATTGCAAAAGTCCGTAAATGTCGCAGTAAATATCACATAAAATATCTTTCTAAATTTAAATGTCAAGATATGTCAGAAAATAGATATTGATTGCATACAGTGGTTTAAACTGTTCTCATTTTGAGTCACTTGAAGTCACTTCTTGATTAAATATAAATTATGTATAAATGTTTTACATGTCATATTTCTAAATTATGTAATTGGGGTTCTAATAAATTCGATTCAAAATACGAATTTATGTAGAAATCATCATTTCAAAGACTTGCCCAAGAAGTCCTACAAATTACATCTTAAAGAAGTCATTTTTCAAGAAGTGTTAAAGATTTAATGAATTTTTTTTTACTTCTGAAGAATTCATAAATATGAGATCATAAGGAAGACTTTTTTCTGTACTTCTGTTTCTGTTGAATATTACAAATATAACTATGTGCCAAAACCAAATATTTTTATGTGCATGTGGTCCCATTTGAGATACTCAGAACTGAATAGTCAGTGAAAAGTCTCTCTCTCTCTCTCTCTCTCTCTCTCTCTCTCTCTCTCTCTCTCTCTCTCTCTCTCTCTCTCTCTCTCTCTCTCTCTCTCTCTCTCTCTCTCTCTCTCTCTCTCTCTCTCTCTCTCTCTCTCTCTCTCTCTCTCTCTCTCTCTCTCTCTCTCTCTCTCTCTCTCTCTCTCTCTCTCTCTCTCTCTCTCTCTCTCTCTCTCTCTCTCTCTCTCTCTCTCTCTCTCTCTCTCTCTCTCTCTCTCTCTCTCTCTCTCTCTCTCTCTCTCTCTCTCTCTCTCTCTCTCTCTCTCTCTCTCTCTCTCTCTCTCTCTCTCTCTCTCTCTCTCTCTCTCTCTCTCTCTCTCTCTCTCTCTCTCTCTCTCTCTCTCTCTCTCTCTCTCTCTCTCTCTCTCTCTCTCTCTCTCTCTCTCTCTCTCTCTCTCTCTCTCTCTCTCTCTCTCTCTCTCTCTCTCTCTCTCTCTCTCTCTCTCTCTCTCTCTCTCTCTCTCTCTCTCTCTCTCTCTCTCTCTCTCTCTCTCTCTCTCTCTCTCTCTCTCTCTCTCTCTCTCTCTCTCTCTCTCTCTCTCTCTCTCTCTCTCTCTCTCTCTCTCTCTCTCTCTCTCTCTCTCTCTCTCTCTCTCTCTCTCTCTCTCTCTCTCTCTCTCTCTCTCTCTCTCTCTCTCTCTCTCTCTCTCTCTCTCTCTCTCTCTCTCTCTCTCTCTCTCTCTCTCTCTCTCTCTCTCTCTCTCTCTCTCTCTCTCTCTCTCTCTCTCTCTCTCTCTCTCTCTCTCTCTCTCTCTCTCTCTCTCTCTCTCTCTCTCTCTCTCTCTCTCTCTCTCTCTCTCTCTCTCTCTCTCTCTCTCTCTCTCTCTCTCTCTCTCTCTCTCTCTCTCTCTCTCTCTCTCTCTCTCTCTCTCTCTCTCTCTCTCTCTCTCTCTCTCTCTCTCTCTCTCTCTCTCTCTCTCTCTCTCTCTCTCTCTCTCTCTCTCTCTCTCTCTCTCTCTCTCTCTCTCTCTCTCTCTCTCTCTCCTCTCTCTCTCTCTCTCTCTCTCTCTCTCTCTCTCTCTCTCTCTCTCTCTCTCTCTCTCTCTCTCTCTCTCTCTCTCTCTCTCTCTCTCTCTCTCTCTCTCTCTCTCTCTCTCTCTCTCTCTCTCTCTCTCTCTCTCTCTCTTCTCTCTCTCTCTCTCTCTCTCTCTTGTTTATGAAGTTTTTAAGGAGTCATTATGAATTGTTAGGGCACGCATTCGACGTCTTGAAGGCTTCTTAGAATTATTTTTTGTAAACATGTTTTTTGTTAATCTAAAAATATTTGAAACTGCCAATTTTCATGTCTCCCTCAATGACCAGATCGTTTTTGTTAACATGTTCTGCACCAGAAACGTTCATTAAGTGATTTTCAGTAAAGCAGCTCATAAATAAATTACTCTACTACCTCCTACTCGTACGCAGAGATCTAATCTGCCTTTCGATCGGAACACAGTTTTAAATAAATTTCCATATATCATTGCCGTTGATTCAGACAATGTGGGTTTTCGATATATTCAGTGTTTCGCAACCGATTATTATGTCACAATGAAGGAATCATTCTTATATCGATCACCACGCGCTGGCCTTTGTAGGGCCAACATCTTTCGAAAAACCCGAAACGAATGAGGTCAAGAGCTGTGCTTTCTTCGGTAATCACCTACTTTTGCAATCGAAAAATTCGGCAATCACCTACTAACATTGACCGTGTAAATTTGGAATGTTCGGTTCGGTTATACTTGACGTTCACATCACCAAACCGATTTGCCCGTCGTACGATCAAAAGTGAAATGAACGCACCGTGAATTTAAAGAGATCCTTAAGGCCGTTGATTGTGTGCCAGTAATGTGAGAACCTTGCGGCTTCCTGGTTGAAGACTTTTTATTATATCCAAATACCGTACAAATTAGTCACCAAAATGATTTCGCTGCGGGTGTTTGCATTATATAGGGTTAAAAAATTTAATGAGATCCGTAAATGAAGAAATAGTGACGCATCGTTCATCTTGCATTAAACAGTATTCCATTTAATATAATGGCGCAAAATTTAAGACATTTTTGAACGTCAAACTTATTTAACACTTATGTCACTACTTTATTTATAATGGAACAGCTGGTCAGAATATTTTTGGGATGGTTTTATCATTAATGTGGGAATGATAAAAGGTATCCTATAGTTAATAGATCAAAATTGAAGACATTTTGGTTCATAAAATTTAACAGCAATTCTAAACTGTTTTTTCGGCTTATCTCTGTAAAAATGCAGCGATCAAAACTTGACTGATTCTCTACAATTTTTCCATTGACGGCGTTAGGGTCGTATCATCATTTTTCACAATATACACAGAAAACAAAAAAAATCCTCACTTTTAGGTTTTTAATGCCCAAACAATTTACTTATAAGAGTTTGCTGTTAAAATTATTTCAGTGTTGTTTATAAGTTATTAATTACGTGATGACGCAAGTGCTTTGTTTTTGAATTTAAGTCACGGAAAAATCTCTATACTGATGTATAAAACGCCAAGCGAAAAATTTTATTTTCATTTCCAAAAAATATCTAACTTTTTTTACCTTTTTACTTATTGCAGTTCATTTAGTTCATTTATGGGCTTTGAATCATACAAACTTTCATCCATTCAATTAGCAGCAATAAGAAAATCACGGAATTATTTACAGGTTTCAACCCTATAGACTTTGCAAACTACTCCTATTTTATCTTGATTACAGTTGATGCTTATCTTTTTTAATATAAGCATAAGCAAGAAAATTACACAAAATATTTTTTCATGATAAAAGAAAATTACAGTTTCACGAGATTGGGGATATATTTTTGCTTGACTTCCTTAACTCTAGTGTACCTTTCACCTCTTCTCGAGGCATGAAAGAGAAAATGGTCTATAATTTATAGGAGATAATTGTTATGATTTTAAAACTAAATTCGTACAAATAAAATATTTAAACAGTAAAAATCCGCAAATTGCTTCATACTAGAGCTCCTGTAGGAATAGCTGGTATTAAAGAAGTTCTTCAATGACCAATCAACAATAAAGTATGAATTTCTACACTAATGGTTATCAGATACATCGGACATTTTGGTGTGCTTTATCATCCTTTACAAATTCTCATATTTGTCAAATACAATTCGTGAATCATAGAGATATATCATAAACATAGAGTTCGTCAGGACCCTAGAAAAGCGTAACGCACGGGGAAAGAAATAGAAAATCAAGTGAACGTATCTAACTCTGTCTAAGCTCGCTTCTGATTGTTGCTTGTTTGCGTCAGTCAAGTGACGTCTAGCTTTTGCTTGCAGCTCTAGACAGAGACAGGTACGTCCACTTGGGTTCCAGTTTTCGCTTGTTCAGTCCTTACACATTCTATTTTTAGGTATTACTTTATGTCGTGAATACTTTTAACAACATTAGTTTTAGGAAGAAGAGAGGATCCAATCCCACGGCCTTTCAATAGAATAGGAAAATATTGTTCCACTAAATAATTTCAGATTTTTTTAAATTATAATAAATTAGTATTCTTTTTGACAATCTTATGTATGACAGGCAAATGCGTATTTTCCCAAATTAATTACTTATAAAAAATATAGGATTCAAAAACAATTTGTTCTGATCATTGCGTATTATGGAACATATGGCTTTGTACAGTTATGTGTTCGAAATAATTGAAGTACAAAAATTGACTCCATGAGTGGTAAACAACTAACAAATACGTTTTTAGTTTACAAGTCAGTAGCTGATTGTTCTAAAACAAAATGTGTCTTTCTGGAGTTCATCTGCGCATAAATAAAATTTTAAAAAAATAATATTACGAAGAGTCATACACTGGGACAAATGAAATACGACTTAGGCATTCCTGCCGAAAGATTTGACAATGACATTTGCAGAATCTGAGAATATAATAGATACATTTTTATGACTAACTAGCCGGTACCCGCGGTTTCACCCGCGTATGGAGTGTACAATTTGGTGTAAAAAGAAATAGCTTATGAAACTTGGAGTATCCTATATTACAACTTTTTCTAATTTGTGAACTACCCTACATAACAATAAATTAAGCAATCCCGAATATATTTCACCCAAACTGCAAGTGCTTGTGGGCCACCCTATATAACAGTTTTTTTCGAAATTTTTTTAAACCTCCTTATATAACTGTAATTCTGCGCTTTAGTGAAACCATCCTGTATATGCTACTGTTTATTTGTCACCACATATAACATTTTTTAAACATGTAACTATACCTTTAGTCCACCCTATATATTAGTTATGCAACTGCTTATGGTCTACGCTATATATTAGAATCTTGAAGGTGGTACGGAACCCTAAGTATGCGAGTCCAACTCGCACTTGCCAAATTATTGAGATATTTTTTAACCATCCTGGAAAATATAATTTGTCTCCACCTTATATGTCAACAACCCCGTATATGCAACTTTTTCTAACAATATTTTAATTACACTGTTTAACTACAATTTTACTTCGCCCCATGTTTGAGATATTGCATATATACAACAGCTCATGTTCTATCTTAAAAAAAATAGAAATTTTTTTTATCTACACTATTTAACTATAATTCAACTCCAACCTCTATTTCAACCACTTTGTATGTGCAACTACTTGTCGGCCACCCAGTTTGACATTTTTTGTATCACGCTGTATAAATAAAAATCCATCACTTCCCAATAAATTTCACCAAAACTGCAACTGCTTATGGAGCACCCTATGTAACAATTTTTAAAGATTAAACTACTTAACTCTACTCCTCCCTATATTTCAAATATCCTATCTATCTAAAGCACAGTATAAAATATAATTTCTCTTCATTTAAACCATCCCTCATTTGCAACTGTTTCTAACCTTGTTTGAATCACACTGTGTAATGATAACTTGACTTCGCCCAATATTTCAGGTACTTCATATATGCAACAGCTCATGCTCTACCCTATATAACAAAATTCTTCTAACTTTTTTTACCCACACTGTATAATTATTATTCTACTCTCTACGCTATATTTGAACAATCTTATGTATGCAACTACTTATGGGCCACCCAATATAAATATCATTTTTTCACCACTGTGTATACTTAGAACTCTAGTCCACGCTATATTTCATCTATCCTGTTGTGGATCATAACATTCCTTTATAATATTTTTTAAACCGTCCTGTATAGCTGTAATCATACTTTGCTACATATTTCAACTATCCTATAATATGCTACTTGCAAATTTGTGTATTACTTGTGAATATAAAACAATTTTTTAACCACCCTATATACTATAAATCCACTCCATATTATATTTGAATCACCCAGTATAAACAACTGCTTCTAACATTTTTTCAACCCATTTCATCACTTTAATGAACGGTCGAGAGAATTCAAATATCCTAACTGCTTACATAACATTAAGAAGAGTCTACCTCTTCACTTAGGGACTGTCTTGACCAACAGATCAATACGGAAGCACTTATTCTCATGATATCCAGGAGCCTAGGAAAGCTTTTTGACGTTTGCATGGTTCAAAATTGTTCTAGGCGCACCAACTGTAATAGAAAATAGTGTCTATAGATATTGAAATAAGTGTAATTGAATTGTGATGTTATTGGATTATGGTTAATTTTGAGTTCGTGTAATTAGATGATTGCCATAGCAGAGAGGAACTACTACTGCTACTTAACAATGAACCATACTGTCTCGAAGAGAAGTAGCAAAGTTAGTGCCAGGTCTCAGAGTTATAACATTAGTATTAGATTATATATTCAATCCAAATTAGATCTAGCAGAAAAGAAATCTTAATGAGTCGTTAAAATCCAATACATACAATTATATAAATCTACAAATTGAAAAATACCCTAAGGATTAAATGTATTGTTGGGGAAGGCATTGGACCGTAACATAACGGGAAATATTGGTTATGAAAGAAACTACCAAGAACGGTATGGAGAGAATAAAGGCGAATGATACAATTTGGACAACATCGATTGACTTAATAAATTATGGCCTTAAAAAATATGGAGATGAGTGTTAACCGGAAGGAATTTAGCAACCGCACTACTTTTTTTGTACAATTATAATACAAACTGCTACATCATTGATTAATACGTGAATATTGACTGGATTCGTCATCACAACATCTATGAAAGACACTCTAATTCAAAATTAATGTTTGATCAAATGAACTTGCTAATGTAAGTATACACTAAACACACTGCAACAAAGAATTACTCCAAGCGGATTAGATCAATTTAATCAATGGAAAATGGGGTACTAGATCTAGGTTTTCTAGAAATTGCTTCTAGCCAATAAGTATAGTAAGTGCTTGTATGTGTACCATGTCAGAAAATTGTGGAAAATTAATTACAAACAAATTAAAATTGCAAATATTTGTTTTTTTCTATTTTTGCTCTATAACTTATTGGCTGTGGGTGGCAGCGGAAACGTTTTTTTAACGAAAGTTGGGTAGATTCAAATTTTCTATAATATAATTGAGATATTTTTAAATACATTGTTTTAATAATTAATCTGATATAATGACAGTCAGTACTCCACGAATTTTTTTTTTCGTTCTCGTCCATTACAGATAGAGTACGACACTTCCAATAAACAGCCGAAGCTTTTTTTCTATTCCAGAAGTTTGGTGATAGTGTTGATACCTGACCTTATGGTATTTGGGCCTTTTGGATGGAAGTATTTCTTTCTTTGCTGCTTTTGGTGTTGGGCCTTTTACTTCTTTCTTTGCCACTTTTGCTTTCAACCTTTGCCTTTAGTCTGTTATTCTTTTGCAGTGGTGTCATAGGCCTGTACTTCTCCAAGATTTTAAAGGTTGTGTAGCATTTTGTTTATCAATAATCTGTTTGAACTGAAGGATGGATTGGTGGAGGCACCTTTAATCTCTCACGAAGGGACTGGATATCTTTCCAGTTCCTAAGTTCTTACACCCTTTTTCTCATAATGGATTAACTTCGTTTTTGACTTTTAATTTTGATACCGCTAAGGGTGAATATGGAACTTTTTCCACTGTCTTCTTTGATTTTTTGGATCATTTTGGAATTATATTCCTCTTAACATGATTGAAGTAATTAATTTTTAATAGTGTTTTCAAAAAACATTACGGTAATCCTAATATCTACAAAATGTGTTAATTACTATATTTTCACTAAAGTAAGGCGTATATTAAAGTTAAGTAGATTAAAAATAGGTATAAAGATTTACAAAAGTAATTCATTGTATATTAAAAACGTGATAACTCTGAACATCCCACACTCTAAGGTAAAGCAAAAAACAGGTAGTGCCTGCTTTTCCATTCGCTGTAAAATGAAAAATTGTTATAAAATATATGATCTCAATCTTTTAATAAGTATTTTTGAAACTTAATCTACAAATAGTATAGATTTTTTACTCTGAGTTAGTTTCTGAAAAAAGTCTAAAAGTTAATAAAAAATATAATATGTGAAATGAAAAACGTTGTGGGTAAAGCAATGCAAAAAAATAAAAAACTCTGGTTTTAAGGTTTACATATGATACTTCAGATTTGGTAATTCTTGAAATTTTCAGATTTTTATTACCCAACAAATCAAAAAAATTAATTGTTGCTGTAGTATACTGATACAGACCAACCCCAGTGATGATTAGCTACTATAAACCATCTATCGCTTTCCAGAGTTTCTGTTATATTTGAATATACCTCCTGCATCAAACTTTAAATTAAAAATATTCACATTTTGTTGAAAAGTTTTCATTTAGTGACCGAGAAAATCTCACTATGTTTCATTCTAAATAACTTCTATTAAGAAATTTTTTTTCTCTACAATCTATAAGAATGAAGTTAAAACAAAAAAAAAACTGAAATGAGTTTATTTCTCAAATTTTATTTGTTAAAAAAAAAACGTTTTAACATGGCGCATATATGTAGATGCATTTATTATACATATAGTTTAGAATTTCTACAAAACTTTGGAAGGATATAAGTGAGTCAAATATCGATATGAAGCATACTAAAACAAAAAATAAGAGTAGTTGTCATTTCGAAGCAAGACTTTCTAATTGTCAGCTTTTCTGCTGCCATTTTTTGTTACAATACTTACCTACTAGTCTTGTTACCTTAAATTCTATCTACAAAGTATTTGTCTGGTTCATCCTCGAGGATTTCGCAAAAAGCATCGACTAAAGATCGAGTGTTCAACGTTGACTGATTTCCAGTCAATTTTACTCCCATCGAACGATAGCGTACTATACGCCTCGACCTTTTCAGCATTAACATCGAAGTGCGAGAAATGAGGTCATGACGTATACTTTCTTTGGTATTCACCTAGTTTTGTAATCTGTAATTTGGCAATCACCTAGTAACATTGACCGTTGCTATAATTGTTTCAATGATTTTCGTTCTCGGTGCTTTAATAAATTACACTAACAACTTAATATGTTTAGGTTCGGTTTTGAATTGCTTATTGTTGCTTGTAATTAATTCGATAGATATGTATTTTTACAAGGTGAATTAAACTGAAAACATCTGCCAGTCACTACAGACCTGGGAAGGAATAATAAAAAAGTGTTAAGCCTCATTAAATTTAGGAATCAGCTCTAAACCTCAAATGAAAATTATAAAAAGCTCTGAAATAGAAATCAAGTTATTGCTTGGCTAAAAAGGCACTCATTGTATTTCACATCCTAACAACCCAACATTTTTTTATTGTTGATTAAATTTTGTTATAATACATCTCAAGTCATATATTTTTTTTCTGCTTTACTTCTTTCTGTAACAGATAATATGAATTTGAAACTTACAACAGGACAAACTGTAGCAGTTTCCGAATAATAGCTCGGATTGTAGGATATTAAAATATATATTTATGTGTTGCAGAAAACCCCAATGAGCAGTAAAAATAATGAACGACCTCTACAACAATCAGTTCAATATTCCTTATAAATGATCATTAGTCAAAGAAAGTTATTGTATACAAAATTGAAGGGAATAGGACTTTGTGCACGGTGCATTTACTGACATGCGTGGGTAAAAAGATATAGGTAAATGATATCGTCTTGAGTGTTACTCATATGCTACTTGTACATCTGACTCTGAGGGTGGGATCAGTCAGTCGAATGGTGAGAAATTCGCAGATCAATTTAGTTATACTAAAAGTAGTCCATCATAACTCTCGCTAGATATAATTTGTGTTTTGACCACATTGTGAATATAACGTCGGATAGTGTGACAAACTGCTTTTATCATGTTCACTATTTGGTCCTATTGAATTTGCTAAGTAGCTGGTTGCTCCAGATGGAATGAACAGAACCTGCCTACTATAGAAGTCCCCTATTACAGGACAAAATATACTCATAAAAACCAAAACAATGATAGTGTTCAAAAAACTTAATGTTTTTGTCAAAATTTAAGAAAAATTACACGGAAAATTATGACGACACATGTTATTATTGATTATATACTGTGATTGAGAATGGAATTCAGTATTGTTAGCTCAGCGTTAATTCAACATTTTTTTAATTTCTAGTTAGTCTAATTAAAAAGTTCAAATTGGGTTAAATTGTTGCTATTGCTAATAAAAATATGCCTGAGGAAATATTGGATTGTCAATTTGATGTAGAATAATGCGGAAAACTTTTGAACAAACAGATTTACGACACCTATACTGCATAAGATTATTATATTGCCATATTTTCTTCTTATACTGTTTATTAATTATTAGCTAACTTAAACTAAATTTTGTTCTATTTGTTAAATTACATATTTTTGATTTTTTCCTCATTTTATTTGCTAGGAAATATGATGAACACTTTTCATCACACCAGTTTTTGATTTTTCAATTCAAGATTCAATTTTAACGAAGGAACAACCTAACAAAACAAATAATAAATCGTTCATTAATAATTCATGTCATTTACGAGAAATAGAAACCAAGGAGCAGTTAAGGGAAACAATCAATATTGCGTTCCAAAAAATGCGGGATGATCGATCTTATTAGATGAAATCCCATTGGAAGACAGACCAACAATATTCAAAAAAGATCGCTGCTCAGCACATTATAGACGAACTGTCAAAGAGCTCCATTCCCAAACGCGTGGGTTGAGAGAGCTGGCCCTACACTCTGGCTTCCAAGATGGCCAGACCTGACTCCCTTTGATTTTTTTGTTTAGGGACGGGCCAGGCAACTCGTTTATGAGAGAGAAATAAAAACCAAGGAGCATTTAAGAGCAAGAATAAACGTTGCTTTTGAAATATGTTGTTATTACCAGATGCTATAGATGAAGCAAACAAAAAGTTAAATAATGATATAAACACTCTTTTTAAAGCTTCTATGAATCACTGCCTCGAGCTGAACCCAAGTAAATGTCAGGATCTATTATTTGGACGTAGCCAATCTAGAGATCAGCTGGAAGGCTCTCTAAATCTAATTTTAAACAATGAGACACTTCAATGCGTCAATAGTGCGAGAAATTTGGGACTGCTTCTAGATGTTAATCTACGGTTTTCGGCTCATTTAAATATGTGCATAAGCAGAGCTTTTGCTAATCTAAAACTAATCTAAAAGCTAAAAGAAATTGGGTGGCAAAGTATGACAGAAAGAAGAATATTTTATTCTCTCGTATTATTTAATAAAATAATATGTAGTAAAAACCCTAGCTATCTCTATCAAAAAATTCGATTCAGAAATGATGCTCATGCATTGGACTTACGGCATAAGTATACAATAACGTCACCTGTCCACCAAACTACTCTCTCATGAGCGATCTTTTACTTACCAAGTTTCTCTACTCTATAACAAAGTTCCGGAACGCTTAAAGCATTTCCATCCAAAACAGTTCAGGTGTTCTATTCGTCCACTAATATCATCTATTTTTTGAGCATGTAATATATGTAACGCTTGTATTTTTGCAATTTGCTAATTTTTAGATTTTTTCTTTAATGTATATAAATATTAAGATTTTACTTCTAAGGAATCTAAACTATATAAGATAATTGAATTGATCCTTAAACGTGATCGTAGTATATGTACCACAATTTGTTACTATTTACTCTATGTTATGTATTGTTATTATTTAGTCTACTGATTACTCAAACTTTTATATGGGTTAAGATAGAAAGCTTATGCTTTAACTTCGCCTTTTGTAGCCCTTCTATGTTGCAATAAAGACATATATGTCCCGACTTGACCATACAGTGTATGGCAGCACACTCCCTCTAAGGCACGCATAACGTGCCTTTAGGGGAAAATTCACTAACCCCAGATATCTTGGATATCAAAAGGGTTTAGCTCTGTGGGAGCCCTTGCCAGGTTATCAGGCCCGTGGTTGGAGTCGTGGCAGCTTCCCATCAATTTTCTGATCTTCCGGGCTGTTCCTAACAGAATGGCCTTTTGCATTAGTTGGTAAAGATGTTCGTCCAGACCGAGGTATTTTAAATTATTTAGTAGAAGTTTTGGGACTACTCCTGTTGTTGACATAACAATTGGTAGAGTTCGTGTGTTGTTCATGTCCCACTGTCATGTCTTTACTTGAAATTCCAAATCCCTGTATTTGGCTATTTTTTCAGCGTGCTTAATATTTATGTTATTGTTGTTATGGATTGCTATGTCAATTAAGGTTGTTTTCCTAGAGATTTTTTCTACTAAAACTAAATATTGTGAGCAATAGTCCGATCGGTCAGTATCGTGCGGTCCCAGTACAGCTTGTAGTTATTATTTTCTAAAATAGATTCTGGTTGGTATATATAGTAGGGTGTTCTTACCGACTGTGATAGCTCAAGTTTCAGCGCTAGTTCCTGGAGCAGTATTGTTGCCACATCATCGTATCATTCTTTGTATTCAGTTGCAGCTTGGCAACCTCCTGTAATATGCTGGATAGATTCAGATGTTTGACAACCATATCTGCATCTGTCGTTGTTGATAAAAGGGTCTTTGACGATGGACTTTAGATAGTTTTTAGTTGGAATTACTTGATCTTGGATTGCCAATATAAAGCCTTCCGTATCAGGAAACATATGACCAGATATCAACCAGCAGTTCGACGCTGAACTGTCGACATAATCTTGGTTGATGTCATTTATATGTCTTCCATGAAGGGGCTTCGCTTTCCATTTAGCAGCTTCTGATCAGATGTCTGGTGGTATACTTAAACTTGTTCTGACAGTCGGAGTGGTGTTGAGTCATCAACCTGCACATGACTCTGTGTAGACCAGAAAATTTTGCGAGTTTCTGGAAATGACTACGAAAAATACAAATTTGTTGATCTAATAGTTTGCTTAGTTCTGTCAATGCTCTTCCTCCTTCATACCGTGGCAATGTTGTACGTTCGACAGAGCTCTTTGGTTGGTGATTTTGAGCTTTTGTTAGTAAAACCCGAACTTTTCGATGTAATTGTTCAATGTCAGTCTTGCACCAATTAACTATACCGAAAGAGTAACTGAGCACTGAACACGCATAGGTGTTAATAGCCTGAAACAGATTTTAAATGATTAGTTTGGTTTTCAAAAGTCGTCTTATCCTTCTATAAAACTCTGCTCTTAGGTCCGTTTTCATAGTCATGTGATCAATACGTTGAGCCTGCTTTATTCCAAGGTATTTATAAGTATGACCCTCCCCCATGGATTCAATTGAGGTGCCATCTCCCATTTCGAAGTGCCCCTGCTGTATTTTGCCTTTAACTATATTAATAATTCGGCATTTGTCTAGGCCAAATTTCATAGAGAACCCTTCTACTATTTTAAGCATATCATGCAGCTGTTGTTTCGTAGCTGCCATCAACTTTAAGTCATCCATGTATAACAAACGGTTTATCTTTAATGCTTGTACGTTGTTGGGTTTGAGACTGAACCCAAAATTAGTCGAGTTCAGTTTGTTTGAGAGAGGGTTAATGACAAGGCAGAACCACAGCAGGCTAAGAGAGTCTCCCTGGAATAGACCCCTTCTAATTGGAATGGGGTCAGTTTGTATCGCTGCAACTGAATACAAAGAACGACAAGATGCTGTAGCAAAAATACTGCACCAGGAACTAGCGCTGAAACTTGAGCTATCCCAGTCGGTAAGAATACCCTACTATATATACAAATTAGAATCTATTTTAGAAAATAACAACTACAAACTGTACTGGGACCGGACGATATTGACCGATCGAACTGTTGCTCACAATAGACCAGATATAGTTTTGGTAGATAAAGTCTCTAGAAAAACAACCTTAATTGACATAGCAATCCCTAACAACAATAATTTAAATATTAAGCAGGCTGAAAAAATAGCCAAATATAGGGATTTAGAATTTCAAGTACAGAAACAATGGGACATGAACAACACTCGAACGGTACCAATTGTTATGTCAACAACATGAGTAGTCCCAAAACATCTATTAAACAATTTGAAATACCTCGGTCTGGACGAACATCTTTACCAACTGAAGCAAAAAGCCGTCCTGTTAGAACAGCCCGGACGGTCAGAAAATTCATGGGGAACTGCAGCCACAACGCCAACCACGGGCCTGATAACCTGGCAAGGGCTCCCACAGAGCTAAACCCATTTGATATGTAGTATATCTGGGGTTTAGTGAATTTTCCCCTAAAGGCGCACTATGTGTGCCTTAGAGGGAGTGTGATGCCATACATTGTATGGTCAAGCCGGGGATTAGATGCAACTAGAGACTACCACTGTAGCAGTCAGAAAAAGGTGTCGCGATTGCATTCGTAGCGGTAGAAGCCGGTTTGAACAAAAATTTATAACAAATTATTGCAACATGATGTATGCTTTTTTTGTCGTTCTAATATTGTATGTTACAATCTCAAATTTTATTATGATACTAATGACTCTCCAATACGTGTGATATATCGCTGGAAAGGGGTTGAAGTAAAGAAGACTTTTGTAAGCATTCGAAGTTCTCGAAGTGCCTTTTATTATTATTATTATTTTTTGTAATGTGATAAAGTGTTTAACTCAATGACTTTTTTTAAAAAATCTCGCCATTTGTGGACTAATATAATTCTTTCAATCAATTATTTGTGACAAATATCGAATGCAGAAGAGCAAACAAACATTATAGATTAGATTTAAGTTTATTTGGTGAAGATCCAGTGAAAATAAAAAAGTTACAAAGTTTATATGAAAAAATCTGGGAATTAAAAAAAATATAAAAAAAACAAAAACCGTAAGCTATCAAGATGTTATATGGGCTACATATTATGGCACATGAGCCCACCTATCCGCCCTTCAAGTTTACAAAACACCTTGTATACCGGAAATACATGAACAGAAAAATACATTTGCGGCCCTAATCATTTCACCCATCTTCAAAAAAAATTTTAAGAATTACATGATGTTTAATATTTCTACGGCTGACCTCGTTATAAAATAAATAAAATATAACTAATTGTAACGGAAGCTTCTTAATGTGATGTTTAAGCAGTTATATAATTAAACATTAATGAAAATTGAGACAAATTATTTTTTTAAAATTGTCATATTTTGTAATAATAAAAAAGTTAACAAATAAAATAACTATGTAATCAATGTATTTGCTTTTCTTTATCATATAGCACAAAAAGTTAAAATGAAAATTTTCTTTTCTTTGAGTATTTTTATATATTTGAATAGTAATAATAATTAATATTAATATGTTATGTTATTGTTGCCTATATATTTTATTACTCTAAGGGTCGGTATAATATAGAGAGTTATATAGTGGAACTTACTGGCAGGATAATTTACTTGACAGATTCATTGACAATTAAATATTTATATGAGCTTTTAATCAGAATTTTAGTTATAACTTTAGAATAAAATATTATTGACGATATCCTTCTCGAAGAAGAGATTGTGATTGTTTAAGATACAGAACATGTGAA
This sequence comes from Octodonta nipae, assembly GCA_034190945.1. NCBI lineage: Eukaryota > Metazoa > Arthropoda > Insecta > Coleoptera > Chrysomelidae > Octodonta > Octodonta nipae. The sequence continues at coordinate 120,837,490 of CM067216.1, forward strand.
CATTTTTAATGAATTTGTGGTATCTAACTATGTTCATTTATCCTGTGTAAAATTGAGAACCATTTCTCTGGAAAAACACATAGCACAAAAAACTGCCAATTTTCTCTTGTTCTAATATGTGCATTTATTAATTGTAAATACCACATAGAAAAGGCATCTGTTCACTACTTACCTGACAGAATATTTTGAATATGCTCAATAAAAATTAATCTTGTCAGTAAATTTAACTGACAGTAGTTACTTGACACTTTACTGGGAGGTGAATATACTCGCCCTAAAACAAATAAAATTTATATATCTGTTTGGATTTCGTTGTAACTGTTTTAGAGTATTTGCATTGTATTTACTAAAACCTAAAATAATGTTTAAAAATTATTTGTTGTTCTGCAGGCAGGTAGTGGGTAATGTATTAAGAGTTATAGTCTACTTTTCTTCAGAGCAATATTAAGATTTATTATACAAAATAACAAAACCTTCAAAATTACCTAATGTAAATATAAATCCTCTGTAGATACGTGATCCATTTGGAAACGCTATGCTTGCCTTAAATCTATCTTTCATTTTATGGCTGAAGTTTGTCAATACTTTATTCTGTAAGAATTATTTGGTATGATTTTTAATTAGTACATAATTATTTTAACACTTTCTTAATTTATTTTCTATGATTGTAATTAGTCATTTAGTTCAGCACCTAATTCTCAGGATGCTACCTTTCTAATAATAAAAAAATATTCTTAAATACCTAATAAGACCACTTTTCAATGTGCTCATTTTATACTAACAGGTTCAGGTCATGTAAAATAATTATATTTTAAAAAAGAAACTAACTTTAAATGCTTTCTTTCCAGTTTCGAATTGAGTATTTCTGCGTAGTTAAGAGAGTTGTTTCAACAAAAATGTTAACTGAGGCTGACACTGGCAAATTGCAGGAACAGTCACAAGCTGGAAATTTTTTGAAAATATGAAAAAACCTATTTCATATATTTTGATGCTTTATTCGGAGATTGAGACAAGCAGTTGTCTGCTTTTATGTTTAGAGGCATCTGTAGCGTCAATGCTGCGATGAAAAGAACAGGGACAAAAATAGTATGCGTTTTGCAGCTCCAATGGTACGCCAGAACGAATAATAGAATTTCTCTTCTGCCATTAACATGTTGATCATAATGCACTTTAAGATTGGCAATATGTATAATATTTAATAGTACACCAATTCGCCTTTTATTCCAGGCTTCAGTTCCGGGAGACACATTTGATTGTTCGAGTGAATGATTTTGTACAAGATTTAGAGTTGTCAAAGTAACAGTCAGAACTTCTTGGTTCTGGTCTTAAGAAATGGAACTTACTAGTAAAGAAATTACGACTTTTAGAAAAAGAAAGGTTAATTTAAAACTTAAATTATTACATAATGGAAATTTAAATCATACAGTGACCATGAAAATATCCGCATTCTTTTAGAGAACATAAGCTAGACCAGGTATAATTGGGCATTTAAATGTTATAACAATTTTAGTTTAGATCATAAACTGTAATTATATAAGTGGGGGCTAGCTTTTTATTGGGCCACAAATTGGAAAATTGCTGGACGATGTAAACTTTTACGTTAGTACTGAGCGGAAAATTAGGCAATAATAATCACGAAAAACTAGTTAATTAATTTTGTTATTAAATATTCACTTTGTCTATTTACATTTAACAATTTTCGTACGAATGTGAGCTGAGTACTTAGCGAAGACCAGGATCAAATATACCACTATATTAATATAATCCAAATTCAGTACCAATACGATGGGATCCAGCCGTGGGGATGACTACTGTTGGTTTTTAAAAAGAGAACATGTGAACCTCCATAAAAGGAAAAAATAGAATCACAGAATATAAGTTTTTTTTTATTACTTAACCAATAGATATACACAACAATATCAGGACATTATTACATAATCTCCACAGAGGTAATCGGAGTTACCTGTTCGTGGTCTTGGCAGAATACCTAAAACTAATAATATATAATATAATATATAATAATATATAAACCTATCCTATCGAAAAAATATACTTAACATAATGGGAAATATCTAAAATATCAAGTTATACTATAATCTATACTATACTATACTATACTATACTATACTATAATCAATCTAGAGGGTTAAAAAATCGGTAAAATAATTTTTTCGTTATTGAGAAAGGTTTATTGGACTAAAATATAGTATTTATTATTCCAAATATCAAAGAATTGCGTTGGTTGTCCACCAGGAAGTAATTAGATAAAAAAATATATTTCATTTAGGTCAAGACGTAAATTTGATATTTCATTTTACAGTGCAGAATGTTAGCGAAAAGTTCATTTATCATTATAAAAATTATCCGAAATTGAAGTAATCGTAATTATGTTAAAATTTAAGGAAATAACATTAATTAGTTACCAATTAACCCGTGGTTCAATCGATTAGAAATATGGAGACATATTAGAAGCTTTATATGAAATATCACGTAAAAATACAGTTGGAAGTTCGAAGATCAATAAAATTCTGTTAGGTAGATATTTTGGAAACAAAATATTGTGATTTTAATTACAATTTAATAAAAATACACTTATTTATATTCGTTAGGTTTTTCGTGGTGTGGTGACGAAGTCGGTTGGTAAAACTAATGTTTAAACAAATTCATTAAGGTTGTTATATCATATATATTTTATATTCACTTTGATTCAATTCACTTTTTAAAAAAAATTATTTATTTAGAAACATACAATATTAAAAGTGAACAATTAAAATAGTTAAAGTACTTGAATAACTTAATGCTATAAATGATATTATTTGAATGACAACACGAGAACGTTTCCAGTTGCTTTTATAACATTAACAAAAGTGCTGATGCAAGTCAGCGTTTTTACTGGTTAAACGGACTCGTGTAGGTTTCCGGGAAGTTGTTTGCATATAATTCAAGATGTAATTTGATATCCCTGAGAAGTCACGTACGCTTTAAATTCCGTTGACTTCTCGACTGTGTGAATTAAGTGCTGATATATTTTGCATATAACAACTCCCCTTACATATCAAAAGTTGATGCTATAACATCAACTTTTAGGAACAGAAACATAAAATAGTATAAAATGATGTTTGAATGGTATGAATAATAAGTAATAAGTGTATAAAATATGAATAAAATAAAGTAATAGGTAAAAATCAAATTGATATTTGTAAAATAAAATCAAAATATGTTAAAATAAATGAGCAATAAAATAATACGAGTAATAATTAAATGCTTAACCTAAACATATCAAAATAAAATATAAAGTAAAAGGAAATGTAAATAAAAATAATGTGTAGGAAAATAAAAAGTTAATGATATAAATTAATATTAAAAATGGTGTTTTTAGAGAACATAAAGGGTATACCTAAACTTGCGTCTCTAACCTTTGTTCTGTTTTCAAAACAGGCCTAAGCTTGGGGAAGAATTTGAGTCTTGGCTGAGGCACTGAAGTCTGGTCAGGATTGCAGTCCTTTGGAGGTTTTACCATCCTCTTTTTGACAGCTTGGAAGGTGATGAGTGCTGCTATGATCATGAGAGCAGCTATGGTTGTATAGGTAAACCAAGAGATATTTTTGGTTACAAACGGCTGATTTATGAGACCATCGAGGTCTCTGGAATATTGTTCCAATTTGTGATTTGCTACGTCTAATTCTTCTACGTTAAGCGTGTTCAGCTTCAGGGGCTGAAGTTCAGGAATTATAATTTTTTCTGGCACTGCGTCGCAACAGTTGAACGGCACTGTTACTGGTTGGAAGGTTTCTAGAACATCGGTTTGTTTACCAGATTCGGCTTGAACTTTTGTAATTCCTATAAACGCACTACACTCTGATTGAAGAGTCAATATGGAGTTGAGGGAGATTGTAAGAGTTTTTGGGTTTGTTTGAGCGCAATTCACTGTAACACTTATGGGTTCAGAAGTAATTATGAGCCATGTATTGGGTTCTAGTTTTTGAACGTTGTATCCTTGAGTGAATATTAGTGAGCTTTTACAGTTGTCGGGTACCTTCTGGACATTCTTTAGAAGTTGAGCTTCACATAACGCGTTTGTGTCAATAGGATATGCGTAAAGTTCAGAGCACAGTTTCTTACGAGTGGATAACGGTTTACACGCACTTAAGTCTTTGATCGGAATAAACATTAAAGAATCATCATTCTTTGCAAGATATTTTTGAGTGAAGGATAGCATATGATGTAAACCTGTTCTTTCATCGTATATAGGGATAGGATATAAATGAAAGACTGTGTAAGGATGTTGTTCGACTAAAGGGATTCTTAACACAAATATAAGATCGGTATATGTTTGAAATGCCTCTAGTTCAATAATTTCCAGATATTGTGCGATGCTCGAGTACTTTACAGCCAATGGAAGGTTACTTTTGACTAAATTTTGCGATACTTCCTGTAATGAGGTAATAAGATGTTCTGGTGTTAAAATTGAAGAGTGAATTATTTTCAGACGCGCGAATGTGATAGAATTTAAAACATCATTCAAATTATCTTCTAAGTAGAGATAATTCTCCATAAGTTTTTCACACATTTCAAGTAGTGCGAGTTTTGATTCGACGTAGGCGACCTTATCATTAATTTTTCCGATAGTGTTTTCCAGCTTTATCATGTTATCGTTAAAAAGTTTCTCGTCAATTCTAAGATTTTGGATAGTTTCGTTGAAGTTTTTAATTACGGATGTGGTGACACTTATTTGGTTTTTTTCTAAGTTCTCAATTTGAAGTTGGCCTTGATTTAAGCGGTTTATGCTTTCGGTAAAGTATTTTCCGTCGGCGGCGTCTAAATTGCCGGTGATTGCCTTAAAAAGGGTACCTGCCCCATCAAGTATACCTCGTTTGTGTCTTTTAGTGTCCATGTGAATGTCAGTAAATTTCTGTTTGATTGAGTTAGAAATTTGATTGAGAAGATTAATGTGGGTTTGTACGTCTGCGCGAAAGTAGTTCATAGCAAAAGAATTGAACTGTACAAGAGTTTGTAATATTCTGTTATTTGTTGTAAATACTTGTTCTAGTGTAGAAATGTTTCTGTGTACTAAAAGTGTCCATTTATCATTGGATACAGTTATTTCTGCTTCGTTATGGAAGTAGATACCTAAAGTATTGTTTATTGGTTGTATTTGAAATTGGGGTACTGCTGACCCGAACAGCAGGCAAAACCTGAAACAGAAATTAACTTTCTGAGAACGGTTTCATTCGGTCGAAATTTACTTTTGATTTTTGGTTAGTTTTAGGGTTTAGTACTGTTGCGGAGTTTCTGTGAATCTCCAGGATTTCGAAAGGACCATTGAATTTATTTTGGAGTTTGTCCTTGATCTGGGATTCTTTAATATAGACTTTATCGCCTATTTGATAGTTAGGGAGATTTTCAGAAACGTGTTCATCAAATCTGACTTTCGCTTTATGTTTTTGGATTTCCGTTCTTTCGCGAGCAATTTTATAATAGTGAGAGATACGATTATTGAGATCTCTGATGTACTTAGTTATCAGGGCTTGTTGGTTGTAGAGAGTTTCTGGAGTCCTACTCGAAGTATGTCCATAAACAAGTTCGTAAGGGGTGAATCCATGAGTTTTGTTTACAGAATTGTTATATGCAATGATTGCATAAGGGAGGATGTTAAAAGGGTGTTCGTCAGGATTTTCTAGTTTATGGATTCTAATCATCTCTAATAAGGTCGAGTGGAATCGTTCTAATGAACCATTTGACTGGGGATGTCCCACACTAGAATAAGATAGTTTGATGTCAAATAGTTTACACAAATCTCTCATTAGTGTGTTGTCGAATTCCCTGCCATAATCACAATGTATCCGTAATGGAGTACCGAAGTGTTGGAAATAAAGTAGTAAGGTACTAACAACGGTTTTTGCGGATTTGTCGGTTATGGGGTAGGCCTGAGAGAATTTTGTTAGTTCGTCCCGGATAGTTAATGCGTAGTTTTTTGTCGGGACTTCTAGAATATCGATGTTGACGCGTTCAAAGGGTGTCCGTGGGGTTTCAGTAATGACAAGTGGGCTGTCGAGATTTTTCCGGTAAACTTTTGCTCTCTGGCAAGATTGACAGTTTTTGATAAAATTGTCAACGTCCTTAGTCAGTCCTTGCCAATTGTATTTTCTTTTATTCTGCGGATAGTTTCATTGATACCTCGGTGTATATTATTTTTGCCGTTATGGAATTGGTCAAGAATGATGAGTATTTGGTCTTTCTCAACCGTTTGGACGATATTTTGGCAAACTTTCCATTTGATATCGATTTCGGAAAAGATAAACGAAAGCATTTCCAAAATGGGCAGTTCAATGTTATTCTCAACACAGAATACTTCATTTTCAGTAAACACATCTCTACTATTATACAGAGATGCGAAAAGAATCTCGTTGACTATTTCTGGGTCAGAAGGAAGAGGGACGATGTAATAGCGTCTTTTTCTGACACTTTTGCTTGCAAAGACATTTACTCTAGGGGTACGGAAATCAGCATTTTCCTCAAAAATGTCTTCGATGATGTCATGGTGAAAATTTTTCATGAGAGAGCCTTGGGGAAATACTAGGATGTTTTTGTTTCCTCGGTCTAGGAGTTGGCAATTAGAAAATTGAATTTTGTCGTAATCTATGAGAGAGACGGTTTGATATCGCTCGACAAAAGTTTTAAATTCTTCGGAGATTTGTTGGAGATTAATAGGACTTCTCGTTTGGGATTCTTGTGAGTCATCGTCAGTTTCGTTTGTTGGGAGTACTGGAAATGGTGTTAGATGATTGTTTGCTTGAAATGATATGTATTCATTAAAGTTGTTAACTTTAATGCGAGAGAGCGCGTCGGCGTTTTTATTTACTTTGCCGGGTTTGTAAATTATTTGATAGTCGTACTCCTCGAGCTTAAGGCGCCATCTTGCAAGTCTACTTCCAGGATCCTTTATAGAAAACAGCCAAGTTAACGGGCGGTGATCGGTCAGCAGTAAAAACTTACGGCCAAAAATTATCGGACGAAAGTGTTTAACCGCCCACACTATTGCAAGGAGTTCTCGTTCTATGGTTGAATACTTAGTTTCAGCATTGCAGAGAGTTCTGGAGGCATAGGCTACGGGTAAATCTTTACCTACGGGGCCTTGAGAGAGCACTGCGCCGATAGCAAATGAACTGGCGTCGGTTGTAAGAATAAATGGCTCTTCAAAATTAGGGTATATGAGTATGGGAGTAGAAGTAAGGGCTCTTTTTAATTCGTCAAAAGATTTGACACATTCTGAATCAAACTGGAAAGGTGTGTCTTTTTGAAGTAATCTTGTCAAAGGTTTTGAAATCTTGGCGAAATTCGGGGTGAATCGCCTGTAATAACCAGCTAACCCTAAGAAGGACTTGATATCTTTTGGGTTTTTTGGTTGGGGAAAATTTAAGATACAATCTACCTTTGAGGGGTTAGGCTTCACGCCTTCGGGAGTTATAAGGTGGCCAAGATACGCGACCTCTTTGCGAAGAAATTCGCATTTGTCGGGTTGGATTTTTAGATTGGCTTTTCGCAATCGTTTGAAAACTTCAGAAAGTCGGGTTATGTGCTCATGTATAATCGGAGAATAAACGATAATGTCGTCCATATAGACTAAACATCTCTCGTTTTGAACACCTAAAAGAATATTATCCATTACCCTTTGGAAGGTGGATGGAGCGTTTTTAAGACCGAAGGGCATTCTAACAAATTCGAAATGGCCATTATCAACTGTGAATGCTGTTTTTTGGATGTCTTTAGTATCGATTTCGATTTGGTGAAACCCGGAAGCTAAGTCGAGGGTGGTGAAGTATTGGCATTTGCCAAGTTGGTCAAGTAAATCCGAAATGTTCGGTAGGGGATATTTGTCGTCAACAGTAAGTTCATTTAATTTACGATAATCGACGACGACACGCCATTTTTGGGTACCAGATGCGTCTAGTTTTTTGGGAACTACCCAAACCGGGGATGACCATGGCGAATTAGACGGACGTATAATGCCTTGGTCAAGCATCTTTGATATCTGACTTTTTACCTCTTGTTTGTGTATTTGGGGTACCGATATGACTTTGTGAAAGAGGGTTTTGCGTTATTAGTGTCTATCGAATGTTTGATTTCGTTTGTAAAGGTCAGTTGGTCACCTTCTAAATAGAATATGTCGGAATATTCGAGGCAAAGTTGAGAAATAAGTTCGGCTTCCTCCTCGTTCAGATGTTCTAACCGAAGTTGTTCCATAATTGTAGTTTGTCTATCAGGCTGGGTCAAGTTTTGAGAGTAATTTTCAGAAAGAATGTTTACAGAAAAATTGTTTATCGGTTCGAGTTCCAAATTGTCGAAATTAACAGTCTTGGGGATAGCATTTGCATTTAAAACTGAAGTAAGGAATTCGCCTTTTTCATTAATTTTAACAAGGGCACGGGGAAGATAAACTTTTTCTATTTCGGCAGATGATAGGAAAGCATCAGTATTTTTGAGGTTACATTTTAATTTGCATATTTGTTCTGTTCGGGGTTCTAAACAGATTGTATTAACCGGAATGCAGTTATTGAAAGTTGGAGGGTTCTGAGTACGCATGACAGTATCATCCGTAACTTTGTACAGAGGTAAAGTTTTAAAATTAGTGACAAGTTGTTTGCTGTTAAAGTCTATAACGCAGTTATAGTGTTCAAGGAAATCTGAACCCAGTAATCCGTCGAATTCAATGTCGATGTCGCAAATATATACCTTGTGTGGGTCGGCGACATTGAAAGGTACAAGGGTGGATTCGTTGATTAAGATTTTCTGATCGGTGATTCCTTGGATGACTACGTTTTCGGGAATTCGTTGTTTGAAGCGTTGGCAGGTTTCAGGTTTAAAAATTGAAAGTCCTGCACCCGTATCGATAAGAAGTTTATAGGTGTTTGAAGAGTCAGTAATATAATAAAGATTCTTTGAGTTGACGGAAAGAAGGGGTCTTACAGAAAGTTCTGTTCTGGGAAGTTGACATTGGGGCTGAAGTCGTCCAGATTCATTGTCTGAATTTGGGTTTGAATTTCTGAAATTTCTTGGTCTGGGGGTTCTGACTGAGTGGGGGTCAAATGAAAATTTGCTTGAGAAGAATCAGGTTCGTCAGAATAAGATTCGTATAACTGTTCAGTATTGAAATATTCTGGTTCATTGTTTTGTTCGAAATCATTAGGGTGATAATCTTGTACGTTTCCGTACTCATCGGGTAAAGAGGTGTAATGATTTTCGTTTTGAGAGTAGTTATAGTCATTGTGATATGGTCCGAATTGCAGATTGTTCAAGTGATGAGTCTTTGGTTGTTGGCGTTGTTGATGTTTAAAGAAACTCGGGTTCGGTCTGTAATTGCCAGACATTTGGGGTTGTCTACTGGTAGATGGACGAAATTGTTGCTGTGAAAATTGTTGACTGGGATTAACATTTGTAGATTGATTTGCAGGTTGATTGGAAAAATGAGGGCGGTAATTCGAATAGTTCTGATTAGAATTCGGGTTGTGTTGAAATTGTCTCATTCTCAATAAGCATTCGTTGCTTAAATGGCCCATGCGTTTACAAAAAGAGCATTGTTTTGGAGGTGAACCGTTATTTGGTTTACGAGGGGGTTGTTGGAAACTTCTATTACCTGAAAATTTCTGGGTTTCTAAATGTGATAGTTGTAGTTCTCGTTTAATTCTGGAAATGGCAGTGAGAATACTGCACGGGTCACTAGCGCGAACGAGTTGACCAATTTTGGGCTCTAAACCCGTGAGGAGGCTATTAAGAGCCATTGACTCTATTAAGTCAATCTGTGCTTGTTTTTCTTTGATAGTTAAATTTTGTTTGTTTATAGCTGCTAGCATTTTCGCTTGATGCGTCTGGAGTCTAGCAGAGAACGTGAGAGGGGATTCATTAGGAGTTTGCCGCATTCGTTGCAAGTCCTGTATGAGAGCCGAGAGATCTCTAGGATCTCCAAAATGATTTTCTAGGAGGGTTTGAATTTCAGCTAATTGACTAGGGTTTCGCGAATTAATTAATTCAGCCGCTCTACCGCGTAACTTATTTTTTATATGGAGAATTAGCAGTACTTGCTGATTATCCGTTGCCATGCTGTAAGCAGTATTACAGGAGCATATGAAAGTGTTTAAAAATATCGGATTACCATCATATTCGGGAATTATGGCAAATATTTCACATAACTTATATGGTTCTACGGTTGGTGTAGCTGCTTGTCTAGTAGTGGCCATTTTTATAATTGTATAGATTCGCACAATAAATAAAAATTAAATGTTGAGGTTTTAAATGTAAATTAATATCTAGTTTATCAAAATCTAATATCGAGCAATGTTTAATAGAGTAATAACAAATTTGAAATAGGAATGTATAAATGGTAGATGAATAATAAACTTGAAATAATGTTTCAAATACTTCGAAATATGTAAGTCAAAGTAATGGAAATAAAATAATATGGTTATGTAAAATATATAGTTTCAAAATTATTTAGGAATGTAAGGTTATGAGGAATAAAATATTATATAAATGAAAGAACTGGTGGTCATTCAAAAAAAATAAAAAATAGTTACTTTATGTGATTCTTACGTTATTATTCCTCGCATCGGACTGTTCTCCGCGTCACTTAGCACTGGTTAGCCTGGTTGCGTGTTCCCTTGCTAGTACTTGGTAGTTGTTGTCCTTTTCAAGTAGGTTTTGTCCACAATGATTTAGAAATCTCCACAGTTAGTTAGTATTCACGTGTTCTAACTGTGTTGGACAATCCTACTGACTGCGCCAATTTTATATTCACTTTGATTCAATTCACTTTTTAAAAAAAATTATTTATTTAGAAACATACAATATTAAAAGTGAACAATTAAAATAGTTAAAGTACTTGAATAACTTAATGCTATAAATGATATTATTTGAATGACAACACGAGAACGTTTCCAGTTGCTTTTATAACATTAACAAAAGTGCTGATGCAAGTCAGCGTTTTTACTGGTTAAACGGACTCGTGTAGGTTTCCGGGAAGTTGTTTGCATATAATTCAAGATGTAATTTGATATCCCTGAGAAGTCACGTACGCTTTAAATTCCGTTGACTTCTCGACTGTGTGAATTAAGTGCTGATATATTTTGCATATAACATATATATATATATATATATATATATATATATATATATATATATATATATATATATATATATATATATATATATATATATATATATATATATATATTCTGTATTCATAATTCATTACATTTACTTAGAACTCGAATTCAGTGGAGAAAAATATCCAGGCAACATGATTGTTTTTACTTTTCGGTGTTTAAGAACATTAAAATATTCAAAGTAAAACAAAGTAAATTGCTGAGGAAACGTGGCAGTGTTTTTCTTTTATCATAACACTGTCCCGAACCGGAAGGAGGAGTATCTGACCGCGAAGGTCTGCACTGGCATATAATATATCCCAAGTATGATCAGATAATATGCCATAGTTTAAAACATTTCCTTAATAATGATGTGCTTAAATAGACAGGAAAAACTCTAACCGCAATTATAAAAATATTTACGAAGCAGTTGTTGGAAGAATTATGTCTACAAAATACGATAAAACCAAAGTTATTTGAAATCTTAAAAACTAAATTTATCTCTTGTTGTCATTTAAGGACACTAATAATGACAAAAAATACAACACTATCTCTACCAATGCCGGGTATATTAAAATTGTTCGTACGTAGTGTTCGTTAAAATTATCAAATTCATTTCATCGCCAATGCCAAGAAATTCAAAAGATAATAGCGGGAACTCTTCTTCCACTTCTAGAAGTACTAATAGGGTCCTTTGATGCGCTTCAAAGAGTGTGCTTACATACATATTTCTGTTTTTTCGTTATAGTCAAAATATTAATTCAATTTTTTCGGATTACATACTCTTGTGATTCAATAATTTTTTTGGCTGTAGATTAAGAAATATTTTATTTCAAAATTTGTGCTCGTAAAACATTTCTTTCGTACTTGACCCAACGCTGATGAATGTTGGAGAAATCTACCAGTGTACGAAATCTTGGATCACTTAAACATTTCAGGTGGTTGGACTAATGGTGTGTTTGCTGTCATTCTTTGTTTTCAAAGTTTAATTTTATTTCACATTTTTATGCACTTTATTGCTTTTTTAAGCCGTATTTATTTCTAGCAAAACTTCTATTGAGCTCCAGAAAATTGTTATTTTGATTATATTCTCTGAACAGTAAGATTTATTTTTCTCTGCCATCTTGAAATATTTCTTCTTATGGGCATCTTAGTGTCCTTTATTGGTCTCTTTTGTTTAGTATTGTAACATAGATTTCCTTTACCCGTTGATGATATATCACTTATGTAAAAGTAGGTAAGGATCCCCTCACAAAAAGAAATTAATGCCTGTGGATGCGATTAATACTAACACACAATTTAATTCGTGAAAAAAAAAATTTAATGAGTTTTTGTTATGAACGATGAACCGAATAATTCTCAATGCAAAAGAAATTAATTCAATTTCCATATTAATCAAATCATACTCAGTGTAAGTAGAAAGTAAAATTGATTATTCAAAAAGAGCAACAATCGTTAAAATCAATATTACTTTCGATATTTGAAACTCACTTTCGGTCTCCATGATTCATTGGAATTATATGAGATGACCGGAATTTTGTTTTCCGCACTAGCAGATGGTTGGCTGTTTACATTAAAGCTGTAAACTGCATATTGAAGCGGCTCGCTCGCTTCTGGGGTATTAACAACTTTCTCCGCAGTGAATGTTCACTTTTTACAATTGCCTACGAACCAAGTTCGCTTCCCCGTTGAAGAATACTAATTGATGTACAGTTGAAATTAAAGTTTTGCTGAAAGGAAAAGTAAATCCGCAAAAACTACAGCAAGAAATTACTATTTTTAGAAAGGCGCGTAATTTTAATTGATTAAGCACAAAAATATGTTTTTAGTCGAAAATAACTGTTGAATTTATTATATGCTTTTCGATTATGCCGGGAGCATAATTTTAATAGTTCTTGTTGTAGATATGTTTACTTTATTATTATTGACTAGCATTTTTAGTTTGTTTCAATTAATATTCTGATTTTATTGCATTCGTATAGAACCTGTACATTTTGGGGCTGTAGTTATCGCTTTTCAGTACTTAGAGAAGCGTACAATCACGTGTTATCTGGGTATAAAAGTAAAGACAAACATGCTTATAAAGCAAATTTAATGAGTGATTGCTACCTAGCAGCATATATATACGTACTTTACTAGTAATAAGCATGGTCATGTTGAGTATGCCCAAAAATGATTCGATTTTCGCGCATGCTACCTGCGGTTGATACAGCAGATGTATATACGAGTGTTTGCGCCAAAAATATCTCGATGATTAATTTTCTGAAATTCGCGATCGCTGGTATAGAAAAAACTGTATAAAAAATAATGCATATCAAGATTTACTGATCAACATGGACAACTTCAATATCTTCTTCTCTCATATCTGTTCTTAGGTTTTCTCTTCTAGTTACCAATCACGGATCCTTATTTTTTTCTTTCCTGAGCAATGTTTTTGAAAACATTTTACGCAAGCAAATGGATGACTTTATTGAGGTCTTTGAGGAGGACTAGTTGGTTTTCACTACACAGGCAAAGTATTTACTTTGAGCATCTTTATTCAGAAACATGCTTAAAATAATTATGCTTTTCGCAAACAAATTTGCAGAGCTAAGGAGCATGCTCTAATCAGCAGACTTTTTTAGTTGTGTTGTTGTCTTTATCCGAACTTTAATGAAACTGCCTGTGAGTGCAGAAATTATGATCACCATACTCCTCGTTCTGTATGCTATCGGCTATTTATTGTCTCTAGTAATAGATTGAAAATCATTTCAACATGATGATGATGCTTTCCAAATGATGAGGATGATTTTCTTTTTGGAACAAAGCTCCTTATCGCACAGATTATTCCAACAACTTGGTGAATGAGAGCTAGGCTGAAAAAAAGGTGAGAACTTTCGATCCTAACAACACTTTTAATATATTATAATGAAGTCATGCAGTTTATAAATGGGAATTTTTAACGCCACATTACTGGCATTATACACCAGTCAATAGAGATTTTTAGGTGACATAAAATTCAACAGCAAACCGCATACGCCATCACGTAAATAATAGTTTTTGAGTTATAATTGACATAATTTTAACAGTCAACTCGTAGCAGTATAGTATTTGAGCCTTAAAACCCCCAAAAATATGGGGTATTTTCGTTTTTTACTTATACTGTAAAATGTAATGAAGAAGCTAGAAACCCGATATAAAGTCAGTGTTTTTAAAAAAATCATAAATTGGTTTGTAAAAACAGCTGCCTCCTAATGATAGCTTATAACGTTGAGATTAATAACGCGGAAGATATTGTACGTTAAATAGATCTTGCAGAATATAAATAATTTGTAGTTTACTTTGCAGAATGTACCATATATTTTTTAAAAGCCCATAAAATGCAATTTACTTTGTATATATTGGATTTTTGTTATAATGCCGTAAAATGTATTAATATTGCTTTTGAATTTTGGCTTAAACCATCGACCTTTACTTTTGCTCCGATGTCTTGACAGTCAGTCAGTGGAAAAAAGTAATTTAATTAATATCAGTAAATTGTATGCAGGTAACCAACGAACTTAATAAAGCAATGGAAAAGTACACCAATATAAGCAGGTACATGTTATGTAAATAAAAACCTAATAAATTGCTGAGAAAAAAACCCAAGTGTCTTGACAGCTAGTGTCAGTGCACCGCCGCTGGTTTATGAACTTTCAAAATATCTTTTGAATATTCACATCGGACTAGTCTCGTTAATGCGGTGGGATGTGCAAGATGTCTCTCTAAATTATTTATATTTCAATTCGTCAAAAACTACTTATTCAATAGTATCCATCGTTAGCCCATATTAACTTAACATCATAAACTTCCTTTTATGACGATGATTAATATTTCAGTATTAATTACCAGAAGTTATAAATTTTTGAAAAAGAAATACTTTTGACCAGTTTCTAAGTTTACTCGGAAAAAAATGATACAATCAGGAGGTATAAACGCTCAGTAAGAAGGATTTCTGATTCTCCACAATTTTTCTGTAGACAGCAATACGATTCCTTCCTTGCTTTTCATTATGTATGCAAAAACAAAAGAAATTCGTATTTTTTCCGGTTTATATTATTTAAATAGCTTACTTCTACAACTTTGTAGTTAAATACTTAAATAATTATTCTATATAAACTGGTACTGACGTGATGATATAAGTGAATTGATGATGAATTTTATATCAGAAAATAAGTTCAATTTTGGTCTGTAAACTGGTGTATTAGTGATGGATGCCAATTCGGATAACTGCTGACGTAACTATTCGGGAGCGGCAAATAAACACATGCACTCTGCGGTACTAAATCAGAGAATGCAAACCTGAAATATAGTTCATATAGCTAGTATTATCTTATAATTATTTAGTGATATATTGAAAGGTATGATATTAACGAATATAACCAAAAATATTTCCTGCAATGTTATACATGTATTATTATGCAAGTTTTAATTAATTTAAAGGGGTTGCTGGAATCGCTTATTGCTAACATTATTTGTTCTAAACTTAACAGTGCCATATATATATATATATATATATATATATATATATATATATATATATATATATATATATGCAATGTACTTCGTGGGTTCAATTGAAAATTATAACAACTGATATTTACTTTCACTTTTCTAGAACTTTATTTACATTTAAACAGCTGATTCAAAACACAATAACAATCTCATATAAGCTAGTCGTCGCGGTATCACTGCCTGGCGATCGTGGCGTTCTTCTTTTATATCACCAGCGTAGAATTCTCCAGTAGAAATCAACATCGTTCCTTCCGCTGCCGAGCCTTTTCGAGAATCGTATTTTTTTATCTTGAAGCGTTTGTTGTCGTGCTGAAATGACACAGGGTGGGCTTTGGGTAAATTTCGTAACACTGCCCCCCCTTTAATTCTGATCGTCCCGATCAGAAACATCCCCTCCATGGTAGGGAGCGAGTCGATCTAAGTGAACCACCTTCAATTTAGCCTTGGGGTTTCGACGGATCCGGTAGACGACATCATTCAGCCTCTTGACCACTTTGTATGGACCATCCCAGGCGGGTGTAAGCTTTGGGGATTTACCCTTGCTCCGTTGGGGGTTGTACAGCCAGACTTTGTCCCTCTGCTGGAACCCGGCTGAATTGGCCTTGAGGTCGTATCGCGTCTTCATCCGGTCACTGGTGGCCAACATCTGCGTTCGGGCTAAGTCATGTATTGCCAGCATGTTATGTCGGAGCTGGTCGGCATAATCGTCGATGTCTTGGGGAGGTTCTTCGGGGGAGCCAAATGCCAAGTCGCATGGTAATCGCAGCTCCTTTCCGAATAAGACCCTGGCTGGGGTCAGGCCTGTACTATTATGTACAGCAGAGCGATATGACAACAGGAATAGGGGAATATGCTCATCCCAATCACGCTGGTTATTGCTGACGACCTTGGATAGGTGTTGTTCCAAGGTCCGGTTGAATCTTTCCACCATTCCGTCTGACTGTGGGTGTAATGGTGTTGTTCTCGTTTTCCTGATCCCCAACATCGTGCAGACCTTCTGGAATACATTCGATTCGAAGTTACGCCCCTGGTCTGAATGTAATTCCATCGGGACGCCAAACCTGCTGAATAGTTGTTCTACTAGCACCGTCGCTACCGTGGTTGCCTCTTGGTTGGGTATCGCATATGCCTCAGGCCATTTGCTGAAGTAATCCATTGCGACCAGAATGTATTTGTTCCCCCTCTCAGACTCGGGAAACGGACCGGCGACATCGATGGCAATTCTCTCAAATGGGACGCCCACATTGTACTGCTGCATTCTGCCCTTGGTACGGCTCTTCGGGCCCTTACTGGCGGCACATGTGGCACATTTGCGGCACCAAGCTCTGACGTCTTCGAAGTAATTCACCCAGTAGTACCGCTGGCGAACTTTGTCTAGGGTTTTATTCATGCCCAGGTGGCCTCCGGTAATTCCATCATGTACTTCGGTCAGGATGGCTGGTACCTTTTTCTTCGGAACTACCAGTTGGGACTTGGTTTCTCGTCCATCAGCGCTTTCCCAAACTCGCTTGAGCATTCCATTGTCTACTCTTAGAGAGTCCCACTGAGCCCATAACGATTTCAGCACGCCGGAGTATCTAGCTACCTCGTCCCATCGTGGCCTGGGTGCCCCTCTCATTTTGAGTGACAAGATTGGTTCGATGTCTGGATCAGCCATTTGGTCCTGGATGCACTGTTCCGTTGTCCAGTCTTCATTGGCCTGCACTCGGATCTGCCTGATGGAGATACCCTCTCGCTGTTCCGTCTTCAGACAATGCTTGCATTCCGCTCTACAGGGTCTTCTGGATAGGGCATCGGCATTATTGTGCAACCGGCCGGCACGGTGTTCCACCTTGAAGTCGTATTGCTGTAATTTCTCCATCCATCTGGCCAGTTGTCCTTCCGGTGTCTTCTTGTCCAGCAGCCATTTGAGTGCGGCATGATCTGTTCGGATTAAGAAATGGCGACCATACAGGTATTTGTGGAAATGGTCTACAGCCCTTATTATTGCAAGAAGTTCTTTTCTGGTGACGCAATAATTTCTTTCTGGCCTCGAGAATCCACGGTTGTAGTACTCGATCACCCTCTCTTCACCATCTTGCACCTGGGATAGGACGGCCCCCAAACCTGTGTTGCTGGCGTCTGTGTCTAAGATGAACTTGTCGGACTGTGTAGGAAAGGCTAGGATTGGGCTGGAACATAGTGCTGCCTTCAGTCGCCTGAATGATGTTTCGCAATCCTGATTCCAATGGAAGGTCTCTTTATCAGTGGTCTGCCGATGTAGAGGGGCGGCGATGGTGGCAAATCCCTCAACAAAACGCCGGTAGTATGAACAGAGGCCCAAGAAGCTTCGGAGTTCATGTTTGTCTCTTGGAACTGGCCAATCACGGATGGCTTCTATCTTGTCTTCGTTGGTGCGGATTCCTGACTCGGACAGTACGTGGCCCAAAAACTCTACTTCTTTTTGAAACAAGGAACACTTCCTCGGATTGAGTCTCAGGATGGCGTTATTAATTCTGGAGAATACTTCGCCCAGGTTCTTCAGATGGTCGTCGAATGTCTGGCCCATGACTAGAATGTCGTCGAGGTATACTAAGCACGTCCTCCATGTTAGCCCGCTCAGTACATACTCCATCAGTCTCTCAAATGTAGCGGGTGCATTACATAACCCAAAGGGCATGACCGTGAACTGAAACAGCCCTTTACTGGTGGAGAACGCTGTCTTTTCTCTGTCGTTTGCGTGCAGACCAACCTGCCAATATCCACTTTTTAGGTCTAGTGTGGAGAACCAACGGGAGCCTGCTAGTGTGGTCAAAGTGTCAAGTTGTCAGCAAACTGTTGTAGGAACTCTTTATCGGGCCCTGTCTCATTCACCGACGTCTGGTACTCTTCTTCGCAATTGATGATGGTCTCTACTGGCTCGAAACAAGCTATCTCTTGACCATTGGCAATTCTAATGTCGTTGTTGGACAAATTCAGGACTCTGATTGGTATATCTCGTCCGGTTTTAACTATAGCCCGTCCAACCAAGTAGTCATGGGCTGAGTGTACGGGCTCCACCATTCCAACGCAGCTCCCAGGATTGCTGTCTAGCTGCCCATGAATAATCTGTTCCGTTCGACCGGGAATTCTAGCTGAAGACTTTGCCACAATTTTTATGGGCGTGACTGATGTGTTGACGGGCCGTGTCAATACAAATTCCTCATTCAGGAACCGAAGAACATCATATCTCGGGTCGAACATAAATCCATGCTGGCTAATTAGGTCCATTCCCAGTATAAAATCGTCCTCAATATTCGCTACCAGGACCCTATGCCGGATCATGTTGTCCCCTATCTGTAGCACGACATCTGCCTCACCCTGTATTGACATGGACTCGCCGGTGACTGTTCTGAGCTGGATGTTATTGGTAACTGGCCGAATTTCTGATGCTCTCAAAACCCTGGACTTGGCAATGGACACAGCGGCGCCGGTATCGATGGTGATAGTAACTGCTCGCCCGTTGATGGTGCCTCTGATGACTAGGCTGCTGCTATCTCTGCAAAATCCCCGGATGGATACTGTCCTGGGGGCTGGTGGAGGGTGAGTCAGCATTCGCCCCCTTATGCTGACTGGTTGGAGTTTCCCTGGTTGGTAAGGTCGGTTTGTTGGCTACCCCTGGTTGGTGATCGTTCCGGTAGCCTTACTCGGCAGTCCCGTTGGAAGTGTCCTGTCCGTCCGCAGCGGTAGCATGCCCCTCTGGTGCCAGTTCTTTGTGACCGTTCTAATATTTTGTTCAGGCCAGCAAGCAGCGCTTGAAATGGTGATTCTGACTCTTCCTGGTCGAAGGAAACTGCTCGGACCCTCGGCTTGGACATGTTCATGACGGCCTCTACTTCCAAAGCCCTAAGTAGAGCTTCATTACTTTTCTTGACGCCACTTAGTCTTAGATTTCTTTGTACTTCCACATCTCTGATGCCGTTTATGAAACTCTGCGTGGCCAACTGGTCTTTCGTTTCCTCTGGCAAGTCTGGGTAGGACAAGTGTACTAACCGTCTAATCTCTGCTTCGAATTCTTGAAGGCTTTCACCGGATTTTTGCGTTTTTCCACTGAGTTGGACTTGGTATACCTGGCTCAAGGATTGATTGTCGTAGCGTTTGTCTAGGATGGCGATGATCTTGTCGAAATTGCCTTGTTCCTCGACTGGAATGCTTTGGAGGAGTTCTAGGGCCGGACCTCTTAGCGAAATTACCAGAGAAGTAGACTTTTCTTGATTATCCCATCCATTAGCTGTAGCCACAGCCTCAAATTGTCGTTTATACATGGGCCAAGATGAACTGCCGTCGAATGTGGGTGGTTTACTAAAGGAACCTTTGGTACTCACGGTGTGCTGGTATTTTCCTCGCTGTAAGTCCTGTTGCATTTTTTTGATTTCTGTTTCTACCTTGTTTTGGATGGCACTGATTTTACCTTGTACTTCACTTACTTCACTTTGTACCGTGTTTTTAATGGAACTGATTTCAAATTTCACCTGGCTCTGGATGGAATCGATGTCATCTACTTTGATTTCAAGAGTCTCCACATTACTTTTTAGGATCTTTATGTCGTCGTTTATCTCTTTTATATCTGATTCTACTATTTGCATTCTTTCATTAACTGTTTCGTTAACTTGTGATACTATTTGCATTAGTTGTTCAAATTGCATTTGTCTTTTTTCTTCAGTTTGATCTTGTTTTTGTTGAAATATTTTAAAATCAATTTGTCTCTGTTCATTCAATTTCGAGAATAATCCCTCAATTAAATTCTGTTGTTTTTCTTCCATCGTGGAAACAAGATTTTGTTGTTTTTCTTCCATCGTGGAAACAAGATTTTGTTGTTTTTCTTCCATTGTAGTGACAAGATTTTCTAATTCTATTTTACGTTTTTCATCAAAAGATTTTACTAACCTTTGTTGAATTTCTTCTTGATGTTGTTTCTCCTTCTTGTCACGTTTTTCTAGAATCTGTGCTATTTTTTCGTCTAGTCCCTCAGTAACCTGTTTGATAATTTTTCTGGTAGTTTCGTCGGTTTTTTCCATACTTCGAGTTTCCATAAATCAAATTACGCTTTTAACTGCACTTAATCCCACTTCTGACACCAAATTGCAATGTACTTCGTGGGTTCAATTGAAAATTATAACAACTGATATTTACTTTCACTTTTCTAGAACTTTATTTACATTTAAACAGCTGATTCAAAACACAATAACAATCTCATATAAGCTAGTCGTCGCGGTATCACTGCCTGGCGATCGTGGCGTTCTTCTTTTATATCACCAGCGTAGAATTCTCCAGTAGAAATCAACATCGTTCCTTCCGCTGCCGAGCCTTTTCGAGAATCGTATTTTTTTATCTTGAAGCGTTTGTTGTCGTGCTGAAATGACACAGGGTCGGCTTTGGGTAAATTTCGTAACACTATATATATATATATATATACCAGTCAGTAAGACCGCGGCAAAACTTCTGCGAGATAAACTTGAATCATACTAACGAGCGGATGTATTTTCGGACAAATAATTCGTCTAGAAGTCTAGTCGTAAAATTTCACGGATGGAAAAATCTGAAGAACTATTTATCCGGGAATCTCGTAGACGTTTTGCCCAAGTGTCACTTCGCATTCTCAATACTTGTCATGGTAAACTAAGGTTAGTTCCTTTCTTAATTAACTGAACTAGCAAAATAATTTTGTCATAATTAAAAATAACATTTGGTCTTAGGACAATTTCGAAGGACTTGGGAAAACCAAAGATAGGGATTCCTTTGTGGTTAGCGGGACTAAACATTGTATTGCAGGGTGTTTACAGAAGGAGAAAAGATAGGGCCTTAGTATACAGGGTGTAGAACATAGGGTGCATTGTCATCTCTGAGGTGTAGATAGTGCCCTAACGGTCTGTTGAAATAGAAGGTGTTCCATTGTTCGGTCGTTAGGCTCCCAGTAAACGAGGTAGAGGGGATTCGTTATGATAAAATATAGGTTGACTTGTCATCTTCTTCTTCCGTGGGGGTTCGGTAATATCCTAATTGACGGAGAGTGGAAATTGAAATACTCTATAAACTTATGAGTGCAGCGAGCAACACTTATTAACGAAATTAAGAATATAATAATGACACAAATAAAAATAAAATAATTAATTCTGTTCACAAATTGTAATAATTTATATATAACGTTATGTGTATGCAAAGAAGTTTTTGAGATTCTAAAGATGTTTTAATGCCGATACAAGTTTTTACTCGATGTT
This sequence comes from Octodonta nipae, assembly GCA_034190945.1. Lineage (NCBI taxonomy): Eukaryota > Metazoa > Arthropoda > Insecta > Coleoptera > Chrysomelidae > Octodonta > Octodonta nipae. Next base: position 120,859,397 of record CM067216.1, read on the forward strand.
TTAAAAAGTCTAAGCAAGAATACTGTATTCTGTGCTAAAATGTGGGAGAGATAGAAAGAAAGCAGTGTAGGGAATTAGTGAGAACATTTTACTGCCATATGTTCAGAAGATATTTAGGTATACTGCGTGGTGCTACAAAATGAGCGAAATAGTAAATGAGAGAAAGAGAGAGAATATTTAGGCAAAAGAGGAAGAAAGGGATAAGTACCATATATTATTGTCGATATATTTTTTCATTATACCTATTTATTGCCGGTTTTATAGTGTCTATTTTTATATACTTAATGTCTACCAAATAGTTAAGTAACTTTGTTCCGGGTGTTCCGCTTTTCAAGGTCTCAATCTGATCTCGTTGTTATTGGTATTATAAATTGAATTAATAATACTGTAAATTATTTTAACAAGTTTAATATGGCATATAATAATACTCGATTCCTAACTGAATAAGACTTACACATATATTGGAAGAAATTTATATAAGAGCTTTTAATAAACCTAAAAACAGTGAATGACAGCAAATAGAAAAAGAAATCGTGGATTTGATTCCAGCAGAAAAAAAAATATATACCATGCAGAAATTATTTAAAATCATTTACGGGTTTAAGATTAATTTATCTTTCGTATATCTAGAGCTTCCTGGCATTTCGAAAAAACATAAAGCCATTAATATGCATTTGCACACAGATCAATCACCTTATAGCCTATTTTTTGGGGCTGTTTTCGATTACAATATTAACATTCAAAGTTATAATGAGACAATCATTTAAAACGTCTCTATTATTGTACTTGCTAATCACAACATGACCTAATTCAGAAGTTATGAATAAAATTAAAATTGAGTGCGATGTACTTTGCCATTAGCGTATCTAAAATTTATTACGAGTAATGTAAGTCATTCAGTCATGAGGGCTATTGTGTACTACAGCTAAATTGTCTACGAATAATTAGTTTGATTTGAAATGCATAATAAATCTAATCTGAAAATACATCCCTATAAAACCGAGCTTTCTTTTTTGTTAACTTACTCACATTTTATAGTTTTAGATCATTTTAGAAAAATCCTGGACGCGTGGACATTTTACTTGTTTTGAAAGCGTTTTGTTTGTATATACTGGAAGGTTGCTATATGGAGGTAGTGTATAACTAAATTCTCCAAGAAGAAGTCAATATAATAATTTCACTGTCACTATCAATCAACTCAGAGGTCATCAGAGAAAATCTACTACAAAGAACTTAAAAATAATTCTGTTAAATTGGGGAAGTAAACTGTATTTAACAGCTGTGCTTTCCTGTGCCTCCTGGGAGTTTATAGCCTAAGTAGTTTTTCAATCGGTTGAGAATGTTGGAACAATCTTTGATGTATTAGGTACGAAAACATTTGATTAAAATGGAAGTTTTATCGTAATAGAAAGCCACATTCTGAAAATATTTTAATTTTAAACGTAATATTTTCAAATCATCTCGACCTGACCATTGTGATTATATAGAGGTTATGTTGAAATCTTTTATTGGTTATATACATAAAAATATATAAGCAGTTTTATATTTAGTTCACAGAAATATTACACTCTACAACCCTTTAAGCCACCCTCTTTAATGATATAAAGAGGAAAAAATGTAATGTTTCAGTACAAAGATCATGGCGTGTCTCGAATGCCACTATAGGTTCATACGAAGCTTGTTCTGTTAACAGAGTCGGAGAAAATTCGAGTTTTCAATTATAAATATTAGGGCTTCATACGAGAGCGAGACGTTTTGGAAAATATTTTCGGCGGTGCCAAGACAACATAAAGTGAAACTCGAGAGTCTTGTATTTGGTCTCGTTAATTTTTTTAAAGGTTTTTATTCGAAAAATTAGAAGAGGTCTACATAGAAAACAATATATTTTACCTTATATAAAATCTGGTGACCATCTGTGAAATATTTTATTGTAAATTTAAAAAAGACACAATACTAAAGTAACGAATTTCTTATCATAAATATTTGTCCTTGCCGATTTTTTTTATTATAAGTTTAAATGTTTTTTTATCTACTCTTGGTTGAGTATATGTGTCTACATTAAACTAGAGAGTAATAATCGTAAATACTATTAAAAGGGTTTCTTTTGCTAGAAATTTTCTACCTGGAAGATCCTCTTATTTATATCAGACATACAGTAAACATTATAAATTCAATACTTAACGGTCAACTTTTATTGCCTCTAAATACCAATTTTTTGAAAATTTTTTGTTTGTTTTGCTATTTGTACATCTGGAGAATTTTTTTCTTATAGTAATGATCTGAACAATTATTGTATACATCTATGGAAGTATATATAATAGAAATGGTCAAATACGCAAGTATTTGGTAACAAACTTAGATGCAAAAAATGTTTCAATTAATCTGGAGATATAAGATGTATGTTAAACTGCTTGATCAAGAATTGACAAGAACAGGTATATTATTGAAAGACGATGTGACGCAAGGGTTATTATGTTTAAATTCCTGGTCATCGAGTATTTTAAAAAGATAAAATTAAGACTGTAAAATAAAAACAATGTACTTATTTTTGTATAATAACGTAATAAATATAGTTTAAAACTATATAATATTAATTATTATTTAGTTTATATAATATTTATGATCATTATATAAAATTAAGCGGGACGAGACGAAACAAGTGGTAACGAGACGAGACCGAGACTTGAACGAGACTTAATTTCTTAGGAATTGACGAGACCGAGACTAGATTTTTGAAACTTTCGCCTACTCTCGTCGTGTGAAGCCCGCATAAATATGACTCTCAGAGGTTATTTTTAACAGGCATGTGTTAGCAGTTTCCAGTGTAAGGGTTGGAAAAGTTGACAACCCAAATTTAGATACAAATTTGGAGATTCTGATCGAATTTTACTGTCAAGGTAATTCCGAAATTATTACGATGTAGCTGTCATATATTTGCACTAGATAAACCATCATATTGATTAAATTAAAAACTTTCCAAACTTGTCAGTTCTCAATTGTTTTTGTAATTTTTAAATTAAATTTCTCAACACAATCACAAATTGCGTTACAGAAAAAGCAAATCATAATTTAAAGAAAAATAGTTAAGAGTAAATAATGAAAAAGAACTTCACAGCAAATTATTCTTTAACTCAATTCCTCTATTAATTCACAATCAAAATAAACAATAAACACGAATGAAACCGAAAAGTGCGAACGCAGTAGAAAGGAATTGTGGTTTTTATACGCGATCAAACCGCTTCCTCTCACCAAATAAAGCTTATTCAATGGTAACCGGTGTCGATAAAATTACGCGATGGCCTCTCTCGCTTTTTAATAATTTGAATAGTGTTGTTTCTCAACAAGGAAAACCGTGGCAGAAGGTTAGTGGATTGCTTACGATTCATTCGTTCGAGCAGCTACTGGTAATCCTCCGATTGAAAGACTTTGCAATGCTTCATTTGACTTACTGGCATTCATGGTCAACGCCATGGTTAAATATCGAGTCTGATTAATATTGTTCAATAGCTGAACACTTTTTTGCATTACTGTTGGTTGTTAATAAATTGATTTTGTAAATCAGAGTGAAAAAGTCTCTGACGCGTATTAGCAGCAGTGTTGAATCTCTCATATTTTCCCTCATTCAAATTTTGCGCTCATAGTTACCGAAAACTTTTGGAATTAAACCATATGTTCGAATCTGTATAAACACGGCACTGAATGTGTTTTGGAACTCGTGAGTACGTAAAGCGCCATTTGCACCCTACAAGCCATGAATTGCTCTTACAAAATCCATACATGTACACTATGTCAGCATTCAAAAACGGCACAGGGCAAGCAAGTAATTACTCTCAAATACCTACTGAAGTCTGTGAACTATGAGGACTTGGATATTTGTCCATAGAATATTTTTTTGCCTCAGGCGTATGCTGCTTTAATTTGTATAGTCTGTCATGCAATACTCTGTATATTTGCATGTGCAACAACAAAGAAAGCTGTTAAACTTTCATATTTTTTGTTGTTTTGTTTTTTAATCGCTCAAAAATAACCATTACCCTTATTAATAATTCTTAGGAAGCGAATGGAACTTAGTTTTAATACGACAATTTTATACAGTAATATAAATGAACCCTTGTTTAACAAATTATCTGAAATGAATTTTACCATGAGTTTCTCCATAAAACAATCCAAGAGACAAGAGACATGTGGAGATGACTGCTAACCGTTAATTCAACTGCTCTAGCAATGCGTGAGAGAACTGCAGCACAGGTATTTATTATATTTTTAATTTAGTTATTTAATTGGGTACATCATCTGTATAGTATACTAATATCCCAACAGTAGCAAACGAAAAATCGATATTGATAAGAAATACATATACTCACTGAAGGAGATGTTTTAATTTTATATTGTTTTGGTAAAAAATAGATGCTATACTAAGGATAAAATGATAAAAATTTGAATAAAAAATACCAAGGTGTTTAAATTTTTTTATTAGGTTTGTTAATAATGTGTTTATCCACTGCGGTTATCTATCCACACATCTTGGCATTAATTCAATAAGGTGATCTATTCCTTCTTGAAAAATACTATCCCAAGCTGCCTGTATTTTATGTCTTAGAGCCTCCAAACTCCGTGGGGGCTGGGGTAAAGTTCCAAGCTTTCTACCCATTACATCCCAAACATGTTCTATGGGCGAAAGATGGGGGATTTGGGCGACCATGGCAAGAGATTCACACGGGTCTCTTCAAAAAAGTTTCAACTAACTTGAAAACATAAGGCCGAGCATTATCTTGTAGAAATATGGGATCCATGAGCTGATTAAGATAAAGAAGTACATATGACTCCACTATTTCCTAAAGATAACTTTGCCTTGAACAAAGACGAAAGGTCAGCTACTTAGATGTGAAATAGCAACACATACCATAACGCCTACTGTTTGGTGTATATGTCGCTCAACATGAAATTGAGGTTGACGTCTTTCTCCTCGACTTCGTCTAACCCATCTTCGGCCATCCTGTCCACCCAAGCAGAGAAGACGATCTGATGTCATTCCACATTGTCCATATTGTCGTTATTGGACCAAAAAATGATGCAGGTGTGAAAGTCGCTATATATGATTTACTCCTTAAATGACTAGAACTGAATTGAATCATTTAGTGTAAATCACGTACCCTATAAGTACCAACAGAAGTAATTTTTTATTGGATGGGCATTGATAAACTGACTCTTTTCTAGAAATAAATGGAGACATTATTAGTCAATTTCCCAATATTAAATTTATGGATAGGTTGACGACTGAAAAGTGATCTCTATCTGAATAATCACAGGTGAATTTAAAATGAAATAGAAAATGTCGGAAATATAAAAACTATCAAGTGACAAGACTTATGAAATGAAAATAAATTCCAAAAGATGACAAAAATATTATAAACTACGAAATGTAAAAATATTCATTACATCAAACATCACAAAAATATAAAAGTTGACAAAACTGTTAACATTATTCTGTTGAAAACCTAGAATAACGAAAATCTCAAAAACTATTTATAATGACAAAAATGGTATTAATGGCCCAAATGTTTAAAATGTAAAAACTATCAAAAATTATTTTTCATTATTTTTTATTCGGAAGTTATTTTGAGATTTTTTCAAAAATGTCAAAAATCTCAAAAATGACAAAAATTATAAAAAAGTCAATACATGTCAAAACAGAATTAAAAACAGGACAACCACAATATCAAGCATGTCAAACACGTCGAATATGTTTAGCTCATCATATTAAATACCAAAATAATTTATTTTTGGAAGCGGTTCTAGCCATACAAATTTCGTCAATGTATGATGATGTTAAAACGGCTTTCACAAAAAGAAGTCTAAAAATGCAGGCAGGGGCGTACCCAACTTTTGGTTCAGAGAGGGGCAAATTTGACAAAAAATTGTCCCAAAGGTGGCAATTCTGAAAAAAAAAATTGCTCTAGAGTGTGGAAATCAGAAAAATTATTGGTTCAGGGAAGGGGGGCAAGTTAGCAAATTTATAGGAAGCTTTTATGACTCACGGCAGGTTTTCTGCATGCATGCAGGGGATGTGAGAATTACCGAATGAGAAAATATGTTCAAATACACCGTCTTGAAGAGACGGGTCAGATAATCATATATAGTTGAATTAAATCTAATAAAATGTGTACAGAATTAATGTTCATGCATCATCAAAATTTCGATTATCCGAGTTTTTACCAATAGTAAGGTAAGATTCTGATTTATTAATTCTCCTCAAAGTTCAAGTCTTTAACCGGTTTAAGAAAAGGAGGATTTTCTTAATATAAGTTAATAAGTTCAGGGATAACTTGAAAACGGCTTAACCGATTTGGTTTTTACACTAATTTTACTAAGGAGGATCCCATAGTAGTTTCATATTTTTCCTAGAATGTCGTAAGTACATACCGTTTTTCATAAAATTGAATTTGGTATTTTGGGCTGGTACATCCACCAAATATACCAGATAAATCAAATATCTGGATTATTAGAATTCTAAGATGGAATTGATTGAACTTAAGTATTAATTAATCGAGTTTCAAAACACGTATGTTTGACTTTTACTTTTTCCACCAAATCTCGAAAATATACTGGAACGGTAGGTAACTAATTGAAAAAAGTAAGAACTTGTTGCTTGTATTATTAAGGGTGTTATTTAACCGTTAGCAAAGGATTCTTATTTTTGTAAACGGAAAAGTGTATTCGGTCAGCCAAAATGGCTAGTTGGTTAGTAACTAATGGTCGGCATACATTTCTAAATCAGTCAGCATTTAGTTTTCATACTGGACTACTCTAAATTATTTTGGTTAGCAACTTAAATATATAAGCTGCATTAAGCTAGCAACGTTTAAACAAATTTTAGTAAGCTATAAGCGGGTAAGCAAAATAGCTAATTATGTTCATCAAATCAAAATTAGCAATGAAACCTTACTGGTCATTCACAAAATGGGCGCAACTCTTACAAAAATCATTATAATATACTCTCTTTGTTTAAAGGAGTGTATTGAAGTAATGTAAATAAAATAAACAATTTGTTTTATCTTTATAATTGTGAGATTAAAATTAGAATGCTTAAGTACATCAAAGTGATCACATAAGTATGCATTTTATAAAATAATTATTTAAACAAATAATTTTATTGCAATTGTATTATCAATCCTCGCTTTGCCTTTGAGGGATGGCCACATAGTCTTTTTCCCCTATGGGAATACTTTTAGCTTCAGGCCAAATCGTGTCATCTTTACGCACTACAGTGAGTTTTTTGCCCACTGGTAAGCATCTGTCTAGTCCTTGGTAGTTAAAGAGGGTATTTTGGCAAAGTAATTGTCTACTGGATTTATTAGACAACTGGCTTACCATGACTTTTGCAACAACCAAAAACCTTGACATAGGGAAATGTTTTCGAAGGGTATCGCTATCCGTTATTACTCTGTTAAAAGACTCCAGAACGTTGTTGGTTGATGGAGAATTTGGAGCTGCGCTCAAATACCAATTTCGATTTTGTACGAACCACTGTGCTTTAAAATACAAATTCAATATGATCATTATATTTCTGCAGAAGAAGTTCTGAAGGTTTCTCTACTGACCAATTGTGAAATCTTGCTGATCAAGTAGTTATTATTGCATAATAATACCTGCAGACTGATACTGATTAAATTGTTGGGGATTTGTAAAACAAGCGTTGTAGACTATTTTGTATTTATTTATTGCAAGCAAAAAATCTTTGAATGCTGTCCTAAGATTTAATAGCTAATTTTTATTTTTAAGTTTTCTTGGAAATAACACCACAATTGAATTAAAAAAGCTGTATATTGAAAGAAAATACCAAACGTTTCATGGTCGATTCTGACTTCGTTGTCAATGGCTTTAGAGGACAATTAGTTAATTTTTGTTGCGAATCAATTTTAATAACGGCAAAGCATTTAATTACTTCTCCTATTATAACTTTGTGTTAGGTATTGAACAATTGTGAACGTGAGGTTATTTCTATGCCATTTTTAAGAGACTATAAAAAATACACTTATATGATTATGAACCGATTTGAATGTTTTTTTTTGTTATAGGGCCTTAAACTTAGAGGATATCCAATGAAACTCTGCATGGACCAAATGCTTATAAATTAATAAGTAGATGAAATCAGACATATCTGTTAAATTATCCCGTAGGTATTATGGTGATGCGATGATATCGATCTTCTTGATCTTCACTAGAATTGTACTGCAAAAATCAAATATTTATTTTGAAGTCAGTGCCAAATTAAACATAAGTGTCCTTATTAAGGCGGCACTTCATTTGGCTTTAGCGTATTTTTGTTTTGTATTGCTATATTCATCCAAATATTTGATGTATTCGCAAATATTCCAAACGTGCCATCCACACATATCGCAAAACACTCAAACATGCCAAAAATGTTTGAAAACCAGTGAACACTACAGTCATGAATGCGTTGACCGCAACAGCAGCTTATTTTTACCCTGCTTCTTGTTATCATTACATGATATATCTACATAACTACGAAGTTGCACGGTTGTCCCATATTATTTTTAATATCTATCCATGCATCGTATGTTTTGTTTTTATTTTTATGTTTGATATGTTTGGGGTCCCAAATGCAAGCATGCATTTGGTAAGAACAACTCCAAAAACTTCATAATATTTTGGTTCGATCAGTCCATTTTGCCACAACCACTTGTCATGAAAAACAGCACTAGTTGATCACGATCGAAGCGCGGCGTGCAACCATGTGAAACCAGTGTGGTCAGTTAAAGCAAATATTTGGCTTATTTGAATCCTTTGATGTGCAGTGAAAACCGACAAGTGGACGGTAAGGCGTATTAGCTCTTAGCAGTATTCGACTTATTTGTTCAAATAAAGCAAAAATAGCGAATAGCATCTCCACACATCGCCGTTTTTGGACAAATATAGCAAATATACGAATACGCTACGCCAAGTGAAGTGCCGCCTTTACGTAGGTCTATTTTTGTTTATTTATACTCATCAGTATCTAGTTGTTGAAGAAAAATATTACTTTTTGCTTTATAGTGAAATAATAATTTTTTATAGTGAAACAGAATAATCTAATATGGCAGATTATAATAGAATTCTATGGCAGATAATATATTTTATTTTTAGCAATGTATGTGTATGATCACCTTAAGTTTTACTATGATTTAACGTATAACGTAAGAATCTATAGTTCTTTTGTCTATTAGCATTGGCGTTATTGAGAGTCTGCAAAAATACTTCCTTCTATGCAAATCTAGTACACAAAAACGGACCATAAGCTGCCAAGTTAATTAATTCATATTCTTGCAACCTGATATCTCGAGTAAAATATAAACGCACGGCAACTAGGTAGGTGGGAAATTATAAAAACAATTTTGACAATCAAACGTTATCTTGCTGTTTACTTCGATGACCGTCGAGCTTGTGCGTAGTAACCTTGCTTGTCGGCCTCGATGGGACCTCGCATCAAGGCCCGCTGCGAAAGTACCGTACATGCCTGCACCTTTTCAGATAGCTCGCGCTAAGATGCGGGTACGATTAAAATACTGTTATCAACAGGAATGTACCAAAAAGATTCCGTGACTCATTGGGTGTAAAACGGAAGTTATACCATACGTGGGTGAATGCATCACTTTAGTGCAAATATATGCATATAACAATATTCTCTATGTGGATTGAAGTGAAACATCGTAACGATTATCTGTCATAGGAGAGAGTTTTGATACAGTTTTTTTTAGCGCTCTAATAAATAATGAAGATCACTACTATAGTGAAGCAACTCTTTAATCACATAGAATCAAATAGAACGCACATGTTCATACCTGTCGCCGGGCACTGGCGAACAAAAAGTTGCTCTTGATTATTATAGCAGTAAATAATTTTGAAAAAATGTCTCTATATACCTAAGCCTTGTGCTAAACAATGGATGAGCCTAAAATTTTATGTTCTTTTTATTCTTCCGTAAAACACGAGCACAAACGCATGCAATCTCGACAAAATCCATTTGGAAACTGATCTTAAGTTCAGTTTATGGTAGGCGTTTGGAACAACCGAGAGATATATAAATCACACTATAAACTTTCCATTATGCGGCTAGCCAAAGTCTACTTCTGTGTTTTCTGACATAATCGAAACCACTGTCAAAATTTGTTTTATGTTATAACCTGATAGTACCCATATACTTAATACTACTATACTGCTAGCAGAGTCTAGAGGAAGGCGCAAACATCAGAGTCCAGGTATTTATGTCTATAACGTTTTACTGTACTTATGCCTTATGCGCATGTTCGAAAATGCCCCAATTGGCTCTTCTGTTGGTGGTTAAGTTTTCTCTCTGTTTGATTCTTGACAACGCTTGCTCAAAACAGTTTAGTTACGGTAACACGATATAATCTGCTGTCTCTCTTAGTTGGTGACCCGTCCTCTTACGGGCGATAGCTGTATCTACTATACTGCTTATTTATTTTATTATTAAGTTTATGAGAATACCCACTTATCAAAATAATTTATTCATACCTGGTGTACTCGCATGACGTTAGACGTCGTTGACAGATATATTCTTTCACTCACTTTTGTATTACACGTAGTCTAATTCAAAAATGGTAAAGGTAAAAGTTTTTTGATACCTGTACTTTTTTGTTACAATATCGATAAAGCACTGGTATATCATATGTTAAGTTTTATCTGACGTTTTGGGAGAAAAATTAATCAACAGAGTAAGAAAATTAGTAGGTTGTCTTCTAAACGTTGTTTGTGGCATATACTTAATTACTTTTATGTTTTTTTGGGCAATAACACCACAATCGAAATAAAACGTATATTGAAGGAAAACCAAACGTTTCAAAGTCTATTCTGACTTCGTTGTCAATGGCTTTATATTTATTGATGTAAATTGCAAATTTTCATTTTGCAATTGTATTGTGTATTGATCTTTCAATGCGTTACCGATATTATAGCAAAAAAGTTTAGGTCCGTATTAAAAATATATATAGTTGATAATGACTTAAAGGGGCAAATGCAGACCGAATCTTTAGAAAACCAAATAGATCAAGATAAAACTTTGTTGCTAGGCGAAGAGAACCCATTTTTTCAACAGGACGGAGCACCTCCACATTATGCCTTGCCAAAAAGACTAGTCGGAATAGGACAATCAAAATAAACAGGTTGTTAAATGCTTAATGAAACAATTCGATATAAATGGATTGGAAGAAGGGGCGCTGTAGAATGGCCAGCAAGATCAACAGATCTAAGACCCCTTGACTTTTTTTATGAAGACATCTAAAAGCTGTGTGTAATAAAATTCAACCTCGCGATATTCCTGAACTTAGACGTAGAATAGTGGGGCAGTGTGTGCGGATTACACTAGAGACACAAAAAGTGCGGGAAGAATTCGTGCTCCGACTTTACCATTATCTGACAAACAATGGCGGACATTTTGAACATCTAATGTAAGGACAAGGTAATTTTAACGCTAATACAATATTAATAATGTAAATATAAATAATAATTTATCTTAATTTGTTTAATATAGCATTACTCTGTAAAAAATAATCTGACTTAAAAAATGATGGCTCATAAAATTGGCAAAAAAGAAATCTTTATAAACAGGTATTACATGATATACATTTTTATTTTAGCTTTTAGAAGTGATATTCACCCCCGCTTAGGGGTTAAAACTGCAGGGTGACCGATACGTGTAAAATGTGTCCCCCGTAAATCTAAATTAACGTGTTTTTTGTCTTTTCTTTTAAAGATGTTTTGAAGTTATTTTGGGTTGCTAGTTTTGAAATGAAAGCCCCCGTGAGCACCGCCTCTAATCTTGTGAAATACTCCACGTCGCGACTTTTGCTATATATATATATATATATATATATATATATATATATATATATATATATATATATGTATATATATATATGCAATATGTTTGTTAGAAAATGATTTAAAAAATAATACATATAGCAAATTTTTAAATTTGTTTATCGAGAAAAAACATAGAAGTATTCTGCGTTTGCTTAAAACTAATTGTTTATTAAATAAACAAGTAAATCAAGAAATGTAAAGAATCACAAGTAAACAAATTGTACTCTTGAAGTTTTATTTAAATAATGAAAAAATAAAAAAATACTATTTTTGGGGATTTTAAGGAACAACACCATTGAGATTAAGAACTGTAGTTTAAAGGTACTAAATGTGTTATTTCAAGGTCTGCCTGACTTCCTAAAGAGAAATAAAATGAATGACAATTAATAAATTTTAATGACTTTCTATTTAAATTTTCTAATAAATAAAATGTTTTTTTAATATTTAATCATTATTTGCTTAAATAAATATCTCTAAAAATTAAACCAGAAAGGAGTAATATTTTTGTATGTTAAAACAGTAATTATTTTAAATGCTAATAAAAACATCTTTTTTTATTTTCTTGCCAGACTCTATAACTGAAATTATAGCAAATCAAAATATCACCATGTTATGGTCACAAAGAGTAGAATTATCATAAAACTTCTAGGACGACAAAGAATGTTTATCCAAATGCAAAAGAATAACCACTTTAAAAACAATAAATAATAAACTATATATTTTGAGAAAATAATATGACTCACTGCAAACCCAAAACCCATTAAGCTGATTCGACACTTGCTTTGATTAAAAGTTTGATTAAACACATAATTGTAATCTATGATTGTTTATTCAAAACGATCGTAGCTCACAGGAGAAATCATTATGCATTGGTGAAGGGTGTTTAACAAGTTAAAACTCTTTTTTGATTGGGTTATAATAAATTCCCAACTATTCAATAACTAAGCTACACAGCATAACTATTTGTGAACGACCTGACTTTAGAATGGAAATAGTATATTTTTAAATAACATCAAAATTTAGTCAACACAATTATCAAAACTAGGAATTACAGAGCTCAAGGTAATCATTTTGATTCTTGTTAAAATGCTTGTAGATAAAAATAAAGCTTTTTTCAGTTCAAACTTATGGGTAGCTTGTAGATATGAGTAAATCTACAAATCGAGTTTTATATCCGTAAAGGCAACTACTGAAAATTACAAATTCAATAAAACACAAGGCCTTTGTTATCTTGCATATCATTAATAGATAAAAATGTTTATATTTGAAACTGATAATCATTGCAAATATAAAAATAATATGTGTACTTAAGCAAATTCAGATCATAGAAACAATAAGGGTTGTTTAGATATTTCTCCCTAGAGTATAATCAGCATGATGGTGTTTTATACCTAAATATTAGCATTAACATAATTTTCGATCAATTAGAAGATCCCTGACATTATATTAGGTACTTGTATTTAGCCTTTACGATCATCGCTTTGGCTTTTTTTTAACATAATTTTATTCATTTATATTTGCGGGCATAATAAATCAGTGGAATTGAATACCGAAGCATTTTGATCAAATAGCTTTTGCTTACTTATGTAATAAATAAAAAACAATTGGTATTTCGGTCACTTCTTCTGTTTCTTCGGTTCCTATCCGTTTAGAATGTTGGCAATCATCAGGCCATTATGATCTTCGCAGCATTAGAAATCATTCAATTAAGGTTTTCCCGATTCATGTTCTAAAGTTCCGCATCCATGAGATTCTTCTTCTGCAGAACAGATTAAGTAGTGAATCTCTGTGCTTATTTTTCATGACAGGTAGTAGGGTTTTCAACACTTGTTGGTATGATTTTAGTTGTTTTTCATGCTTTTCAGCACTTCATTGTTGATCGTGCGAGCTGAACTTTGTAGTTTCAGCTTTCTCCTGCACGGCCACATCTCAAATGCTTGAAATTATTTAGTAGTCGCTTTTGCCATCGTTCAAGATTTTACGCTATACCACACATTTATAGTGATATAAAGAGAACATAGCATTTTTGGAGTCTCACTTTCATTTCAAGGGTCATAATATGACCGTTGGAGTATTTACTCATATTGTTTAAAACAGTTCTAGCTTTTCCCAATACAGCTTCAATTTCTTGTACACTATCTCATTGCACGTTTATTTCAGTTCCTAGGTTACACTACTGTTTTGCGCACTCTAGTCGAGCTCTGTTGATGTAGAGGTCAGCTCCGCTATGTTTTTTGGGCATCAAATCTGTAGTAAGTAATTCTATCAATTAACGACTGTAGCACTTCCAAACTATCTATCCCTATGGTGTCGTCAACGTTTCTGAAATAATTTAGTATTACTGCAATATAATTATTTTAGGTGTTGAGCAAAGAAAATATGTTTGTTTCTTTTCACTTTCATTATGTAGATAATTAGTGGTGTTTTTTCGGTTACATAGAAAACTGTCTCTTTATATCGTTTTGACTGAATTATCACAATCGGATAAATACCATAACATGGCAATAAAATATTCCCCTTCTTGTTTGTAAACAACTAATTTCAAAAGTTTATTGAAGGTTGACATTACTCTAGATTTTTTAATATTTGGATTAGAAACTACAGTATTTATTACAATTTAATTAAAAAAAAAATAGATGTATTGATGAAGTAAACTTCGAAGGTTTCATAAATACACTGTTGTTAAAAAAGTCTAAAATTTTGTTTCTAATAAATAATTTAGGCTACATAGTTAATTATTTATTAGTAATATTAATTGAAGCATGTATTTAATGTTTACATTTTAATAATTTGTTACAGAATTTGATAAGGAACGATCGTAGTATTCGAGGGTATGTGACTAGTTATTAATTAGTATCCTTTATCAAATAACCACGAATTCGGCAAGGTGTCAGATATAGAGCTCTATACATATGTGCTCAATCAAATCTTTTTTAAATTCCTATTATTATTATTCAAAACAATCTGCTTACATACTGCCTACTTGTCTGTAAAAAGCGTACAAAATTTTACAAATTTCAATGTTCAGCTTTTGATTTTTTGACCATTTGATTGAGAAATTTGTGTAAGTGTTGTATAAATAGAGAAGATATTCAAAACACAATTGTTTTATTAATATTATTTTTGTATTCCCAATCCCTATTACACACCAAGTTTTCCAGTTGTATAATCCAACAGGACATATATTTGCAACGTTTATTTTGAGGCTTTAACAGAGGGAAGAATTAGTCACAATAGATGAAATAATTAAATATCGTGGGGCCAACTTGCAAGAAATTATATTAGAACCAAAAGCTAAGCGTTGTGACTAAGTAACATTTACTCTTATTTATGAAACGTCCAGAAGTAATAATTTAAAATTTAGGATGGGCTTACTGATTAGAAAAAATAATGGTCTGTCCACATCTTAGAATATATTTTATAGTTTCACTTTTGTGTCTGTCCATCCAAACTTTTTCGAATCGACTCGCCACAAAAAGTTAAAATTTTGTATCAACAGAAGATAAACTGTACAAAAATCGCACTTTGCTTCCTACCTTTATCCTATAATTTTAAAATAATGAGAATGACTTTAGTCATAGTTTACGGTAAAACCTAAGGTAAATTTTCGGGGGCAAATTCAAAAATTAAAAATCAAAATTTAAATTCAATATATATTGTATTTGCTAGATATATAATTTTAGCGTCCTAGACTCCAGACTATAGAGAAAGCAAATTTGAATTAAAGAATGGGTTGGGAACGAGAGGCACTTTATTCTCAATACAGGTGCTAGCCCCGAAATGTCTGGATCAGCAAGGAAATGTTTTATAGATCATGTTTTATAGACCATGAGAAGGCATTTTATAAGGTGAAGCATGATAAACCCAGGTATACTTGCCCAGGTGAACTGAGCTGGATGGCAATAGCCAAAGGATTATCAAGAACATAGATATGAATCAACATCAGACATACAATTTCTTATAGTGGCATTAAAGAGGTGTGAATATGGGAATGGGAAAAAAGATAAATGAAAAAACTATTAAAAATATCAGATTTCAAGACAGCACCTTGAAAAGCAAAAAGAAAATTTTTATTTACTAAAAGTTTATAAAAGGGGAATAAGTGGTTAATATGTTTAATCCAAGACAGGACAAAGATCTTTCAAATTATGATTTTTGCAAAATTTCATATTTCTGGTTTATTTTTCCTGATAGAAATAATGTATTTTTGTAATCAATAAGAGAAGTTAATGACATTTTAGTGTCACTTAAGTGAAATCCCTTAATATTTAATTACGCAGACACACATAATTGAGTCTAAATTCACTTGCAAAAATAAGGTGCAAATATATATTTCGTATGGATCTGTTTTGATGTAGCTTTATGAGACTACATTCACTCCATTCCTTTTCATTCTGGCTACTCATTTTCGGCCGTATAGATAAGTTTTAGTATTTATGGAATAAAATTTGTAAATGGGGAGCAACATGTAGTAAGGCAATTTATAAAATTAATTAAGGCTGTCTACAAAACATGATCTGAACGGAACGAGACGTAGGTGAACAAAATAAAATGCTTTAATAAAGTAGGAAATGAAAATGAAAAACGTATATTTAATTTATTACATTTACGATATTTTAGTAAATATGCACATTAAGCAGCTCGGTCATATTTCATCCTTTCAACTTTTGAATAAAAATCGTGACGCATACTTCTCTCACAAAATCGTTTTAAGTGTACCCGAGGTCAATAGTTTTTATGCATTGTGAAGTTGGCAAACTCGCAAATCTATAACTATTCACCTTCGAATTTATTAATACTTACTACATTATTGTATTATTAAAGCGTTGTAGTACATTCTGAAAACAACCCGTTTAAATCTTGTCAACAAACGCAAGGATAGTTACGTTTTTCACATTTTTTAATCATTCATACGGGTTCAATTTTTTAGCAATGTGAGTACTGCAAGGTTGCAGTCTAAGGCCAAATCATTGTTATTGATAGAATTTGTGTTCGTATGTATAATATTTGTAACGCAATTTGATGGTAATGACATCGTACTTGTGCATTCACATCTAGGATATTGAAGTTTACGATAATTTTAAATACATTTTTAATGTGAATTTTTATTAGGATATATTTTGTGACAATCACTAATAAACTAATGTATACTTTACATATAATAATAAATACAAATAGATCTGTCACTGTCATTTAAATAGATTTATGGGAATTCCTGAAAAGTTTTCTTCTTTCTTATAAAATAACCAACCATCCTGTCGAATTACTACATTTTATGAATAAGACTGAAAATTATTACAAACTAAAAGTATACACAAACTCCATATGAACATAATTTTTTTATAGAAATTATGACTAAGAAATTAATGTTTTCTAAATGTTCAAAGTCGGCTCCAACATATTGTCAGGTTTTAACAGAGCAATTAAAATTTGCCAGTTGGTTTTAAATTTGAAAATAAACAATTTAAGTTTTATTCCCGAAATATGCCTGGGCAATTAATTTCAGCTTTTGATAGGTCAAAAATGTTTTGTTTACATCAACAATTTCAGTCAAATCACCTAATTGCAGAAACACTTAATATACTCAGATCTCTTCGTACTCGAATAATTAGATTGTTCCAAGGGGGTGGAAATGTCAATAGAAAAACATTTTAAGCGAACTTCTGGTAGGCTGAGTTCGAGACGTACACTTCGACAAACAGCTGCTGCTGGCAATATAAGATGTAGAAGACCTTTAAAAATACCTCGACTTGCTAGACGACTCACAGCCCTCCTAGTGTGGAGAAAGGTCCTTCTTTCCGACGAGTCCAGGCTCTGAGGGTGTGGGTGGACCCAGGATATACAGCGCAATTCACGTTTGTTAGAGAAGTTGTTTCTTTTCGAGGATGGCCCGAGATATTTTCGGGATATATTAAGTATGGCCGTCGAATAAGTTTTATCCAAACAGACAAGTCAAAAATGTGTTCGAAGAAGTAAATGTGCAAACACCGGATTAGCTATCAAACTCACAGGCTATAAATCCGATTGAATACGTGTGGGATATGATTGGCAACGCATTATTTAGAAGACCTAACTCTTCAGGGACTTATTACAGCGGTATAAGACAAATGGAACGCTATTCCACAAGAAGAAATCAATAACGTAGTTCTTTCAATGCCGCTGTGAGTCAGTTCACTACTCTAGAATAGAGGAAGCCACACTCGGTATTCAAGTTGTCACAGTTTTCTCTGAAGTAAATTAATTGAAAATTTACAATTTTTAATACATTTAATGTTGGTAGCAATTTTTACTTTCTTCTTTTGGCACACTTAAACAAAGTAGCGAATTTCATAAAATTAATTGTTGATGTTTATCATATATTATGATAAATATTAATGGGTCTTTATTATTAATAATCGATAGAACATCCTCGATTGTACCTAACATCCAGGCACCGACATTGATTTGGTTTCAACATCCGGGAGAGAATTTTGGGCACAAATGGGATCGCCATTTCCTGTAATATAACTTCAACGAGTGGATGCGTTATTAAATTTGCCACTAACAGAAATGAATAACTTTTAGTTTCAACTAAATTGAAGTCCCGCTCCTAACTCTTAAAGAATATTTGTCAAATATGATCACCACATCTACTCTGGATTTTTGTTAAGGACTACCTCAAAACTCTATGTATCGGATTTTAATTGTAATATTTCGTATAACACTTCCAATAGGTATTTAAAAATATACGATGAGTTTTCTTTATTTCAGTTAAAGCCAAAAAAAACTACTTCATTATTTATATGATTGTGCCCAAATGCTTTATCGTCTACAAGTGTGTTGAACTATAAACACTTCAAAAATCAATACTGTGGAACATACATGCGGGCAACAATGATCTGTTGTTCAGATTGTTTAATGAAACACTGTAAATATAACTGTATTATTTTCTGTAAAATTTCAATGTGATTCGTTAAATAGGTTTGTCAGTTCATAAAATCTATAAAACAAGATGACTGAAAAGTTAGGTAAATATACAATTGTAATATTCTAAGCAAATTTTAAAGCCTCTATCGTTTTTGACAAATATCTACAAGATAATAAGTACTGCCACTGTAACATAAACATTTCAGTGCGGGCATTATTAGAAAGATAGAATGAGTAGAGTTTGAACATAGCAATAAATTGAAATGATTTGCAGATCGTAATACTTGGTTTCGAAGTTTATGATATAGAAATTGTACCAAATATGAAAAGATTGAAGGCGGTCGTCCCAAAGTTGGGCGATTAATATTGGATAGATCAAAATACCAGAATCATATAAATATGACAAACTTAATACACGTATACTTGTAGTCATATTTCAAGCAAATTTTAAATGCGTATTCGTATCTACGGAAACGTAGTAGACCTATTTGAAAATAAACAAAAATTCGCTGTCTTTTTAGAATTAAGTGGGAAAAATCAAATAAATTAAACACAGTAATTGCATAAAATGTTTATATTTAGTTATGATAAACGGTACTCGGTACATTTCATATCAAAATTCTAAGAAGTGGAGGAAAAGTAGTGATATTCGACAGATGTCATAAACCCGAAAATATATGGCACTATTCGATTAAATATGGCCTGTTGCATTTCATTTGATAACTGTAGCTATTCAACAATTTATTCGATATTTAATCAAAAATTCGTGGTACAGTAAATTGCATGTAGTTCTAGACAGATCATTCTTTACTTGCATTCATAAAAATGTATTATTAAAAATATTGATCAAAAAACACTAATTTGGGTTGAAATAACATTGGAATGTTATTAGGAACAACAATTTTGATATCTCCCAGACAAAAGTTGTGAAATTAATTGCTTTTTAGTCAAGTATAGTCAAGTAGTAAATTATTTAAAATCGCTCTTGTTTTTTTCATATTTTTCTCTATAACTCGAAAAATTATTTCTTGTACAAAATACTTTAATTAGAAATAAATTTACCATTATGAACTTATAATATGTATAATGAATCCGTATTTCCCTTGGTGACGCCGTAACTTGAGAACGAGTCAACCGATTACATTCATCACTTTTTGTTTTAAATTCTTATACTTTATAGACCGTTCTTACGGAAACTAAAATGCAGAAATGCCCAGACAATTGAAGTTCTTATAAAAGTGAATGACTATTTGAAGTAGTCGCTTATAGGTAGGGTTGGTCGGATTTTGATGAAATTTCAGTTTCAGTGGGTTAGATTTACAATTTGACCCGATAGGAGCACTGCAATCCAGTGGTAAGAACATTTTTTTTAACGCCAAACCTCTAGGAGCAACCTAAAGGTTTGGGCGATTTTGAAGAAATTTTTGTTTGAGTTTGAGTGGGTTCCTGGAATGGTTTAAATTTACAATTTGAGCGAGAAGGTGGCACTGCGATCGGATTTTAAAAATTCCTTCAATATTTACATTAGTTTAGTAGACCTTAACAACAATTTTTACTAATGGCATTTAAATAATTTTTGTACAAATCCATTAAACATTTTTCTTTTTTGAGCTTGATATAATCAATAGCTTGAGAAGAAATATAGATTATTAGATCATTTATATAATTACTTTTTAAGCAACTGCAAAAATTATGTGGGAATTAATTTTCAATATGTTAACGGCACAGACGTGAGATGTAACGTTCAACACTTAAAACTTTTAACAAATCAAGTATTTGGAGGATCCGCGTTTTGAGCCAATTGAAGATAATTTCACGTTATTTTCTGCAGAGGAATAATGAATAATTTTCAAATGTCTGAAGAGCTTACATCTGGCTCCACACAATTGTGCGAAACTGGGAATATTCTTCTGAAACATAGGAATCTATATATAGATTTTCTGGAATTTTTCTGGGTTGTTTCATCACAAAAAATTTTAATGACAAGGCATGAAATTTTTTTATAACGCAACTTGATTAAACATATGGTAAAATTAGTTGTTTATTCCTTCACTTTTTGACAATTATTTCCATTTTTTAAATATATATATATATATATATATATATATATATATATATATATATATATATATATATAATATTGCAAAATAGTGTGTGGGTTCAATTTTAAAATTATAAAACTAATATTCACTGTCACTTTAATTACATCAAATTATAGAGATACGCTCGTCGTCCTTGCTAACTAACTGGCGATCGTGGCCTGCTTCCTTTATAAAACCAGCATAGAAAATTCTCGCAAAATCATCATCACTCCTACAGGAGTCTTTTCGAGAACAATTTTTTGTATCTCAAAGCGATCGTTGTCGTACTGAAATGAAACAGGATCGGCTTTGGGTAAATTTCGTAACACTGCTCCCCCTTTAATTCTGATCCATGGTAGGAAGCGAGTCGATCTAAATGAACCACCTTCAATTTAGCCTTGAGGTTTCGACGGATCCGGTAGACGACGTCATTAAGCCTCTTGACCACCTCGTATGGACCATCCCAGGCGGGTGTAAGCTTTGGGGATTTACCCTTGCTCCGTTGGGGGTTGTACGGCCAGACTTTTTCCCTCTCCTGGAACCTGACTGAAGTGGCCTTGAGGTCTTCAGACAATGTCCGCATTCCGCTCTACAGGGTCTTCTGGATAGGACATCGGCATTATTGTGCAAACGGCCGGCACGGTGTTCCACCTTGAAGTCGTATTGCTGTAATTTCTCCATCCATCTAGCCAGTTGTCCTTCCGGTGTCTTCATGTCCAGCAGCCATTTGAGTGCGGCATGATCTGTTCGGATTAAGAAATGACGACCATAGAGGTATTTGTGGAAATGGTCTACAGCCCTTATTATTGCAAGAAGTTCTTTTCTGGTGACGCAATAATTTCTTCCCGGTTTCGAGAATCCACGGCTGTAATACTCGATCACCTTCTCTTCACCATCTTGCACCTGGGATAGGACGGCCCCCAAAGGCCTAGGATTGGGCTGGAACATAGTGCTGCCTTCAGTCGCCTGAATGATGTTTCGCAATCCTGATTCCAATGGAAGGTCTCTTTCTCAGTGGTCTGCCGATGTAGAGGCGCGGCAATGATGGGAAATCCCTCAACAAATCGCCTGTAGTAGGAACAAAGGAACGGGAATAAAAAGAATTCATTTGGTGACAAGTCAGGACTATACGGCGGATGACTCACCAAATCGATGTTTTGAGTGGTCAAAAATGCAGTTGTTTGAGCCGATGTGTGAGAGCATTGTCGTGATGAAGAGTGATCCGTCTTCGGCGTTTGGTTTTCCTCATTTTTTGGAAGACAACTGGCAAACAAATGGTTGTGTACCACTCAGAATTGACTGTTCTGCGTTGTTCTAGTGGTACGGTTGCGACATGTCCAGTTTTTCCGAAAAAACAGGCGATCATTTGCTTGGAGTGCTTCGTGCGCGAACAACTTTTGTTGGATTCGGCTCATCTTGAAACACCCATACAGTCGAGTGCTGTTTACTTTCGGGCTCATTCGTGTAAATCCACGATTCATCACATGTCACTATGTCATAAACGTGTTTTGAAGCACCACGATCGTATTTTTTGAGCTTTTCTTTCGACCAATCGACACGAGCCTTTTTTTGAACGATTGACAAATTGTGTGGGATCCAACGCGAAGAAATTTTTTTACATGCAATATTGAATGTCCTGGTCCCACTAATGTGTAAGGTTGACTCAATCTCACGATAGGTCACATGATGATCTTGCAATATCAGTTCGTGCACAGCATCAATGGTTTCCGGAATAACAGCTGTTTTTGGACGACCTTCGTCTTGGAGTGAACTACGACCTCGATTGAATTCACCATACCATAGATAAACAGTGGTCCTTGATGGAGTTTCATCGCCAAAAATTAAATTAAGTTCATCCATGCACTCTTGCTGACTTCAATCCACGTCGAAAGTTGTAAAAAATAATCGCACGAAAATGTTCACGATTTAATTCCATTTTTTGGCCGAGATAAATCCTTTAAGTTACTGTAAATACATAGCGCTCGTATGTCAAAACGTTCTGAGTACGTATAACCTCAAAAATGTCAAACTTTACGATAGAGCTGTCAGTTGTCAGATTGCAACACTAGGGCTGTAAAATCTCGAAATATGAAAGCCATATACTTATTTGAAACGATTAGGGTTCGTGCCAGTTATTATAATTTGTTTTAAAATACGTTAAAAAAGTGAACCTCAATAACCAAAATTACTAATTGGGAAGATAAATTTCAATTTGAGGTTTTCACACTCATTCTATTTATCTACAATATATTAAAAAAATTTTGTAACCTACCTAATTTTTCGAGATTTTCCAAAAAATGGTAGTGTAGTTTATATACAAACTTGAAACAGCTTTCGAAGGGTTGTATTTTTTAATTGTTATTTGTTGCTGTTACTATGGTGCTTCAGTAGCAATACGTCAGCAAGAAATTGACAAGCAGTCAAACAGTCTCCATTACCATGAGCTCATGGTTCGCCGTGATTGCCAATTTATAGATACTCTACACAAAAAATGCTGCTGCCTTTCTAAAGTTCTTGATGCGTCCGCGTTAAAGAAATTTGTATATTTTGTGATAATGGATCAGCTGTCCTAGATATTCCTAAGTCTTTATCCTTTCTGGGTTTGGCTCCCTATCTTTAGTTATTTGGAGTTTTCCATGCATGTCAGTATTTTGCATTTTTCTATATTTATTATTTATTAAGCCTCTCTCAGATTTTTGAGGTCGTTGACGTTCTGATTAGAAATATAGCATTTGTAAATAGTTTAATTTATAGAGTGTCTCCGTGTCTTATTCTGTTATTTATTGGCACAAGTTAACTCTGTATCTGCATTTGGAATATAACTGTTGTTTGGTTACAACTCCTCACAAATTCAATGTGTGTAGGTTTAAGGCTCATTAATATTTTCATTTAATTTTTACTCAGTACTGTTTCAGTGACTTTTGTTATTAAAATGCTTATAAATGTCTGGAAGGGTAACAATTACTGCTCAATTCCTCCAGCTTTATCGCTGTTATTTTAGAAGTTTTAAAGACATTAACATATGCTCAGTTATAAACATGTTAATTTTAAGAATATTTTAATAAAATCTGGCACAAGATAAAGTGCATTTTCCTTGCCAGAAATAATAATTCAAGGTCTCACAGATTTCAAAGTTGAATAGTTCGGAATGAAAATTATCATGTGTGTAAAAAGACGCCGCCAACAGATGCAGCTATATGAATGCATTATTTTTATTAAGGCGGAGGCCGCGGCCAGCATACCGAAATCACGTGATTTGATTAAAAAACAGCCTCGGAGATAACAAAAATGATTTCATTCATTATCTTTTAGTTTAGAATTGTAACTGCTAATCCGTTTACTTTTGAGAATATGTAGTTGATAATTTAAAATGTTCAGTTACATCACTAAGACAAGGTCGTCTTTGAATTTGGGAATTATAATTTGCCAAGTTATTGCGGGTATGCTGAATTTCAAACACACAGCTTTAAACATTTTATTTGCTTTATATGACAGAATGTAAGCCTAGATCGCGTAGAGGGTGTTTGTTGAATTGTAAGTATTGTTTTTAAATAAGAGTCTACGAAATCCAAAAAATAAATAGAATTTAAATAAAACAAAAGCCAACAAAAACAGAAAAGTAAAATTAAACAAAATACGTTAGGTATGTATATGTTTGTTACTTATACTAATATACCTACTTACATAATTATTGAAACCGACTTCAAAATAAATGTTATTTAATTATTACACAAAAATATTTGTTTTTGCTTTTTAGTTAAGTTATTGTGTTTTTTGAAGGCGGCTTTTGTTTTTTTAAATTTATTTGTTTTACAATTTACAGTGATATATTGGCATGATTTGATGTAGTTGTCAAATATGACTTTCCTTATTGCCAAACGTAAGGTTTTATACTTTTATCAACATTTGTATCTAAATATTTATATGTATTTAGAAAGTGTTGCTTTTAATTCCAACTAAAGTGGACTCACGTATATGTAAAAGAAATTATATTTTTTGATCTAATTAAAAAAAAGTCAATAAAGATTTTTCCTACGCGAAATGTTATCGGAATATCAGTATTTTCGATTTTTAAAAACTAGAGTTTACAATTTCTCATAAATATAAATAGTATAAATAGGCATAGTTTTGATTAACTTTGTTTCATAACAATTTTCGATATTACCAAAAATCAAACTTCACTTATACGCAAAATTCATATTTTTTGACAAACCTCGTATACAGTTTTAAAAAGTAACTATGATGATTACCTACAGTATAGGTTTCCCATGTAATTCTTTATATGAAGAATAACATTATGCTAAATTTAATGGAATCTGGATAACTCTAACCTCGTTGAAGTCGAAATCCCCAGTAAGATGAAAAAAAAAACAAACCCTTCCGCTGAACCACTAATATGGGATATCTGGAATTATCTAGATTTTGTATTCGAGGTATAGTATATATTATTTGTTCTCTATAAGGAACTTTAAAAAGCAGTAACAAAATATACTTACTTGGAATTCCCCGAATTCATACCAATAAAACCCAAAAGGAACGTTGGGTCCTTCTAATCTATTGTTTGAACGTTTTTCAAATGCAATGAACGAATGTTAAACTTTCTAAGTAACAGAGCTGTATACCTGTAGTTTGTTTATGTTTGAGTTCATAGAGTACATGAGTATTAAACAGAAACTATTGACCTTCTAAGTCGAAATTTTATCAATAAAATCATTTCTATCCCAAAATTCTTGTTAAGTTAAAAACTCATCCACTTAAATTAACCATTATTTTCATTTAAATGCAATCTATTTTCAATTAATATCATTCCAAAGTTCGAACAAGGATATTAATTGTCATTTAATTTTGTCCCCTTCGCCAAATATTACTATATAAGAACAAGTTTTTTCTGATTTCAGGAAAACACTATAAGCCATGTCATTGAAAAAATATGGGAGCACTCCTGAATAGAATCCAGTGTCACCTACACAAATTGGTTGAGCCGTTTTCAAGTAATCGCTGTACAATAAAAAAAAACATTTTCAGACCAGTTGAGAACCTCGTTAATAAAATACTTGCAAAAGTAAACCCCGTTTTGGTAAAGAATACGAACAAACAGACAACTAAATACTACAAATGAATTTCACTGACTTCATTGAATTGTAATGAGAAAAGAAAACATTAATCAGTATCAAAGCTGCACTTTCGATAATCGTTCCCTATGCTCGTTTTTATCTGTCTTACTATCACATGTGTTTGGTTTTATACTTTTTGAAATTAACATGTGCTTGTTGCATCTTGATAGGTACCCTAATAAAGTTTTTTTGCTACATGGAATTCTTCTGCTGAGTTCAAAATTATAGAATTAATTTTTGACCAGTTACTTTGTCGGTTTCCGTTACACCGTTATTTTCATTCTTTCTGCTAGTCCCTTTAAATATTATATATTCATCCTGGAAACTTTTAACCTTTATCTTTGTAATATACTCTGCCCTTTCAATTTTGTTGGGTATTTTAACTTACAATCTTAATTAATATTAACTTGTAGTCACTGCCAACCTCTGCTAGGTGAGTCCTCTCGTGTCTAGAATTTGGGGAAGTTTTTTTCTAATCGTAAAGTTGTGGCAGAAAATCAATCTTGTTCTACGGCTGTTGTCAAATGTGTTTGTATTGATCTATATGTACGAAAAATGTACTATTAATGTGCATTTCCTTCTAAGTCCATTAGCAGATTTCCGTCTTCATGTCTGACATCATTGTTGAGCTGAACAATTTTTTAAATATTTTTAGTACTTGTATAGTTTTACGCTAAATGACCTAAACAATGATTTTCATAGATTAGAAAATAATTTCCTAGTAAATAAATGGTTTTTCATTACATTGAAATACACAAATGACTATTTAAACTGTACAGTGCATCCCATTTTGGTTGAGATTGCCAGGTTACTCGGTTGTTATTGAAGATAGAGTCTTGCGGTTTTCACATACCTGTTCTACTTTTTTGTGAAACTTAGGATGGCCATATCAGATTTTGCATAAGTGTTTCCATTTATAAGATACAGGGCGATTTTGATAATTTATACTTTTTGGACCCCTTCTATATCTACGAAGTTATTAGAAATACTCTTGCGCTAAGAACTACGTCTAATAGAAAATTTTGCATAGAATCCAGAGGAGTACTCAATTTTTTTTCCGAGTATGGTTTTGAAGATACTACACAACATTATATATTTTTAAATGGAACACCCTTTATTTTATTATTTCATTGAATTCGTTATTTTTTTCCCTTTAAAATAATGTATAATACAATATACATGGTATTATTAGAAATGCTAGTAGGCCATGTATTTTCCATTTAAAAGGAGAATCAAACAAATAATTCCATTTGAGATTTTTTATAGGAGTTTATCAGCAAAGAAAAATAATGTTAACAGTAATTCAATAACATGAAACACGAAATTTAGGTACCTAAAAGCAACTAATAAATAGTTATACATCGTTCATTATGAATAACAAACAGAACAAGTGTTACAAATCAAATATCTATCTTAAAATTAATTTTGGACATTATTTATTACCTTATTGATTTAACTGTTCAAATTGTTGTCCATTTTCCCTAACACATAATTGGCAAACCTTTTCAATACGCCTGAGTGCATTTAAAATTATAACAGGTCGCCTTTGTAAATCCCGAAAAGCTGCCTCCGTTGCGGCACGAAGTTCTTCGCGACTGTTGTGTTTGTTGGTATATATTTTATTTTTCAAATAACCCCACAAAAAAAGTCCAATATAGATAAATCGGGTGATCTTGGAGGCCACCTAATTGGTCCATGTGTTCCTATCCAACATCCTTGAAAATTATTTTCTAAAAAGCGCCCAATTAATCTAGAATTGTGGGCAGGGGCGCCATCTTGTTGAAAGTGTATAGAATTGTGAAAGGCGAGGGGAACATCTTCCAATATTTCGGGTAATAAGTCTTCTAGGAGTGTCAAGTGCCTATTGGCGGTAAGGGTTCCTTCAAAAAAGCGGTACTTTATTTTTGCCCCCAGTCTGAAACAGGCTACATTAAAACCAAATCGACCCTGCTTTTGTCGCTCAAAAATTAAGTACGAGTTCTCATCATACCAGTATCTTGTATTCTGCCTGTTAAATATACCGGCACTGCTTATATGAGATTCGTCTGACCAAATAACTTTCCTTACAAAATCATTGTCCCTTCGGGTTTGGTCTAAAAACCAATTGTAAAAATTTAACCATCTTGCTGCATCACCAGGATATAAGTGCTGGGCAATATTAACCTTGTAAGGTTTAAATTTATATTTTTTTAAAATTCTTTGGACCCGTGATTGAGAAACTAGCTAACACATTTATTTCATTCTTTTCTCGATTTTCTTTGTTATACACCTTTGATCGAAGTTTAGAATATGCACCAAAACTTAGTAAATTATTCTTTAGTCTAAATATAGTTGCTCGACTAGGTTGATGCCTCTCTGGATATCTGAAAGTTTTAAAAACGCGATTTCATGAAATATCTTATGGTAAAATACTCGTACTTTATACCTGTGGAAATATAGGTCTAAAGCTTCTTCAACATTCTCACAACATTGATTTAAACATTGTATCATATCGTATTTTTCGATATTTTGAAAAACGAATTCTCTTCCAGCCATTATCAATTATCAACCAGCAAACTCACGAATAATTATTTATATAATGATCTTGCAAACTCAAACACGATAAAACACAATAGTTACTAACAATGACAGCTTGATCAGATTTGCGTTTTTCTCTCCAGGGCTCACTAGATAAAATATTGTTCCGAAAGGCGGAATTCTATAATAATTTTAAATGGATTCATGCGAGATGGAAAGGTTTGCCAATTATGTGTTAGGGAAAATGGACAACAATTGGCACAGTTAAATCAATAAGGTAATAAATAATGTCCAAAATTAATTTTAAGATTGATATTTGATTTGTAATACTTCTGTTTGTTATACATAATGAACGATGTATAACTATTTATTAGTTGCTTTTAGGTACCTAAATTTCGTGTTTGATGTTATTGAATTATTGGTAACATTATTTTTCTTTGCTGATAAACTCCTATAAAAAATCTCAAATGGAATTATTTGTTTGATTCTCCTTTTAAATGGAAAATACATGGCCTACTACCAAAAAACTCAGCTTTTTAGTGTTTTTTAGCATTTCTAATAATACCATGTGTATTGTATTATACATTATTTTAAAGGGAAAAAATAACGAATTCAATTAAAATAATAAAATACAGGGTGTTCCATTTAAAAATATATAATGTTGTGTAGGATCTTCAAAACCATATTCTGAAAAAAATTGAGTACTCCACTGGATTCTATGCAAAATTTTCTATTAGACGTAGTTCTTAGCGCAAGAGTATTTCTAATAACTTCTTAGATATAGAAGGGGTCCAAAAAGTATAAATTATCAAAATCGCCCTGTATCTTATAAATGGAAACACTTATGGAAAATCTGATATGGCCATCCTGAGTTTCACAAAAAAGTAGAACAGGTATGTGAAAACCGCAAGACTCTATCTTCAATAACAACCGAGTAACCTGGCAATCTCAACCAAAATGGGATGCACTGTACATCTTATTAACCCTACGGAATATTTAAGAATCATTATCCAAAATGCGATGTTATAATTGTGGAATTTTCTTTGGAAAATCCCAATTTCTGAATTTATAAATAGTGGCGATAAGAAATTTAACACGAGAATATTTACAAAAAATATCCAAACATCACACAACGAATTACAAAACAAAACGATGTCACGACTATTGACCTTCGATTGTTTCACTATTTTCACTACCGCGCGAAAGTAAATGCCATCAACGTCATTTGGACAAGAGAGAGTGAGTGCTTAATTCAATCTTGGTTGTTATAACAAAAGATAATCACCTAATTAACTGATAGTTGATGAACAGTTTGGAGATAATGCAGCGTGCATTTGATTTTAACAGAATAATTCAATAAATAGAGTATCAGTGAACGTGTAATCTGAGAATTGACTGCCATATTAAAGTTTCACTTTTACAATTGAAGTATTAAATTAGTAATGATTAAAACCACTGAAGCAATCGTCCTGAGAGGCTTATATAAAATTATGAATGATTTTTTTACTAATATGCTAGTATGAATTTCAACAAGAAATAATTCAATTTTTAAAGAAATAAAACAGAGGAAAATATTTTTAGCATCAAGCTTTTAGTTAGTTATAAAAGTTTGCAAATAAAAATAATTATTTCAACAGTCAACATGTCATTTTCTTCATTGCCCTTTTTTACCAGTAATAATATTTACATTGTTCTCTAACTAACATATTTATATAAAATTTTAGCTCACTTTATTACTCTGAAGAATATGTAACTTGAAAGATGTTAAAAACACACACGCAAGGAGATCAAGTTAAAAAAAATTGCTCATAAAACCAAGCTTGTATTCAATTATAAAGACATCCTTTTTTCATTCCACCCTTTTCCCTGACAATAAATTTCCAATAGTATTACTTTAAGTTTTTAAACAGAGAAAATTAGGCTTTAAGTATAGAAAATATATCAAAAAGAGATTTAAATAAATAACAAGATTTGGTAAAGCAACTAGTATGATAAAGCAGATGAAATACTATAGTCATTAAAAACCTAGATTAAGCAAAATGGTGCTTCCTGTTAAAATAAACTTAATTTGAACTTAAAAGACACGTTTTTTTGTTTCTCTCTATAACAATCAGCTCATTTGGAGTGGTCAAGTTCTTAGTAAATATAAAACCTGTTAATAAAAACTTGCATATAAGATATGATTATAAAATAAATTTAATTTAAGAGTAATTGTAGAAGTTTGAGAAAGAAAAATTTCACTACAAAAATTATAAATTAGGTAAAAATACATAGAAATATAAATGACAAAGAACTCCCCATACCCAATGTTAGTTAAAATATAATTTACAGCAGGATTATTTATACTTATAGCAAATTTTGAGGCAAAGCAGGAAATTTCTAAAATCTTCATTTGTCTAGCGGATAAAGTAATTGAAATGGGGTCAAAACAAATATTAGCAAGAAAGGTGATTGTAAAACATATTGTTACGAAATTTACCCAAAGCCGACCCTGTGTCATTTCAGCACGACAACAAACGCTTCAAGATAAAAAAATACGATTCTCGAAAAGGCTCGGCAGCGGAAGGAACGATGTTGATTTCTACTGGAGAATTCTACGCTGGTGATATAAAAGAAGTACGCCACGATCCAGGCAGATATACCGCGACGACTAGCTTATATGAAAATGTATTGTGAATCAGCTTTTTAAATGTAAATAAAGTTCTAGAAAAGTGAAAGTAAATATTAGTTGTTATAATTTTCAATTGAACCACGAAGTACATTGCAATTTGGTGTTAGAAGTGAAGGATTAAGTGCAGTTAAAAGCGTAATTTGATTTATGGAAACTCGAAGTATGGAAAAAACCGACGAAACTGCCAGAAAAATTATCAAACAGGTTACGGAGGGACTAGACAAAAAATAGCACAGATTCTAGAAAACGTGACAAGAAGGAGAAACAACATCAAGAAGAAATTCAACAAGGTTAGTAAAATCTTTTGATGAAAAACGTAAAATGAATTAGAAAATCTTGTCACTACAATGGAGGAAAAACAACAAAATCTTGTTTCCACGATGGAAGAAAAACAACAAAATCTTGTTTCCACTATGGAAGAAAAACAACATAATTTAATTGAGGGATTATTCTCGAAATTGAATGAACAGCGACAAAATGATTTTAAAATATTTGAACAAAAACAAGATCAAATTGAATTAAATCGACACGAAACTGAACAGAAAAGACAACTGCAATTCGAACAATTAATGCAAATAGTAAGACAAGTTAATGAAACAGTTAATGAAAGAATGCCAATAGTTGAATCAGAATAAGAAGAAATAAACGACGACATAAAGACCATAAAAAATACCGTGGATACTCTTGAAACAAAAGTAGATGATCTTGATTCCATCCAAAGCCAGGTAAATTTGAAATCAGTTCAATTCAAGATACAGTTCAAGATCAAATCAGTTCCATCAAGCAAACCGTACACACTGAAGTACAAGATAAAATCTGTGTCATCCAAAAATAAACTAAAACAGAACATTAAAAAAATGCAACAGGACTTACAGCGAGGAAAATACCAGAGTGAGTACCAAAGGTTCTTTAGTAAACCACCCACATTCGACGGCAGTTCATCTTGGCCCATGTATAAACGGCAATTTGAGGCCGTGGCTACAGCTAATGGATGGGATAATCATGAAAATCCACATCTCTGGTAATTTCCTTAGAGGTCCGGCCCTAGAACTCCTCCAGAGCATTCCAGTCGATGAACAAGGCAATTTCGACAAGATCATCGCTATCCTAGACAAACGTTACGACAATCAATCCTTGAGCCAGGTATACCAAGTCCAACTGAGTGGAAAAACCCAAAAATCCGGTGAAAGCCTCCAAGAATTCGAAGCAGAAATTAGACGGTTAGTTCACTTGTCCTACCCAGACCTGCCAGAGGAAACGAAAGACCAGTTGGCCACACAGAGTTTCATAAACGGCATCAGAGATGTGGAAGTACAAAGAAATTTAAGACTGAGTGGCGTCAAGAAAAGTAGTGAAGCTCTACTTCGGGCTTTGGAAGTAGAGGCCGTCATGAACATGTCCAAGCCGAGGGTCCGAGCAGTTTCCTTCAACCAGGAAGAGTCAGAGTCACAATTTCAAGCGCTGCTGGCTGGTCTGAACAAATTATTAGACCGGTCACAAAGAACTGGCACCAGAGGGGCATGTTACCGCTGCGGACGGAAAGGGCACTTCCAACGTGATTGTCGAGTGAGGCCACCTGAACGATCACCGACCAGGGGTAACCAACAAAACAGCCACATGTCCAGGGACCGTCAGTCAGTCAGCATAGGGGGGCGAATGCTGACTGTCCCTCCACCAGCCCCCAGGACAGTTTCCATCCGGGGATTCTGCAGAGATAGCGGCAGCCTAGTCAACAGAGGCACCATCAACGGGCGAGCAGTTACCATCACCATCGATACCGGCGCCGCTGTGTCCATTGCCAAGTCCAGGGTTTTGAGAGCATCAGAAATTCGGCCAGTTACCAATAACATCCAGCTCAGAACAGTCACCGGCGAGTCCATGTCAATACAGGGTGAGGCAGATGTCGTGCTACAGATAGGGGACAACATGATCCGGCATAGGGTCCTGGTAGCGAATATTGAGGACGATTTTATACTGGGAATGGACCTAATTAGCCAGCATGGATTTATGTTCGACCCGAGATATGATGTTCTTCGGTTCCTGAATGAGGAATTTGTATTGACACGGCCCGTCAACACATCATTCACGCCCATAAAAATTGTGGTAAAGTCTTCAGCTAGAATTCCCGGTCGAACAGAACAGATTATTCATGGGCAGCTAGACAGCAATCCTGGGAGCTGCGTTGGAATGGTGGAGCCCGTACACTCAGCTCATGACTACTTAGTTGGACGGGCTATAGTTAAAACCGGACGAGATATACCAATCAGAGTCCTGAATTTGTCCAACAACGACATTAGAATTGCCAATGGTCAAGAGATAGCTTGTTTCGAGCCAGTAGAGACCATCATCAATTGCGAAGAAGAGTACCAGACGTCGGTGAATGAGACAGGGCCCGATAAAGAGTTCCTACAACAGTTTGCTGACCACTTGACACACTTGACACCAGAGAACCAGAAGAAAGCCAAGCAATTTATCACAAAACACTGGCAAATTTTTAACAGTAAAAATGGAACTACCGGTCGCACCAACATCATCCAGCATCGAATAGATACCGGAAAGGCTCAACCCATCAGAATACCACCTAGACGACTACCATTGGGGCAACAACAGGCAGTCGAGGAAAACATCGAGTCCATGTTACAAAATGGAGTTATTGAGCCATCCATCAGTCCATGGTCTGCTCCCGTCGTGCTAGTTAAAAAGAAAGATGGAACCACCCGATTTTGCGTGGATTACAGAAAGCTGAATGATGTCACGAAGAAAGACAGCTATCCACTACCCCGAATCGATGACACTTTGACCACACTAGCAGGCTCCCGTTGGTTTTCCACACTAGACCTAAAAAGTGGATATTGGCAGGTTGGTCTACACGCAAACGACAGAGAAAAGACAGCGTTCTCCACCAGTAAAGGGCTGTTTCAGTTCACGGTCATGCCCTTTGGTTATGTAATGCACCCGCTACATTTGAGAGACTAATGGAGTATGTACTGAGCGGGTTAACATGGAGGACGTGCTTAGTATACCTCGACGACATTCTAGTCATGGGCCAGACATTCGACGACCATCTGAAGAACCTGGGCGAAGTATTCTCCAGAATTAATAACGCCAACCTGAGGCTCAATCCGAAGAAGTGTTCCTTGTTTCAAAAAGAAGTAGAGTTTTTGGGCCACGTAGTGTCCGAGTCAGGAATCCGCACCAACGAAGACAAGATAGAAGCCATCCGTGATTGGCCAGTTCCAAGAGACAAACATGAACTCCGAAGCTTCTTGGGCCTCTGTTCATACTACCGGCGTTTTGTTGAGGGATTTGCCATCATCGCCGCCCCTCTACATCGGCAGACCACTGATAAAGAGACCTTCCATTGGAATCAGGATTGCGAAACATCATTCAGGCGACTGAAGGCAGCACTATGTTCCAGCCCAATCCTAGCCTTTCCTACACAGTCCGGCAAGTTCATCTTAGACACAGACGCCAGCAACACAGGTTTGGGAGCCGTCCTATCCCAGGTGCAAGATGGTGAAGAGAGGGTGATCGAGTACTACAGCCGTGGATTCTCGAAGCCAGAAAGAAATTATTGCGTCACCAGAAAAGAACTTCTTGCAATAATAAGGGCTGTAGACCATTTCCACAAATACCTGTATGGTCGCCATTTTTTAATCCGAACAGATCATGCCGCACTCAAATGGCTGCTGGACATGAAGACACCGGAAGGACAACTGGCCAGATGGATGGAGAAATTACAGCAATACGACTTCAAGGTGGAACACCGTGCCGGCCGGTTGCACAATAATGCCGATGCCCTATCCAGAAGACCCTGTAGAGCGGAATGCAAGCATTGTCTGAAGACGGAACAGCGAGAGGGTATTTCCATCAGGCAGATCCGAGTGCAGGCCAATGAAGACTGGACAACGGAACAGTGCATCCAGGACCAAATGGCTGATCCAGACATCGAACCAATCTTGTCACTCAAAATGAGAGGGGCACCCAGGCCACGATGGGACGAGGTAGCTAGATACTCCGGCGTGCTGAAATCGTTATGGGCTCAGTGGGACTCTCTACGAGTAGACAATGGAATGCTCAAGCGAGTTTGGGAAAGCGCTGATGGACGAGAAACCAAGTCCCAACTGGTAGTTCCGAAGAAAAAGGTACCAGCCATCCTGACCGAAGTACATGATGGAATTACCGGAGGCCACCTGGGCATGAATAAAACCCTAGACAAAGTTCGCCAGCGGTACTACTGGGTGAATTACTTCGAAGACGTCAGAGCTTGGTGCCGCAAATGTGCCACATGTGCCGCCAGTAAGGGCCCGAAGACCCGGACCAAGGGCAGAATGCAGCAGTACAATGTGGGCGTCCCATTTGAGAGAATTGCCATCGATGTCGCCGGTCCGTTTCCCGAGTCTGAGAGGGGGAACAAATACATTCTGGTCGCAATGGATTACTTCAGCAAATGGCCTGAGGCATATGCGATACCCAACCAAGAGGCAACCACGGTAGCGACGGTGCTAGTAGAACAACTATTCAGCAGGTTTGGCGTCCCGATGGAATTACATTCAGACCAGGGGCGTAACTTCGAATCGAATGTATTCCAGAAGGTCTGCACGATGTTGGGGATCAGAAAACGAGAACAACACCATTACACCCACAGTCAGACGGAATTGTGGAAAGATTCAACCGGACCTTGGAACAACACCTATCCAAGGTCGTCAGCAATAACCAGCGTGATTGGGACGAGCATATTCCCCTATTCCTGTTGTCATATCGCTCTGCTGTACATAATAGTACAGGCCTGACCCCAGCCAGGGTCTTATTCGGAAAGGAGCTGCGATTACCATGCGACTTGGCATTTGGCTCCCCCGAAGAACCTCCCCAAGACATCGACGATTATGCCGACCAGCTCCGACATAACATGCTGGCAATACACGACTTAGCCCGAACGCAGATGTTGGCCACTAGTGACCGGATGAAGACGCGATACGACCTCAAGGCCAATTCAGCCGGGTTCCAGGAGAGGGACAAAGTCTGGCTGTACAACCCCCAACGGAGCAAGGGTAAATCCCCAAAGCTTACACCCGCCTGGGATGGTCCATACGAAGTGGTCAAGAGGCTGAATGATGTCGTCTACCGGATCCGTCGAAACCCCAAGGCTAAATTGAAGGTGGTTCACTTAGATCGACTCGCTCCCTACCATGGAGGGGATGTTTCTGATCGGGACGATCAGAATTAAAGGGGGGGCAGTGTTACGAAATTTACCCAAAGCCGACCCTGTGTCATTTCAGCACGACAACAAACGCTTCAAGATAAAAAAATACGATTCTCGAAAAGGCTCGGCAGCGGAAGGAACGATGTTGATTTCTACTGGAGAATTCTACGCTGGTGATATAAAAGAAGTACGCCACGGTCGCCAGGCAGATATTTACCGCGACGACTAGCTTATATGAAAATGTATTGTGAATCAGCTGTTTTAAATGTAAATTTCTAGCGGATAAAGTAATTGAAATGGGGTCAAAACAAATATTAGCAAGAAAGAAGTGATTGTAAAACAATATATACAAGAGGTTTGACAGAACAAAGTTTCGTTAAATTTGAAGACGCGAGATGTAAAGACCGACATCTAGGATTTTGGGAGAAACTAGCACATAGAGGTTCCGTAATTCCTAGGAATTACGGGTAACAGCAATTACATGGAACGGCTCCAGATTCGGAACCTCTATGTGCTAGTTTGCCCGAAAATCCTAGATGTCGGTCTTTACATTTCGCTTCTTCAAATTTAACGAAATGTATCAAATACATAAAGAAGTGTTCGAGAGGATATTCAATTGTGGGAAGAGCAACTCATGAAGGTTCCCTAACCAGAAACAATATATTATATATATTGTCTTGCGTACAAGAATGACACCTCGAAGAGAGTATAGAACAAAGTTTGTTCTAAAGATTTTATAATGGCAGGCACAAAAAACTAGCTCACAGTTTTTCCTGAAATCTCCTAGATGTTGATATTCATTTCGCGTTAAAATATTTTTTCTCGTCGAAATACAGAAATAATCATTTGAAATTTCAATAAGTTGAGGGAAGAGCAACTGATGAGGTTCTTCACTAGAAACAATATACTGTCCTGTGTTCAGTAGAATGTAAAATCTCGAAAAGTGAGTATCATAATTACTTTGATAGTTTTAGTTAACCTTGCGATTTTTTTTGTGTCATTTCTATTCTAGGAATTAGAGGAAAACGGCCTTATACTCGGCCCTACCCTCGATTTTGGGCCTTTGTGAGCAACTTTTACCTGGAATACCTAGACTTCTATATTTATTTTACTTGTATGTACTAAATACCTACATAAATATTGGAGATTTACATCAGTTGAGGGAAGCACAACTCATGAAGATTCTCTGCTAAAAACAATATACTGTCTTACGTTCAATGAATTGTAAAATTTGGAAATGAGAGTATTATTTTTTTAATTGTGACTGAAACAACCAAAACTGATTTTGCTATTTAATTCTGTAATACACAATCTATATATCTTTGAATAAATTACGTTTTTACATCAGTCACTTTGGGTTGACGTTCGAAATTAGAATTCTCATTGTTTCTTTTGAGTTATTATACTTCATTTTTTTTATTCCAATATCAGAATAATTATAGTGAATTAAGCGAATGTGGAAATAGCACCAATGTATACAGTTAAGCAGACGGATATTCAACGGAAGTCAGAAGATTTATCCAGAATAAGAACATCCAAATTGTCCTTTGCTAGATACGAAAATCTTTTTGTCTTAGTGAAATTAGTAGTAGACGTAAAGATATTTGGGAATGTCATAACTTCATGGCGAAAGTGGTGCTGAAGAAAATAGAAGAAGTCCCTGAACTGGCAGTTTAAAAAAATGTTATACAGTTTAAAAAAATGTTATACGTCAAGTATAAAATTATTTTATTTAAGGTAAAAATAAAATTGGGTATCAAGTGTATTTATTAACATTACTGTATTACTGAGTTCACGTGTTATGAAATTATTTATGTATATTTATAATGTTGATTTCTTACTAGTAAGTAAGTAAGTAATCTTTATTTAGCTCTGAGCTAATTACAAGCATCTATGTACAAATTCATACAAGTAAAATTTAAGCTAATTTAAGGATATTATATATAATTGTTATAGTTACAATAACCCATATCGAAGGTAGGTATTTACATTTTTATTAAAAGTATATATGTTTTTACTGTCTTTAATTTCTTGTGGTAGTGCATTGTAGAGCCGAAGCCCATAGTGATTTCATTAAAAAAGGCTTATTTGTAAACTCCACGTTATAATGCCGATTAGTACGTAGCAGTACACCGTGAAGCTCAAATCTAGTAATTAGCAGATCAGTTAGATATTGAGGCAATTTTTTATTGATTAATTTGCAATATTTGCTTTTTCAACGTTCTTTTGAACAGGGAGCCAATTTACCTGTCTGAGCATGAATTGAATTGAAACACGCCCACCTCACCCAAGTAATATACGCATGCATTTGTTTTGTAATATTTGCAGACGAGACAAATTTTCTTTAGAACAGCAAAGTAGTAACGATGTGCAGTAATTAAAATGAGGCAAAATTATTGAATTGTATATTAACCTTCTTGACCAATGAGATAAGTCTCTTGCTATTCTGCTAAAAAATCCAATTTTTTCCCCAATTTTTTACATAAGTAGTCTGCATGTAGGTTAAAAGTCAGAAGAGGGTCAATAATGACACCCAAATATTTCCTCGAATTTACTCTTTCGACTTTAATATTATTTAATACTATTCTATGATTTTGTGCGATATATGATGAGCATGTATTTTTAGAACCAATTACCATATATTTGGTTTTGTCTGAATTTAATTTTAGTTTGCTAGCACATAACCATTCATACAAAAGTTGCCTCTACGAAATCACTGCTAGCAACTGATATGAGCGTATCGTCAGCAAACAAATTTACAAAAGAATTGTTTAAAACATTACATATATCATTAACATATACAATGAATAACAATGGTCCCAACACACTTCCTTGAGGAACACCGTAGCAATTTTTCACTTTAGTGGAGTAAACGTTGTCAATTTTTGTAATGTGATGACGATTTGTTAAATAGTTCTCAAGTAGTGCTAAAGCCGACGACGTTATGCCATAATACCTCAATTTCACAATTAATTGCTGTCGATTTATTGTTTCAAAGGCCCGCTTCAGATCAACAAACACACTTAACACCACTTTATTTTTATTTATTTCCCTCCGCCATCTTGAACACACAAACCGTATCGAAGTTTCATAGGAATGATGCTGCCGAAAGCCAGACTGACCCTTATATAACAGACCATTTTTTTCAAAGAACTCCTGGAGTTGATTTTTTAACACTATTTCAATCAGTTTATCAACTATTGGTAAGAGATTGATGGGTCTGCACTCTTCGGGCTTTGATGGACAGGACACTTTTGGTAGTGGCACTATAACACTAGTTTTCAGATTATCTTGTATAAAACCCTTT
Organism: Octodonta nipae; assembly: GCA_034190945.1. NCBI lineage: Eukaryota > Metazoa > Arthropoda > Insecta > Coleoptera > Chrysomelidae > Octodonta > Octodonta nipae. The sequence goes on from CM067216.1 coordinate 120,899,079, forward strand.
CTTATTACTATGTTAATTATATTCAAAAGAGGATATCTAGTAACACAAAATAAATCTTTACGTAATTTAACATTTATGAAAGTATCGCTAGTACATTTATTTTTTTAGATTAAAAACAATTTTTCTTAGTTGATTTAAAGTAATTTCTCGAAAACTTGTCGTTTGATCTATATCCATATTTTGCTTGGGCATAAAACCAGGGTATTGCTTATGTTCTATACTGTTTTCTATATTTTTTAAGCTATCATGATAGAAGTTATTAAAATTTTCCTCTATAGTACCATTATATCCCACAAAACTTATTTTTTCTGGATCAAGGTTTTGAGTTTTTTGCCCTAATAATTCTTTTATGGTCATCCACATTTTTTTACTATCATTTCTTGCATTATCAATCCTGTTCTGGTAATAAATCTTTTTCTGTTCCCGAATTGTTTTTGTAACTTTATTTCTTTTAATTTTGTAATCTACCCAGTCATTAACTAAGTGCGTATATTTAAATTTTTGATAAGCTTGTTTACGCAGTGTCTGGCAATTTTTTACTTGTTGGTATAAAACCCTGGATAACCAGGGCAAAAAACATCGAGAAACTTCTTTACATTATTATAAAAATTGTTATAGAGAACATCAGGATCTGTTGATGTTGTCTCCCAATATTTCTCGTATAGGTCTTCTATAACTGCATTTATGGTTTCCGTATTAATTTTTCTTTTATATATAACTTGATCCCTCCTCTCATTCTCATATCCATATAATTCAATGTCAATTATATCATGATCCGATAAAATAGGAAAATCTCTTGGTAATTCATTTAAATTAAAATTATTTGTAACTACCCAGTCTATTAGAGAGGTTGAACCATTATCAGTTATTGCATCTTTAAATTTTTTTATCAAGCCAACGTCAAACCTATACTCAATATTAAAATCTCCAAACAGAAGAGTTGTATTTATATTTACAATGGGGTTTTTTAATAAATTATCAAAAACTTTCAAAAACTCTTTCAGATTGCCTTGGGGTGACCTGTAAATAGATACAACTATCATCTCCCTACCATTATTTTTAAATCTAACTGCCAATAACCAATATTGTAAGGCCATTGCCTTTTTTTCAATAACTGTATACTTAAGTTTTCTTTTAAATATACTATGCATCCTCCTGTATGTTTACTGTTTGATTCGACGATGATGTGATTGAAACCATCAATTTTTATTTCGTTTTCACTTATAAGAGAGGTAACATGAGTTTCGGTTACACTAGCAAACAGAGGTTCTTTTTCATACATAAGCTGTCTTAGTGCATCTATGTGCGAGGTTAACCCTTGGATATTCATACTTACAAAGGTACATTTATTGACTGTGAAATCATTTATTGAATATGTCTGTGGTTGCTATGTGTATTTTGTCTTTGATTTTACTTGATCAATGGCCCGTTTATAGGAAACACATTCTTTGTCAAATACCGAGTGATTGAAATTAATACCAGGTATTTTCAAGATATCATGAGCGTACTTACAGTTTGTACATTCTTTCATTGTTGCTTGTCATTCACTACTTTTATGCTGGCCATTACTCTCAGGACAAACGACACTGTTTACAGTACACTGTTCAGCTTTGTTGTTAAACCGCCAACACTTAAAGCACCGTAACACATTCAAATATTCATACACTAGATGACAATCCCATCCTATAAAAATTTTCCCTTTATTTATTAAGTATTTGAAAATCTAATATAATGCGTTTTATTATTTAGGATTATATTTTCTAAAAACCTTTATATTATCATCCTGCATTGTATCCAGACAGTTTTGCTTTTTAAAATTTTTTAAAAACATATTTTCGTCTACAAATCATTTTCTTTTACCCTCGTAATCAGAATCTTCGGTTTTATCATTTTTGGAGTTTCTACCTGATATTTTGTAGACAGTTTATTTATGGCAGCATTTTGGAGTTTTTGCATCGATTCCTTATCTTCCCATTCAATTAGTATTCTTCCCTGACTAACTGGTTTTATTTTTGTTACTGCTACTGAAATATCTGCTGGTTTAATTTTTTGCCACACTTCACTTTTTGTTTCTTTACTTGTTTGTTGATTTTTAGGTTTTATAATCAAGGCTGATTCACCTTTCGACATTGATGAAGCATATGTTTCTTTTTTCTCACTGTCCTTATTTACTTTAACGGCTTCTAACATTTGTTTTGTTTCTTCTAATAGGTTTTTGGTTTTTTCCTCTATGCTTTGAAAATGGGTCATTATAATAATTCTTTCATCAATTCTAACGACACAGCCGTCGCAAAACCAATATATATTTGGGCAGTCATTAATGTTTTTTACCACTGCATCCTTTAATGAATTGCGTATGATATTTATTGTTGCATACTTTACATGTTATTTGCTTTGAATTAACGATAAAATTGTCAGGGCAGAGAGCACATGTACTCGCCATGACGATCACACACAGACGCCTAACGAATTAGATAAAATCGATGTATTTCGAAATAACAATCATTTACTTTACATTGAGAAGTAAAACATATCAAAAGTAAAAACGTTTCGATAAGTTATGAAGGCACATTAACTTAAGAGTTTAAGTAAGCTAATTTTGGTTATTACATTGTTTTTTAAATCATTCATATAAGATTTTTTGCAGTGCGTTAGTTTTCTATAATAGCTTGTATTCGTATAAACAGAATTTCTCATCATCAGTCAGTGGCAAGTAACTGGGTAAATTTTAACAGTTTTATAAAAGTTAGAAATTACTGATAATGACTTATATATATACACAGACATAGATATTGATCTTCAACTAAAAATCAAAATAATATGTGTATCATAGACAATTTGAATTTACAGCGAAAACTTATCATATATAATTTATTGTTGTAAATGGTAGTAATATTTATGCAGAATATTGTTAGTGATTATGCATTTTATTTGTAAGAATTCTTTTCTAAATAAAGACTTTATTGCGTTTAATAGAAATCAATTTTTATGAAATGAAAAAGTTGCTGAGCTTAACTGTTGCACTCTATCAATATTTCTGTATTGTATTTTAGGGAAACAGGCGTTTCAAAATTTTATTAAATGAGATAATCTGATATTAAGTTGATTAAATAAGGTAAATAACTAAATTAAACTAAATAATCTTATATTGAGTTATTACTTTTTAATATTAAAATTATTTACTTTTCAAACATTCTTCCAAGTATTTATTTTTGTCATTTGTTTCTTTATATAATTAGTTTACAAATGGAAATGCTGTGGAACCTTTGGTGTGTCACAAATCTAAAAACACAGTTTTTCACCTTAACATCAAACCTTTATTTAAACACTTTAAAGGTTTGGTTTTAGGGGCAAAACTGTGTTTTTAGATTTACAATTGGGTTTTGGAAATTTTGTACTGTTTTTTAACCGACTTCCAAAAAGTAGGAGGTTATCAATTCGTCGGCACGTTTTGTTACGTATACTCAGTTAATATTCAAAAACAGCTTGGGTAATTTTGATGATTTAAACGGCATTGTATTAAGGAATAGTACATAAATGTACCATAAATTTTCTATATTATATATTGTGAGATTTACGGTTTTCCAGAAAATCAGAAAAGGTAGTAATTAAGGGACTGCAATTCAGTAAATTTCAATGAATCTATTCTGTTTTCTCTAAAACGGCTCAACCCATTTGAATATTTTAAATTGTATTCTACAAAGAGATGTTCCAGATTGATTTTGTATAATTTTCTGTAACGTAAAACATACCGTGTTCTGAAAATCGTAAAAATATGTACAAAAAACGGTAAACATCAATGCAAATGTCAAATTTTCATTATAAGTATCTAGCTATCTAGCCTAAAAGTCAACATATGCCATGAAAGTATATCGTACAGGGTGTTTGTAACGGTTTTCATTTTATAGGGCTTGCAGTCAAGTGAAATGACACAAAATATTCCATTAGTGTATCGAAAAGCAAAATTGTTAGGTGAGCGATCTTCTCTATACGGTATACGGTGGTAGGTGTGTCTGTGTGTGCGTGCATCAAAATTCCAGCAGCAAGCAATGTGCGCAGTTGAAATATCGGGCAAAGTAAAATTACAGTTAGGTGGGTTCAAAAAATCTTACAAATTAATAGATATTGGGTGGTAGATAAGCAGTTCTATATATAGGATGGTTGAAATATAAAATGGAATAGGATTAAAGTTATACAGGGTGGTTCAAAAAATGTTGTATTGGGTGACACATAAGTGGTTGCGTATACAAGGTGGTTGAAATAAGAGTAAAGTAAAACTATAGTTATACAGAGTCGATCAACAAACTTTAAAAAAATGGTTAAATAAGCATATGAAGTAAGGATTTTCGAGTTATAAGGCGGAGGGTTCAAAAAATGTTAGAAGAAGTTGCATATACAGGATGATTGAAATATAACTTGGAGTGCAATTATAGTTATACAGAGTGGTTAAAAAAATTTTAGTGTGGAACATAAGTAGTTGCTTATTTAATCGCCTCATATGTCAAATGAGGTGATTAAATTATAGGTATACAGGGTGATTTAAACAATAGAAAAATAGACGCAGTCATTAGTATGGAGAGGATTATTACTAATACATGGCGATTGCAACATCGTAAAGAGTTGAATTATAGTTGTACAGGGTGAATCAGAAAATAATTTATATTGGGTGACCAATACACAGAAACATATACAGGGTAGTTGTAATATAGGGTGAATTAGAGTTACACTTATAGAAAGAGGTTCAAATAATACAACAATTAAAAAAATTAAAAATCTGTGGATAATATAGAAAAAATGTCTACAAATTTGAGAGAGAGAGAGAGAGAGAAATAGAGAGATAAGAATACGCTAAAATAATGAATAGAATTGTTCCTTAAATCAGGTAAAAAAAGAATATATGTCAGAAAATAGTTATTGAATGCACACGGTATCTAAACGGTTTTTATTTCAAGCCAGTTGAAATGGGTTCTTTATTAAATATAAACAACTTTGTTTATTGTCTGTGTGATTGAAAAGGTCAGTACTTTACAAAAAGGACAATACAAAACTTGCAAAAAACTGACTAAAACAATATTTTGGTAAATAACCCTATATAGTGACAAGATGATAAGGTACTTATCATGTCTAAAAGAATGTACGAATATTGGGTCTCAACTTAACATGATATTAGAAATGTGTATATTTCAAAAATTTTACAGTCAAGTAGATACTTGTAGGACGACTTGGCCATTTTATTTTGTTTTTTTTTTGTTTTTGGTTTAGGTGTAGTTGATATTTCTAGAACTTCTAGATTTATCTGTGATAGTTAACAATTTAGAGGTTAATAGATACCTTGAACATTTTTGTTTTTATTGTTTAATTCATTTACTGGTTTTTATAATTCATTGATAAGTAGGTAATTCGAAGTCATAAAACGTAAAATGTAAGTAAATTTTAAATTATGTATATTTATTTACTCTCTTCCTTATGACAACCTAAAGAAGATATGATCTCAATGACAGAAAAAATTCAAATATGTAATGTATAAATACTTGGTGCTTTATTTAATAGTTCACATTTTACTTAATATATATTTCAAAAGAAGGATCTGATTTATTTATTTCTAATTTTATTTTATTATTTTCCAATAGATAATTTGTAAGCGGTATTCCTAAAATATCTATAAATCAAAAATCAGTTGATCTGTGGTTTACCATGACTTAAAAAATTTGAAGGAAGTTTTGAACAACATTTCTGCATGTGAGATTCATTTGCTAACATTTTAATTATCAAGACTAGAACTTAATCAGAATTTTATTTAATATTTCAAATTTTTCTACATTAATATTAATTAATTTTATACTTCATATAAGATAATTAATTGGAATCAAAGTGCGTAATTCGAAAATAATAATTATTTATTTACTCTGTTGTTTACCACGACTAAAAATTAAAAATAAATTTGTGATTTAATTATGCAAGTATAATAAGTATTTAATTTCTGACCTTATAAATTATTCAGGCTGGTGAAATGATATATCCAATAGGTAGGTAATCCAAAAATTAAGAAAGAAACACTGTCACTTCACTAGCTTAATTTTAAATCTGTTATAAACAAGCACTGTGTTATGTCAATCTATTTTCTATAATCAATCAATAAATCCACCACAAAATTCACATGCACCAATTAATTTTCAAAAAATGTAAATAAACAGCACCAATAGATGTATTTTTTCTGTAATACGCTCACGTAATTTCTTCACTATCAAAGTCGATGAACCGATACGTATCAAAATAAACTGTCAATGAAACTACCCCTAACTAAGTCAAAACTTCCTTATTCGCGACTTATCTATGGAAATCCGAGCAGTGAACGCGAATTGCATTCGTTTTTCGAAGTAACGGTAAGTCGGGTCAACTCAAGTCTCTCGATCGGTGAAGTCAAGTCAAATCTGCGCTCCTCAAAGCTGTCGGGAGCGTAAAACAACTGAACGATGCAGTGCGGTATTCCGCGTGGCCTAAACCAGCTTAGCTAAGTCGATCTAAGCAAGCCGCGAACGATCGCAGGCGACTTGATACGAATACAAGGTTGCAGCAGGACGGTGTTGTCGCGCCGCAGGAATAGAAAGTCTTTTGATGGAAGGTGAATTTTGTTTCGATGCTTTTCTCCCCAAAAAATACATAATAGTTCTAACAGTTTTCTGACTATTGCTGTTGTATTTGTCTTGTATGGACCAAAATTATTTTTTTACTGCAAGTGTAAGTGCAACTGGTACTTGTTTGCAAGCCAGAGATGTGTAGAGAAACATCAAGTTTAATTTCTAAAGATTACGACTGTAAAATAGTTTCTCGCCAAATCAGTCTGTTAATTTGAACTGCAGGAACTGCATTGCAGGAATTTTTAGTCATGCTTGGCAACGGTGTATTCTATGATTGGTCTTTGTTAGTCAGTTGCACGTTTCTAATTCGATCATTGAAGACTGAAGGTTTTGGTGGGCTGAGTGTAAGGTGGAAGTCAGTTATACATCAGGGTGGTGCGAGGTTAATGGTTCAGGAAAAAACTCTAATAAATATAAGAACTGTCAAGGAAAACTTAATACATTTTCCGGAATAGTTAATAAAATGATGTTAAACAAATATACAGTTGAAAAACTTGTTACATCTACTATTAAATCAGTATATTAAGAAAATTAAGGCCCCATTGAATTTGAAAATTATTTTTACTTCGTAGACTATTTTCTGTCAAATTTAATTCTGGTTAGATTTTAAGTATAGTTTTTTGCTTTTTCTCTGGCTGTTACAGGTATAGTATTATAACATTATTTATCAATATAGTGTTTTGTATAATGAATAAATTGAACATCCTCTATAGAGTATCATTCAACAGACACAGTCAAATAGATATCAAAAGGAAACTTAAGTCTTCTCCTTCTTGATCAAGGAGGCCCCAGGCCATAAGCCTTTGGGCTGCAATAGTCTTGTTCGACCTTATTGAAAATACCCAAGTATGTATTATCTTAATTAATTGTTTTATATAAAACATTATTTAAAGGACGGGACAACCTAGGACTTCCAACTACATCACTATAAGTAACATAAATGTTCACTTCAAGAGCGTCTATATCACTTTAAAAGCGTCTATGGGTACAAGTCTCTTAGTTAGATCGGCGGATGGGTTCTGAGTAATTCCCTATTCATGCAAATAAGCTTAACCTAACACACGCACATATATACGGCTGTCCCACCATCTTGACCGGATGTAAACTTCAAACTCAATTAATGAATCAATTGGTAGTTGCAAAAAGCCAAGCTACCTAATAATTCTACGAATTACCTCAGAAAAAATCATTGTTCGACAACGATTCCTGATAAGTAATGATACTTCACACAAAGTTAGAGAGATAATGTACTTTAGAAAATAGACTCTATTACAGACGGAGATGTTTAAATTTAATTTAAATTAATTTTAATTTAATTTGTTTTGGTAGAACATAGATGATATAATAAAGAGTAAATGATTAAAATTTGCTAAAGTTTTGTGTATATTTTTCAATGTAAACTTTTTTAACAATTAATATAGTCGTAGTCGTTTTTTGCACTGTTTGTAATTTACCAAAAAAAAACTCTTCTTGGGATCCAAAATCGATGCTTAGTTATGCCTAAAGTACGTGTATGCCGAATGTATCGCCAGCTAAGAGAATTGGAAAACGGTCGAATTATTGGTTTACGGGAGGAGGCTTTTTCATTTCGAGAAATTGCTAACCTCACAAAAAGAAATACAACTACTGTTATGAGATTTTGTCAAGCGTGGTTTGATAATACCCAAAATTGGAGAAGTGAGGCACCGGACGTCGAAGAGGCAGAAATGAAGTTAATGATCGACATCTCAGACTTATGGCCTTTATAAACCCGTTTTCGATAACTCCAAATTTGCCTGATGAGTGGTTAGGAGAACAAGGCCATCTTCTAAGTGTCGAACGGTTTATCGCCGTATGAGGTCTTTTGGATTGCAGCATTATTCATCCCATCTTGCGCTACCTCTGACCGCTGAACATCGGTGGCAACGACTACAGTGGTGCAGAAAACGACAACATTGAAATGTGGACTGAAATCAGTTCATCTTCTCTGCTGAATCTCGATTCTGCTTGGGTGGACATAATGGCCGAAGAAGGGTTAGACGATCTTGAGGAGAAAGACGCCAACCTCAATTTGACGTAGAGCGACATGTATACCGAACAATAGGCGTTATGGTATGGGGTGCTATTGTACATGGTAGTAGGTCACCTTTTGCCTTTGTTTCGAGGTAACATGACAGCGCAACGTTCTCTTCAGGAAGTGGAGCCGTAAATACTCCCTTACCTTAATCGGCGCATGGATCCCATATTTCAACACAATAATGATTGGTCTCATGTTGCTCGAGTTATCCTAAACTTTTGTGACCCAAACATGTTTGGGATATGAAGAAGGCTAAGAAATTTACACCAGACCCCACGGACATTAGAGGTTCTAAGACATGAAATACAGGAAGCTTGGGATAGTATTCTTCAAAAAGAAATAGACCACCTTATTGAATCAATGTAAAGACGTATTGGGCACTGCATAGATAACCGCGGTGGACAAACACATTATTAAGAGATTTAATAAAAAAAATGTAGTCCTTCGAATTTTGAATAATTTATTTCTTACTATAGCATCTATGCTTTACCAAAACAATATTAAATTTAAACATCTCCTTTGCGATATCTTTGTTAGTGAGTTCCAAACATATTATACAGGAAAACTAGTTGGAAAATCTTCTTCTCATTCCTCATATCACCTCTATCTCATATTACAATGGCGGATGTTATGTTATCACTCCCATTAATTAAATTAGTTGCTGGCTCATTCCTCTATTTCTTCTTAACGGTCATCTGTACGTTCAATATTTGATCTTCTCCGCTGTTTCTACCGCGTTAACACAAGTATTTAATTATCGTTTGCTAACCTTCCTCGACATTTTAAAGAAAAATAATTTCGAAAACTGAATTTCAAACGTATATTTTATTAACAGAATTTTCAAACCATTGAAAACGAGCCCAGATTGAGACCTTAAAGCTTTGGGATTTTTTGTTCTCAACTGTGATGTTATTACCCTAAAAAATACAATGAAAATAGAATATGGCACAAATAACCTTCAGAAATCGATATCATTTGGTACTGCGTTATCTACTACTACTAATGTTACATCATTATTTCATTTTGCTGTATTCTCACTAGTAATGTAGTGTGATGTGTAACTTTATGTAATATTTTTCAGCAAACTTCAAGGGTTCGCTGCTTATTGCAGAACTAAACTTTCAGGTGGCTTAAGTATATTTTTATAAACTAAAACTTCCCAGAGAACCAAATACAAATCGCTGTAATTAAAAATTCTTCACGTAGGGGTTACCCCTTTCTAGACGTGTAAAGTTTACTTTTAGGCAATGGCGGATCCCACTAAACAGTAAAGTTATAAGATATTAAAAAATAAACAGGAACGCAATAACTAAACGGAAGAAGTTTAGTTTTAAGTAGTTCCAGGTAACCAGGTTTACTATCATAATAAACTTTCGCCCTCCCCCCAAGACCAAATCTGTATTAAGTGAAAATATTTGGTTTGAGGACAACCTGCATTACTGCTTAAGGATGTTTTTTGGCGATGTTTGCCGTTTTGTTTTTTATTTTCATCAGATGTAGCTTTCATGATGACTTTTTTAACGTTACTCTTCACAGTTCTCTGGTATAAGCGAAACATTCGCATCAACTGATTTTGAAGTTTTTCATAGAGAACATTTTTTGTGTTAAGATAGTTAACAAAAAGCCTTTGATAAATCGCAAGAGTTCAGACTTACCGATTTGGCTTAAGAGAAGAATGGGTAAAAAATTGTGTTATTATAAATAAGTAAATGAAAAAGTAATATGTAAAAATACAGCAGAAATATTGTGATCATAATCCATGGAATTTTCAATAACTACAATGTCAAAAATACTCATCGACATTTGCCACGCGGTATCATCTACAACGTTAAAATCAACATACCAATATATTTAATTTTGATGAATTTTATTAACACATAATGAGTATCTAAGTCATTTACTTTAATTAGTTTCGACTTATTCTTGGGATCTTGTGTTCGTAAAAGTGACACCAATAGACTAGAAAAGTCGGTGAAAACCTGCCTACGACTGACAAATTTATAGCATGAGAAAATTCAAACTAGTTATACATAAGTTAGGAGATGCCAAATGGTGAGTATGCGAGATTGAGAAAATTGCTCTTATTAGTTCTGCTTCGTAAACTTATCGTCAACAAACGCCTCCATATCTATCTAATAACTTAAGAAACTGATACCCGTAACTGCCGACTAGCCTATTTATCTATGAGATATATTAACATATAAATTAGATTTACTTAATCTTTATTTTCACACACCGATACTATGTAGTATAACTTCTTTACAAAGGAAATCCTTGAATAAAAAATCGACATAATTTGAATCTTTCAAATCCCGAAAATACTAAATGTATAAGCTTTTAACAAAGGACTCCAAAAATATACTGTTGTCCAAAAGAAAACGGAATTTTATTTTTATGTAATAACTTTTTTTATTTATGGACCGATTGTAATTAAATTAGGCTTGTTTAAAGGTCAATTGAAGGTGTCAAAATGTTGACTTCATATTTTTAAATCCGCTTTAAAAACAAAATGATGGTTGTGTGTAAACCTTAAAGAATGCTGATACTTGCTTGAGTCGCTCTATATAGCTGAAAAAGACGGTTCTGAAAGCTTGAATATTTGTGAGTAAAACGACAGGACGTGCAATACAATCCCTCAACAAGTAATTAATTTATGACAGGAGAAATATAGGTATATTTTACATATTTACTCCTAATTTCTCTGATTTTGCAAAACTAAGAAGACGTAATGACAAAATTCGCTTCTTAGTTTGCCTGTTCATAAGGGTTTCCTCTCCTCAGATTACTTCTCCAACAGATAAGTATTTGAATTGTAAATGTGGACAAAGTATACAGATAATATGGAAAAATGGATGTCTACAATATGATCTCCAGAATTCCTGTATGTAAATAGTGTTTTGTAAATTGTGTAATACTTATATGTGTTTGGAAATGATTCAACTCCACATCTGGAGTCATTATTAATCGCTTTTTAATTTTTGAACAAGATAATTTGTACCAAAGTGAAAATTTAAGAATAAACTCCTTGATTATTCTACTTACTCCTCTTCTCTTGTCTTTTTCTGTACCACATTAGTATTTAAAATTTGCTTTAGGAGCAAAATGTTATAGGGCAGAAACAATACGAATGGTGATTAATCACAACTCTAGACTTGAAGTTGAAACATTTCCACAGTAAATAAATGTCACAATATTCATTACAATATTTGTACTCGTTAACGGTGCTTGATCATATTGTGGAGATTTTTTGCTGGTAGAACATCTGTGAAGCTTACTTTCTGTAAAGTAAAACAAGTAATATAATAAAGCAATTTCCTAAGTTGTCCAATTTTGTTCCTAGTAGGCGGGTACAAAGCCAGCGTATACAATTTAAAAACTCAAGTCAATCTGTTAAGGTTCATTGTGAAGTTCCAACATACAAATTACTTGTTCGATATCTCTACTACCGTTTCAAGAAATCGCATATGTAAAAATATAACTAAATTGAGCAATCATGCTGTTGCAAATGAACTAGGAGCTACATTTACCAATAGAATAAAATTATGACAGTTAGGCTACGATAATGTGAAACAAAACAAAAGCGAATGTGAAACTCGAAAAAGAAATAAGAAAATGGCTTCGATGACAAGAAATTGGAGGTGACGAGAGCAACTTTAGGAGAATTAATATCGAAATAGGAATAAAAATAAAGAAGGAAGGATCAAAATTTTTCACTAGAATGCGAGAACATTATTTTAGAAAAAATATGACTATTATGTAGATACCAGTTCATAATACAAATTATTTGTATTACAGTTATTAATACTCCTATAAGCTTATCACAAAATGAAACTTAAATTAATCCGTAAAAAATCTAAATTTTCTGTAACAATGAATGTCGACCAAAGTTAAGAAGCAATAGAAATTCTCGCTTACTCATATTTATGATGCGCTTAAATGCAACTTTCACTTATTTTATTCTGTAAGGTACAGAAATTGGCCAGAGGTCGCGAGTTCAGCACCTCAGGAATTCATTGAGAATTGTTCGCTCTTGTTATCGTCTATCACTATCTTTTCGCGAAAAAAAATTGTACCGATTATTTTCTTAATCATTAGTTGTTTGATAACACCTTACTTTAACTTTCCCTTTTTTTGGGAAATATAGACAATGTAGCCTCAATTAGTTAGTTTCCATGTAAATTCACTAAGCAATATAATTTTAAGTTTCATATCATTCAAAACAATTTTTATAATCTTTGTGAAATAATTTATAATCTTTAAATAAAAATCAAAGAAAATATTAGCGTAGCACTGAAAGATTTATTCTAAAAGCTGCATAAAATATTACACGATATTCATGAGATATATCGATAAAGACATACAAGTTGTGTTTGATCCATGGAAAGAGGATGCTAGAATTAACAATTAAATATATTGGAGAGTTTTTTTAATATGTCGTAAATATACTTCGACTTGATCAACTTGTTTGAATCACAAAGTGAGATCGCTGTGAAGTGTTGGAGGTAATAATTTCGGTTGAGGAAAAAGTTTATTCCAAATATAATAAAACGAAGACGACTTTTAACACATAAATCATTTTAATCATTAAATTGATTGTACACAAGTTACCGGGAAGACTGCAAATCCGTTTATTGAGCTGGTATATAGTAATAGTAAGGATATTTTTATAAATTATATAAGAGTATGTATTGAAAAATCAGTTATAATTTAATAAATATTTTTTACGTTTATCTCAACTTATGTTTTACGAACTTCAATTGTGGTACGAATAGTGACGTCTATATTTATTACTTTAAATCCTAATTAATCCTAATTGCCATACCTGTCTATTCTGCCAGTCATTGTTAGCTAATCCTGTGAAAACATGTTGTAGGTGGTGTACCCTGTTTTCTTATTTCCGCCGGATTCCATTCTAGGATAACTTTAGAGAGTCATTCATCTCACGTACATACCATAATATTGTATAATTTATTTGATTGGTGATAGGCTGATTAGTACTGCAAAATCTGTATTTGTGTTCATATATTTTCAGGATATATAAATGTATAAATATAAAATTTATTCATATGTAAAAGATGATGAATTGGTTAAAATTGAATCTTGAAATCCAAAATGATGGTTCACAATCCTAAAATCGGGACACTTTCACTAGATCTGGGTTGGGTATGGAAAATCTACTGCTAGAAGAACACAAAAAACGGAACCCTCACTATCAAGTGATCGCTAACCACTCAAATTATCACTGTCAATTTTATTTTGAAAAACAACAAAATGTATATCTAAGGGAATATTTTAGAAAAAAAATACATAAATTAAAATACACGGTGATTGATACACATTATTTATATACAAAAATAATGGTCAATCTTATTGTTGACATCTCTATCTATGTAGCGGAAACCAGTAACATAAACAATTTTCGAAATTGGACTACTACACTTTGTACAAAAATTCAAATACAATTTACAGGCTAAATTATTGTTAAAACAGTTTAGAGATTTTGTTTATGCTTCTAGTGTAAGCTGTCGTCATCCTTGGACATACCACATGGTCATAAAGATGTGTTATTATTAAATATTTTGCCAGAGGTACCTGTTTGAAAACTATTTGGTCTGATGTTCTGTAATTGGCTACATGAAATTAAAATGTATTTATTTCAATAAGAAACTTTATTAATTAACATAAGTAAATTACATTATAACAGTTATTAATACTGACCTCCTTCAATCGGTATAAAATGATCTGTACCACGATTCAAACATTTGCACTCGTATATGTTAAAATAACATTACACGACTCAGAACAAGTAGATGTTTCATACTTGCATAATACATAGGTCCGCTTTATTCCTATCGTAGAATATAGATTTATTTTTCCTGTCCTGTTTTTATTAATTTTGAGAGTTCCCATTCATATTTAAAAATTTACACAGCGGTCAAGAAGCAGGGACAAAGAAAAATTGGGTTAGATTTGAATCTTAATCACAACTATTTGATTTTGTAAAGTATGTTTTCTATATAATGGAATGTCTTAAACTTTATAATTAGCCTAATTGTTGGTTTTAAGTTCTGTGAAAACCTCATAAACAGATAATTTGTTGTTATTATATTCCTAAATCTTTTGATAAAATACGTAATACAAATACAAGTATTAAACTCGAATTCTGAACGATTCATTTAACACATGTAAATGATATTTCAGTTACCTAAATAATTCAGACAACACTTTTACTAACACTCCTGGTAGTTAAAAAATTTTATTCCAAAAAATAGGTCATAAAGATGTATACCTAATCTAGTTTATCCAAGATATAATTTATTCCATTGGTGTCTTATCTCGAAATTGAATTTCTGGACATCGTTTTAACCTTTATTTGTTCTTCTTCTTCTTCTTCGTCTCTCTATTGGCCATTGCGTACGCATTCAGCCAGCTTCAAGTTAGAAGAGGTGCATACTAAAATGCGTCTGGGATAACCCATCCTCCTCTGCATTAACCATTTCAATATTCAAATAGAACCAAATTTTAATCTGCCCAAATTATATAACGTCGAACTATGAATTTTCACATATCAACTCTTATGGTAGACTCGATTAATGCTTAATTAAATATCAATGCAAAACTATATACAGGATCGGGGCAGCCTTTGACTTCCGGCTAGACACGCACTACACTAATTATAACTATTCACTTTTAGAGCGTCTTCAATCACTTTCAAAGCGTCTATATAGATATGAAAAGAATTAGAGAAAAGGTAAAAATAGAATCGGGGGTAATTTCACAAATTTTCACAAAACTAAACCTATTTTTTAAACCCAGGACAATCACACACGTGTGGCCACCCCGAAGGTTACACCGGAAGTCTACCTTTATTTGTTATAATGAACCTTTCATTTGATACGTTGCATAATCCACTAGAAAGGTGTTTTTTAATTCCTCCTATAATTAACGGTACGAATATTGTTTTCCAAAATAATTCCATAAATAACAGCAAGTACTCCATTTTCGCATATTTTCTTACATGTCTTTCAAATTAAATATTTTTAATCGACTTCCAAAAAGTAGGAGGTTATTAATTCGTCGGCATTTTTTTTACGTATGCTCAGTGATTATTCAAAAACAACTTTGTCAATTTGGATGATTTCAACCGCATTGTATTAAGGAATATTGCAGAAAGGTACCATATAATTACCTATAACGGTTTTCCAGAAGATCAGAAAAAACAGTAATTAAGGGACTACACAGTGAATTTCAATGAATCTACACTGTTTTCTCTAATACAGCCCAACTAATTTGAATATTTTAAATTGAATTCTACAAAGAGATGTTCCGGTTTGATTTCGCATAATTTTTTATAACTTATAACATAACGTTTTTTTTCTGAAAATCGTAAAAATATGTGCAAAAATCGGTAAATATCAATGTAAATGTCAAATTTTCATCATAATATCTAGCTTAAATGTCAAGATATGCCCTGGAAGTGTATCGGTACAGGGTGTTTGTAACGCTTTTCATTTTAGGAATTTTGCAGTCGAGTAAAATGGCAAAAATATTCCATTAGTCTATCGAAAAGAAAAATTGTTAGGTGATCGATGATTTCTATATGGTATACGGTGGTAGGTGTGTGCTTGCATCGAAATTCAAGCAGCAAGCAATGTGCTTAGTTGAAATATAGGGCGAAGTAAAATAACAGTTATACAGGTGGGTTCAAAAAATTTTCCAAATAAATGTGACATTGAGTGGTACATAAATTTGACAATTGTTTCGCTCTGATGACAGGGTTCGTCAGAATTAAATATTTAACTAAATGCTAAACATCTGAATATATTACATAGTGTTGTAAGATAATATAGTATATAGGTAGAAAGCACAATATGTTTACTGTATAATATTAGTGAAGGTAAATATTATTCATATAATCTTGAATTTTGTATTATATAAGTATATTAAGATTAAGTAAGGGAGACATATTTGTATCAGTTTGGTTATTTAAAAGATATGGTGAATTTTTATTTTTATTGATCTCAAGTGATTCTAAAAGAGTTTTTTACTATTTTGTTCTAGATGTAAAATTTTGAAAGTAGTTTGTGGAATATGATTTTCATTTAATAAATGGTCGGCAACTGTAGATATGTTGTATTTCTGATTTTCATCGGCTTTTAAATTAATAAGTATGAAAACTCCCGAGTCTATAAGTTAACATGTGGTAGTTGCCCAAAATTTTACATCGGTCACACAGGAAGGTCATTTAAAACAAGATTTTCTGAACATTTAATGTTAGAAATGTTATACAATGTGGAACATAAGTAGTTTTGCTTATACTTGACATATAGGGCGCAGTAAAATTATAGGTATACAGGGTGATTTAAACAATAGAAAAATAGAAACAGTCAATAGGGGGAACATGATTAATACTTATACAGGGCGGTTGTAACATCGTGGAGAGTTGCATTATTGTTGTACAGGGTGGTTTAGAAAATGATAGACAAATAATCTATATTGAGTGACCAATACACAGAAACATATACAGGACGGTTGCAATATAGGGTGAACTAGAGTTATACTTATAGAAAGTAGTCCAATTAATAAAACCAATATAAAAGATAAAAAATATGTGGAAAATATAGAAAAAAAATACACTAGAAAGAGAGAGAGGGAATGAGAGAGCGAGAGATAAGAATACGTTAAAATAATTAACAGAATTGTACCTTAAATCAGATAAAAAAAGAATATATGTCAGAAAATATTGATTGATTGCACACGGTTTCTAAAATGTTTTTATTTCAAGCCAGGTAAAATCGGTTCTTTTTAATACGCGTTTATTAGGTTCATGTGTACGTATGTATCTATCTGTGTAACGGAAACTTTCAACGTAAGTTTCACCAACTTAAAGAAGACCAATTAAGTTGAAAATTGGCACACGTGTCAAGGGCCAATGATAATACAATTCTTTAATTTGAATTTTCTCGTTTGTTGTTTTTTTATCACTGTTCTTGTCTAAATACAAATTCGTCTATTAATTACTGCCATCTAGTTGGCAGTAGTAGAACCTGCTTGAATGAAATTGAAAGGTTAGGCAAACATGAAGTAAACTAATTATAAATCCTACAGACATCGTTATGAGACTAAAAACTTAGACAATAATTAGAGTTTAAAAAAAAAACTAAAAAAATACGCTTTAGTGGCAAACCGAACTAAAAAGCAGAAAATAATTTTTAATTATGAACAGTTTATATTATAACAGTAGAAAGTCGAACAATCAATCATGATTAATTACCTCAAAATAAAAATATAATAAAAGTTAAGTTATTAACAGAATAATTCTATTCAGAGTAAAAAGCGTGGGGTGCTTGAAATATTAAATTTTACAATTATTCTATTGGCAACTATTTATATGAGGAGAGTTAGACAAATATAGTGAGATGCACCCCACGCTTTTTATTCTGAATCGAATTATTCTGTTAATAACTTAGATTTTATTATATTTTTATTTTGAGGTAATTAATCATAATTGATTGTTCGGCTTTCTACTGATGTAATATAAATTGTTCATAATTAATTATTTTCAGCCTTTTACTTCGGTTTGCTTCTAAAGCTTATTTTTTAGTTTTTTTTTATCTATAATTTAAATATAAATTATTACTTACAAGGTAAATCTAAACTCCTTAATAGTATTTAAAACATCTCTTTTTAACAGCGCGATATTCAGAACATCTCTTTTTACAAGGGCGATATTCATTCACTTTTTTGTTTTTTTCAGAGTAATGCGGCGTAGATCTTCCTAATGTGATTTACGCCTTTCCTATCATTGATCGATAATTGCTTTTTTGCATATAAAGCACTTCGTGTAACTTCCATTTTTAGGTTTTGTCGTGTAACTTCTGTTTTTTTTGTGATATTACGTGACTTGAGCTTGATGATGTACATATAAACCATGGCAGTCTTGTATTTTGTACTAGCCGTTACCCGCGGTTTCACCCGCGTAAGGAATGTACAAGTCTTTGCAAAAAAATTAATTTATGAAACATATGGGTTATCCTGTATAACAAGTTTTCCAAATTTTTTTAAACACCCTACTTACTATAAATCCACCAATCCCGAATATATTTCACCCAAACTGCAAGTGCTTATGGGCCACCCTATATAACAATTTTATTTGCCTTTTTTTTTGAATTACCTTGTATAACTGTAGCTCTACATCAACCTATAGTGCAACCATCCTATATATGCTGCTGTTTATTTGTCATCTAATAAAACTTTGTTTAACACTTTCTTGTAACTCTACACCACCCTTATATTTCAGCTATGCAACTGCTTATGGTCTACGCTATATAACAATTATTTATGATATTTTTTGAGCCACTTTGTAAAGTACAATTTCTCTCCACACTATATTTACCCTTTGTATGCAACTTTTTTTAACATTGTGATAATCACACTCTAAAACTATAATCTTGCTTCCCCTCAAGTTTCAGGTATTCTATATAGTAGGATGCAACTGCTCATGTCCTATTTAATAAATTTTAAAACTTTTCGATGCACCCTAATGGAAATGCCTGTGCAACCCTTGGTGTGTCACAAATGTAAAAACACAGTTTGGCACCCTAACACAAAACCTTTATTTAAACACTCACCCAAATTACAACTGCTTTTTGGCCATCCTATATAACAACCGCCTTGTAGAACTTATTTTTGAACCATCCTGTATTACCATAATTTTACTCTGCAAAATACTTCAACCACCCTGTATGTTCATGTGCTTAGGGGACACCAAATATAACATTTTTTAAACACCTAACTATGACTCTGCTCCACTCACTATCTTATCTACGCAACTACTTATGGACTACCATATAACCATTTTTTAACCACCCTGGAAAGTATAATTTGTCTCCACCTTATATTTCAACCACCCGTATATGCAACTTTTTCTAACACTGTTATAATCACACTGTATAACTATAATTTTACTTCGATCCCCGTTTCAGATATTGCATATATACAACAGCTCATGTTCTATCCTGCAAAAATTTTTTATCCAACCTGTTTAACTGTAATTCTACTCCGCCTTCTATTTCAACCACTTTGTATATGCAACTACTTATCGGCCACCCAGTATAACATTTTTTGTACCTCCCTGTATAAATACATCAATGCCCAATATATTTCACCAAAACTGCAACTGCTTGTGGGGCACCCTATCTAACAATTTTTTTCAAAATTTTTTTGAATCACCTTGTATATATTACAACTACCCTGTATACGCTGCTGCTTATTGATCAATCAATATAACATTTTTTAAATACTTAACTATTACACTTCTCCACCCTATATTTCAACTATCCTATATGTGCAACTGATTATGAGCCACGCTATTTCACAATTTTTCTCATATCTTTTTAACCACATTATAAAGTATAATTTCTCTCCACACTTCATTTAAAGCACCCTTCATTTGCAACTTTTTCTAACCTTGTTTGAATCACACTTTGTAACTATAACTTTACTGTGCCCTTTATTTCAGGTACTCCATATATGCAAATGCTATATATCAAAATTATTCTACCATTTATTACCCACCCTGTATAATTATAATTCAACTCCATCCTATATTTCAACAACCATGTATATGCAACTACTTATTTACCACCCAATAGAACATTTTTGTATCACCCTGTATCCTTAAAATTGTACTCCACCCTGTATTTCAACCATCTGGTAAAAGGGAACAGCTTATAGTTCATAACATGTCTTTATATTATTTTTTAAACCCAACTGTATATCTGTAATTATACTCCGTTACATATTCAACCATCCTATATATGCAACTGCTTGCGAATATAAAATATTTTTTTAACCGCTCTGTAAACTATATTCCATTCGATCTCATTTTTCAATCACTCTGTATAAACAACTTCTTCTTACATTTTTTCAACCCATTTCATGACTATAATCATAAGAAGAACATAATTCTAAACTCCTAACTGCTTATATTAAACACATTTTTTTCTAAAAAAATTTATCCACCCTGTATAAATATTGTACCATTATTTCAACCATATTGTATATGCAACTACTTATGAGCCAAACAATATATCAATTTGGTATCCACCATATATAAATATAATTCTAGTCCGCCCGTTTATGAACCACCTGATATATGCAACTATTTATGACCCACTCAACTTTTTTGAACCACCCCGTATAACTAATTCCACTTCCCTTATTTCAACCACATTGTATATATTCAGCTGCTTATGGTACACCTAATATAACTTTTTTTTAGATTTTTTAAATTCATGTCATTCTATTCCTAGTTTCATATATATAGAACACCCTGTAAAATTACTATTGATATATCAGTTGATTTTTCTTAAATCGAAATATGTTACATTGACATATTCTGAATTTTGAATAAAAGCTAATCTTATTCAAATATCTAATATTTGGTGCTTTCGGTGGATCCAATAGAGTAATTGTGTCATCCAACATGGTCAAAGTTTTTTCGCTATATCTATCGTATATATCAATTTAGGGACATGAAATATCTGCCAGATTTTAAGTCAAACTATAGGTTTTGCAACAAAAAAAGATTCAGCAAAATCAGTTCAGTAGTTCTTACGTTATGTCCGAACAAACAAACAAACAAACAAACAAACAGACAAACTTACAATTTGATAATAGTTTAGAATATTATGATTTAATTTTACCTTTTGGGGTTTTCGTTTAAAGGTTAGTACAAATGTTATAATTTAAATTGTCTTTATGACAATCCCGGATATTGTCTTTGATTCGCAGGTGATTAATTTGAGTTGATAGGCCGTTTATATGTGGTCATGACATGAATCTGTAGTTCTTTGGTTTTTGTGTTTATATTTGATTGATAATTTTAATGGATAGCTGTTAACTTCCAGTGCATTTTTGGCTTTATTTATTGGTCAATCTCTAAATTTTTCTTCGATTATTTTATGACTCTCTCAAAGAGCATTATGACATTTTTTGGGATAACGGATGATGAGAACAAAATAAGATAACGTGTACTTTGTAAATAGGTAATGTCATATCCAAATAATTCAAATTATTTTTGAATTCAGTTTCGATTCAATTGATGATAACTGTTAAAATTTGCTAAAATATAGTTTAAATTCATTTCAATTTTATCATTTTGCTCAATTCCAAGTTAAAAGAATGATTTTTGTTTTTTCTTTTCATTCAAAGCTGTATTGGTGTCTACATAGTACAAACATTATATTACCTCGAAAATAGGCGGAAGTAACGCAAACATGATAAAATACTCAGACTAACAAGAAATATATTTTATTTTTAAATTCTCAAAATTTATTAAATAAGAAGCAAAAACCAAAAAACGTTAGTTATGCCAATTGCTATACATTCAACAAAATAGGAAAGACCTAAAACATATTATAGATATCTACGCCGCTGTAATCTGAAAATGCAAAGAAGTAGTTTTAGGGCTGGCAAAGAGATGTTTGAAAATACTATTGGAAAGGAGGTTAGATGTCAAATGAGCAGAAACCAAAAAATATATTAATTAAATAATAATTTGGTCAAGTGCGAGTTGGACTCGCATACGTAGGGTTCCGTACCACCTTCAAGATTCTAATATTCCACTTTCAGAGAAGCAGGGAATGAGTGCATTTTCTTATATTTACCCTTATATCTTTTAAAGGCAGCGTTTTAAATTTATGAATAATATACACTTTGATATTCCACACATAGATATTTTATTTTATTTGCTTGAGGATTCGCTTGATCTTTATCAGAATACGTATGTATTTAATTTTCTAATTTGGCCCCCAAAAATTAACATTAGAGTTTTATTTTACTATTAAACTTTCAGAGAAGTCTTTTATAATCTACTGTCTTAGTTTTGAGGCTCTGTAGATTGGTAGATAAAGGGCAAAATAGGTCAAGTTTTAAATTATAAATTATTAAATCTGTTATTCAAATTATTAAAAAATACAAATAAAATATATTTTTCAAAATTTAAATAGTGTAGTTTCTAAAGTGGGAATTAAGTCGATGTTTAATATTTTTGTTAATATCTTTTAAACAAATGATTTAAAAATATGATATATTTGTAATTCACATAATGAGTCTTTTATCTGATATATTACATGATGCGTTTGAAAATTGAATCTTTATTTTCCATTTAATTGTATAATTTGTCCCTGAAATTACTATGGGGTTTTCTAATAATTTATTTTCCGTTTAATTCTATTATTTAGGGGCCAAATAATAAAATTAGGGATTTTTTTCATATTTTTCCTATAAACAAAAAAATTGAGGTCTTGTAGTTTGGGAAATAACGGGAAGAATGGGTATTTTTTTTTAAATATATTATTAAATGTATTTGTATTCGTCATAATGAGCCCTGTGATTTGATATATTACATGACCCGTTAGAGTCAATTATAATTTTTTATTTTCCATTTAATTCTATAATTTGCCCCCTAAAATGAATATTAGGGGTTTCTCCTTATTTTTCCAGTAAAGTTCAAGTGAGGGGCTATACTTCAATTTTTTTCAAAAATTTTCCGCTTATGGTTTCGGTGATAAGGGGGGGGGATGGGTAATTTTTTTTATATTTTTGTTAATATTTATTTTAAAAATATGAAAAAAATATATTTGTTTTCTTTATCATGAGCCCTTTTATTTGATATATAACATGATTAGTTAGAAACAATTTTAATTTTATATTTTCCATTTAATTCTATAATTTGCCCCCCAAAATGAATAGTAGGGTTTTTTCCTTATTTTCCAAAAAAGTTCAGGTGAGGGCTATACCTCCATGTTTTTCCAAAATTTTCTTGGTTATGGTTTCGGAGATAGGGGGGGAGGGATGGGTAAATTTTTTTTATATTTTTGTTAATATCTTTTAATTAACTCATTTTAAAAATATGAAAAAAATATATTTGTTTTCGACATAATGAGCCCTTTCAATTAATATATAACATGATGGGTTAGAAACAATTTTAATTTTATATTTTCCATTTAATTCTATAATTTGCCCCCCAAAATAAATATTAGGGGTTTCTCCTTATTTTTCAAGTAAAGTTCAGGTGAGGGGCAATACCTCCATTTTTTTTCAATTTCTTCCAGCTTATGGTTTCGGAGATAAGGGGGGAGGAATGGGTATTTTTTTATATTTTTGTTAATATCTTTTAATTAATTTATTTTAAAAATATGAAAAAATATATTTGTTTACGTCGTAATAAGCCCTTTCATTTGATATATAACATGATGGGTTAGAAACAATTTTAATATTATATTTTCCATTTAATTATGTAATTTGCCCCCCAAAATTAAAAGTAGAGGTTTCTCCTTATTTTTCCAGTAAACTTCAGGTCAGAACCTATATCTCATTTTTTTTTCAAAACTTTACGTTTTTTTTTAATATGAAAAAAATATATTTGAGTTCCTCAGAATGAGACCTTTTATTTGATATATTACATGATGCGCTTGAATTTTTTTTTATGTTTAAATTTTTATATAATTCTATAATTTGCCCCCTAAAATTAATATTAATGGCTTCTCCTTATTTTTCCTGTAAAGTTCGGGCAACGTTCTATATTTCCTATTTATGCCAAAATTTTAGGCCAGTAGTTTCAGAGACCAGGGGGGGACGGTCGATTTTTTTTAGTTTTCCCCCCAGAAGTACCCCTAAAATCAATTTTTTTTCTTTTACGATATGTATTCCTGATCGGGTCACCAAACTATACATTGATACCAAATTTCAACCTCCTCCGTCCAGTAGTTTAGGAGAAAATTTCTGTGATGTGACAGAGTCAGAAATCCGGAGTGATATTATAAGGGTATCCGTATATTGTATATACGGAACCTTAAAAATGAACGGTCAAATAATCATTAGGCAACATTCCTGACTTTAATCTCATGAAAAACTGTATAAATTTTACACTCCAGGTTTTGAAATGCGGTAAAATAGCTAGCTGCTATTTTTTCCCAGTTAGTTTAAAAACTTACAAGGCGATACTTTTATTGTAAAGGTGATCCTTAAAAACTGGAAGCTGTTGTGTTTGCTGGTTTAATTTCGTTACCAATTGGGCAAAGCTCATTTAAAAATACTTAGGCCCATATTACATATACAACGACTGCTTGCCCTACATTTTCGGACTTTATAAATCAATCCTCATACCAGAATTTTGTTGTATCTTTATCGAAAATGCTACATGTAGCTCTTATAACGCTGATATAATTGTTAAAGAATATTGAAGATGGAAAATTTTATTTCGGTAAAAATAGATAATTATATTACTAATGCATTCCATTAGGTAGGAATTAATACTAAAATTGAAGGCTTAACGTCTGAGATACATTTTTACTATCAAATTCTAGAACTACATTTTTTAAATGGAAACTAAACGTTGAAATATAATGAGATTGCCCTGTCTTTAGTTATCTATATATAATTCTAAGAATGAAAAACACACAAAGATCTACGTTTTGTTTTTCAACACAAAATTCATTTTCCTTGATCTAGTGAACATTTCAAGACATTGGATATTTTAAGTATATATATAGTTTTTATTTCGTAATAAACCTTTTATTTAAACTTAAGTGCTACGATAAATAATGACTTTACAACAAATAGTGTAAAAGATAAGGAACTAATCTAATATTTGTTTATTATGGATCAAGGAGGATGATCGACCATGAAATATTTTTTCCGATATTGGTCATCTACTAACAAAATTCAACAAGCATCCACCGATAACAATATAGTGTTAAATACTCGAGGAAATTCCAGGATTTTAACGAATTGTACTTAATGAGAAGCCGTAATTATACTTGTAGGTGTAATTAATCTAAAATCGTTGCTGAAATAAAATTATATTTAAATTGTCTCTTTAAGAAGTGAATATAATATTTTTTAATGTTGATTTAGAACATTTTAATTTATCAAAAATTATATACTCAAATACTTTAATCATTCCTTGTTACACATTTTACCGACATAAATGTGTAATAAGAATGGAACCAAGAAAATTAAATAATGTTTATTTATAATTCTATAAAAAAATTCCTTTGGTGCAATCTTAAATTATATATACAGTGAGGTTCTAAAGCAAGGGATAAAATCATTCTCTACTTAATTATGAATGTACATGAAAAATCCTGAGGGACGACAATTTTTATATATGAAACTACACATTTTGAATAAAATTATTTACCTTTATTTGAACTGAAATACTTAATTGTAAATCCGAAAAAAAAAACTTCTATTTAGGTTCTTGATATTGTAAATTTGTATGATAGGTATATCATTAATAATGAATTCTTTTAATTCTTACTGCTTTTGAATTAATATTTACAATAGCTTGGTCGTTGAAGAAGATTTTCAATTAGAAATGTATAATATAATATACACTAAGATATTAAACGGAAAATATGCTTTGAATATTACAGTTTAAACTACAACTAAGACTCATGGAAAAACCCTGCGCTTATCTCAATAATAAGCAGATTTTAATCAGATACGGCAAAGTTGAATAGAACTTTGTGATAATACACTTTAAATAAGGCATTTAGACATCACACACAATTATTATTACTTGTCAGTTTTTAGCAATATAGCCAACTTGGGTATAAGAGAATTTGGCAGGCTGTTTAATAGAAAGCAAACTCAGATACCATTCTAGTTTATAAACATTCACTATATTAAATTTCCGATATCCATCGCATTCTCTTACTCTCAGAAACACAAACATTAGAAACTGATCACCCTTCAGTTCAAGTCCTACTGGATATAACATTTATAACAGCTGTTAATAAAAGGTTAAAAATTAAATTTGTTTTATATAATTTGCAAATTACTCGACGTTTGGACTCTGACTTTGAAACCATTATCAAAAGCAAAAGAAAGAAAGAAAATAAACATTCAATATTTGGAGTCTAGTTCGAACCTAAATCCTCAAGTTTAGGTTGTTGAAATCAAGTATTTGGGATGATGTGTGCTTCCTCTTTACCTAACTATACGAGTCTGAGTCCTCTTTCGTTTCGTTCCCGAACTTTTATATTTTTTGTTACTTTCTCAGATGAGAATAGTAAATAAAGATACGAACTTTAGTACCCCCCAGAGAATCTGTACAATTTCAATTTAAAATTTATATTTTATTAAGATTATAATGTCATAGACAACGAAGTCACAATAAGACTTTGAACCATTTGTATTCTCTGAATATGTATACAAATCTTTCCCCAGTGAGGTGTTAGTTCCCAAGAAAACTAAAAAGAAAATGGAAATATTTCTTAGAAAAACGACCAGTTATATGATTTTGCCTTACATGTTTATTACCTAAATGAGAAATAAGTATTGAATGTATTACCGAACTTCGGCAATCTTATTATTTAGTTTTTGTTATGCATACTTTATTCAATAAATTTGGAAACAAAAACATTTTTAAATTAAAAATTAAGACATCTTTTGGAGGATATATCACAATAAATTCCCATTTAAAAATTTGGTGGTGGTAAGTGTCCCTTGAAGGACGTGTAGTGTGAGAATGATTTTTTTTTCGTTACAGGAAAATGACTCTATTCTATTTGGCGGTTCCACAGTGAAAATTTTCGAAAAACAGTCTACACAAATAGTCACAACCATCAGAAGTGGATAGAAATCAGAATTCACACACAAGAATCTCAAAGTATACTATAAAATTCCTGTCTCATATTTATCCCATTAGTTTTATTGAAATCAAAGAAAGTAACTTATATACAAATATCAAAATCAAAACTATAGATTTTTACTAAAATTCTAACAATACACTAACCAATAGTGCAACAAAACGATAACTTTTAAAAAATGACATTATCTTTAATCAGAGAGGACTTAGATTTTATTAACAAATATAATTATCGATTCCTTTCATTAATTTCTAATCCAGAAGTTGTGCTCAAGAGACAAATAAATGTATTAATATTGATTAAGTTGACCTTTCATTTTTTTCTGGTGAGATTTGTTCATGTTTATACGTACACACGCTATATTTTTTATCGTCGTCCTTATGTTTTTAAGCCAGAGATTAAGGTTTCGACCCAGTAGATTTTTCCCTTTTAGCAAAGTGGCTATGGAGATATTTCAGTTAGTGTTATCAGTTAACGAACATAATACAGTATTAAATTACATGGGATTCATGATTAATAAGTATTTTCTTGCGTAAAACGTCAATGCCGTTAAGATAAGATTTTCAATATGTATAGACTATTTAATTTTAGAAATGTATTATTGTTTTTATTTATTATTGTATTGTTATTTCTTAATAAACTATTATGATAAATTTATTTCATGTACATTGATGAGCTGAGATATATTTTCAACGTATAAATAATTAATAGTGGAATAATAGCAATATTTCCTTGTATAAGTTGAGTGTATTTACTTGTACTAGCTGTAGCCCAGTGGTTGAAATTCGACCAATTGTGTCTATATCTCTGACAGGTTAAGTAACCTGAAAATCTTATCGTGACATTCTATCCTAGGACTTTAGGGAGAACAGCAATTACACGGAACGGATCCAAATTCGGAACCTCTGTGTGAGAGTTTCCTCGAAAATCCTAGATGTCGGTCTTACATCTCGCTTCTACAAATAAGTAAAGAAATTCATTTTTTTTTCAGATATAATTCATAGGACTTTATTTGTGTTCAAATTCGTAATTCTTAACTTAATATGACAACAAAGCAACCGCTAATGGGCTACCCTACATATTTATTTTTTCTAACCTCCCTGTATAGCTATAATTGCATTCAATTCTCAAACATTTATTAAAATCCTCATTATAATAATTCCATCTCATTATATATTTCCATCACCCTGTATATGCAACTACTCATGGACCACGCATAATATTTTTTAACATTTTTGAACCACCCGGTAAACCATTCTGTATATGCCACTGCCTATGTCTTCTGTAACTATAATTCTACTCTGACCTATATTTCGATCATCATATATATGGAACATTTCGTGGGCTACTCCATAAATCATTTCCGTTTCTAACATTTTTTATCATCATCCTGTATATCTTTAATTCCTCTCACCCTATATTTCATCTTCCCTATATATACAACTGCTTATGGGTTACGAAATGTTGCACTTCCATTTCCGCCACCCTGTATATGCATCTCTGTACAATATTCTTTGAACCACCCTGTATAACTGTAATTCTACTGCACCTTCTATTCCAAGAACTCTGTAAATTCAACCGCTAATGGGCTTCCCTATATAATTATTTTATTAGTTATTACTCTGTATTTTAAACACCCTATATATGCAACTGCTTATGTGCCACCCACGAAAAAAATGATTTTGGAATCGCCCTGTATAATTATAATATACAACGATTAGCTTACCACTAAACAATAACAACTTTTGCATGCCACTTCCAGTAGTACATGCTCTAAGTATAAACAGCATTGGTCCCTCTATATATAATTACTCAATGTTTTGAGTCTGGCGGCGGAGGCACGCGGCACATTCAGTTGTTTGGCGTTGACATTATGACGTAAATAATGAATTTTTATTACATTTTATTTAATAAATGAACCATTATTATAAATTAATATTAGCATTCTGCACTGAAGGTCGTCAGTAGCTACTAAACAAAACAAAAATGAAGAAAATCGGTTGAGAGACAGAGGAGAAAATGGTACCTAATCGTTTTGCCTTTGCCTATTTATATATACATAAAACACATTATGCCAGTCAGGGTGTAGGAATACCAAAAAATAGTCATCCTGCTGATTTGTTATTTCCGGTTGAGTTATTGGACGGGTCCGGGCCGGTACGGTGTGAATTTCATTGCGTGCGTTTAGACTGTGAGGTCTCTTCGCTATTTCAATTGCCTCTCTTACAAGTCTTGATTTCGGGTGTTCTATATTTGCCATTACTCTGGTGTTCTCAAAGTCTATTCGGTGTGACATCGTGGTGGCGTGTTCCGCAATGGATGTTGTTTTTTCCTGCTTTCTTGCAGCGTTCTGGTGTTCATCACGTCTAGCTTGAATTCTTCTATTAGTTTGCCACACATAGGTTTTATGACAGTCTGCACATGGAATCTCGTACACTCCCTGTTGTTCTAAAGGGATCCTCGTCTTCGGAGTCCTCAACACCGTGCTTATTTTTCTGTCTGTATTGAAAATAGTATCGATGTTGTGTCTCCGTGGTATTCTTGCAATACTGTCCGTGGTCCCCTTGACATACGGTAAATAAGCCTTGGTTATTGGTGTGTCATGCTCCTCGTCTGTTTGTCTCGGTTTTGACTTTAGGGCTCTTTGTATATTTCGGTCTGTAAATCCGTTTTGTCTCAGAGCTGTTTTTAAACTGTCCATTTCCTGTTTGATGTTATCCTGGTCAGCTAGCCTTTGTGATCTGGTTACTAAAGTCTTGACGACGGCTTGTAGTTGGGCTGGGTGGTGCAACAACAGGCAAAATTTAACAAATTGAAGCTCCAACAGAAGCCCAAAAACGAATTTGTCTCGGAAAATAACGGTCACAGTCTAACCTCACGGCAATTGGAAACGAATAAAATCGTTTATAACTTATCTTCAGTCCAGTTGAACACTTCCTCGATTGGCGTATTGGCTAAGGGATTCAATTACGCTATTGCTCCCTCTCACATACCAACAGAGAGCATAATATGTGGCGTGGAAACAGCAGTTTCAAAATTAGATGCGAACACCGCTGAAATAATTAGACAAGATGTGTCACATGTTCTAAGAAAGTCTAAACCACCCAAAAGGAACCTATCTATAGAAGAAAATGAGGCCTTGAAACAACTGCGCCTCAACAAGGACATTGTCATTCTACCTGCTGATAAAGGAAATGCGACTGTAATTTTAGATACAGCGGATTATTCAAACAAAATTCAAATAATGCTACAAGATCCAGCATATAAACAAATTACTACTGACACAACAATTTATCTAGAGAAAACAACCAAAGCCGAAATCCAAGCAAGTAGGATCGACAAAAATCTCCAACTGCAACTCATTCCTCGTGAAAAGTCATCGAAATGTCCGAAATTCTATAGGTTGCCAATAGTACATAAAGAAGGTGCACCTTTGAGGCCAATAGTAAGCTCAATTGGATCCCCAACACAACACCTAGCCAAATACCTAGCCCAACAACTTCAACCGTTTGCAGAGCGGGCAGACTCATATGTAAAAATTCGACACATTTTATCGAAATTCTTAGAAAAACGGTCTTACAACCAGGGTGTCTTCTTGTAAGTTTTGATGTAGTGTCCCTTTTCACCAACATCCCTATCGACGAAGCCTTGGATATCATAATAGAAAAATACAAACCACCTCAACACCTTGTAGACTTAACAGGGCACTGTCTGATGAACACCTATTTTGTTTACGAGAACCAACGATACAGACAAGTGGAAGGAGTTCCAATGGGATCGCCACTCTCACCAGTTATAGCGAATTTTTTATGGAGAACTTTGAGGAGTTGGCACTAAGAACAACAACTCTTAAACCCAGTTTGTGGTTGCGATATGTGGATGATACATTTGTGATTTGGCCTCATGGGAGGGAAGACCTCAATACTTTTTTAGATCACCTTAATGGCATCCATCACAAAATAAAATTTACCATGGAGGTTGAAGCCAATAATCAACTGCCATTACTTGATGTTCTCATAAATAGGAAGCAAGATGGAACCCTTGGCCATACAGTATATAGGAAAGCAACTCACACCAACAGATATCTTCATGCTAATTCTCATCACCACCCAGCCCAACTACAAGCCGTCGTCAAGACTTCAGTAACCAGATCACAAAGGCTAGCTGACCAGGATAACATCAAACAGGAAATGGACAGTTTAAAAACAGCTCTGAGACAAAACGGATTTACAGACCGAAATATACAAAGAGCCCTAAAGTCAAAACCGAGACAAACAGACGAGGAGCATGAGACACCAATAACCAAGGCTTATTTACCGTATGTCAAGGGGACCACGGACAGTATTGCAAGAATTCTACGGAGACACAATATCGATACTATTTTCAATACAGACAGAAAAATAAGCACGGTGTTGAGGACTCCGAAGACGAGGATCCCTTTAGAACAACAGGGAGTGTACGAGATCCCATGTGCAGACTGTCATAAACCCTATGTGGGGCAAACTAATAGAAGAATTCAAGCTAGACGTGATGAACACCAGAACGCTGTAAGAAAGCAGGAAAAAACAACATCCATTGCGAAACACGCCACCACGATGTCACACCGAATAGACTTTGAGAACACCAGAGTACTGGCAAATATAGAACAACCGAAATCAAAACTTGTAAGAGAGGCAATTGAAATAGCGAAGAGACCTCACAGTCTAAACGCACGCAATGAAATTCAGAACTTATCGAGTTGTTGGAAAATCTTATTAAACACCGTACCGGCCCGGACCCGTCCAATAACTCAACCGGAAATAACAAATCAGCAGGATGGAGCCGTGCCCACCGAGCGCCATGGGCCAATCACACGCAGCCGTTCACGGTGTCAACCGATAGGCGCCGAGCCGCGACCTTATAACAGCGCGCTCGCTTCAGAAAATCTTAGTATTCGAGTAACTAGAAGCGAAAGCAGAAGGCTACGAGAGTTATGCGAACCGACCTGAAGAGGGCAGATGTGACTCTGCCGAAACGTCATCATTTTACCATCGATCCCGGCAGGTATCAGTTATCAACTACGCGGATAAATTCCCGGAAACCACCTAAAACATTTAGTGCCCGCGAAAACTTAAAAACAAATATATATATATATATATATATATATATATATATATATTAGGGTGGACGTTATTTCCCAAGTTGTTCAAAACCACGCTCCCAACCCTTGAATCAATTATTTTGAACTAAAAACTAAGATCTTACTTCGAAAATCCCGTTTAAGTAGTGATTTACCCCTTCCAATTTTTAAAAAACTGTTTTTTTTTATTTTTTAAATATGCTTGAATTTTCTACCTAAAACCGCCATCAGAAAATTTTTACTCACCGGTTGTTGGCATTTGTTTTCAAAATTAACATAAATAACGTTTGTGGTGGTGAGTTTGAAGTGAATTTAATTATTTTAAAATAATTTTGCGCCTAAAAGGATCTCAAAAACACGAGAAATTCGTGCTTGTTCACATTTATTTCAAACTATAAATGTTTTCCCTTAACAACAGATTTGATCAATGACATTCAAATAAAAGTCGTATTACATCCTTTATTTTGGTGTCTTTTACATATTTCCAAGTGATTTCAAAAAGTTGGAAATGTAGTGAAAAAGGAAAATCTGGTAAACCTTCATAATCAAACTACTATTTCACATTCACCCCTTAAGCTCGTTCTGTAGAATATTTACACAAACGCTCTGAACTTAGCCATCGGATTAATCACCTTTTTGGCACAAAAGAACGTAAGAAACAATTATAGATATTTGATAATTCCCAAATCATTACCTTAAAAGCTAATTCATAATAGAATTGTTAACCACAATGAATTGTCCGATGCCCCCCGTTCTGCGATTGAATGCAATATTGTAGCTATAGGTGCTCAGGGCTTTGCATAATTTGAAATTAGGTCATAATTGTTTCAAATGTAGGGCCCCAATAAATAGAAGGTGTTTAATGCCGCTAAATCATCAATATGTAATTATATATTTTTCATGGTTAGGTACTTAAAGTAAAAATATGTATTACGAATTTTGTTCAAGAACAAAATAATAACTGTAATCGAAGAAATTAAAATATTTTACTACCATGTTTGTCCAATCCCTGTATTACTGAACTAACAAAATTTTACTTAAAAATTTATTTCATGTGGCATTGATAGAAACCAGTTGATAATTACGTAAAAGTTTTAATAAATTTTTAAGTTAATTTTCCTAGATTATACAATACATTAGTATATACAAATTAACAAACATTTTCGAATTTTCAAAGAACTGAGCTGTTCTTTTAATCTTCTGTTGAAAATGTCATCATTAATGATTAAACTGTTAATAATTAATGACATATTTTCAAATTGTTACTAATCAGTCAGTCTCATTTGTAACTAACCAAGCATTTTGATAAATGTGAGTTAGCAACCTATGTTCTAAGAACTGGTTACGTAAAAAATGATGGCATATTTAGGTCTTCAAATAATTCACAAGGTACTTTCTATTATAGAAAATTATTGTTCTATAATAAAAAATATGTTAAAGGCCTTTTCAGGACCTAAAAAACTGTATATTTTTAACGAAACCCGTTCAGGAGTTGTCAGGCGATTGGGCAATTACAGAAATATGGCAAACAGCCATTACCATTGGCGTTCAATGTTTTCGGTATCTTATGCTAAGTAAAATTTAATCAAAATATATTATGTAACATTAAAAAATATTGTACAGAAATTCAAACCCTGTCACTTACGATTTGGAGGTTAACGCTCTAGAAACTTAGCTATTCAGGACGTACCTAATTAAAAAAAAACTCAGACCTTATATGAACATAATGTAATTACTCTTACAGTTTCAAAGACTTTCAAATATTTATCCTCAGTTGAGAATTCAGACGAAAAGCTTACAATGATGTAATAGCTGAAGTATAGAAACTTCCTCGGTACATTAATAAAAACTTTAAAAAATGACTATTATGAAAATAAATTACAGCAATGTAACTCAAACTATAAGAAAACTTGGGAAGTCATAAATGATGTCACAAATGTTCCATCAAACAAAAGCACTATAAACAAAATCAGTATCGATAACAAAATAATTAGCAACCCAAAACAAATAGCAAATCATTTCAATGACTTCTTTGTAGAAATTGGGGAGAAAATAGCAAACAAAATTAGTAAAAACAATATAGAAATAAAAACAATGAAGACTAAGCAATATTCCAACGCGATGTTTTTGACTCCAACCGACTATTTAGAAATTGAAGACATAATATCGACGCTAAAAAACTTTGCATCTCCAGGGCCTGACAAATTGAGTATAAAAATAATTAAATTAACAAAACTGAATATCTCTAAACCGCTTACTCACATAATTAACCTAATTTTTCAGACATCAAGCATTCCATATCAATTTAAAGAAGGTCTTGTAGTGCCTATATATAAATCAGATAGAAAAGATCTAATGACAAATTACCGACCCATTTCCCTAATTAACAACTTTGGAAAAATCTTTGAAAAATGCCTGAACAAAAGAATATGGTCTTTCCTAGACAAAAATAAAATAATATCCACAAATCAATATGGATTTCAAAAAGGTGTAGGGATAAAGCAACCTTTACAAAAACTAACGACAAGTATACTGAAGAATTTTAATGAAAATAAAAAAACAATTGCAGTATTTCTTGATCTCCAAAAAGCCTTCGATACGGTATCACATAAAATTTTATTAAGCAAACTTTTTAATAATTACTTGTCAGAAAGATCGCAACAAGTACGAATAGGAGATGACATTAGTAATAAAAGATTTGTGAAAACCGGAATCCCACAAGGCACAGTCTTAGGTCCTACATTATTTTTAATTTTTGTTAATAATTTGCTATCTTATGAAAGATGTAGTATAGTCTCTTATGCCGATGATACTGTACTAATATGTAATGGGACAACTAGGGAAGAAGCCTGGAATAAAGCGCAAAATGCAATCTCAGATGTCAAAAATTGGTTAGATGTAAACAGCCTGAATTTAAACGTATCTAAAACTAAATATGTAGGATTTACACCAACAAAGGTAGGAAGAGCGGCTCTATCACCTCTAACAATTAATGGAGCCCTGGAAAGCGTTAAACAAGTATCATCAATAAAATACTTAGGTATGTTGATTGATGAAAACTTAAAGTGGAAAACACATATCGAACACCTTGTCAAAAGAGTTAAAAAGCTTACCTATAAATTCTACACTCTCCGTAATTTACTAAATAAAAAGCTTTTACTTATAGTGTATAATAGTCTAGTCGATTCCATAATAAGGTATGGTATATGCGTTTGGGGTGCGGCATATAACACGCACTTAAAAAAAATAGAAGTATGTCAAAATTACATACTTAGAATAATCTTTAGGTTAAATAATCGTCAAAGTGTCAAACATATTTATATTACACAGACAATATTGAACGTGCGAGGTCTTTACATTAATGAATTGCTAAAGACGATACATTCAGAGAATAACCTCATTAAAACAAACCATCCACATAACACCAGACAAAAGGATAAACAGTTGCTCAAATCTGAGCGAATGAATAAAACTGTATGTCAAAAATGCATACTATATAACGGTATAAAAGTATACAATGTGATTCCATTAATTTTCAAAAAACTAACCAAGAAACAGTTCAATAAAAAAATTAAATTATACATAGCCCAGAACTATGATAGCTTATTAGCCCTTCTGGTATAATCAAAACACTAAAAATAAATTACTTTATTTAAAGAACAATACCCGTATTTACATATCTCTATTTCTAATTCATGATTAGTTATACTTTATGTAGTTATATTTTAGATATATTTTGTTGTTTTGTATTATTGTAATTATTTTATTCTCAGTGACTAGTAAAATAGAATATTATAAATATGTATTATTTAAGGGTATGTATCAGTGACTAGTAAAATGGAATATTATAAATATATATTAATTAAGGGTATGTATGGGTTAGTATAAGTATATCTGTCTTTGTTTATATATGAGTATATGTTTATGTATATAGGTACGAGTATATATGAATGTCTTGGTTAGTAAAGTAGCATATATTAATTGTAATGAATTTAGCACTAACTTAAACATACTTGAATGTTCTCTTGGACACAACACAAGCTCATGCTTAGGTGTTCATTTTTTTTCTCTCTTATTTACCATTCTAACATTAATGTTTGATATTTTTACTTATTACTGTTACCTTGGTAATAATGTTAGTGACAATCTTATTGTAACAACTATAATTGTATTTTTTTGCTAATAAATTGAAATAAATGTAAAAAAAAAAAAGCTTGTCTAGTATGTAGTAAAGAAGGCTAGTATATATTAGCTTCTCGATTTACCCGCTAGGTGGCAATCATTACCTTGATTTCAATAAAATAGTTCAGTGCAGTAACTGTGATTTAACGAATGATTCCACCTTATCACCAATTTTAGAATGATGAGTTCCTCAAATCAACATTTACAAATTATTGATGTTTGTAAGAAGACAATTCCTGAATTAAAAAAAGACATTTTGCCGCGTAATTTGGATGTACTTCAGAGATTATTTCATATGACCAAAATCCAACAATTCAAGGTAGTCGATGCTATTAAAGCTACAATAAATGAAGTGATAAAGGTATGGAATAATATACCAATAGATATAAAAAGGATTGACCACTGTAATGAGAAATTAAAGAAATTACATAGTGATTTCCAAAAAGGTCAAAAGTATTCCAATGTATCTAGTGATAAAGTTAATAATTTTCTAAACAGTTTATTTGATACATTTGACATTTCGCGATACACACCATTTGAATTCCTTGGATTAATGGATGATGTATCCCGAAGAATACTTTTTACTAAACCAATTGATTACATTAGAAAATAACTACTAATACGTCAAAAATGAAGATATAACAGGTAAAATATTCTAATTAATATGTACTTTTATTTTACTCCTGAATTTGTATATTTCTTTATCAGTGAATTTTACATATTTCCCAACTGAATTTAATTCCAGAGGAAGATATTTGTGACAATGATAATATTTTGTTTATTGGGTCTCAAACTATGAAAATCATAGAATAATGAAATTAACAATAAGGAGACACCAGTTACAAGTAAAAAAATTATATCAAAACATTTTTGGTTAATTCTTGCACTAATTATGTTTAAGTAAATTTCCAGAAGTATTAGAACAACTAATACTTGATGGTTTCTGCAAAGTGTTTAAAGGATATAGACCATAAAACTAAAATTTAATAAGTTTTAAATACTAAAATGATTTTAATTTGTCACAAATATAAGTAACTTGAGAGAAAACATCTTAAATGCTTTGCTTAGCCATACTGTTCCAATGTTCAATTTGACATTTAATTTAAGCATATATTGAAACTCTTTGGAAATTCTAAATTATTTCACCTAAACTCTAAAATTCTAAACATGAGAAACTTCCGACTAGTCCAGCTTATTGCTACCAAAAAATTATTACTTATAAATTTATTTATTCATTGACAAATTTAAGAACAATTAATTCATCAGGCCTATGTATTTATATGTGTACTCAGACTGGCAGTAAATTCTCAATATTTATTACAGGTAATGATTTAAATCAGTAAATTTTAGGATACCCTACGAACTAAAAATTACACTTTGTCAAAACATCCTTTATGAAAATTAAGACTTACAGTGAACAATTTGAGGATAATACTACAGTGTTAACTATAACTGTTATAAATAAATATTATTGGATATTTTTTTAGGATTACATGCTTGATTAATGACAGAAAAATCTAATACAACATCGAGTGAAGACACACAACAGAGTTCAGATTCAAATTATTATCCATCTGGTAGGCACTTTCAGAAAAAAGATTTAAGAGGCTCTATTAATGCTATAACTCCAGAAGTGGTTGCAAGTTTCGACAAAGCAAAAGTGTCGGATAGGAATGTTGTTTTTATTACCAGCAGTATTGCACACGCTTTAAATCTAGATCTCGACAAATTAATACTTAGCAAAACTGCAATTAGAGAAGCTCGAGCCAAGGTCCGAAAAATGGAGTTCGAAAAAATGAAGGAGCTGTTTCAGGGTATATCAGTGTCTTTTATGATTGTGCACTGGGACGGGAAACTTATCCCAGAGAATGATCACTGCAAGAAAATTGATCGACTTCCTTTTTTAATAACCAATGAAAAGTTCACAAAAATTATAAATGTACCAACTTTAGAAGATGGCCGAGGCATGACAATAGCTTCTGAAGTTTATGCAGCTCTTAAAGATTGGGGTTTACTGGAGCTGACTGTTGGTGTGTGCTGTGATACAACTGCCGCAAATTTCGGTCAGAAGGGAGGTGGGGCAGCTCCTATTTTAGAACAACTTATTGATAAAGATTTGATTTATTTAGCATGCCGGCATTATATCTTGGAACTTTTGTTGGCAGCTGCATTCCAGGCTAAAATTTCTGGTACAAGTGGACCGAATGTCGCTATATTCAAAAGGTTCCAAAATAAATGGGAGGAAATCGATCAAAGTGCATACAAAAATGGACTAGATGATTTGGAACTGACTTTAAGGCAAAAGATTCCAACTGTAGTAGAATTCATAAAAACTGTTTTAGAACAACGCCATCCCAGAGATGACTACAAAGAATTGTCGCAGTTGAGTTTAATGTTTTTAGGTTTTGGAGAAGAATTAAAATTCAAAAAACCTGGTGCATGTCATCATGCACGTTGGATGGCCAAAGCCATCCATTCTCTAAAAATATTTTTGTTGGGGGACGCTTTTGGCTTAAAGAAACGAGAGATAGACCATTTTTACTCAATTTGTAAATTTATTATTTTTATTTATTTGGAGCCATGATTTGAAGTTTATGAAGAAATTAATAAATTACGAAAACTTTGATAAATCCATATCTAAAGCTACACTCAGTAAATTTCAGAACCATTTGTGGTATTTATCTCCTGAACTTTGTGTTCTTTCATTATTTGACGAAAAGGTTGATATGGGCATCAAACGTAAAATGGTTGACTCAATGCTAAATAAAAAAACTAACCCTTATAGAGATACTCCCAAAAAATTCGATACATCTGAACTGAATGTAAGGGTACTACAAGACAAAAACCTCGATTTTTTTAACAACAGCCAAAGTTTGAATTTTTTTAAAAGGTTTAATTGTGATACAGAATTTATGAAGCACGACTGCAGTACTTGAAGAGCTTGTCAATCGTACATTGAATGCCAGGAAAAATTCGAAAAGTTGATGGTCGTTAATGATGTGGCCGAAAGAGCAGTCCATTTAACTGGAGAGTACATAAACACTAGAGCAAAAGACGAGCTGCAGAAACAGTACCTAATTCAATTTTTAGAACAAAATAGAAAGCATTTATTGTCTAGTGCTACTAAGAAAGTTTTACTGAAGAAACTTAAAACTGTGTAAAACTGTGACAATGCTAACAGTACGTTAATGTGTTAATAAAACTAAATGTTTTAAAATTATCTAATCTGTGCACTTTTAATATTCCAGCATATTTTTTTATGATAAATACAACATGCCATCAGTAATGTAGTTTTAATTCTTCTTGTCTGAGATTTAACAAGAAAAGTAAAGATGAAAGACGCAATCCACAAGAAACAAAAACTTATGTGAAATTTAAATCTAACATATAGTTTTCTATGTTTTTTTACCTCCTGAACCCTAATCCATATTCAGTTTTGCTCCATCACTGTTCAGTTTTCCGTAAATCGCGAAAACCGTTCATAAAGTCGCTAAAAACCTTTGGAAAATAGCTAAAGACCTTCAGAGAAATAGCGAATTTTGAGCACTGAAGGGTGATGGAATAAAATTGACCAAGGTTAGGTTAGGACAAAAATATATTGAAAACCATATGTCACATATAGTTCCCATAACTTATCTACTTTAAACGAACATACGTTCGGTTTGAATTCACTTGCAGGCAATCTTAAAAAATCAAGTTAAAGTTTGTGAAATCTACTTTTATCCTGAGTAAATTGTTTAAATTTGTCGTTAAACGAAAACTTTATTACCCTAAGGGTTTTAGGTTGAAAAGTCGACTATATTAAAAAAAAGGAAAGATATCTATTTTTTTAAAATTGGAAGGGGTAAATCAATATTTAAACGGGATTTTCGAATTAATTACTTAGTTTTTAAGTACAAAGAATTGATCCAAGGGTTGGGAGCGTGGTTTTGAGCAACTTGGGAAATAACGTCCACCCTAAATATATATATATATATATATATATATATATATATATATATATATATATAGAGCTGTTCAGTGTTTTAGTCTTGAAGCTACCAACTATAATTAGGAACATTTAGTAGGTTCTATAAGTTAATAGAATTAGCCTGTAATGAATGGCAATCTAATATCTGCCCAAAAAAACTGTCACTATTGCTCATTTTTCGATGCATTTCACAATATATTACACAATTCTACTTTGCAGTTGTGCTTCAATTTATCACCCTGACTACGATTATTCTATGTAATGATTCCATCTGGTTCTTTCTTGACAATTCGTAGATATCCTCGACTTAACATCTTAGGTCTTATTTCTCTGGCTCCAACACTATTTTACCATTATTTCTCTTAATAATTTTTGAAGTTTGAAAATTTTTTCTAAAAATTTTAAATTGTGTATATTTTCTTAAAACTAGACGACCAACTGAAAGCCGTAGTTGTAATTTTGTATTTACATTTTTTGATATATATATAGGTTCTAAGAAAATAAATACTAAAATTCACTGAGTTTATAATTTAAAATCTTTAGTTTCCGGAACATCCTATTTATATTCATTGGACGTCTAATTTGGGAGATAACATAGATTTTATGATATATAGTCACATAGCGCCATATCCAGAGTGGAACACTGCAATAGTTGCACAATTTAAATATCTTTTACTTTGACTTTGCTATAGTAAACTATCTTCAACCGATTATATATTTGTGCAGAAAATAACTTTTTAAGCTGAGCAAAATAATATTTGCAGTTTTTCAGAATATATAGTTTTGTTGGTGATCATCAATTTTGTTTGGCCCTTTTTAAATTT
Source organism: Octodonta nipae (assembly GCA_034190945.1). Lineage (NCBI taxonomy): Eukaryota > Metazoa > Arthropoda > Insecta > Coleoptera > Chrysomelidae > Octodonta > Octodonta nipae. The sequence goes on from CM067216.1 coordinate 120,940,530, forward strand.
GAAGCTAATTTGATATCTAAAACTTGTAACTGTTTAAACATTTCTCCAGTTTTTTTAGCTATCATTAAAAAATATTATACAAAAATGTCCATAGGTCGGTAGTAGTTGTTCGAAAAACACATTTTCGAAAGGTGTTGCTTTTAATAAAACAAAATAAAATATAAAAAAATCAACAAAAGTTTTTGTTCTTTAAAATGTAAAATATTATCATAATTATATTTGTGGATATATTTTTTCAGTGACAATGAATGGTAGGACATTTCTCTGTTGAGAAAAAATTTCATGTGTCAAATTGTAACATTTCACATGGAGGTTGACCGAAAGATTACAGTCAAATATACAGTTTTTTGGAAGAATAATTTACTGCAATATAAATCATTTAATAAATAAACTTTCTGTTACTAAAAACAAACCATGGTTTACATGCATGTTGGGGGTTATTTTCATTAACTCCTTTTTTAAAAACTATTTTTATTTATTAGTTTGAAAGGACACTGATTTTAATTGAAACATTTAAGAACTAATTTTACAATTTCAAAGCTCAAGCTGAGAACGATGTTAAGGCTGACAAACACAATCTAAATCTCCTAAAAATTAATGAATATCTCCCATTTATAATCTATATATATATATATATATATGAGACGCTACGCAGCGCTTAGTTGCAGTTTTTGCAGGTGTTCAGCTAGACAAGTAAATAAGGTTAAATGAAGTACAATGTGATAAAATATCTTAATAACTGCGTAGTATCCCTTAACAATGGATTCTTTCATTGGGTCAGCCATAACAGTCCTCCCCTTTTTAAGAAAATTTGCTGTCTTCCCAATGACACGAATTTTTAAAAATGATCAAAATTGTAATGTTATATTGGTTAGTAAATTCATGGTTATATTGTTAAAATATTTATATTTATAAATGATATTGTTCAAAATATTCGATTAAATGTGTTAGTATATGTGTTAATTAATATTAAGGATATAAAAATATAAAATATAAGATATAAGACATACATTTTGGAAATCGTCCAAAATTTGAATTTAACATTTAAATTGGAGTACTTTCTCTCATTTCCAACATTGGATTTTCTCGAATAGAATTTCGTCTTCTGGGTTGGAATCTTCTGAAAATATTCCTGGATGGTCCTGGTTCTTCTTGTTGTAGATTGGGGTATATTATTGCTGGATATACTCTGCATTTCCTTCTACATTTGTAAATTATAAAAATTAGGATTACAATGCTTATTAAAACGATGCACACTATAGTGAACCAATGTGTGGGTTTTTGTATAAAAGGGCGATTTAGTATAGTGTCTATTTGTTCAGAGTACTGCTTTAGTTTATATTCGGCTATATAGAGTTCATCCAAATTTTGTTTTTGAATTTTTAGCGGTTTCAGTTTTAATACCTGTTTCACTTCACTGTTTTCAGTTTCATAACTCACTTGGGATTATGGACATCTCTATGGCACTAGATTGTTCCGTTGAGTATTCTTTTGTGGACTGGATACGTACAGATCCAACATATGCTATGCAGTGGGGTTGCAACTTAAGAATTGAGTTTTTCGGGATGTTGAACGTTTTGGTAGATTTTTCTAAGCACTGAATACTAACTGGAATGCTGCTGCTGGTTACTATTACCATTCATTTTCTGCGGTTAGTTGTACCTTGTAGTCTTGGATATTGGCATGTATTGTTTCACAATTTTCTGGGATTTTGCTGGACTTCGTAACTTTAATTTCACAGGGTGCGTTTTCGTCTGTGGGGTATGCTATTTGGTTATAACAGATCATCTCTTCTGAATTTATTGGTTTACATTTTGCTGTTGATTCAAGTGTGAAGTAAAGATTACCATCTCGACTGATTGCTAGATACTTATGGGTATTTAGGATTAAATAGGAATTTTTTGTTTTTAGGTCGAATATGGGTAAAGAATATACATGAAGTAATTTATACTCTTCTGGTTCAACTAGGGGTATTGGTAAAATAAAAACAATGTTTTTGTTTGATTGATATGCTTGTAAATCTATAAGTTCAAAGTATTTGCTGTGGTTGGCAATAAGGGTAAATTACTTGTACTAAGGCTCGTTGAAATGATTCTTAGCTGAAAAATGAAATCTTCCGGTTGTATTACTGATGGATGTATACTTTTTAATCTAGCGAAAGTTATTGAATTTATTAAATCGTTGAGGTCTCCTTCAATCAAAATTAATGATTCGTACAATTGCTCACAAATATTTAGTATATGTAGTTTTGATTCATAAAAATACTGATTATCAGAAATGTTGTATATCGCGTTTTCAATATCGTGAAGGTTATCATTGAATGTTTGTTCATCAATTTGGAGTTTCCTTATAGTGTAGTTAAAATTTTTAATACCAGAAGTAGTAACTGAGATTTGGTTTTTCATAAGGTTTTCTAATGCTCTTTCATCATTTTCTACTTGTTGAATAATTTGATCATAGTATTCATCATCTTCGCTATCTAAATTGCCTGTAATAGCTTTCCAAATGGAACTTAAGAAATTAAATGCTCCTCTTCTTTTTCGAGTATTATTTAAGGGTAAGGAATATGGGTTAATGTCATTTTCGATTTCTTAGAATTTTCTTTCGATATTCGTGATTATTTGGTTTTAACATGGTAATATGGGGTTTTACCTCTGAGTGAAATGCTTGCATCCTAGCGTTATCTTGTTCAACAAAAGATTTTAAGTTTTTCAGAATTTTAATATAATTTTTGTAAGAGTTAGTTAAAATTGCGGTATCTTTGACGATTATTCGTTTCCAATTTTCATTTGAGATTTTCAAATTTGACTCGTGGTAATATTGTATGCCTATAGTATTATTTAGTGTAGTTACTTTATAATCACTAGGGTTACTTACTGCTATGCTAACTGTGAGTAATATTGCGAATGTGACACGAACGTAATTGTTCTGCATCTGTAAAGAAAATTTCTTTTTTATTTTACAACTGTGCTTATTTGATCTGAATTTATTGTAAATTCTCGATTTGTGTCAATATCTTTTAATTTAATTGCATTGTTGTCAAGAATTCTGATTATTTTAAAAGGTCCATTAGATTTGTTGCTTAATTTATTTTTTATTTGGGATTCTTTAATGAATACAAAGTCATTTAATTCGAAATGTTTTTCTCGCGGTTTAGACTTTTCTTCATGTCTTTCATTTGCTTTGAGTTTCTTTAAAATCGTTTTTTCTCTGGCTATCTGGTAAAAATATGAAATTTTATTGTTTAAATCTCTTACGTATTTTGAAATTAATTCTTCTTGATTATAGAGTTTTTCCGGGGGTCGGTCTAGAGTTTGTATGTCCAAATAGTAATTCGTATGGTGAAAAACCGTGCGTACTGTTTATTGAGTTATTATAGCAAATTACTGCGTAAGGTATACAAGTTAAAGGATGATCTTCTGGGTTTTCTGTTACCGTTGTCCTAATCATTTCTAGTAATGTGCTCATGAATCTTTCTGTAGAACCGTTGCTTTGAGGATGATTTACTGATGAAAATGTTAGTCTGATACTGTAGAGTGTACATAAATCTTTTAACAATCGATTATCAAATTCTTTGCCTCGATCGCAATGAATTCTTAATGGGGTTCCGAAATGCATAAAGTACAATAGCAAAGTTTTAACTACATTTTTGGCTGTTTTGTGTTCAATAGGATATGCTTGTGTGAACTTCGACAATTTGTCTCTTATTACTAGTATATAGTTTTTCCAAAATATCTAGATTTATGCGTTCAAATGGCGTTTTTGGCGTTTCTGTTATTACTAGAGGGTTACTTAAGTTTTTTCTACAAGCTTTCGTTTTGTTACACGTTTCGCAGTTATGTATAAAGTTTTCTACATCTTTATTCAAATTTCTCCATTGATATTCTCTTTTTATTCTTGTGAGTGTTTCATGAATACCTCGATGCATGTTTAATTTTCCGGTATGGTTTTCTTCTATAATTATCTGTCTTTGATCTTCGTCAGGCGTAATTATGTTAGGGTTGCAAGTTATAAATTCGATTTCTTGATCAGAAAAAATAAATGATAAGATTTCTAAAATTGGTAAGTTATTCGTTTCTTCCATATGATATTTCGTATTTCTTAACAATGTCTCTTTGTTATAATAAATAATTTCAAAAATTGCTTGTGTTGGATTTAATTGCGGAATTGTGATAAGAAAGTATTTTCGTTTAGCATGTGCTTTTGAAGCGACTACATTTATGCTCTTCGTATAAAGTGTTTGTATCAATTATGTCATCAACTATTTTAAATTGGGATTCTGTCAATTCTCCTGGTTTTATAAATGAAAGGATATGCTTTTGGGTTTTGTCTAAGAATTTTTCATTTGAAAATGTACATTTTGAGTAATCAATTAGAGATTTGTTTTCTTGTAAATTTTTGAATATGTTCCATTCATGTTGTATCGTTTCGAATGCTATTTTCGTTTCTGTATCTGATGCTACTTCTTCGTTTTCTTCTTATTCTTCTTTTATATTACCATAGAATATTTCTGGGAAATTTTGGATATGGTTAATCCTTATTCGTGATAAATTATCTGATAGTTGTATTCTTGAAGTTTCAGTCTCCATCTGACTAATCTTGAACCTGGGTCTTTGACGTTAAAAAGCCATGTTATCGGGCGATGATCGGTAATCAGTTTGAAGCTTCGTCCGTAGACGTAATACCTGTATTGTTAAACTCCCCATACTATTGCTAGTAATTCCTTTTCAATAGTAGAGTAATTTTGTTCATGTTGATTTAGCGTTCTTGATGCGTAAGCGATTGGTAATTTTTTCCAATTGGTCCTTGTGATAAGACTGCTCCAATTGCGTAGTTACTTGCAGCGGTTAGTCATATTAAATTCCTTTTCGAAATCAGGGTACTGTAATATCGGATAGTTCGTTAATGTTTCTTTTAGCTTTTCGAATGCTTCTATACAATTGTTATCGAAATCAAATTTCACGTCTTTCTTTAGCAGTTGTGTCAGTGGTTTAACTATTTTTGCAAAATCTTTGATAAAGCGTCTATAATATCCTGCTAATCCTAGAAAGCTTTTAACATCTTTGGGATTCTTTGGGGTTGGAAATTCTTTAACTGCTCTTATTTTTTCTGTATTTGGTTTAACTCCGTTTTCTGTGACAATATGTGCTAAGTAAGATACCCTTTTCAAAAATTCGCATTTATCTGGTTGTAGCTTTAAGTTTGCATCTCGTAGTCTTCGGAATAATTCTGTTAATCTTTGGATATGCTCTTGTAATAATGATGGGAATGATATGATGTCATCCATGTAAATTAATGCTCTCTCATTTTGAATACCTGTTAATACGTTATCCATTACGCGTTGGAAAGTTGCAGGTGTGTTCTTTAATCCAAATGGCATTCTTTTGAACTCATAGTGTCCGTTTTCGACAGTAAAGGCTGTTTTTTCAATATCTGCAGGGTTTATTTCTATTTGGTGAAAACCTGATGCTAAGTCTAATGTAGTGAAGTAGACATCTGCCTAATTTGTCAAGAAGATCATTAATATTTGGTAATGGGGATTTGTCATCGATTGTTACTTCGTTCAATTTCCGATAGTCGATTACTAGTCTCCATTTTTGTTTACCGTTAGCATCCATTTTCTTTGGTACCACCCATACTGGTGAAGACGATGGCGATGAAGAAGGTTGGATAATATTCTGTTGGTAACATTTTGTTGATGTGCGTTTTTACTTCCTGTTTATGTATGTATGGATATCTATACGACTTCGTGTAGATTGGTTTTGCTCCTTCCGTGTCTATCTTTTCTTCTACATTTAAATGTTCAGTTCGTAGTGCTTTTTCCACTTGCTCTTGGTTTGTGTAGAGATTTTGTTTTTTAATATTGAACACTGAAGTTTGTTTTCGGTTTTCATTCTTGTCTTCGGTGAAGGGTTCCAGAATTAGATTTTCAAAAATTACGTTTTTTGTTTCTTCCGTTTTGTTTAAGATTGAAGTGTAGAATTCACCTTTCTCATTTGTTTTTATTAAGCAATTCGAGATTACAACACCGTCTTTTTCTTGTGAATTTAATATTAATTCTTGATTTACTTGATCGCACTTTAATTTAAAAATTTGCTCAACTCGCGGCTCTATTGTGATTTGATTCGTAATTTCGTTTTCTTTGTATAATGGTACCGTTTTTGTTCTCGTTTTTAGTTGACGATTTTTAATATCAATAACACACTCATATTTTTGTAAGAAATCTATTCCTAATATACCATCAAAATTCATTTGTAAATCATAAAGATACACTTCCATTTCTCCGTTCTCATCATTTGGGAAAGAATTTTTTACTGATTGAGTTATTTCAAAGTGTTCATTTGTTACACCATGTACGTTGATTGGGTTAATTGATTTTATTTTATCTTGGGGAAATAAATTAGGTTTTGGAATCGATATCCCGGCTCCTGAATATATAAGATATTTTAATTTTCCGTTTGGCGATTTTGTGTAAAATAAATTGTTTTCGTTTAACGTATTTTGCGATATTTTTATATTTCGTTGTGGTTCTCTTCTCGTTTTTGATATTGTTTTTGATTTGCGCTTAGCTGGTTGAAGCCTTTAGAGCAGAAGAGCCAGCCTCTGTTTCCGCTCTCGTCTCGTTTAAATGGTAGCTTCTTTGTGATCCGTTTTGAAAATTTCGATTTTGGTTACCCGGAGGGCGATTTGAATTTTCGAATCTCGGACTGTGATAAGCAGTATTATCACGTCTGTGATAATTATTTTCGTACCTTTGTTGGGAATGATAAGCTGTATTATCATTTCTTTGGAAATTATTGAAGTTACGTTGATACGATTGATTTTGATTATTATCCGAATTTCTATATCTTTCGTTATTTTGTTTTTGTCGGCATTTGTTTATTAAGTATTTGCAATAGTTACAGTATTTTTTATTTTTATTAATGTTGGGGGAATTAACGCTCGGTTTTCGCTGTTCAATGGTAGCTCAGCTGATATTCGGACTTAACTATATTTGCTGCATCGGCAAGGTTTGCTGGACGTGAGGCCCGTACCTATCTTCGGGTCAAGCCCTACCAGGGGGTGGAAACTCAGATAGGGAAAAGTGGTTCTGATTTTTGAGACCTCTGGCCCATTGGAAGCAAACCTTAAGCTTCCCCAAATCTCCTTGTGAGGGCGCCATGATAGGCGCAAATTGCGTGATTGTTTACATGTCGGCCATTATTATTGTGATTTTTGTCTGTGAACGTAGTGGCCATTAATCGCTTATAAGTTGTCTGGAGTATATAAAATAAGGAATATCACACCAGTAAAATCATTTCAATATACAGAATAGATAATGGCTACTCAGAATTGTTGAATTCGTAGTTGCTTTAATAGGTCTAAATGGTAATGATTTATGATATTTTTTTACCTTAATTTAATGATTGTTTTTTAGGTTTTATTTTGCAAAAACCACAAAATGCCAGGCAATATGGGCTCAAGATATAATCAGTGAAGAGCTGTTTATTGCAAATCTAAACAGTTAGGTAATCTGTGAAATGCATTTTGAAATGGAATACATTGGAAGGAATGGCAAATTACTAAGATTGTTTGTCCAAATTTACAAGGTATGCTCATGTTTTTATCTTATGCTGTCACTTGTTTTACATATATTGCCTTATTTTAGGTTACACAAGAAAAGCAGGAGACAATTTTGTACACCTAGACTACAGAAAAACATGCTAGTGATTATGTTGAGGAAAAAAGACAATGAATATTGTTACACTTTTATAACAATCATGTTATGATTTTGTAGAAGCTCTTGAGAATCAGGAAAACTAGGAATATACCATATCAAGTAGCATCCAAACCTCCCAAGTTTAGTTTGCCACATGAGAATGTTGAAAGTAGGAAGACACTTTTCAGTATGTAAATTGAAGAGGATTGCTTGCCTGAACCTGCCGATGAGTCATTTTTATCAAGAAATTTAAACTTAAAAAAAGGGTAAGCATTTTTATAGAGGTTGTTTGATATATCACAATATTTCAATGAGTTTATATATGATGCAAGCAATTGTTGTATATAATTAGAGTCGTTGGCATGCACATGTTTTATAAATTGATCTTTTGTCAACAAATCATGTGAAAATATTAATTTAGGGATTGATTCACAATTTTATTACTTGAGAGGAGAGAATGTTACTAATCAGTTAAACTTTCTGTTGATTACTCAAGAAAATAGATGTGTACTTAGAAAACACATAACAGACTGATTAGGTTAGTTCTAAACATGTGTTACTCATAAAATATTTCTTTATATATTACATTTAATGTTTATAACCTATTGGTATTCTTTTAAAGTATTATATCATGTAGTATAACTATTTATTGATATCTGTATAGTATATATATTCTAAAAAATTTACACACTGGTTTTAATAATGTGTCTTTGTATGTATTATATTAAATTGTATGTTTGATTTTTTATAAATAAAAAAATAATTTTCATTTACTAGTTTTATTTCTAAAGTACAGACATCGAGTGGTACTTTTTTGAAACGAGGATTATGGGTAATGAAGATTCCTTTTATTTTTTTGGTAAAACTACAATTATATATTCCTATACTGGGTTTATTTCCAAGAAAAGAGTTGGCAACAACGGTTTCTGTACCATAGTAGAGTTTTGCTGACAATCGTAACGGCGCTAGTCGTAATCTTTTGAGCACAATTATAACCATTGAGTTTCCCATCTATTCTCTTTGTATGATCTGTGAGCCCTACTAAGAGTGTTTGCAATGCTACTTTGTCAACAAGTGCTTGCTGCGCGTCCTTTTGTTCTCGGGTGAGAGTTAACTGCTGGTTTATCGCGGCATATAATTTCGAATGGTGTGCATTTATTCGATGTACATAATTTTGAGTATTTTCGTTTGAGCTTTGTTTAATTTGCTGAAGGTCGTAAATTAAACTTGTTAAATCACGGGAATCCCCAAAATGTGTTTTAAGAATGGTTTTTATACTGTCCCATGTTTTGAGGTCACGCGAATTAATTAATTGTGATGCTCTACCTTTAAGGTTATTTTTCAAATGTATTGTCAATAAATACGCTTGCTGGTCGTTTGCAACGTCGAATGCTGCATCGCACGAACGTATTAAGTAATATTGAGTCACCGTCGTATTCAGGGATAATTTGGCATAACTCGCTTAGTCTATACTCTGGTTCATAGATGTTTTCTTGGCTCATTTTGGGCTGTTACAGTGATTATTTTAAAGTTAAAAATAATTCTTATTTTCACTCCAAATCAATTAAAAACCTTCAATTAATTTGTTCAAGTTCTCTAACAATTTGCGTTTGAAGCAGAACTCGCGAATTTAATAATGACGATTTTCGTTCGGCAATATCAATCTCTTTTAGTGAAAATGTTCAAGGAATGTTTTACACAGAAAAATACAAATTCTCATGTATTGTAAGGATACGAAATATATGTGTATGTATATAGCAATGCATGCAAAAAGAAATCTTTGACTCACCTCGATTATTCCCTGGGGATTAGATTTGTTTGTCGTCTTGGCTCTTTTGTAGTTAAAGGCTTAGAAGTCACCTAATTTGTTGTTGACTGCTCGAAATCTGGACTGGTCAATTTTCGTTTGATTTCAGGCCCCTGGATTTTCGTTTGCTGGTCAATTTCCAAATTAGTTTTCTACATCCGTGCTGACTACGCCAGTGTTATTTTTATTAACTCCATTTTTAAAAACTATTTTTATTTATTAGCTGGAAAGGACACTGATTTTAATTGAAACACTTAAGAACTAATTTTACAATTTCAAAGCTCAAGCTGAGAACGATGTTAAGACTGACAAACACAATCTAAATCTCCTAGAAATTAATGAATATCTTCTATTTATAATCTTTGGATATGAGACGCTGCGCAGCGCTTAGTTGCAGTTTTCAGGTTTTCAGCTACACAAGTACATAAGGTTAAATAAAGTACAATGTGATAAAATAACTTAATAACTGCGTAGTATCCGTTAACAATGGATTCTTTCATTGGGTCAGCCATAACATGCATGTATTAGCAAAATCAAAATAATGTGGCTCATTGTTTATTGTTTGTGGAACACTCTACAAGTTCAGTTAGGAATATTGTAAACAGTAAGTGGGACAAATATCGTCAGTACTAATTTCGAAACTACAAGGGATTTGGATCAAAAGAAGACGTAAGAACAAGGAGATTGTGTGTCGATTTGTGTATAAGATTTTATTTTGTGATGGTAGTGTAACCTACAAAGTAAATTTTTCTATTATAGGCCCCCAGAAAATCGTAGGCTCACATTGGTTTCGTTACAACATGTAAGCATACATTTTTGGTAGAAAGATAATTAAGGCATTTTTGTTCTACGAATTGTTACCTTCGATTTGGAAAAGTGTTTCATTTATAACTTGCTACAAGGAGAAATTAATAACATTTGGTACCAAGCCCACTGATAATTGTACAACAATATTTAGCAAATATGTCTTTTATCGGGAAAATAGGTACGCATTCAGCTGTTTCTTGACCTGGCACGCTCGCTGAAATCTATCTCCTCTGGAGTTTAATCTTTGAGATACTTCGAAAACTATATACATCAACGTAATTTTCAAATCATCAAATGATTACATCAGATGGATTTAAATATTTGGGTTCCACAGTTAGACTATGTTAATTATGCTAAGAAAGTACTTAATGGAGAGACGACTTTTTCTAATGAAGTTCTTGAATAGTAGATACTATTAATATTATTAATTTGTTTGTAACTTTATATATACTAATAAATGGTTTTACCCCTAATTACTGTCAAACGGAAGAGTAATTCCTTGAATAATTTTAAATTATACCTAAAATAGTCTTCATCACTGAGGTCAATAGTAGCTGATGGTTATAAAGTATCATCTCAGTGAATCATTGTGAAATGTTCCTCTGGTTCGAAATCTAAATTTAAAAGAATAATTTGACTTATTTCTTCCTACAGTCAGATTTTCTTCTTTTAGTATTCATCTGAAGTCAAGTGTTGGAATATGTTAGCGGTCATCTAACAGCAGTGCCACGACAATGTTTTCAGAGTGAGCAACATATCAGTTGTGTTGAATAACTTCGTGAACAATTGCCTAAAATCAATTTTGAGATTTTTTTTTCATTGCATGCTGTTGACATGCTCCATCAGTACTCATTGTATTGTAAAGACAATTTAAGCTCCTAGTAGAATATGGCATGAAATTTTAGATGGCATATTCTACTAGGAGCTTAAATTGTTCTGTTGGTTCATCAACTGACTCATATAGATGCAGAATTCTGTTGGCTATATTGGGCCATCTTGAAAGATACATCCTTCCTGAGAATTTGTTAGTAAATTTGAAGGACATTTTTTTATCTACCCTGAAGTCTTTTTTATCATTTTCACGCAGAGCACCTATAGACCAAATGTCTCACAGCAAGTCTTCCGCACCTTTCTAAAGGTGTCCTTATTATTCCAGAAAACTGGAGTGACACAGATCTCTTTCCGCCATTCTTCTGCAAAACCAGTAGAATTTATGACCAACAAAGGTTTCAAGCCCTCTAAATGAGTGATTTTCCCCAAGTTATCGGTTTGTCAATCACAACCAAAACAATTTGTTCATCAAATCGTAATATGATATTACTTTACAAATTAATTATTATTTTTTTATGGGAAGACATTGCAAACTTTAAAAAACAATACAAGTATTCACTTGTGGTGTAGAATCTCAAAATCATAACATCTTGAGTATGAATAGGGAGCCAATTTATTCCAGCAGGTGTCACCTCCATCTAATGACTCTTGAAATGTCCAGAAAAATGGTATTTTCTCCACTCCACTATTTATTTATAGAAAATACATATTAAAGAATTTTTAAATATATATTTAAATATTTTGAATAACATTATTTCAACAATCAAGTCAGGAAAGAAAATCCTTATCCTTATAAATATCTCTGGTATATTGCCAATAAAAATTATATTACAATATAGTTATCCTCTCTTTCGATGATTTTCAAGTTTATATGAATTCGGAGATTATATGGGTAAAATTGTTGGTATTGTTCAAATTATTTTTCCTAATGACACAATGCTTTACTTTAGGTGTCACTATGTACTATCTATTCCTATGTAATCCTATATGAAAAAATAATTTAGATTTAATGTAATTTCACCAAATCATTTTTAGTCATCATGCAGAATCATATATTCCTTATTAAATTAAAAAATGAACATAAAAAATCAATTACTGTAATAGTAAAAAAATATTTATTCTTTATTTCTGTTCATTATAACACGATAAGAAAGTTTTCGAAAACATCTCCATTTTCTAAAGCTAATATTTGTCTGAAGATTCTATGCAACACCCAATGGCAGATCTATTATCTTAAACAGGAAATTATTAGGTAACCAATTATCATTATAATATAATAGCGCGGACCCGTCAGCTTACAGCTGAATAAAAATCTCCATTTCTTGTGTTGTTCGTTTGTCCAAGCATTTGTTTGTACTGTTGAATGTTTCGAAATATCTTCAATATGTAAACAAATAATAACTGAAAAATTTCTAATTTAGACATAATTGCGTGCTGTTGTAAAGGAATAATTAAAGATGGATACTCCGCACCCATCATTTATTAGTGTATGCTTGGATTGTGAAATAACGCAATCACTTTAAAATTTTAAATTATAAGTACTTTGTTGGAAATCCGCTAATTATTTGTGAATATAATGTCGGTTGCAGTTTGATTATGGAGAACCATGTATAAACCATTAATAATGTATAGATCAATCTATATTTGTTTATGTGCGTTGCAAAAGGATTTATCTTGAAAGTATTTGACCGATTCTAAATATACTGTCTCTAATGGAAAGCTACACTACCAGTGAATAGCAGAAGTTTGGGGGATTAGTTGGGGAACTATATTGTTCTAGGTAAATATCAGAAGTAGTAAGTGATAGAAATCTAAAATATTGTATATGCTCTAAATAAATGAATACAAGTATTCACATTTTGCAATAATTATTGGCAAAGTACGAACTGTTTAATAAATGTTATTAAATTTAATTATTTCTCTAGAACTAATATAGGCATGAGATTTGAGAGGTTGATTCGTTCGTTCCTTTATTTAAAGGCATAAACACTTCATTCCTCAATTTGGAAAAATTGCATAATTGAAAGGGTCACTTGTGTTTAGGTAGATTCAATACCTTCGCGACTGTGACTCTCATATGCTTAATCAATTTGCTAAGCTTTAAGTCTCCTATGGAGCACGCATTTTTTTAAAACACTCAATATTTAAAATATAACAAGCGTGAACATTATTTGATGGATTCTTTAAATTAATAGAGACGTTTTTGTCATTTTGCAAAAATTCAATAATTGGAGGTTCCTATTTTAGGAAAAATCAATGTTTCGGAAACATAAAAACATTAAAATTGGTACTTATATATACTAGCTGTCGCCCAGTGGTCGAAATTCGACCAATTGTGTCAATATCTCTGGCAGGTTAAGTAACCTGAAAATCGTTACGGGACATTCTATCCGAGGACTTTAGGGAGAACAGCAATTACACGGAACGGATCCAGATTCGGAACCTCTGTGTGATAGTTTCCTCGAAAATCCTAGATGTCGGTCTTACATCTCGCTTCTACAAATAAGTAAAGAAATTCAAGTTTTTTTCAGATATAATTCATAGGACTATATTTGTGTTCAAATTCGTAATTCTTAATTTAATATGACAACAAAGCAACCGCTAATGGGCTAACATACATATTATTTTTTCTAACCTGTCTGTATAGCTATAATATCACTCAATTCTCAAACATTTATTAAAATCCTCATTATAATAATTCCATCTCATTATATATTTCCACCACCCTGTATATGCAACTGCTCATGGACCACGCATAATATTTTTTAACATTTTTGAACCACCCGGTAAACCATTCTGTATATGCCACTGCCTATGAGCCACGGTATTTACCCTTTTTGTATATGAAATTTTTAACTATCTTCTTTAACTATAATTCTACTCTGACCTATATTTCAATCATCATATATATGGAACTCTTCGTGGGCTACTCTATAAATCATTTCCGTTTCTAACATTTTTTATCATCATCCTGTATATCTATAATTCCTCTCACCCTATATTTCATCTTCCCTATATATATAACTGCTTATGGATTACGAAATGTTGCATTTCCATTTCCGCCACCCTGTATATGCATCTCTGTATAATATTCTTTGCACCACCCTGTATAACCGTAATTCTACTGCACCTTCTATTCCAAGAACCCTGTAAATTCAACCGCTAATGGGCTTCCCTATATAATTATTTTATTAGTTATAATTGCACTCTACTCTGTATTTTAAACACCCTATATATGCAACTGCTTATGTGCCACCCACGAAAAAATTATTTTGAACATATCTGGAATCGCCCTGTATAATTATAATATACAACGATTACCTTACCACTAAACAATAACAACTCTTGCATGCCACTTCCAGAGGTACATGCTCTAAGTATAAACAGCATTGGTCCCTCTATATATAATTACTCAATGTTTTGAGTCTGGCGGTGGCGGCACGTGGCACATTCAGTTGTTTGGCGTTGACATTATGACGTAAATAATGAATTTTTATTATATTTTATTTAATGAATGAACCATTATTATAAATTAATATTAGCATTCTGCACTGAAGGTCGTCAGTAGCTACTAAACAAAACAAAAATGAAGAAAATCGGTTGAGAGACAGAGGAGAAAATGGGACCTAATCGTTTTGTCTTAGCCTATTTATATATAGATACTTTTCTACTCAAATGTTTGGAGCCATGATTAATTATTAATTTAAGAAAAATTCACTATTTTTCTGATTAATTGCTTTACATGAATAACGAAAATAAGAAATATTTAAATTGACAATAAATCTCTACGTCAAATAAAATGTAAAATAATGTAATAAATGTAAAAACTGTCCAAATTAACTACGCTTTCAAATGTCAAAAACTTCATCATGGCAAAATTTTTGACCCAACTATTGAAAAATAATAAAATATATTTTAATATACCTGCATGTGGGTCTGAAGAAGTTGCTATATAAATTTCGCTCGTGTAATTTAATGTTCAAATTATGATTGAAATTCCAAGTAATTATTTATGTATTTAATACATATAACTGAGTTCAATATTTTATGCCGAAATGAATTTCGAAATCTAGTTTCATCATTTCTTTGATAGGTTTTAGTTTTTCCTGAAACTCCTAAATGTCGAAATTCATTTCGCTCTTTAATTAATATTCAAATTATTTTCACAGAACAATGTAAAAAAATAGGAAATATAAATAATATAAAATGACAAAATTGTGCTAGATAAAAAAAGTTCTAAAATGTCAACAACTCAAAATGTAAAAAATAACACAAATGCCAAAAGTATTAATTATGACAGAAAATGTCAAAGAAACCTAAAATGGCATAACCAAAAATATTAAGAATAAAAATACTATCTAAAATACCAAAAATATCAAGACTAACAAAAAATGTCCAAAATATCTAAAATGTCAAAAACGTAAAAATGTCTAAAGTAACAAAATATCGAATGTGTAAAATATCAAAAGCATTTAAATGTAAAATACCTAACTCTATGCAATAAATAACAAATTAAGGTATGAATAATAAAATAAATTTCACGTAATTACGCCTGGCGGGTACAGCTAATATTTAAATGGATGTCTTGAAATAAAAGAAATTCAGAATTTGTAAGGTAGTATTTATCAAACATTATTGAAATAAAGGAAATGAAGATTTCAATTGCAATTTTAGTTTCAGCAGTTTATTTAAAGATAATGATGTATATTCGAATAATTTTCGTCTATTTAAGACTTCATCAAGAAGGCTGGATGAGTATTAAACCTTAAAAATTGCTAAAATATACTTTATAGGTATGCAGGTAAGTTCTTGTACAATTATATTTATTTTAAACAAATGATAATATTACAATTATTGAAATAAAATTGGAAAATAGACTAATTGGTATAAATTTTAGGGAAACTATAAGTAGTGTCCTATCAACGAATATATTCTATATTCGCTGGTCCTATTGATAGTCATAAAGTATATTAATCTTGTCAACGCTTTGACAGGTTTTGATATATTTATAATTTCACAGAACTCGTTCTGTTATTAGACTGGAACTTCTTACTGGATACGCAAAATATACATATTTATGCATTTTAGAATTCCACTGAGTTGAATGGAACCAGATTGTTATATACATTTGCTTTACTGTATTACAATGATAATGAAAATAATATTTTCTGAGCTGCCTTCAGCTGAAAACCACAATAAAGTATTTATACTACAATCACATCAAAACTTTATTTTTTTTATGGAATATGATTTCAAAATATGTCATACTTGTGTTCGGTAATAAATGGTGTTGAACAAGAAGAATTTCAAAATAAATATTTTTGAACAACTTTAATATATAATCCTGACCCTTATTAATGCTTTCCTGCGAAATGCTGTATATTTCTTGTCTTATTCCACCTTTTAAATCGTCGTGTTTACTTTTATAAAAAGAAATCTAGTGGTAGTGGTGACCTTCGGTTGGCCACTCATCTGGTCTATCGGGCCACTTATTTGCAAAAATTGATTAGGATATCTTCAAACATCGCTGCATAATCGTTTCATCAGTATTTTTGGAGTTGCATTGCAAAAGTTGAGTTCTAACTCGCTCTGGATACTTACTTTAAACATTGTACATACCGTTTGTTGAGTTCACATGATTATTATAAAACGTGAACAAGCAATTTATCAATAATTTAACTTTTTGAATTGCCCCTACCGTTAGAAAGTAGCCCACTTAATAGTAAGAACTTTTTATTTTTGACAAGTTTGTACAATATATAATGTAAAGAGGTACTGATTTATTTCATAAAAAAAATTGTCGATGATGTCGTTACACACAAATGATTTACCCTATATATTTCACTATTTTATATATAATACATTAAACAAAATCAAAACTTTACCTATCTCAGGATGTTTTATGAATATTGTCTGTTTATCTAATTTATTCTATACTTCATGACCAGTGTATACAGTAAAAAACAGCTAATAGGGATTCCCTTGAACCAACGTTAATTCGCACTTTTTAACGCTGATTCGTACGAAGAGTGCGAATCAATGTTGGTGGTAGTCTACTGAAATATAATGGCCGTGAGAACGCAGCATTAAAAGGGACAATCTGAAGAAGTTGATCTTTATTTCGTAGCAAAATTCCAGGTATCTGTTTCAGAAATACAAACATTTCTGAAATAATATTAAAAAGATCGGCAGTCATTTGAAACTAAATGATGGAAGCGAAAGCCTTTTACGAAATATACTTCCGGTTTCTCTTTTTTTTGTATCATTCTTAGTAATAGATAAAAATTTCAAAATTAAAATAATTGTCACCATTTTGTTATGACTCAAGTATTAATCCTAATGGGTAATTTATTTCTTAATTTAAATATTACTGCAAAGAAACATATGACATGCAACTTAATTTTGAATTAAAATTTAAAATTTGTTAAATTATAATAATTCAAACTTACTTCATCTATTTAACATTCTAGCAATTGATAAAGAGGTCACTTTAATTATAACAGATCATATCGTGAGACCATGATTTAAGTAGATATTATTTTAATATCACAGCATCTCCAGACTATTCTTCGAAATAGCTGTTGTAATATAGTTTAGTCCACTACATATTAAAAATATGGCCGTCAAAATGCAGTAAATTAAGGTGGCGCTGATGTAGCAAAAGGTTGGATTTTAGCATATCTTATACATATTCAGAGAAAAAATATACATTTTACATACCTTGGTTGAAAACTCGACCAGACCTGTTTCTTAACATTCATTTTATTTAATATTTAGCCATTCACATCATACCTACATTCTACTCCAGCGCTATTCTGGTGACTTGTTGAACTTGCTATTTAGTACTTTCAGCTGGACACTTTGCAATTTAATTCCCATATAAATTTGTCATTGGCTTTATATTTATTGACAACGAAGTCAGAATAGACTTTGAAAAGTTTGGTTTTCCTGCAATTTACCTCGTTTTATTTCGAGTGTGGTGTTATTGCCCAAAAAAACATAAAAGTAATCAAGAATATGCCACAAACAACGTTTAGAAGACAATTTGTCATCCTTGTCTCTACCATCTATAAACCCGCCGTCTTTTGTGCTGTTCTGACCTGTCAGCTCTAATTTAAAAAGCAGAAGATAGTATTGTATATTAATTGCATGTTTATTTACTATAATTTATTGATTTTCAACAAACGAAGAGACTCTCAATATACAAACTGGACCCTGTTTCTTACACAGAAAAGTAAGTTGTATGGGTATTTCAGGACCAAGCATGTGTGGTGTCAGTCGCAATGCACCTTCAGATTTTGCATTTCATTACCATACTCATCTATTTTCATAAGTTTAAGGGTGGGCTTGCCTTAAGAAGCTTTCGCTTCAAAAATTTAACATTGTCTTTATTTAAGTGTTTATTTTAAATTTTTGGAACGTAGCTTTCAAAAAACGATTAATTCCCTGCTTAAAACATCCAATTAAGTTACTTTGCAATAATCCGTAGCCAACTTTATATTGCCTTCAACAAACTAAATAACTCGTATAAATTGATTAAATTATTAATTTACCGCATAATTCTAGAAAAACGAATGCAAGTTATCTTTCTTCAGGAAACTATCGACACAAATCAGTTAACAATTCAAAACAATCTCAAGCGCAATATAAATTTCTACGGACAATTCGTTGAAAAATCATAGTGATTGACCCTGATTTGGCGGTCGATTAGCGAGGAACGGCAAGGCCTTTGCAAAAGTCAACGCTGAAGGTCAATAGTTGTGAGTATGAATGTATGTTTTAATTTGTGAGTAAGATCAATGCAGAATTTATTTGTCGCTCCGGGGCTAAACACATTCACGTCTATTATCTAACAATAACTGTAGCGAGATTTTGACAAGTCATGCGAGGTGAGAATTTGGGCTCAGCTTTTTAACATATTTTTGTATTTATCTTTATTTATTTTCATACTAACATTATATTTTATACTCTCTTCGAGGTGTCATTCCTTTGTACGCAAGACAATATATATTATATATCAATATAATACATATTGTTTCTGGTTAGGGAACCTTCATCAGTTGCGCTTCCCACAATTGAATGTCCTCTCGAACACTTCTTTATGCATTTGATGCAATTCGTTAAATTTGAAGACGCGATATGTAAGACTGACATCTAGGATTTTCGAGAGAATCAGTACACAGAGGTTCCGAATCTGGAGCCGTTCCGTGTAATTGCTGTTCTCTCTCAACTCCTAGGACAGAATGTCACGATAAAATTTTTCAGGTTACTTCACCTGTCAGAGATATTGAATACTCTCTTCGAGGTGTCATTCCTTTGTACGCAATATCAATATCTCTGACAGGTGAAGTAACCTGAAAAATTTTATCGTGACATTCTGTCCTAGGAGTTGAGAGAGAACAGCAATTACACGGAACGGCTCCAGAATCGGAACCTATGTGTACTGATTCTCGCGAAAATCCTAGATGTCGGTCTTACATCTCGCGTCTTCAAATTTAACGAAATGCATCAAATGCATAAAGAAGTGTTCGAGAGGACATTCAATTGTGGGAAGCGCAACTGATGAAGGGTCCCTAACCAGAAACAATATGTATTATATTGATATATAACATATATTGTCTTGCGTAGAAAGGAATGACACCTCGAAGAGAGTATTCAATATCTCTGACAGGTAAAGTAACCTGAAAAATTTTATCATGACATTCTGTCCTAGGAGTTGAGAGAGAACAGCAATTACACGGAACGGCTCACGATTCGGAACCTCTATGTACTGATTCTCTGGAAAATCCTAGATGTCGGTCTTACATCTCGCGTCTTCAAATTATATTTTATGTTGAAGAGCTGCTTTAACTATAAGTTTTTAGGGTTCCGTATATACTATATACAGATAACCTTATAATATCACTCCGGATTTCTCCCTCTTTCACATCACAGCAATTTTCTCCTAAACTACTGGACCGAAAAGGTTGAGATTTGGTGTCAGTGCATAGTTTGGTGACGCGATCATATCGTAAATGAAAAAAAATTGATTTTGATAAGATAAATTATTTTAAAAATATAACAAATTTTAACCCGTTCCCCCTACCTTATCTCGGAAACTAAAAGCCGTAAAGTTTTGAAAAAAAATATGGATATAGGACCTCACCTGGATTTTACCGGCAATATAAAGAGAAACCAGTAATATTAATTTTGGGGGCAAATTACACAATTAAATGGAAAACATAAAAATAAAATTATTTCTAACGCATCATGTAATATATTAAATAAAAGAGCTGATTATGACGAAT
This sequence comes from Octodonta nipae, assembly GCA_034190945.1. NCBI lineage: Eukaryota > Metazoa > Arthropoda > Insecta > Coleoptera > Chrysomelidae > Octodonta > Octodonta nipae. The sequence goes on from CM067216.1 coordinate 120,960,961, forward strand.
GCAAATACATTTTTTTCATATTTTTAAATGAATATTTTAAGATATATTAACAGAAAAACTAAAAGACCTAATTTTTTTTGTTTTCAGGAAAAATACCAAGAAATCCCTAATTAAATTTTGGGGCCCAAATTATAGAATTAAACGGAAAATAAAAGAATATTTTTTCATGCATCACGCAATATATCAAATGAAAGGCTCATTATGTGGAATACAAATATATTATTTTCATATTTTTAAAATTAATTGTTTACGAGAAATTAACAAAAATATATAAAAAATCCTGATTTGCTGCTTTATTTCCGAAACTTAGGGAAACTGGGGCTCACTTGAAATTTATAATAAAAGTTAGTACAAAACCCCAATATTCATTTTTGGGGCAAATTATAGAATTAAATGGAAAATAAAAATTAAATTTTCAAACGCATCATGTAATCTGTACTATTATAAAATTGTAAGTTTGTCTATTTGTTTGTTTGTTTGTTTGTACGGGCATCACGTAAGAACTACTTAACTGATTTTGCTGAATCTTTTTTTATTGCGAAGCCTATGATTTGACTTAAAATCTGGTAGACATTTTATCTCTCTAAATTGATAGAAACAGTAGATATAGTGGAAAAACTTCTACCATGTTCGGTAATTCAATTACTCAATTGGTTCCACCGCACGCACACAAATTTAGATACCGGCATCAGCTTAGCTTTTATTCAAAATTCGGAATATGCAAATGTAACATGTTTCCATTTAACAAAATTCAACTGATATAACAAGCGTAATTTTACAGGATGTTCTTTCTGTATATAGGAAACTTAGAGCGGGGTAGAATTACATGGATTTAAAAAATCCAAAAAAGTTATATTTGGTGTCCTATAAACAACTGGATATATACAATGTGGTGGAAATAAGGGGGAGTGGAATTAGTTATACGGGGTGGTCCAAAAAATGTTTATTGGGTGGGCCATAGTTCCATATACCAAGTGGTTGAAAAAGGGTAGAATATATATACAGTGAATAAAAAATCTAAAAAATATGTTAGGAAAGCAGTTAGGATTTTTGAATTATGCTCATAACTTACTGTAGTTAGGAAATGGATTGAAGAAATGTTAGAAGCAGTTGTTTAAACAGGGTTATTGAAATATAAGATGAAGTGGAATTACAGCTTATGTTGTGGTTAAAAACTTGTTTTATATCCACAAGTAGTTGCATATATAGGATGGTTGAAATATGCTGCGGGAATATAATTACAGCTAGACAGGTGGGTTTAAAAAATATTATAAAGTAATGTTATGATCTACAAGCTGTTCCATTTACCGGATTGTTGAAATATAGGGTGGGGTAGGGTTCTAAGGATACAGGGTGGTACAAAAATGTTATATTTGGTGGCAATTAAGTAGTTGCATATAAAAGGTTGTTAAATATAGGGTGGTGTACGGTTATAATTATACAGGGTGGGTAAAAAATGCTAGAAAAATGTTGCTATATAGCAGTTGCATATATGGAGTACATGAAAGTTATAGTTATATAGTGTCATTCAAACAAGGTTAGAAAAAGTTGTAAATGAAGGGTGGTTTAAATGAAGTGTGGAGAGAAATTATACTTTAATATGTTTGAAAAAATATGAGGAAAAATTGTGAAATAGCGCAGTCATAATAAATATAGGGTGAAGAAGTGTTATGATAATTATTTTAGAAATGTTATATTGGTTGACCAATAAGCAGTAGCGTATACAGGGTAGTTGTAATACATACAACGTGATTCAAAAACATGTTGAACAAAATTGTTATATTCGGTGCCCAGTAAGCGGTTTTGGTGAAATATATTTTGGTTGAAATAGCGGCTGGAGTAGATTTATTGTTAAACAAGTTGGATATATTCTTTTGTAGGATAGAACATGAGCTGTTGGATATATACAATATATATGGATCGAAGTAAAATTATAGAAAAAGCTGCATATAAGGTGTGATTGAAATACAAGGTGCAGACAAGTTATACTTCAAGGGTGGTTCAAAAATGGTGTTTAAACATTTTATATTTGGTGGCATCTAAGCAGATACACATACAGGGTAAGTAAAATTATGGTTATACAGGGTGGTTCAAAAATAAGTTGTAATGTTTGACAAATTGGCAGCGGTGTATACAGGTTGGTTTTAATGTAGTTGGAGTAGTAGAGTTAATTATACATAGCGATTAAAAAATGTTGAATAAAATTGTTATATAGGGTTGCCAATAAGTAGTTGCAGTTTGGGTGAGGGTTTAAATAAAAGTTTGGTGTTAGGGTGCAAAATTGTGTTTTTATATTTGTGACTCACCAAGGGTTTCTCATTTCCATTAGGATGGATCAAAAAAAGTTTAAAAAAAGTTATATAGGGAAGACCATAAAGTGTTGCATTCTACTATATGGAATATCTGAAATATGCGGAGAAGCAAGAATATAGTTTTAGAGTGTGTTTAACACAATGTTAAAAAAAGTTGCATATAAAGGTTTATTAAAACATAGAGTAAAGAGAAATTCTTTTACTTTAAAAGTTGGTTAAAAAAATATCAGAAATAATTGTTATACAGCGTAGACCATAAGCAGTTGCATAGCTGAAATATCGGGTAGAGAAGATTATAGTCAGGTGTTAAAAAAGTTATATTGGGGGACAAATAAACAGCAGCATATACAGAATGGTTGCAATATAGGTTGAAGTAGAGTTACAGATATTCAAGGTGATTCAAAAAAATGTCGAATTAAATTGTTATATAGGGCATAAGTACTTACTGTTTGGATGAAATATATTCGGGATTGATGGATTTATAGTTAAGTAGGGTGGTTCAAACAACTTAGATATTTTTTTATCTAGGATAACCCATGTATTTCTTTTTGCGAAGGCTTGAATATTCCGTACGCGGGTGAAGCAGCGGATAACGGCTAGTATATCAAATAAAAGGCTATTAATGTGAATAACAAATATATCATGTTTTTAAATCATTTGTTTAAAAGATATTAACAAAAATATTAAAGATCGACTTGATTCCCACTTTAGAAACTACACTATCTAAAATTTTGAAAAATATAGTTTATTGTATTTTTAAATAATTTGTCTAAAAGATTTAATAGTTTATTATTTAAAACTTGATCTATTTCCCCCATTTACAGAACCTAAAATTCAGACAGTAGATTATAAAAGGCTTCCCTGAAAGTTTATTAGTAACATAAAACACTAATGTTAAGTTTAGGGGCCAAATTAGTAAATTAAATACATATTTTTATAAAAATCAAGTGAATCATGTAGCAGATTAATTAAAAAGTCTATGTGTGGAAAATAAAAGTGTATATTTTTATATATTTAAAACGCTTCCTATAACAGATATTAGAGTAAATATAAGAAAATGCACTCATTTTTCGCTTCTCTGAAACTGGAATATTAGAATTTTGAATGTGGTACGGATCCCTAAGTATGCGAGTCCAACTCGAACTTGACCAAATTATTTTTAATTTTGAAATTATTATTTTTGGGTATAATTGTATTAAATAACGTCATAAAACAATGCCAAACTTAAAAAGCTTAGAAACTCATTTGACACAGTGAATTTAGTTTATTCTACTTTCTCCAAAAAAATTTCAATTAAATCTCTTTTTATCTGTGTTATAATTTTCACAAATTTCAAAAGATATATCGACCCATTAGGTTAAGAAATCAACCAACGGCAACGAATTATTGTATTAAAACGTCATTTGAGCGATAATATTTTTAAAATTATTGATATGTATTAATGCTTTTACTCCGTTTATTGACGAATCATTAAATCTCTGTTATGTTTGTTTTCGGTAAATGTTATTTAACAAACTCTTGTGTGAAGGAATTTTAGAGATGGATTAACCTTATTTAAAACAATGTTAAGTCATTTGGAGCGCCATCCTCCAAACGGGATGAGGTGGTGTGAAAAGAAGAATGGGATTCAGTTACTCTTTGGGTCACTGATGAATTTGCTTAGGTACCTTTTCTTCTAACATTAGTCATAACTGACTATCATTTACATTTGACTGACATCCGTTATCGAGTTTTATTTTATTGATTTATATCTACCCATTTGTCCATATAAAGAGGTGTGACAAGGCTACCCAATCATTTCTTCAGCTGTATAAGGGTGACAGTACTGTATCTCTGAAATATCGGTCGTTCCAGAAGGTATTAAATGCTTTAACAAGAAGTGCATCAATGTGTAATCATCGGATTTTATGCTGAACACTCAAATATGTTAACTTATATATTAGTAGCTTTTACCCGTGGCTTCGCTCGCGTTGAAGCTCTTAAATAAATATCAAAGTTCATTACATTCTAATAAAACTGAATCAATGTGATTGAGTATTTACAAATTATTACATACAATGAAGTTTCAAAAACTAAAAATAAGCCTTTCTAATACCTCTAAAATCATGTGTACAAAGTTTCATGATAATCGGTTGAGTAGTTTTGGCGTTAAAGCATAACAAACTTACATTCAGATGTGAAATATTAGTAAGGTTTACCAACTTACATTAAGCTGATCTGCACTACACATTCAAAAGGGCACTATATAGTTACCCAAAAAAACAATATTTTTACGCCTTTTGAATAAATAATAGCACACTTGAGATCAAACGCTGTATATTTAAAAATATGAGTTTTTAAATATACAATTTTTATTCTCAAATATGGTGTTATTTCCCGCCACTCAGGCATTATGAAGAACATCTGGTGTAATTGGTTGGCATTATGCGGTTATGTAATTTAATAATTTAGGCAGTGTTGGATACATTTTTAAACAGGGGATCTCGCAGGCCATTGGATGGCAAACCTTCTACTCGCAAACGTTTCATCCGAAAATTATTTCACGGTAATGTTTTGATTGTTGCTTGAGTATCATATTTTTTTATGGTAACGTTGGTCATCTTGAGAATTTCGATAAATAATTAAATTTTTCGATAAGGAAAATGAATCAATTATGCGACTGAGCAGTAGTAATCTGGATTAAATATAAATAGTTCATAAGTAATTGTGAAAAGATTGTTGATTAGGTCTTTAATTATTTTGCCTGTTCAATAGGGTACTCTCTCCCAGGATTTCTTTCTTTTTCCTACAACAGATAAGTATTTGAAAATTGTATATGGAGTAAGGCAATTTCTAAAATTGCCCCGATTTTATAAAAAATTCACTTCGACGTTGATTTACTTGTTTCTCTCTCAAAAATTTGACAATTTGTCCCTTGGCCATCACTTGATATTGAGGGTACTGTTTTTTGCTTTTCTAGCAATTGATTTCTAAAGCCCAAATGGAGGTCGACTGAAGGAACCCCGATTTCCTGGTCATACAGCTGGCTTTTTTAAGTATTCTCTTTTTTAAATTTTATTTCAACAAGCTCATTGTTGTATCCCTGTCATAAAACACATGATTGGCCAAATTTGATTTGTCAACATCTCTGCTAAAAATGTTATATTGGTGTTCTTTTTCCCTTACTTCTAAAGGTCTTGAAGTTTTACTGGTATAAGTATGGTCACAGTCACACACAACACTTTACACACAATTTTTGCAATTTAGTTGCGTTAAATGGTTTAGTATACATCAGGATAGAGGGCAGTGAAATATTTGTTTTAAAATCAAAAATTCAAAATGAATATCCCTAAGGTTTTATAAATAAAACTATAAATTAACTATAACGAAACTAGTAATAAGCCAGGACAAATAACCAACGCAACACTAATACCAACCAAACACAAACAGGAAACAAACGTATGAACATAATTCCATATGTCCGAGGTGTATCGAAAAAAATTAAGCGGTTAGGAAATAAATACCATGTTAAAATTTATATTCATTTTGAAGTAGATGCTCTTTGATTTTAAAACAAATCATCTCTGTCCTCACACATTTCAATCCATTTAACGAAACTCTAATTTGTGTGTACAGTTTGGAGTATCAACACCTTTAGAAGCAAAGAAAAAAGAACACAAATATAACATTTCCAGAAGACATGTGGATATGTCAAATTTGGCCAACCATGTATAAACCAGCCCCGGCAGCCATAGGATAGAGTGGGATAAAACAAATATCTTGCAATTTAACAAAGGGAAAACTTAAGAGAGCCAGCTGTATGATGATAAACAACACGGAAATCGGAGCAATTTCAATGGACCTTTATTTGGGCTGGAGAAATCTATTGCTAGAAAAGCAAAAAAAAGGTACCGTCAGTATCAAATGATCGCCAGACGACAAATTGTCACTGTCAAATTTTTGACAAATGAAACAATCAACATGTTTTGTTCTTCTGTCAATGATCCCGACACATTTGCCAAGGCTTGGTTCAAGAAATAACACCTATTTTTATCTGTTTGAAAATACAAATGTGTCTATAAAATCACCATTATTATAAATTATAACAGTATATCTAGACTCTGTGATATTAACAATTTTAAATCAATCGCTGAAGCATATATACAACAAATGACAGGTCAACTATGGTTCAGTTACTAACAAAAGTCTCTTGTCAATTGTTACTTCATTTCTTTTTTAAAACTGTGTTTAAAATTTATGATGTAATATTTGTAATATTCTGTATCCTTTTTATTCATTTTATTTTTTTGGAAATATTTAAGATACCATAAATTTTGGATTTATTTCTGTTGGGCAATAAACTAAACTAAACATGAAGCGAAATTTTTTTTGTAGGAATAAACCTAGAATTACAATTAAAAGAGATTGACAACGACTCCAAAGTAGGACTTCAAACATGGTCCAACAGAGATAGGTATAACACAATATACAATACATTACTTATATACAGGAATATTGGTTGATGATTTTGTAGACATCTCGTTCTGTCAAAATAACTGTAAGGTAGAAATTCTGTATGGATAGCAAGTAATCCGAACAATTTTACGAAATTGCCGTACCACACTTTATTCTCCATATACAATTTACAAGTACTTATCTGAGGGGAGAAAACCCTAATAAACAGGCAAAATAATTAGTTCAGATATGCTTTTACAAATTTGTAAAGGTCGGTAATTACCATGTCTATAGAATGCTTGGAGAAAATTAGTTTTATGTTATCCTAGTTCAAACACAGAACAGCTAGAGACATTATTTCACAAGCAAACGACGAATTAAGTTTTTCAACAAGAAACAATTTAAAACGCACTGCAATAAACCACTACACTTCTATTGAGTCCCAAAAACACACAAAATTTGGAGATCTTTACGACCCATTGTAATCTCGATAGGCTCACCATTACAGAACATTTAAAAAAAATACTAAAAATATTAAACCATACGAATTCAACCACAACGCCCTAAAAATACCGTAGATGTCTTATCAAAATTAAAAAAAAAATGAAATCAATAACCATGAAATTTTTGTAACCTATGATATTACTAGTTTATTCAGTAATATACCATTAGATAGTTATTTTGTTGTAAAGTCCTTGGGTTCAATTCAAAATTGTAAAACTAATATTCACTTTCACTTTTCTAGAACTTTATTTACATTAAAACAGCTGATTCAAATATCACAATACATTCCCATATACACTAGTCGTCGCGGTATAACTGAACTGCGATCGTGGCGTGCTTCCTTTATAAAACCAGCTAGAGATTCTCCCGTAAAAATCATCATCACTCCTAAAGGTGCCGAGTCTTTTCGAGAACCATTTTTTTTCTCAAAGCGTTTGTTGTCTTATTGAAATGAAACATGGTCGGCTTTGGGTAAATTTCGTAACACTGCCCCCCCCCCCTTTAATTCTGATCGTCCCGATCGTCCCGATCAGAAACATCCCCTCCATGGTAGGGAGCGAGTCGATCTAAATGAACCTCCTTCAATTTAGCCTTGGGGTTTCGACGGATCCGGTAGACGACGTCATTAAGCCTCTTGACCACCTGGTATGGACCATCCCAGGCGGGTGTAAGCTTTGGGGATTTACCCTTGCTCCGTTGGGGGTTGTACAGCCAGACTTTGTCCCTCTCCTGGAGCCCGACTGAATTGGCCTTGAGGTCGTATCGCGTCTTCATCCGGTCACTGGTGGCCAACATCTGCGTTCGGGCTAATTTGTGTATTGCCAGCATGTTATGTCGGAGCTGGTCAGTATAATCGTCGATGTTTTGGGAAGGTTCTTCGGGGGAGCCAAACGCCAAATCGCAGGGTAATCGCAGCTCCTTTCCGAATAGGACCCTGGCTAGGGTCAGGCCTGTACTATTATGTACGGTAGAGCGATATGCCAACAGGAATAGCGGAATATGCTCATCCCAATCGCGCTGGTTATTGCTGACAACCTTGGATAGGTGTTCTTCCAAGGTCCTGTTGAATCTTTCCACCATTCCGTCTGACTGTGGGTGTAATGGTGTTGTTCTCGTTTTCCTGATCCCCAACATCGTGCAGACCTTCTGGAATACATTTGATTCGAAGTTACGCCCCTGGTCTGAATGTAATTCCATCGGGACGCCAAACCTGCTGAATAGTTGCTCAACTAGCACCGTCGCTACCGTGGTTGCCTCTTGGTTGGGTATCGCATATGCCTCAGGGCATTTGCTGAAGTAATCCATTGCAACCAGAATGTATTTGTTCCCCCTCTCAGACTCGGGAAACGGACCGGCGACATCGATAGCGATTCTCTCAAATGGGACGCCCACATTGTACTGCTGCATTCTGCCCTTGGTCCGGGTCTTCGGGCCCTTACTGGCTGCACAGATGGCACATGTGCGGCACCAAGCTCTGACGTCTTCGAAGTAATTGCACTCGGATCTGCCTGATGGAGATACCATCTCGCTGTTCCGTCTTCAGACAATGTCCGCATTCCGCTCTACAGGGTCTTCTGGGTAGGGCATCGGCATTATTGTGCGAACGGCCGGCACGGTGTTCCACCTTGAAGTCGTATTGCTGTAATTTCTCCATCCATCTGGCCAGTTGTCCTTCTGGTGTCTTCATGTCCAGCAGCCATTTGAGTGCGGCATGATCTGTTCGGATTAAGAAATGACGACCATAGAGATATTTGTGGAAATGGTCTATAGCCCTTATTATTGCAAGAAGTTCTTTTCTGGTGACGCAATAATTTCTTTCCGGTTTCGAGAATCCACGGCTGTAATACTCGATCACTCTCTCTTCACCATCTTGCACCTGGGATAGGACGGCCCCCAACCCTGTGTTGCTGGCGTCGGAGTCTAAGATGAACTTGCCGGACTGTGTAGGAAAGGCTAGGATTGGGCTGGAACATAGTGCTGCCTTCAGTCGCCTGAATGATGTTTCGCAATCCTGATTCCATTGGAAGGTCTCTTTCTCAGTGGTCTGCCGATGTAGAGGGACGGCGATGGTGGCAAATCCCTCAACAAAGCGCCGGTAGTATGAACAGAGGCCCAAGAAGCTTCGGAGTTCATGTTTGTCTCTTGGAACTGGCCAATCACGGATGGCTTCTATCTTGTCTTCGTTGGTGCGGATTCCTGACTCGGACACTACGTGGCCCAAAAACTCTACTTCTTTTTGGAACAAGAAACACTTCTTCGGATTGAGTCTCAGGTTGGCATTATTAATTCTGGAGAATACTTCGTCCAGGTTCTTCAGATGGTCGTCGAATGTCTGACCCATGACTAGAATGTCGTCGAGGTATACTAAGCACGTCCTCCATGTTAACTCGCTCAGTACATACTCCATTAGCCTCTCAAATGTAGCGGGTGCATTACATAACCCAATGGGCATGACCGTGAACTGAAACAGCCCTTTACTGGTGGAGAACGTTGTATTCTCTCTGTCGTTTGCATGTAGAGCAACCTGCCAATATCCACTAGACTTTAGGTCTAGTGTGGAGAACCAACGGGAGCCTGCTAGTGTGGTCAAAGTGTCATCGATTCGGGGTAGTGGCTAGCTTTCTTTCTTCGTGACATCATTCAGCTTTCTGTAATCCACGCAAAATCGGGTGGTTCCATCCTTCTTTTTAACTAGCACGACGGGAGCAGACCATGGGCTGATGGATGGCTCAATAACTCCATTTTGTAACATGGACTCAATGTTTTCCTCGACTGCCTGTTGTTGCCCCAATGGTAGTCGTCTAGGTGGTATTCTGATGGGTTGAGCCTTTCCGGTATCTATTCGATGCTGGATGATATTGGTGCGACCGGTGGTTCCATCTTGACTGTTAAAAATTTGCCAGTGCTTTGTGATAAATTGCTTGGCTTTCTTCTGGTTCTCTCGTGTCAGGTGTGTCAAATGGTCAGCAAACTGTTGTAGTAACTCTTTACTGGGCCCTGTCTCCTTCACCGACGTCTGGTACTCTTCTTCGCAATTGATGATGGTCTCTACTGGCTCGAAACAAGCTATCTCTTGACCATTGGCAATTCTGATGTCGTTGTTGGACAAATTCAGGACTCTGATTGGTATATCTCGTCCGGTTTTAACTATAGCCCGTCCAACTAAGTAGTCATGAGCTGAGTGTACGGGCTCCACCATTCTAACGCAGCTCCCAGGATTGCTGTCTAGCTGCCCATGAATAATCTGTTCCGTTCGACCGGGAATTCTAGCTGAAGACTTTGCCAAAATTTTTATGGGAGTGACTGATGTGTTGATGGGCCGTGTCAATACAAATTCCTCATTTTGGAACCGAATAACATCACATCTCTGGTCGAACATAAATCCATGCTGGCTAATTAGGTCCATTCCCAGTATAAAATCGTCCTCAATATTCGCTACCAGGACCCTATGCCGGATCATGTTGTCCCCTATCTGTAGCACGACATCTGCCTCACCCTGTATTGACATGGACTCGCCGGTGACTGTTCTGAGCTGGATGTTTTTGGTAACTGGCCGAATTTCTAATGCTGTCAAAACCCTGGACTTGACAATGGACACAGCGGTGTCGATGGGGATGGTAACTGCTCGCCCATTGATGGTGCCTCTGATGACTAGGCTGCTGCTATCTCGGCAAAATCCCCGGATGGATAACGTTTTGGGGCCTGGTGGAGGGTTAGTCAGCATTCGTCCCCTTATGCTGACTGGCTGACGCTCCCTGGACATGTGGCTATTCTGTTGGTTACCCCTGGTCTGTGATCGTTTAGGTGGCCTTACACGGCAGTCACGTTGGAAGTGTCTTGTCCGTCCGCAGCGGTAACATGCCCCTCTGGTGCCAGTTATTTGTGACCGTTCTAATATTTTGTTCAGACCAGACAGCAGCGCTTATAATGGTGACTCTGACTCTTCCTGGTTGAAGGAAACTGCTCGGACCCTCGGCTTGGACATGTTCATGACGGCCTCTACTTCCAAAGCCCGAAGTAGAGCTTCACTACTTTTCTTGACGCCACTTAGTCTTAGATTTCGTGGTACTTCCACATCTCTGATGCCGTTTATGAAACTCTGTGTGGCCAACTGGTCTTTCGTTTCCTCTGGCAGGTCTGGGTAGGACAAGTGAATTAACCGTCTAATCTCTGCTTCGAATTCTCGGAGGCTTTCACCGGATTTTTACGTTTTTCCACTCAGCTGGACTTGGTATACCTGGCTCAAGGATTGATTGTCGTATCGTTTGTCTAGGATGGCGATGATCTTGTCGAAATTGCCTTGTTCATCGACTGGGATGCTTTGGAGGAGTTCTAGGGCCGGACCTACCGGATATTACCAGAGAAGTAGATTTTTCTTGATTATCCCATCCATTAGCTGTAGCCACGGCCTCAAACTGCCGCTTACACATGGGCCAAGATGAACTGCCATCAAATGTGGGTGGTTTACTAACAGAACCTTTGGTACTCACGGTGTTCTGGTATTTTCCTCGCTGTAAGTCCTGTTGCTTTTTTTTAATTTCCGTTTCTACTTCATTTTGAATAGCACTGATTTCAAATTTCACCTGGCTCTGTATGGAATCGATGTCATCTACTTTGGTTTCAAGGGCCTCCACATTATTTTTTAGGAACTTTACGTCGTCGTTTATCTCTTTTATATCTGATTCTACTATTTGCATTCTTTCATTAACTTGTGATATTATTTGCATTAATTGCTCGAATTGTAGTTGCCTTTTTTCTTCAGTTTGGCCTTGTTTTTCTGCAAATTTCGAGAATAATCCTTCCATTAAATTTTGTTGTTTTTTTTTCCATGGCAGTGACAAGATTTTGTTGTTCGCTTTTCATCGTGGAAACCAGATTTTCTAATTCTATTTTACGTTTTTCATTGATATTAGTGACAAGATTTCCTAACTCAACTTTAAGTTTATCATCAAAAGATTTCACTAACCTTTGTTGAATTTCTTCTTGATGTTGTTTCTCCTTCTTGTCACGTTTTTCTAGAATCTGTGCTATTTTTTCGTCTAGTCCCTCCGTAACGTGCTTGACTATCTTTTTGGTAGTTTCGTCAATTTTTTTCCATACTACAAATTTGCATAAATCAAATTACGATTTTAACTGCGCTTAATCCTGCACTTCTAACACCAAATTGCAATATAGTCCGTGGGTTCAATTTAAAATTATAAAACTAACATTCACTTTCACTTTTCTATTACTTTATTTACATTAAAACAACTGATTCAAATATGACAATAACATTCCCATATATGCTAGTCTTCGCACTTTAACTGAACTCTCCATCGTGGCTGCTTCCTTTATAAGCCAGCATAGAAAATTCTCTTAAAAAATCATCATCACTCCTACAGATGCCGAGTCTATTCGAGAACCATTTTTTATCTCAAAGCGTTTGTTGTCGTACTGAAATGAAACAGGGTCGGCTTTGGGTAAATTTCGTAACAATATATATTTCAATAGTGTAGTTTCTAAAGTGGGAATTAGGTTGATGTTTAATATTTTAGTTAATATCTTTTAAACAAATTATTTAATATATTTGTAATTCACATAATGAGCCTTTTATCTGATATTATAAGGGTATCCATATATTGTATATACGGAACTCTAAAAACAATTTAAAAACAAATAATACACTAAGATCAAGATTGACAAAAACAAAACCGGAAAACGCCACTAATAGTTCCAAAAAGTGTTTGTATAGTCTTGTAACTGCTGGAAAAATATATATTGGGGAAACATCAAGAACTCTTCAAAGAAAGAAACACCGCTACAACGTCTCAAGGAGACACATAGACAGATCAAGATCGACAAATTATGTATTAACAGATAATGCTATACTCAAACTGTGACAACACAAAGATACTACATAAAGAAGAACACACTAAGAAAAGGAAAATCAAGGAAAGTGTCTGCATTTTGTTAAATAATGATGAAATTGGGACACACTATAGAAATAGAACAGTGATGGCAATATATCGTGTGAAATCAGCGCAAAAAAGGAAACTACAAAGAAAATTAATGAGTTATTGACAGTTGCACGAAAGCCTCAAGGGATTTAATATTTACAAATTGCTTAAAAAAACATGTTCGACAACGATTCATGATAAGGAATCGAAAGTTTACAGTATTCACATAAGTATAATACAATATACATAGTGTTATAAAATTCATTTAACGCCGCCAAAAAATAAGAAATCTTTTAAATTAATTGTTCTAATAAAAACGAAATAAAAACGGCTGTATAAAAAACCATCAACAACGGTAGCCCTAAAAATTCCAGGAAGGTAGAAAAGCTAAGATTGATGTGATTCAGAGACCTAATACTTCCTAGACTGACACCCGAGATGACTGGAAAAAACTTCGGACGATTGAACTGTATTGACTATTTTATGCGAGGCACGTTGGTTTGGAAGCAGCGTGTAGTACTCAAGCTGACAGTATTAGTCATTGTGTTTTTGTAAAATAAAGATGTTGAAAGTGAGAGTAGATATTTGTGAAATAGAACCCACGGAATCTATTGCAATATCATACAGTAAAGCAAGTTGACAGATTCGTACAACTATTTTGTCTCAATTAATCCTTCGAAAGAGTTTTTCTATAAAAAGGCATTCCATTGAATACTACACCTTGATATTCACTTACCGAACTTATCTGTATTTTTCACAAACCATTGTGAAGAGTGAAAACCCAAATGAACAACCAAAATTTATTATTGGTAAAATTTACTATGTTCCAGAATTCTCTACATAGTGGTCCGCGAATTTTTCACTTCGTCAGACATTTTCTTATGCTCAGTGTACAATTCGTAATACAAGGGCTGCCTTTTATATTTCGGGATTAGAGAACAAAAACAAATATTAATCATCGAAAATCGCTTTACTGTTTTTCAAAATATTCCCCATGAAGATCTATACACTTTTGCATGCGTTTGAACCAATTGTCGAAGCACTTTTTCCACTCTGATTGAGGTATCTCCAAAACATGCATTCTGAACGCAGCAACCGCTTCTTCAGGTGTCGAAAAACGTTGACCTCTCAGTTTGTTTTTTACGAACGGGAATAAAAGAAGTCATTTGGTGACAAGTCAGGACTATACGGCGGATGACTCATCAAATCGATGTTTTGAGTGGTCAAAAATGCAGTTGTTTGAGCCGATGTGTGAGAGCTCGCATTGTCGTGGTGAAGAGTGATCCCTCTTCGGCGGTTGGTTTTCCTCATTTCTTGGAAGACAACTGGCAAACAAATGGTTGTGTACCACTCAGAATTGACTGTTTTGCGTTGTTCTAGTGGTAAGGTTGCGAGTTTTTCCGAAAAAACAGGCGATCATTTGCTTGGAAGTGCTTCGTGCGCGAACAACTTTTGTTGGATTCGGCTCATCTTGAATCACCAATACAGTCATACAGTCGACTGCTGTTTACTTTCAGGCTCATACGCGTAAATCCACGATTCATCACCTGTCACTATGTCATAAACGTGTTTTGAAGAACCGCGATCGTATTTTTTGAGCTTTTCTTTCGACCAATCGACACGAGCCTTTTATTGAAGGATATTGTGTGGGATCCAACGCGAAAAAATTTTTTTGACATTCAAATGTTTATGCAATATTAAATGTATGCTGGTCCCACTAATGTGTAAGGTTGACTCAATCTCACGATAGGTCATATGACGATCTTGCAATATCAGTTCGCGCACAGCATCAATGGTTTCCGGAACAACAACTGTTTTTGGACGACCTTCATGAAATTCGTCTTGGAGTGAACTACGACCTCGATTGAATTCACCATACCATCGATAAACAGTGGTCCTTGATGGAGTTTCATCGCCAAAAATTAAATTAAGTTCATCCATGCACTCTTGCTGACTTAATCCACGTCGAAAGTTGTAAAAAATAATCGCACGAAAATGTTCTCGATTTAATTTCATTTTTTGGCCGAGATGAAACTTTTAAGTTACTGTAAACAAAACATAGCGCTCGTATGTCAAAACGTTCTGAGTACGTATAACCTCAAAAATGTCAAACTTTACGATAGAGCTGTCAGTTGTCAGATTGCAACACTAGGGTTGTCCAAACCCGAAATATGAAAGGCAGCCCTCGTAACCTGGCGAAAAATCTCGTTCGACTTCATGTTAAATTTGGACCTGCTGGAAGATTATTTTGATAGCAAAGCATCAAGCCAAGAGCTTAGAACTCATTAGTAAATGTGGTAAGGGGTTTGTATGCAACAGTTTATCCATATCTATATCCATAAAAGATGAGTGGTGTGAAAGGTTTCATCAATATATGATGATAATGGAAATTAGGTACTACGAACGAAGCAACCTAGGCATCAGGGTTGATTATTGTTGGTTTTTGAAGAAAAATGTAACAAATAATTTAATTTGTATGTTTCAAATGAATATTTTTAATTTTTTTTTTAATATAATATTTTTTTATTTTAAGGATAGTCTGGTACATTATGAGAAATTGCTTGTGTGACAACAAGTCTTTTTCTACTTCTCGCCCAAATCGGCGTATTTTATAAATTTATTGTTATACCTTCAATCGATAACTTGCAATCACAATGAAAGAGAGGTAGATGTGTAGCGGCAAGAACAAAACAATAGCAATTTCTTGGATTGCTTCCAACTCATACTAAATCATTTAACAAGGAATAACAAAAATATTGTAACAACTCAATTTCCTTAACGTCAAGAAACTCAAAAAAATGGAATGAACAAAGACGTAATTTCTGCAACAGATAGAGGATAGATTAAGAAGTAACAATATAATTAACAAGTATTATGTAATAGAACTTCCCTGTTTAGTAGACAGATAATGGTAATTTAAAGCCTTGTTACAGAAGACGAAATATCTTTGACCCTCCCGGTATACACCTAACCAATTAACTCGTCCCCTGAAATATAAAAGAATATGAATCATGGGCAACCTTAATACGTATTACTATAATAAAGCGCATATAGGCGAATATTAATGCTCTCGGTTAATACTATTAGGCGAGCAACAAAAAAGTTTTCACTAGACAAGTTAATAAACGGGTATTTCGCGGAAAATAATCTTAACAGGAGTATGATTTATGGTCTCGAATATTTCCCTGGAAGTAAGATAAAATTTTAGGTTGTTTCCTTGATGAACATGTGTTGATATAAGTGAAATTTAAGCAGCAGCGACAAAATCTATAAAAATATAATAAAATTTCACAATATAAAGCATTAATATCTCGTGACCAGATAAATAATTCCATTATCAGATGAAAGCATTTATAATCATCGGTGGAAATGTATTTGTTAGTGATTATGAAATGGAATAATTTTATTACTTATATAAGAATAAAGTGCTCAGGAAGTATAATATACAAATCGCGTATATTAACAACTGAATATTATAATCTGCATAAAATTTAAAAAAATTAGTTATCATTTATTTTATTCCTAAACTTATAGTCCGATTTAAATACATTTCGTGATTTATTCTAATCATGCTGTATCATTACCTCTTCTAGTTACTTTATTCATACGCCTTCACATGTCAGGAA
Organism: Octodonta nipae; assembly: GCA_034190945.1. Lineage (NCBI taxonomy): Eukaryota > Metazoa > Arthropoda > Insecta > Coleoptera > Chrysomelidae > Octodonta > Octodonta nipae. The sequence continues at coordinate 120,977,773 of CM067216.1, forward strand.
TTAAGCTGTCCATTGTGAGTTCCATAAATTCTCAACGGGGTTAGATGGCCATTGCATAAATGGAATATTAGCAGTCAAGTACCTATTTAATAACATGTCTTACCATATAGGGATTAATGTAATATAAAATTACATTATATGTTCAAGATACATATTGAACATATAGGCACCAACTCTCGAAATCCAAAATAGATTCTTCTCCAAAATACAGTAGAGCTACCACCAAGTATAAACGTTTGTCCTGCCCTTCTCTATACATGGTCATCTCTATTAGGAGATTCAATTTATCCTTGATTTGTTAGAGAGTAAAACTTTCCTCCCAGCATCAATAGTCAAATATTGATTTCTAGTAAAAAATGAACTTTGATTATTTCATTTACCTGCTTTATGACTGTTCGAGATGTGATCAAATATTACGCTCTAACGCCTCTATAATTTCCTCCAACGACAAATTTGCTTCACGATTCCATTTGTACTGGAAAAACACTAGGAAATACTTGTCAAAATATAACTAGTAATAAACACCATGCGTTACAAGTAGAAAGCACATACCAATTCTTAGAAATTCCAAAGAGGTCCACAACTTACTTAGAATATAAGTTTGTAGATATTATTTTTGTATCTACTATCAATCTTGACTATAAAATAACATTATACAAAAATGCGAGACAGAAATTAACAAAACAGGGTTGAGTTTCAATTATTGAATTGAATTTTGGTAATAAAACATTAAGCTACAATATATGTTAAATTGGAATAATAAACCTCACAGAACCTTTTTATTAACTACAAGCAAGAATAACGACATTTTAACGCTATGTCAAAAAGTGTCAAATTTGCTGTCAAAAGTACTCAAATATCATACAATATAAAAACCGACCAGACTGATAATAGCGAAGGGAATAATACATCTTCTCGAGTGTATTGTCGAAATAGCGAATATTTCCTACAACTCGTTTTTTAGAAAAGAGGCGAATAGTCGAGTGTACTGTAGAGAAAACAGGAGACAATAAAGAGACATCGACAGTGGATTGAAGTTAGTTGAAATCGAGTATTTTCGTAAATTATTGAATTGTAGTTTTCACATAAGTGGCAAATACAGAATTCGTTTTAGAAATTAATTCTTTTTTTACGAGTCCACGAAATATAGAACTTTTTGTTAAGAGTTAGCATTTCTACAAGTACAACAAGAAGTGCAGGAGCTATAATTGACGAGACTAACACAGAGGTTTTCAAAAGGGTCACTGATAGAATTAGTGAATACCTCAATAAGACCTTTTAGGAACGGGAAAAAAATGAAATCCAAATTCAACAAGAAATTCAAGAAAGTTTAGTGCAATCTTATAATGAGAAACATAACACTGAATTAAAAAATCTTCCATCGCTATGAATGAAAGACAACAAAATCTAATAGAAATTTTGCTTTCCAAGTTCGAATTAACAAGGAATGATGTAGTTGAAATATTAGATTCAAAGAGGAAAGGTGAATTAAAAATGTTTATTAAAATGATTTCAACAACTAATGCAATTAGTATCTTAAAGCCATGAAGTGGTAAACCAATACGAATTGTGGAGTAAGATATTAAGGAAATAAATGTTGAAATAAAGGTACTCAAAATTCCTGGATACTCTTGAGAACACAGTAGATGGCAGTGATTATATTCACAGCAAAGTACAAGAGGAATTTAGTACATTTCAAATCAAAGTAGAAATGGAGACTAAAAGAGTCCAGCAATAATTACACAGATGAATGTATCAGAATACCATATGTACCAAATATTCTTTTATAAAAACTCCTACTTTTGAGGGTTGTTCATTTTGTTCTATGGCCAATTGACAATTTGAAGCGAAGACTACAACTAATGAGTGGGATAGCTAGGAAAAGTCTACCACTCGCGTTATTTCTTTAAGAAATCCGACATTAGAACTTAACAAGAGCAGACAAGTAGATGATAAAGGTAACCGTGGCAAGATAATTTTAATCCTAGATAAAAAAATATGACAACCACTCGTTGAGTTAGTACCTATATCAAGCGCAATTGAGGACAATAAATTTTATCGGCTATACAAAATTTTCTAAATGGGTGTATGAAAGACATGTCGAAGTTGAAATAAACCTGAAACTTAGTGGCACAAGAAAGAGTAATAATAATGCCCTGAAGCGAGCTTTGGAAGTAGAGGATGTCATGAACATGTCCATATCAAAGGTCCGGCACTTTCCTTCCACAAGGAAGAGCCAGAATCGTCTCTTCAGACAGTGCTGTTTGGAATGAACAAAATAATTGAGCTGAGATACAAAGTAAGAAGCATGGGAATATCATTTGCCGACGGGATTATCGTTGCGGACGTGCAGGGCATTTTCAACGTCACATGATCATGATCCGGCCTTTTATGACCTGTGGTGTCACTACTTTTATTTACAAATCTATATCTCTTAATAAACTGCAAACAAATATTAAAAAATACATTCGGAATTTATATACACACAAATCTATTTATAAAAATAATTTGACTACCAGTGTCTTCAAGATGATCAAGAATATCCAGGAGAATTTCAATATCTTCTGGAGCATCAATTGTTTTAGGAGAACTTGCTAAATAAGCTGGTTTATTATCAATTAACAATTTAAATTTGTTAGCAACTGTAAGCAAACACTCCTTTATAGTTACTGTTTGTTTGTAAATGTTATGGAGGTTATTTTATTTTGGTTTAAAACAACTTCTATTTTCCATGTGACTGTGGGTAATTTTATATTTTTCACATCAGTCACAAGTTTATGAAATTTGTAATTCATTGTTCCTTCTGTAATAATTTTGTCATTCTTGAATTTTAGGAAATATTTTGAAATTTTGGTAAGTTCAAACCCCAGAATATTTTTCTGTTGTTAACTTTACTGCCATTAACATTGAAACTTTCTTTCCTTTAAATTATGTTATCTATTATTATTGAATGTTTTTTAAATTTACTTTTATCAAAATTCTTCAAAAACGGTCCTTCGATTTTTGTTTGCTTTACTCTACAATTATTTTTATTCTCTAAATGTGGATCCTTTTTTTCAGATGATTGTATACTAATCGATAATTTCAATTTTTAAGAAACTGAATTTTCAAAATAATGAATATGTACTACATAACAATCTGCACATACATACTTCAGTAAATATGATTAGATTTAAAACTTTTTACATTGCGTGATGTCTTAACTGTAAGTGGCAACTCGTTATATACTTTAAGCCCTCGAATGAACAGTGTTTTTTCTATACAACTTATATTGAAGACTTGTATATAGAATTGATCATTTAATCTGAAATTGTAATCAAGCATATCTGACCTTTTAATAAGATAATCTTGCAGGTAAGAAGGAGCATTTTTATTTATAATTTAAAAAATGAGCAATAAAGCGGATTCCAGACTCAACTGATTAACATTTAAAAATGTAAGTTTTAGTAGCATATAGTTTATTGCAGTTGACCTGCTACACCGCAGTACAATCCGCATTGCTTTATTCTGTAGTAGCTGCAAACGATGAATTTGTTCTGATGAGCAGGAGAGTAATATTGACATGCAGTAGTTAAAATGTGGAAATATTATTGTGTTGTATACTATTTTCCTACACCCTAAGGACAAGTTTCTACAAATTCTGTAGAAGTAACCAACTTTTTTACCTATTTTTTACATAAAAAGTCTATATGCCTGTTGAAATTTAGTTGTGGGTCAAATATAATACCGAGATACGAGATCTCATTGACATAGGAAATTACTGAATTGTTAATCATTATTGAAAAATTCCCTTTGCTAAATCTAGTGCAGTTGATTTTGCTTCCCAGTATTATACACTTGGTTTTTTCAGCATTCAGTTTCAGTTTATTGGTCATAAGTCAACCGTTAAGAATGTTTAACTCTTCATTCATAACTTCAACCACGCTGTTATAGTTTTAACCAGAGACTGAAATTAATGTATCATCAGCAAAAAGATGAATGTTTGAGATAGTAATGCAGATCATTTATATATAAAATAAAGAGTAGCGGCCCTAGTACACTGCCTTGAGGAAGTCCAAAGTTTGTTCGGATTTGATCTGAACAGCTACCATCTACCTTTGTTTTCTTTTTCCTATCACTAAGGTAATTTGCTAACCATTTAAGCACTACACCTTTTATTCCGTAAGTCTCACATGTTGACAAAAGTTTTTTTCTATCAATAGTTTCGAATGCCCTTTTCAAATCTACGAAAACACTAACTATAATATTGTCGTCATCAATGTCCTTTCTCCATTTATTACATACTAATTGGCATGCAGACTCAGTCGAATGATTATGCCTGAATCCAGATTGGCAGACAAACAACAACTTATTATTGTTTAGAGATTCCACTAACTGCTCATATACTAAAATTTCAATAATTTTTTCAATTACTGGAATAAGTTGATAGATCTTAGTTCTTCTGGTTTGCTGGGTTGATTTATCTTTGGTATAAGTATTATAGTACTGCATTTTAAAACTGCTGGTATTACACCAGTTTGCAAACAAGTATTTACTATGTACAGTAAAGGATACCCTACTACTAAGAATAGATCTCTTAGTAACGAAATTGTAAGCACATCACCAGTTGCTTTGTTTTTTAACTGAGTCACTATTTTGGTAATTTATTTATAGAAATGACAGGAAAAGTATCAATACTAGAATTAACATTAATATCAATTTCCATAAAATTTGTAGGAGCAGAAATACTTTGAGAAATTTCCTCTATGCTGTTAAAACAAAATTTATTTAATTCTTCTTTAACATTATTTGAACCCAGGTTTATTAAGATAATATCAAACTTCGTATTTTTATTTTTTATTATTTGTTTTAATGTAAACTACATCCTCTTAATGTCAGTGTTGCATTCCTTAATATTTTTTTCATAGAATAATCTTTCTTTCTCTCTTATTAATGTTACAACTTCATTTCTTTTCTTTCTATAATTTTCAAAGTCTAATGGGCTATTCGTGTATCGAAACGTTTTATAGTAGATATCTCTTTGCTTCTGTAAATTTCTGGCTTCATCATCAATCCAACCATTACGATTAGAGTATTTTTTGTTTCTACAGGAAATATTTTATCTAAACTTGATTTTATGTTAGATATAAAACAATTATATAGCAAGTCAACATCAGTAGATGTATACTCCCAATTTTGCTGAATTAGATCTACTTTAATATTGTCAATTTTTTCTTTTGTGATAAATCGCGAACATATCAGTTTTGTGTCGTGCTTTGGAACAACATTAACTTCAGTCCCAATAATATCATGATCGATAAAGTTTGGAAATTTACGTTTGATTTCTTTAAAATTATTGTTAGTAATTATTAAATCTAACAATGTACTAGAGTCCCGAGTAACTCTTGTGGGTTGTTTAACTATTTGTCGAAAGTCAGAGGAATGCACAATGTCCATGAGTCTTATCGTATGATGATTTACAGTTAAGAGGTCAATATTTAGATCCCCCATAATTATCACATCATTAATACCTAAATCTTCACGCTGAAGTGTTTGATGAAGATAATCTAAAAAAGTTGATTTAGATCCACTAGGTGATCTTTATACTTCTCCTATTATGACAGGTTGACGACCCACCTTAATATTAAGAAATTAAAGCCAAAACTCTTTGAGCACACTAACTATTGTTTGTTCTTGATATTTAATTTAATCAACTGTTATATGCGTTTCTGTTATTACTACAATAATAGGATTAACATCAGATAATAATTGTTTTAATTGAACAAAATTTGTGGTTAAACCCTGTACATTTATACACAACACCAAATCAGTTAAAACAGCCTTTGATTGCTATTTGTAACTGATTGTGTCTTTATTTTTTGAAACTTGTCTTAAATAGCTTCACAACTTCAAATACATGATGTTGAAAATTTATGTTTTTTAATTTTAGTGTACTTACCGCTAACTTACAGTTTGTACATTCATATTCAGTACAGCTGCAGTCTTCTTTCTTATGGTTGTTGTTGCAATAAGGACAGATTACTTTAGAGGTACATTTATCTGCTCTGTGACCGTACTTCCAACAGTTAAAACATCTTAATACACTTATAAACTCAAAAAATTTTTAGCTTGACCACCCTATAAATATCCTATCTCTATTTTTAGCTAAATAACTATACTGACTATTAGACATTTCAACTATTATGTTCCATATATTTTTTATTTTAGATTTAAACTTATGAACTACCACAATGTCATTACTAATGTCCACGCTATCATCTAAGTTTTGACTTACAAGTTGAGAGGTGACCTGAGTTTTATCTGCAACGTCCTCTTCCCTGACGTTAATTATTTTAATTTTTGGTTTTAATGGACTACCAACTTTCATTTCATATTCCTGGCCTAATACATCCTCCGTTTTGGTTTTTAATTTTTCTAATGATTTTTTACTATCACAGTGGATGACTAATGCTCCCTGGGCAGCCGGTTTTATTTTTGTTATTGATACTGCGATGTCTGTTGGGTTTACTTTTTTTATTGTCCTATTGTCGGACCAAAGAGGTTTCGTTTTTTCAGCTTTTTGTAATTCGACTAATTTAAGTAGCTTATTATTCTTCTCCAAAATTTCGTTAGTTTTATCTCCATCATTTTTTAGCAGTTTTTTTAATTTGTCATTAACAACTCGTATACAATTTTCGCAAAACCACTTTATGTTTTCAATATCTTGCAAATATTTTGACACTTGATCTTTCAGTGTAACACATTGTAGATGAAAATACTGTTCACACAGATTAAATTGAATATTCTTTGAGTTAACAATGAAATTAGCGGAGCACTGAGCACACGTGTGTCTACTCATCGGCATTTCGGCTACTGTTGACGTTCAGTTTTTCATAATTATGGTTTTGACTGGACAAATGCTCAATATTTCTTTTTCTTGTAAAGCTTATCCCAAAACATGAACCATTTAAATCATTTAGAGTGTGCATTTTCAAGGGAATCTTTAGAACTTCATTATTAATGGATGTTTCCTGTAGTGTAACATTTCAACAAACCATTCCTTAAAATTACGTTTTTGACCCAACGATTGGTTTCCATGGTTCTATATTTAGATAGTCTCTCTCTTCCTATGGTAAAGTTATTCAGTGTATGTATTCTTCTTGTATGCTGTGACTTATTACTTCAGGACTCTATGATCTTTGCCGGTTTTCCTTTTTTAGGATACAATTTCTTTGTAAAAACATTATTCGTGTATAAATCATGGGATAATTAAAGTTATAGTGTTTTAGAATTCGTATTTATTTTATTAAAACTTCTATAATTATACTAATTTAAACAATAATTTTATTCGTTTTTTTTTCAGAATAATTGCAATATTGTTTCTTGCCTAGGGTCCTGGTCGTAGATATTGAGAATGATTTTATTCCAGGTAGTGACATAATGAGCGTTTATATTCTATCTAATTCTATCTAGGTTATGAGGTTGTTAGCTTTTTAATGAATTTGTATTGACATTACCAGACAGCACCAACAAGACTTGTATAAAAATTGTAGCCAAATCATCAATAAGTGTTTCCAACCGAACTAAGTAAATTATAAATGTAAAGTTAGAACGAAATATTGTTCAGACGGGTTCTAGTTAAAACCTAGTCGAGTACTGAATAAGTCAAACAATGACATCCGAAATCCCAGTGGCAAAAAACGTTTTTTTTTCTCTCCAGTAGAGACCACCAATAGTTGTGAAGAAGCTGACAAGACAATAGCGAAGGAAAACGATCCAGTAAAAAATTTATCACCCAGTATACCGATCAGCAGACACACAGTACACCAGGTGGACAACAGAAGACAAGCCAATTTTTCTTGACTTAGTGGTGTTGCGTGGATTATAAAAAATGATTGACGTCACTAAAAAGGACCCAACGGAATGCATTCTAGGTATACAACGCCCAAAGGAGCGAAGATAAGTCTCCGAAACTTATATAGCTTGGGATGTGCCATACGAAGTTGTCAGTTTTACAGAGTTTTAACGTCGCCTATATAAAAAATGACAAATTGCTGTCGAAAAGAGAACGTTCTACGTTATGCTACTGAAGCAGAAGGATCTCGATATAGTACAATACAAAAACCTCACGAATAATAGCAGACGACACAAAACATTTCCACAAGGGTTCTGTCAAGAAACCGAGTTGTGAGAAAGAAAGGAGGCTAACGCTCCAGTGTACTCTAGAAAAAAGATGGTATTATAAAGCGGCCTCTGGTGTGTAATGGACTTAGTTAAAATCGAGTTGTTTATGTGTCGAAATAAACATAGTTTTAAGTGACAGTATTTTATTTGAAGTATTCAGTTCTTTGGTTTTGTTAATTATAGCAATGTAGTTTTGACGTAAATGTTACATAAAGAAATTATTTATCAAAGTGATAATTTTGGACCAGCCCAAGAAACATAAAACAGAGGTTATCAAAATTAATTTAAATCTTCTGTTTATTAATTTTTTAGTTATTTGATAGCTGTAAAATTTTTTAGTACCTAAGTCTACACTATAAAAAATAAATTCAGTGATTCATTGGTTTAAGGGTAATACGAATTTGCGTTTCATTTTAATTTATTTGTTAATTTTCTGGATGTTTTATGAGAAGGAGACTAATTTTAAGGTGTAATTAAATAAACTAAAATTTTCATGTTTTATTATCTTTTGTAGATTCAGATGTGGATCTCATATATTTTTCTATTAAGTGAAACATACTGTTTTTCAGAAACTCCAAAAAAATAAAAAAAATAACTGTAAATGACTGGTAACATCAACTGTCAACATAAATCTCTAAATTAACATGTTAGTGTTTGTATCTGTTTTCATTTTTGTTTATTTGAAGTCCGTTCGTTTTAAACAATTAAGTTATTAAGAGTGTTTCCCGAAATTTGTAATCGTATAGTGGCGTTTGCGCCTCCAATCAACTCGTTATCTCAATAGAAAACGATCCAATCTTGCCCATAAATAATATTAGCATGATCACCATTCATGTTATTACTTATTATTCGTTTTTATCTCTATACTATGGGAAAACGTTAAATTTTAAATTAAGGAGGCAGCTGTGAAAGCATTGAACTAGCAAAAGGGCATCGGCATCGTAGGATCGGCAACCTACAACGAATGAACGACGTGTTCTCTACGCAAAACTCGACAGCGAAATTATCTAGAGTTTGACCCATTTCACGGCGAGCGCTCACACAAAGCTACCAACGCGATTCGCGATTACCGCGTTAGGTTCTTCACCTCGCTAGGTCAAAGAAACAGAAAGACGGCCGATGATACTATCAATGTACACGGAGAAATTATTACTCCACAGTGTATCATTTAGGTTAAAATGGAATCATTGGTAGCGCTAGCATTCTTCCTGATACTTAATGTAATATAACGAGAACAATACGTGAAGTGTATTACATCTGACATTTTTAACATTTTCTCTCAGTTCAAATTATAGAAACGTTTCTTCTTCTTCTTTTTGACATATGTATATATATATATATATATATATATATATATATATATATATATATATAGTTATGAAGTTTTTATTTTGGTATTGGAATTTTTAATTTAATAATTGAATGTTTTCACTTTTTATTTATTTTTGCCTTTCCTATAAAAACTCCACACAATTTTCTTCGCACTGCTCCGCCTATTGAGACTTTCTGTTCGGTTCTTGGACTATCAATTGACTTTCGTCAAAATAAAACACAATATCGCATATATTTTATATTATAGATATTATTTCTTAAAAAATCACCACTTAAACCTCAAATAGTAATATCAATCAATAATTAATCAAAAATCAAATATGAACCAACAAATTATGAATATTTAACAATACTTTAACTATCAAATGATGTGATTAATCTCAAAAAATTTGTTTTATGCGAATGGTTCTTTTATTAAATACAATGAAATTTAAAACACAATGAATACTTGTATGCAATTCTGAATTTAGTCTTTCTTTTAAAATAAACCCGTTACTACAATAAAATTTCCCAGTAAATAAACTTTTGAATTAAATAATATATTGTTAAGCGCCAAAATGAAATGTTTTTAAAAGAATTGTAAATTAAAATGCCTTGTTTCACTCTAAATTGCTTCAAAGTGTTTTCACTTAATCGTCCAGAATGTTCCTCTTCTCTTCCAGTTGTGGTCTCGCCTTTAATGTATCTGGATGATACCTTAGATCTCTGCTGTTGTTCAAACTGATTCCAATTTCTTCAAATGCTGCTCCTTGTAGATGTCTTTCTGTACCTTTTAATGTGAACTGCTTCTCTGGATTTGATACTCAGTTGAATTAACGCTGATTTATCTCCACTGTTTGCTTGACTGCTTTCAGCTTACTGTTGGTTTACTTTAGTGCAATACCATATAGCTTTTGCACCTGAACTTCTTTATTTCTTCGGGATCTGGTTGTTTTGATTTGTTTCACAACCACTTTTGAAATCTTGCTCTTTTTGAAACTTTTTAACTTTTGACAAGTTCTTTGACATTAAATGTCACTTCTTAACCTTATACAAAATTTATTGCCTCATTGCTAAATTTTGGATCCTCCTCTTGTGTACATGACATCGCTTTTATAGTTTTTTTGACATGGAGCTCCGATTTATCACCTTTTTTATTCCTCATTTCTGAATTACCATTCTTCATTATTTTGTTCCTCTTGTCCATTTTTCATTACCCATTTATTACATTTTGCTCACGATCTTTTCATTTTTTATTAAAAGACAATTTTTATTCTTCTATTCTGTGATCGCATTGCCACCCGTAAAAACCATTATTATTGATTGTCAAATTTAATAAATTTTTCTATTGCCGACTAATAATGCATTCTGTCGATTCTGCGCTCCATCTTTGTCTAACTTACTCAATTTCTAACCAATTCCTTCATAGATTACTTTACAATTTTGATCTGAATATTTTGACAGTGAAAATTTTCTTACTTATTTTGTTTGGAAATACTAAACTTTTACACATTATTTATTCTAAAATGTGTTTATAAGAACCTATAGTTGTGATGTGTTGCCCTTATTGCGCGTAAAATATGAAATTGTTAAAGTTCTGGATTATTTAAATTTTGACATTTCGCTTCCCTGTTTGTGTATTGAATTTAAGGTAAAGTTGTATGTCTTTTATCTATTAAATGTTTTCATTATGTTATATCAAATGAATAGAATGTTGTTATATATCCATTTAAATTCGTACATGATTTTTAATAAAATTTATCATAAATGTCAAATATGTTTGATTTCAAAATATTATATCACCAGTTCATTGTCTGGCATCATTATTGAACCATTTCTATATGATTATTGAATCTGAATTGCATTAGATGTTTTCATTTACTTTTTTACATTTTATTGAACCATCGTTACAAAATATCTATTGCATTCCTTAATGTTGGTTTTGTTTTACTATATTGAACTTATGCATTTTGCTACAGGTATTATTGATTTTTTATATTTATTTATGCATGTTTATTTAATTTCAATATATATATATATATATATATATATATATATATATATATATAACGACCCCCGGTAGCGCAGAGGGAATGTGCTCGAACCTGCAAAATTTCACTAATTCGGAGGCTGAACCGAGTCTCGTACCCGGGTTCGAATCCCAGCCATGCCACGGCTTTTAATTAATAAAAAGACGTGACGTCATCTCGGGGGTACGGTCGTCTCTGGTAACTGGCAAAATCCATGAGAAAGAGAATCATTGCTCCTTACCAACCCGCATTGAGGCAGCGTGGTAAGGTATGCCTCAGAACCTCAAACATGTCGAATTACAAAACTCACGGAATTCTACCCCAGGTGGGTAAGCAATCCCACACCGGGAAACCGGTCTGCCTCAAGGATTCTGGGGGAGGCAAGCATTCGACTACACTACATCTAGCAACATATAACTGCCGAACACTCTCGAACCAAGCTAGAATTGCAGAATTAGAACAAGAGGCAGTAAAAATCAAGTAGGATATCATTGGCATAAGTGAAGTTAGGAGGAAAAACGAAGAGCTAATAACACTTGAATCAGGCAACCTCCTATACCACCGAGGAACACCAACAGGAAGAACTAGTGGTGTTGGATTGCTCATCCATAAGAGATGGACCGATAAAATTATAGGCGTGTCCGGAACATCAGACAGAGTCGCAAGTCTAACATTGTCGCTTTCGAAAAGGTACTCTATTCAAATAATACAAGTTTACGCCCCAACAATTAGCCATTCTGACGAAGAAATTGAACAACTATACAGCGAAATCAAAGAGGCCTTAGATACCAACAACAGCCATTTCAAATACATTATCGGCGACTTCAACGCGAAAATAGGGAAAAAACAAGACCGAGAAGGATCAGTGGGGAACTTCGGGTTCAGTGAACGAAACGAAAGAGGTGAGAGATTAGTACAGTTCGCACACTATCAGAACATGTACATATCAAACTCCTTCTTCAAGAAAAATTCTAATAGGAAATAGACTTGGGAAACTCCAAATGCGTCAGTCAAAAATGAAATTGACTTGGTCCTGACAAACAAGATTAATATCATCAAAGATGTAAGCACGCTAAATGAATTCAGGACAGGAAGCGATCACATACTTGTCAGAGCAAGGATTGCCCGCTACTAGCATAGACATTAACAACCTGAAACAAAATTCTGAAAACTATCAGACGCTGATAGAAGAGAAGCTCCGGGAACAACAAGAGAACACACAACTAATGAATACAATACTGACCTGTGCTAAAGAAATAGGCGGAAGCCAACAACGAAACGAACATAAGAAGCTTAGTTCGGAAACAAAGGCGTTGCTTCAGAAAAGAAGAGAACTGAAAAGGACAACAGACATCCAACGCATAGAATACAGTGAACTATGCAAGACAATAAGAAAGAAAATTGCAGAGGACATCAAAAAATACAACGAAAAATTGGTAGAAACTGCAATTGAAAATCGAAAAAGTTATAAAAACGCTAAGAAAGCATTGATAATTGGGAAAAGACAAGTAATCGCATTGACAGAAGAAAATATCAGAATAACGGATAGACACAAAATAATGGAGCATGTCACGAAATTCTACAAGGATCTATACAAAGCCCCCGAATCTCTGGAAATATAGCTGACGAAAGAAGAAATACCTGAAATACTTGTGGAGGAAGTGGAATCAGCGGTCAACAAAATGAAAAATGGCAAGACAGCAGGTAACGACGCAGTAACGGCTGAACTACTAAAATACGCTGGTAGAGAAGCATGGAAACGCCTAGCCAAAATATATACGAATTGCCTAAGAACCAGACACATTCCAGAAAAATGGAATAGCGCCCTCATAGTATTAATCCATAAGAAAGGCAATAAAGAAGACATTCGGAACTACAGACCGATAAATCTCCTGCCGGTAGTGTACAAAATATTCACTAAAATCATACAAAACAGAATCCAGAGTACACTAGATTCCGCTCAACCCCGAGAACAAGCCGGATTTCGTAGTGGCTTCAGCACAATCGATCACACACACACTATAAGGGAAGTTATCAGTCGAACTAGAGAATATCAAATACCACTTGCCTTGGCCTTCATTGACTTCGAAAAAGCGTTCGACACTATATATCCGAAGGCGGTAATCAACGCCCTGAGTGAACAAGGTGTAGATAAGCCATACATAGAAACGTTGGCTAATATATACAAGGAAGCCAAAGCCAAAATCAGAATATACGAAGGCAGCCCTGAGGAGTCAGACAAGGTGACTCAATATCACCGAAGCTATTCACAGCCGCATTAGAGAGTATCTTTCGACGATTAGACTGGGACCACAAAGGACTGAACTTAGATGGAGAATATCTAAACCATCTGAGATTCGCCGATGACATTGTCCTAATTGCCAATAACGCAGGAGAACTACAAAATCAAATCAATGAACTTGGCAGAGTAAGCAAGGAAATAGACCTAAAAATAAATATCGGAAAAACAAAGATAATGTACAACGAACTAATAGACACACAAGACATCACAATAGATAACATAGTTCTGGAAATAGTAGAACAATATATATACCTAGGTCAATTAATACACATATCAGGTTCGCTACTACCAGAAATAAACAGAAGGATCAAACTTGCATGGATGAAGTTTGGAAGAAACTCCATAATCTTCAAGTCACGAATGGCATTCCGCCTTAAGAAGAAACTATTTGATCAGTGTGTTCTACCAGTACTGACATACAGTTGTGAAACCTGGATTCTGAAAACCGAACTTACAAGAAAACTACAAGTAGCACAAAGGTCTATGGAAAGATGCATGATCGGAATAACGAGGAGAGATCGGAAGAGAATAGAGTGGATAAGGAACAAAACCCAGGTAATAGATGTTATCCACAGAGTGAAATCTCTGAAGTGGCAATGGGCAGGGCATTTGGCAAGAAGACAAGATAATAGGTGGTCAACAAAAATCACACAATGGTATCCTAGGGGTGTTAAAAGACCAAGGAAACGCCCCAACGTAAGATGGGACTATGACATCAAGAAAATAGCAGGCATAACCTGGTCCCAAAAAGCGTACAACAGAACAACATGGAGAGATTTGCGAAACGAATATGTAAGAGAGGCTACACCATAAAATAATGGTCGAAATTAGCTGCATATGATGATGATGATGATATATATTTGTGGTGGTTTCCCTGAATTCATCCGCCTAGTTGATAACTGATCCCTGACGGGATTTTACCATCGATCCCGGCAGTGTTTAGTTATCAACTACGCGGATGAATTCCCGGAAACCTCTCAACACACACACACACACACACACACACACACACACACACACACACACACACACACATGAATCGGTCGCCATCGCAGGAGATTTCAACGCCTGGGCAATTGACTGGGGATGCCGGGAAACGAGCGCGAGAGGACGAGCTCTCCTTGAGACCATGTCTTCGCTCAACCTGGTACTCCTCAACACAGGAGACGTAAGCACATATCGCAAAGGCACAGCCAGCTCCATTATCGATGTGACATTCGTTAGCAGCAACCTAATTAAAGGGGGCTGTGAGTGGCGGGTCGATGAGGAGTTTACTAATAGCGACCACCAAGCTATTATATGGGAAATCAACACCACTCCCAAACGAAGATTGTGTGTCAGTCGTGCGAGGTCACAGCCAGTCGGTTGGAACAAAAATGCTTTCGATGCTGATTCATTCGCCTTGGTTATGGAGCAGGAACCATTGTCAATAGCAACAAGCGCAGAAGCCACTGCCAAAGAGGTAATGACAAGCGTTGTCAAGTCCTGCGATGCTTCCATGCCAAGGAGACGGCAGAACAACAGCCGCCCACCAGTTTACTGGTGGAATGACACGATCTCACAACACCGACGAGAGTGTCTCAAAGCACGAAGGCTGCATCAACGAGCACGGAGACGCGACAGGGTCACAACAGAAGAACTAAGGCTCGACTATGAGATCAAAAGACAACAACTACGAAGAGCCATTCTCTCAAGCAAGAGATCCTACTGGAAGGAGTTGTGTGACGAAGTTAATCAAGATCCATGGGGAAAACCGTATAAAATCGTGATGCATAAAATCAAGGCCCCTCCCATGACATCAACGAACTGCCCCGAATCATTGCACCGCATTGTCACTCACTTGTTTCCTGCGAAGCCTGAGCTACCCGCTTATCCTTCGTGGCAGGTGAGGGACGAAGATATACCATCAGTGACTATGAATGAGCTGATGGGCGCGTGCAACCGGCTCCAAAACGGTAAGGCTCCCGGTCCAGATGGCATACCTAACATCGCGCTAAAATGCGCCATAGCCAATAGGCCTGACATGTTTCTACACATGTATGAGACCTGCCTAAAGCAGGGGGTTTTCCCGACTAAGTGGAAAAAGCAGAGGCTTGTGCTCCTACCTAAAGGGGGAAAGAAACCTCCAGACGAACCGTCATCATATCGTCCCCTCTGTATGTTGGACTCTGCGGGAAAACTCCTTGAAAGGATAATAGCAGATAGGCTGGAGCCCTACGTTGAGCCGAAACTTTCCACCAACCAATTCGGGTTCAGAAAGGGGAGATCAACCATCGATGCCGTGACACTCGTTACCAACATCGCCAGAGAGGCTATCTCGGGAAAGAGATGGAGAAGAGGTGGAAAAAAGTACTGTCTAATAGCCACCCTGGATATCAAGAACGCCTTTAACTCGGCCCGCTGGGACCGCATTTTGGAGGCTCTTGCCAGGATGGAAGTTCCGCAGTACTTGCGCAGAATGGTTTCAGCGTATTTCAAGGACCGCATCTTGTTGTACCAAACTGAAAATGGGCAAGTAGACTATAAGATCACAGGAGGTGTACCTCAGGGCTCTGTTCTTGGCCCCCTCTTATGGAACGTAATGTACAACGACCTGCTCCTGCTCGGTCTGCCTGAGGGCGTCAGGCTAGTGGCATTCGCCGATGATGTGGCATTGATCATAGTGCGCAAGCACATAGAGGAGATACAAACAACCTTCTCATTCGCTATAGCCACAATTCAGCATTGGATGCTCGCAGCGGACTTGAGTTTAGCAGAACAAAAGACCGAAACACTTCTTGTTAGCAGTCGAAAGGCAAGGGAAACCATCACCCTCAAAATAGGCGACACCTACATACAGTCGCAGCCCTTCATCAGCTATTTGGGGGTGCTCCTGGACACACGGCTCAACTTCAAAGAGCACATAATCGCGGCCAGCAAGAAAGCAGCTGGGGTACAGGGGGCATTATCTAGAATAATGCCGAATGTCGGAGGCCCTAGACAGATAAGAAGACAGCTACTGGCAACAGTAACTACTTCTGTTTTGTTGTACGGGGCACCGGTATGGGAGAAATCGCTCGAGCTACCATCGTACCGCCGGAAAATGAAATCAGTCCAGCGGCTCTCAGCGATTCGAGTGGCATCATCCTACCGCACTGTGTCTTACGAGGCGGTGAGTGTGATTGCCTCTACCCTACCAATCGACATCCTGGCTGCAGAAAGGGGACGGCTTTATCGCAGAAAGTTAGAGAAAGACCAACCGACAGGAAACAGCGATGAAAGAGCCATGAGTCTAGGGCAATGGCAGGAGAGGTGGGACAGCTCTACTAAAGGCCGGTGGACATATCGATTGATACCTAACATCAGTCGTTGGGTCAACCGCCAGCATGGGGAGGTTGGGTTCTACATCACTCAACTCCTGACTGGACATGGATGCTTTCGAGCATACCTGCACAGGTTCAGGAGGGCAAACTCCCCAAACTGCCCACACTGTACGGACGTGGTAGAGGACGCGGAACACGTGTTCTTCTCCTGCCCCCGGTTTCAGGATCAACGTGCTGAAGTGGAGAGGATTCTGGAGACTAATATCGTTCCAGAACAATTAGTAGAAGCCATGCTGAAGGGCCCCCAAGCCTGGAACTTGGTATCAGATTACGCGGAGACTATCCTCAAAGAACTCCGCAATACGTTCGAGGAGTAGGCTTTAGAGGCTTTCAATGTAAGAGCAGTAAACATCTGCAATGAACCACCCTTGCGAAGTAGTATTGACTAAGAGTGCCGCAGGGGACCATGGTTGTAGGAGAAAGAGGTTAGGGTTTTAGCGGGTATACGGTATACTGGTTTCAATGCAACGATTTACTCTTGCTTTGAAGTCATTGCATCGGGAGTCCCGCACGACGGCCAGCACGTGCTAGCTAAGTACGCAATGTATTTCCCCCCTCTTCGGATAAAAAAAAAAAAAAAAAAAAAAAAACCGGGCGCCTCCCCAAAGGGGAACGCTCTCCAGCAAAGTAAGGAAGGGCGGACCAAAATCACCCCGAAAATAAACCACTTAATACCCCAGGTGGGTACCTCTGCACCCACCACCGGTTCCGATCGAGTGAAAGCCTCGGTGGCCGGTGCACGCTCCACGGATTCTGGGGGGAGCGAATTATCACTGTTCCGTCACATCAAGAAGAAGAACACTAGTAATGGTACAACATCGACCATTACAACTAGAGCTGGCAGCAAGACGCTCCTCCAAAAGGCGAATAGTGGAGTTGACGTCCAACAAAGGGCAACAAATGAGAGTGGCGCTCCAAACAAATTAGGAGCAAAGATCGATGAGCTCTTGAAGTTCATTGGGCCTAGGCACAATGTACATCATGAGATCAAGAAACTGGCACACGCCATTAAGTCAGAATATGACAAATATCAGACGTCAACGACGCGGCCACCTCCTGTAGCGAAACCTGCTACAACACAGACATCGCCAGTACAAACACTCAGACACAAGGTGTCCCAAAAGCGGCTGCCTCAAAAGCAGCTAACTCAAAACCGGCTGCATCAACACCGGCGGCCCCAAAGCAGGCGGCTTCAATAAAAGTAGCCTCTGTAGCAAGGACCTCGCCACCGAAGGTCTCGCCTTCAGTAGCCTCATCAAGTAAGGCACCACCACTTAAAACTCTTAAACCGGTGCTAGCTAGCAAGCTAAAGCCCGGTAAGGAAGGTTGCCAGAACATCGGGCAAACCACCCAGGGAACAACAAGTAGGGTGGTCAATTCAGAAGCGGAGAGAAACAATGGATTAAAATCCAAGTTTAAACCGCAGACCAAAACCAACCTGCAAACCAGTCGACTGACTGGCAAGTGGTAAAGAGGAAAAAGGCCCCGAGGACCAATAAGCAAAAACCAGCGCCACATTGTACGCTGCTTATAAAGAAAGGCGAGAAGAGCTCCCATGCAGATATCTTGCGAGGTATCAAGAATGATCCCACCTTGCAGGATATAGGCAAAAAAGTCAATAAGATCCGACGAACAGCTAAGGGAGATCTACTTTTGTTATTCGCCAAGGCAGACGCTCAGGAGATGGAGCGCTATTGTAACGCCATCAAGAATAAGCTCCCAAGCGGGGCCACTGTACAATCTCGAATACCGCAAATCGAGATTGAAATTAAAGATTTTGGACGAGATCAGTACCAAGGAAGACGTAGTAAACCTGCTCAAAGATAATATCGACGGCCTGGCAGAGATCACTGAAGAGGCAGTGAAATCACTTCGACGGGCATATAGATCAACACAAACGGCAGTTGTTTGTCTGCCAGAGGTCCAGGCCAAGAAAGCCATCGCACTTGGAAAGCTGAAACTTGCGTGGGGCACAGTACGTGTTCGCGAGAGGATCAGCCTTCGACGGTGCTTCAAATGCTGGCACTTTGGGCACAACGCCCAGGCGTGCAGAGGCAAGACTGACCGAAGCAGTTGTTGTCACAGATGCGGAGGCGCTGGTCACAATGCCTCGGCTTGTCAACAACCTGCCAAGTGCTTACTCTGCAAAGAGAAAGATAGTAGGTCAGACTACCGGCACGTTGCGGGTAGTTGGAAATGTCCGATCTACCAACAGGCGATGAGAGCAGCACAAGCCCGTAAATGAAAGTACTGCAACTCAACCTCAACCATTGCGAAGCAGCCCAAGACCTACTGGTACAGCGGGTGCGGGAATTGGATTGCGACGTAGCCATAATCTGCGAGCAGTACAAAAACTTCGACACCCTGTCCTGGGTAAATGACACAACGGACAGAGCAGCGATATGGGCTTGCGGTAAACTTCCGTTCCAACAACTCCCAAATACCCCCGAACCATGGCTTGTGAGAGCCAAAGTGGGAGGGGTTCACTTCTATAGCTGCTATGCACCTCCTAGTGCACAGCTCGAGGAGTTCGAGTTATTCTTGGACACCTTGGCGGAGGATGTACGGAAGCGTGAATCGGTCGCCATCGCAGGAGATTTCAACGCCTGGGCAATTGACTGGGGATGCCGGGAAACGAGCGCGAGAGGACGAGCTCTCCTTGAGACCATGTCTTCGCTCAACCTGGTACTCCTCAACACAGGAGACCGTAAGCACATATCGCAAAGGCACAGCCAGCTCCATTATCGATGTGACATTCGTTAGCAGCAACCTAATTAAAGGGGGCTGTGAGTGGCGGGTCGATGAGGAGTTTACTAATAGCGACCACCAAGCTATTATATGGGAAATCAACACCACTCCCAAACGAAGATTGTGTGTCAGTCGTGCGAGATCACAGCCAGTCGGTTGGAACAAAAATGCTTTCGATGCTGATTCATTCGCCTTGGTTATGGGCAAGAACCATTGTCAATAGCAACAAGCGCAGAAGCCACTTGCCAAAGAGGTAATGACAAGCGTTGTCAAGTCCTGCGATGCTTCCATGCCAAGGAGACGGCAGAACAACAGCCGCCCACCAGTTTACTGGTGGAACGACACGATCTCACAACACCGACGAGAGTGTCTCAAAGCACGAAGGCTGCATCAACGAGCACGGAGACGCGACAGGGTCACAACAGAAGAACTAAGGCTCGACTATGAGATCAAAAGACAACAACTACGAAGAGCCATTCTCTCAAGCAAGAGATCCTACTGGAACGAGTTGTGTGACGAAGTTAATCAAGATCCATGGGGAAAACCGTATAAAATCGTGATGCATAAAATTAAGGCCCCTCCCATGACATCAACGAACTGCCCCGAATCATTGCACCGCATTGTCACTCACTTGTTTCCTGCGAAGCCTGAGCTACCCGCTTATCCTTCGTGGCAGGTGAGGGACGAAGATATACCATCCAGTGACTATGAGTGAGCTGATGGGCGCGTGCAACCGGCTCCAAAACGGTAAGGCTCCCGGTCCAGATGGCATACCTAACATCGCGCTAAAATGCGCCATAGCCAATAGGACTGACATGTTTCTACACATGTATGAGACCTGCCTAAAGCAGGGGGTTTTCCCGACTAAGTGGAAAAAGCAGAGGCTTGTGCTCCTCCCTAAAGGGGGAAAGAAACCTCCCGACGAACCGTCATCATATCGTCCCCTCTGTATGTTGGACTCTGCGGGAAAACTCCTTGAAAGGATAATAGCAGATAGGCTGGAGCCCTACGTTGAGCCGAAACTTTCCACCAACCAATTCGGGTTCAGAAAGGGGAGATCAACCATCGATGCCGTGAAGCTCGTTACCAGCATCGCCAGAGAGGCTATCTCGGGAAAGAGATGGAGAAGAGGTGGAAAAAAGTACTGTCTAATAGCCACCCTGGATATCAAGAACGCCTTTAACTCGGCCCGCTGGGACCGCATTTTGGAGGCTCTTGCCAGGATGGAAGTTCCGCAGTACTTGCGCAGAATGGTTTCAGCGTATTTCAAGGACCGCATCTTGTTGTACCAAACTGAAAATGGGCAAGTAGACTATAAGATCACAGGAGGTGTACCTCAGGGCTCTGTTCTTGGCCCCCTCTTATGGAACGTAATGTACAACGACCTGCTCCTGCTCGGTCTGCCTGAGGGCGTCAGGCTAGTGGCATTCGCCGATGATGTGGCATTGATCATAGTGCGCAAGCACATAGAGGAGATACAAACAACCTTCTCATTCGCTATAGCCACAATTCAGCATTGGATGCTCGCAGCGGACTTGAGTTTAGCAGAACAAAAGACCGAAACACTTCTTGTTAGCAGTCGAAAGGCAAGGGAAACCATCACCCTCAAAATAGGCGACACCTACATACAGTCGCAGCCCTTCATCAGCTATTTGGGGGTGCTCCTGGACACACGGCTCAACTTCAAAGAGCACATAATCGCGGCCAGCAAGAAAGCAGCTGGGGTACAGGGGGCATTATCTAGAATAATGCCGAATGTCGGAGGCCCTAGACAGATAAGAAGACAGCTACTGGCAACAGTAACTACTTCTGTTTTGTTGTACGGGGCACCGGTATGGGAGAAATCGCTCGAGCTACCATCGTACCGCCGGAAAATGAAATCAGTCCAGCGGCTCTCAGCGATTCGAGTGGCATCATCCTACCGCACTGTGTCTTACGAGGCGGTGAGTGTGATTGCCTCTACCCTGCCAATCGACATCCTGGCTGCAGAAAGGGGACGGCTTTATCGCAGAAAGTTAGAAAAAGACCAACCGACAGGAAACAGCGATGAAAGAGCCATGAGTCTAGGGCAATGGCAGGAGAGGTGGGACAGCTCTACTAAAGGCCGGTGGACATATCGATTGATACCTAACATCAGTCGTTGGGTCAACCGCCAGCATGGGGAGGTTGGGTTCTACATCACTCAACTCCTGACTGGACATGGATGCTTTCGAGCATACCTGCACAGGTTCAGGAGGGCAAACTCCCCAAACTGCCCACACTGTACGGACGTGATAGAGGACGCGGAACACGTGTTCTTCTCCTGCCCCCGGTTTCAGGATCAACGTGCTGAAGTGGAGAGGATTCTGGAGACTAATATCGTTCCAGAACAATTAGTAGAAGCCATGCTGAAGGGCCCCCAAGCCTGGAACTTGGTATCAGATTACGCGGAGACTATCCTCAAAGAGCTCCGCAATAACCTTCGAGGAGTAGGCTTTAGAGGCTTTCAATGTAAGAGCAGTAAACATCTGCAATGAACCACCCTTGCGAAGTAGTATTGACTAAGAGTGCCGCAGGGGACCATGGTTGTAGGAGAAAGAGGTTAGGGTTTTAGCGGGTATACGGTATACTGGTTTCAATGCAACGATTTACTCTTGCTTTGAAGTCATTGCATCGGGAGTCCCGCACGACGGCCAGCACGTGCTAGCTAAGTACGGAATGTATTTCCCCCCTCTTCGGATAAAAAAAAAAAAAAAAAAAAAAAAAACACACACACACACACACCCGGGGTGGTTGTTGGTCCATACCGGGCGCCTCCCCAGTGGCGGATAGGGAACGCTAGCAATGGGAGTACTGAGGATTTCCTCAGGGCGGACCAAAATCAGATAGGAAGGGACCCCGAAAATAAACCATTTATGGATATGGGTGATAAGGTGAACTTAATACCCCAGGTGGGTACCTCTGCAGAGGATAATCCCGCCACCGGTTCCGATCGAGTGAAAGCCTCGGTGGCCGGTGCACGCTCCACGGATTCTGGGGGGAGCGAATTATCACTGGTTCCGTCACATAGTGACAAGAAGAAGAACACTAGTAATGGTACAACATCGACCATTACAACTAGAGCTGGCAGCAAGACACTATCCAGCCAAGTCCTCCAAAAGGCGAATAGTGGAGTTGACGTCCAACAAAGGGCAACAAATGAGAGTGGCGCTCCAAACAAATTAGGAGCAAAGATCGATGAGCTCTTGAAGTTCATTGGGCCTAGGCACAATGTACATCATGAGATCAAGAAACTGGCACACGCCATTAAGTCAGAATATGACAAATATCAGACGTCAACGACGCGGCCACCTCCTGTAGCGAAACCTGCTACAACACAGACATCGCCAGTAAAGGTGTCAAACACTCAGACACAAGGTGGACAGCAAAAGGAGGTCCCAAAAGCGGCTGCCTCAAAAGCAGCTAACTCAAAACCGGCTGCATCAACACCGGCGGCCCCAAAGCAGGCGGCTTCAATAAAAGTAGCCTCTGTAGCAAGGACCTCGCCACCGAAGGTCTCGCCTTCAGTAGCCTCATCAAGTAAGGCACCACCACTTAAAACTCTTAAACCGGTGCTAGCTAGCAAGCTAAAGCCCGGTAAGAAAGGTCGCCAGAACATCGGGCAAACCACCCAGGGAACAACAAGTAGGGTGGTCAATTCAGAAGCGGAGAGAAACAATGGATTAAAATCCAAGTTTAAACCGCAGACCAAAAACCAACCTGCAAACCAGTCGACTGACTGGCAAGTGGTAAAGAGGAAAAAGGCCCCGAGGACCAATAAGCAAAAACCAGCGCCACATTGTACGCTGCTTATAAAGAAAGGCGAGAAGAGCTCCCATGCAGATATCTTGCGAGGTATCAAGAATGATCCCACCTTGCAGGATATAGGCAAAAAAGTCAATAAGATCCGACGAACAGCTAAGGGAGATCTACTTTTGTTATTCGCCAAGGCAGACGCTCAGGAGATGGAGCGCTATTGTAACGCCATCAAGAATAAGCTCCCAAGCGGGGCCACTGTACAATCTCGAATACCGCAAATCGAGATTGAAATTAAAGACTTGGACGAGATCAGTACCAAGGAAGACGTAGTAAACCTGCTCAAAGATAATATCGACGGCCTGGCAGAGATCACTGAGGAGGCAGTGAAATCACTTCGACGGGCATATAGATCAACACAAACGGCAGTTGTTT
Organism: Octodonta nipae; assembly: GCA_034190945.1. Lineage (NCBI taxonomy): Eukaryota > Metazoa > Arthropoda > Insecta > Coleoptera > Chrysomelidae > Octodonta > Octodonta nipae. Next base: position 121,001,898 of record CM067216.1, read on the forward strand.
GTCTCCCAGAGGTCCAGGCCAAGAAAGCCATCGCACTTGGAAAGCTGAAACTTGCGTGGGGCACAGTACGTGTTCGCGAGAGGATCAGCCTTCGACGGTGCTTCAAATGCTGGCACTTTGGGCACAACGCCCAGGCGTGCAGAGGCAAGACTGACCGAAGCAGTTGTTGTCACAGATGCGGAGGCGCTGGTCACAATGCCTCGGCTTGTCAACAACCTGCCAAGTGCTTACTCTGCAAAGAGAAAGATAGTAGGTCAGACTGCCGGCACGTTGCGGGTAGTTGGAAATGTCCGATCTACCAACAGGCGATGAGAGCAGCACAAGCCCGTAAATGAAAGTACTGCAACTCAACCTCAACCATTGCGAAGCAGCCCAAGACCTACTGGTACAGCGGGTGCGGGAATTGGATTGCGACGTAGCCATAATCTGCGAGCAGTACAAAAACTTCGACACCCTGTCCTGGGTAAATGACACAACGGACAGAGCAGCGATATGGGCTTGCGGTAAACTTCCGTTCCAACAACTCCCAAATACCCCCGAACCATGGCTTGTGAGAGCCAAAGTGGGAGGGGTTCACTTCTATAGCTGCTATGCACCTCCTAGTGCACAGCTCGAGGAGTTCGAGTTATTCTTGGACACCTTGGCGGAGGATGTACGGAAGCGTGAATCGGTCGCCATCGCAGGAGATTTCAACGCCTGGGCAATTGACTGGGGATGCCGGGAAACGAGCGCGAGAGGACGAGCTCTCCTTGAGACCATGTCTTCGCTCAACCTGGTACTCCTCAACACAGGAGCCGTAAGCACATATCGCAAAGGCACAGCCAGCTCCATTATCGATGTGACATTCGTTAGCAGCAACCTAATTAAAGGGGGCTGTGAGTGGCGGGTCGATGAGGAGTTTACTAATAGCGACCACCAAGCTATTATATGGGAAATCAACACCACTCCCAAACGAAGATTGTGTGTCAGTCGTGCGAGGTCACAGCCAGTCGGTTGGAACAAAAATGCTTTCGATGCTGATTCATTCGCCTTGGTTATGGAGGCAGGAACCATTGTCAATAGCAACAAGCGCAGAAGCCACTGCCAAAGAGGTAATGACAAGCGTTGTCAAGTCCTGCGATGCTTCCATGCCAAGGAGACGGCAGAACAACAGCCGCCCACCAGTTTACTGGTGGAACGACACGATCTCACAACACCGACGAGAGTGTCTCAAAGCACGAAGGCTGCATCAACGAGCACGGAGACGCGACAGGGTCACAACAGAAGAACTAAGGCTCGACTATGAGATCAAAAGACAACAACTACGAAGAGCCATTCTCTCAAGCAAGAGATCCTACTGGAAGGAGTTGTGTGACGAAGTTAATCAAGATCCATGGGGAAAACCGTATAAAATCGTGATGCATAAAATTAAGGCCCCTCCCATGACATCAACGAACTGCCCCGAATCATTGCACCGCATTGTCACTCACTTGTTTCCTGCGAAGCCTGAGCTACCCGCTTATCCTTCGTGGCAGGTGAGGGACGAAGATATACCATCAGTGACTATGAGTGAGCTGATGGGCGCGTGCAACCGGCTCCAAAACGGTAAGGCTCCCGGTCCAGATGGCATACCTAACATCGCGCTAAAATGCGCCATAGCCAATAGGCCTGACATGTTTCTACACATGTATGAGACCTGCCTAAAGCAGGGGGTTTTCCCGACTAAGTGGAAAAAGCAGAGGCTTGTGCTCCTCCCTAAAGGGGGAAAGAAACCTCCCGACGAACCGTCATCATATCGTCCCCTCTGTATGTTGGACTCTGCGGGAAAACTCCTTGAAAGGATAATAGCAGATAGGCTGGAGCCCTACGTTGAGCCGAAACTTTCCACCAACCAATTCGGGTTCAGAAAGGGGAGATCAACCATCGATGCCGTGACACTCGTTACCAACATCGCCAGAGAGGCTATCTCGGGAAAGAGATGGAGAAGAGGTGGAAAAAAGTACTGTCTAATAGCCACCCTGGATATCAAGAACGCCTTTAACTCGGCCCGCTGGGACCGCATTTTGGAGGCTCTTGCCAGGATGGAAGTTCCGCAGTACTTGCGCAGAATGGTTTCAGCGTATTTCAAGGACCGCATCTTGTTGTACCAAACTGAAAATGGGCAAGTAGACTATAAGATCACAGGAGGTGTACCTCAGGGCTCTGTTCTTGGCCCCCTCTTATGGAACGTAATGTACAACGACCTGCTCCTGCTCGGTCTGCCTGAGGGCGTCAGGCTAGTGGCATTCGCCGATGATGTGGCATTGATCATAGTGCGCAAGCACATAGAGGAGATACAAACAACCTTCTCATTCGCTATAGCCACAATTCAGCATTGGATGCTCGCAGCGGACTTGAGTTTAGCAGAACAAAAGACCGAAACACTTCTTGTTAGCAGTCGAAAGGCAAGGGAAACCATCACCCTCAAAATAGGCGACTCCTACATACAGTCGCAGCCCTTCATCAGCTATTTGGGGGTGCTCCTGGACACACGGCTCAACTTCAAAGAGCACATAATCGCGGCCAGCAAGAAAGCAGCTGGGGTACAGGGGGCATTATCTAGAATAATGCCGAATGTCGGAGGCCCTAGACAGATAAGAAGACAGCTACTGGCAACAGTAACTACTTCTGTTTTGTTGTACGGGGCACCGGTATGGGAGAAATCGCTCGAGCTACCATCGTACCGCCGGAAAATGAAATCAGTCCAGCGGCTCTCAGCGATTCGAGTGGCATCATCCTACCGCACTGTGTCTTACGAGGCGGTGAGTGTGATTGCCTCTACCCTACCAATCGACATCCTGGCTGCAGAAAGGGGACGGCTTTATCGCAGAAAGTTAGAGAAAGACCAACCGACAGGAAACAGCGATGAAAGAGCCATGAGTCTAGGGCAATGGCAGGAGAGGTGGGACAGCTCTACTAAAGGCCGGTGGACATATCGATTGATACCTAACATCAGTCGTTGGGTCAACCGCCAGCATGGGGAGGTTGGGTTCTACATCACTCAACTCCTGACTGGACATGGATGCTTTCGAGCATACCTGCACAGGTTCAGGAGGGCAAACTCCCCAAACTGCCCACACTGTACGGACGTGATAGAGGACGCGGAACACGTGTTCTTCTCCTGCCCCCGGTTTCAGGATCAACGTGCTGAAGTGGAGAGGATTCTGGAGACTAATATCGTTCCAGAACAATTAGTAGAAGCCATGCTGAAGGGCCCCCAAGCCTGGAAACTTGGTATCAGATTACGCGGAGACTATCCTCAAAGAACTCCGCAATACGTTCGAGGAGTAGGCTTTAGAGGCTTTCAATGTAAGAGCAGTAAACATCTGCAATGAACCACCCTTGCGAAGTAGTATTGACTAAGAGTGCCGCAGGGGACCATGGTTGTAGGAGAAAGAGGTTAGGGTTTTAGCGGGTATACGGTATACTGGTTTCAATGCAACGATTTACTCTTGCTTTGAAGTCATTGCATCGGGAGTCCCGCACGACGGCCAGCACGTGCTAGCTAAGTACGGAATGTATTTCCCCCCTCTTCGGATAAAAAAAAAAAAAAAACACACACACATAGAAAGGGACGGATTTATCGCAGAAAGTCCAACCGACAGGAAACGATGAAAGAGCCACTAGGGCAATGGCATGGGACAGCTCTACTAAAGGAAGGTGGACATATCGATTGATACCTAACATCAGTCGTTGGGTCAACCGCCAGCATGGGGAGGTTGGGTTCTACATCACTCAACTCCTGACTGGACATGGATGCTTTCGAGCATACCTGCACAGGTTCAGGAGGGCAAACTCCCCAAACTGCCCACACTGTACGGACGTGATAGAGGACGCGGAACACGTGTTCTTCTCCTGCCCCCGGTTTCAGGATCAACGTGCTGAAGTGGAGAGGATTCTGGAGACTAATATCGTTCCAGAACAATTAGTAGAAGCCATGCTGAAGGGCCCCAAGCCTGGAACTTGGTATCAGATTACGCGGAGACTATCCTCAAAGAACTCCGCAATACGTTCGAGGAGTAGGCTTTAGAGGCTTTCAATGTAAGAGCAGTAAACATCTGCAATGACCACCCTTGCGAAGTAGTATTGACTAAGAGTGCCGCAGGGGACCATGGTTGTAGGAGAAAGAGGTTAGGGTTTTAGCGGGTATACGGTATACTGGTTCAATGCAACGATTTACTCTTGCTTTGAAGTCATTGCATCGGGAGTCCCGCACGACGGCCAGCACGTGCTAGCTAAGTACGCAATGTATTTCCCCCCTCTTCGGATAAAAAAAAACACCCGGTGTTGTTGGTCCAAAATAGGGGAAGCAATGGGGAGTACTGAGGATTTCCTCAGGGCGGACCAAAATCAGATAGGGGAAGGAACCCCGAAAATAAACCACTTACCCCAGGTGGGTACCTCTGCAGAGGATAATCCCGCCACCGGTTCCGATCGAGTGAAAGCCTCGGTGGCCGGTGCACGCTCCACGGATTCTGGGGGGAGCGAATTATCACTGGTTCCGTCACATAGTGACAAGAAGAAGAACACTAGTAATGGTACAACATCGACCATTACAACTAGAGCTGGCAGCAAGACACTATCCAGCCAGGTCCTCCAAAAGGCGAATAGTGGAGTTGACGTCCAACAAAGGGCAACAAATGAGAGTGGCGCTCCAAACAAATTAGGAGCAAAGATCGATGAGCTCTTGAAGTTCATTGGGCCTAGGCACAATGTACATCATGAGATCAAGAAACTGGCACACGCCATTAAGTCAGAATATGACAAATATCTGACGTCAACGACGCGGCCACCTACTGTAGCGAAACCTGCTACAACACAGACATCGCCAGTAAAGGTGTCAAACACTCAGACACAAGGTGGACAGCAAAAGGAGGTCCCAAAAACGGCTGCCTCAAAAGCAGCTAACTCAAAACCGGCTGCATCAACACCGGCGGCCCCAAAGCAGGCGGCTTCAATAAAAGTAGCCTCTGTAGCAAGGACCTCGCCACCGAAGGTCTCGCCTTCAGTAGCCTCATCAAGTAAGGCACCACCACTTAAAACGCTTAAACCGGTGCTAGCTAGCAAGCTAAAGCCCGGTAAGGAAGGTTGCCAGAACATCGGGCAAACCACCCAGGGAACAACAAGTAGGGTGGTCAATTCAGAAGCGGAGAGAAACAATGGATTAAAATCCAAGTTTAAACCGCAGACCAAAAACCAACCTGCAAACCAGTCGACTGACTGGCAAGTGGTAAAGAGGAAAAAGGCCCCGAGGACCAATAAGCAAAAACCAGCGCCACATTGTACGCTGCTTATAAAGAAAGGCGAGAAGAGCTCCCATGCAGATATCTTGCGAGGTATCAAGAATGATCCCACCTTGCAGGATATAGGCAAAAAAGTCAATAAGATCCGACGAACAGCTAAGGGAGATCTACTTTTGTTATTCGCCAAGGCAGACGCTCAGGAGATGGAGCGCTATTGTAACGCCATCAAGAATAAGCTCCCAAGCGGGGCCACTGTACAATCTCGAATACCGCAAATCGAGATTGAAATTAAAGACTTGACGAGATCAGTACCAAGGAAGACGTAGTAAACCTGCTCAAAGATAATATCGACGGCCTGGCAGAGATCACTGAGGAGGCAGTGAAATCACTTCGACGGGCATATAGATCAACACAAACGGCAGTTGTTTGTCTCCCAGAGGTCCAGGCCAAGAAAGCCATCGCACTTGGAAAGCTGAAACTTGCGTGGGGCACAGTACGTGTTCGAGAGAGGATCAGCCTTCGACGGTGCTTCAAATGCTGGCACTTTGGGCACAACGCCCAGGCGTGCAGAGGCAAGACTGACCGAAGCAGTTGTTGTCACAGATGCGGAGGCGCTGGTCACAATGCCTCGGCTTGTCAACAACCTGCCAAGTGCTTACTCTGCAAAGAGAAAGATAGTAGGTCAGACTGCCGGCACGTTGCGGGTAGTTGGAAATGTCCGATCTACCAACAGGCGATGAGAGCAGCACAAGCCCGTAAATGAAAGTACTGCAACTCAACCTCAACCATTGCGAAGCAGCCCAAGACCTACTGGTACAGCGGGTGCGGGAATTGGATTGCGACGTAGCCATAATCTGCGAGCAGTACAAAAACTTCGACACCCTGTCCTGGGTAAATGACACAACGGACAGAGCAGCGATATGGGCTTGCGGTAAACTTCCGTTCCAACAACTCCCAAATACCCCCGAACCATGGCTTGTGAGAGCCAAAGTGGGAGGGGTTCACTTCTATAGCTGCTATGCACCTCCTAGTGCACAGTTCGAGGAGTTCGAGTTATTCTTGGACACCTTGGCGGAGGATGTACGGAAGCGTGAATCGGTCGCCATCGCAGGAGATTTCAACGCCTGGGCAATTGACTGGGGATGCCGGGAAACGAGCGCGAGAGGACGAGCTCTCCTTGAGACCATGTCTTCGCTCAACCTGGTACTCCTCAACACAGGAGACGTAAGCACATATCGCAAAGGCACAGCCAGCTCCATTATCGATGTGACATTCGTTAGCAGCAACCTAATTAAAGGGGGCTGTGAGTGGCGGGTCGATGAGGAGTTTACTAATAGCGACCACCAAGCTATTATATGGGAAATCAACACCACTCCCAAACGAAGATTGTGTGTCAGTCGTGCGAGGTCACAGCCAGTCGGTTGGAACAAAAATGCTTTCGATACTGATTCATTCGCCTTGGTTATGGAGCAGGAACCATTGTCAATAGCAACAAGCGCAGAAGCCACTGCCAAAGAGGTAATGACAAGCGTAGTCAAGTCCTGCGATGCTTCCATGCCAAGGAGACGGCAGAACAACAGCCGCCCACCAGTTTACTGGTAGAACGACACGATCTCACAACACCGACGAGAGTGTCTCAAAGCACGAAGGCTGCATCAACGAGCACGGAGACGCGACAGGGTCACAACAGAAGAACTAAGGCTCGACTATGAGATCAAAAGACAACAACTACGAAGAGCCATTCTCTCAAGCAAGAGATCCTACTGGAAGGAGTTGTGTGACGAAGTTAATCAAGATCCATGGGGAAAACCGTATAAAATCGTGATGCATAAAATTAAGGCCCCTCCCATGACATCAACGAACTGCCCCGAATCATTGCACCGCATTGTCACTCACTTGTTTCCTGCGAAGCCTGAGCTACCCGCTTATCCTTCGTGGCAGGTGAGGGACGAAGATATACCATCAGTGACTATGAGTGAGCTGATGGGCGCGTGCAACCGGCTCCAAAACGGTAAGGCTCCCGGTCCAGATGGCATACCTAACATCGCGCTAAAATGCGCCATAGCCAATAGGCCTGACATGTTCCTACACATGTATGAGACTTGCCTAAAGCAGGGGGTTTTCCCGACTAAGTGGAAAAAGCAGAGGCTTGTGCTCCTACCTAAAGGGGGAAAGAAACCTCCAGACGAACCGTCATCATATCGTCCCCTCTGTATGTTGGACTCTGCTGGAAAACTCCTTGAAAGGATAATAGCAGATAGGCTGGAGCCCTACGTTGAGCCAAAACTTTCCACCAACCAATTCGTGTTCAGAAAGGGGAGATCAACCATCGATGCCGTGACACTCGTTACCAACATCGCCAGAGAGGCTATCTCGGGAAAGAGATGGAGAAGAGGTGGAAAAAAGTACTGTCTAATAGCCACCCTGGATATCAAGAACGCCTTTAACTCGGCCCGCTGGGACCGCATTTTGGAGGCTCTTGCCAGGATGGAAGTTCCGCAGTACTTGCGCAGAATGGTTTCAGCGTATTTCAAGGACCGCATCTTGTTGTACCAAACTGAAAATGGGCAAGTAGACTATAAGATCACAGGAGGTGTACCTCAGTGCTCTGTTCTTGGCCCCCTCTTATGGAACGTAATGTACAACGATCTGCTCCTGCTCGGTCTGCCTGAGGGCGTCAGGCTAGTGGCATTCGCCGATAATGTGGCATTGATCATAGTGCGCAAGCACATAGAGGAGATACAAACAACCTTCTCATTCGCTATAGCCACAATTCAGCATTGGATGCTCGCAGCGGACTTGAGTTTAGCAGAACAAAAGACCGAAACACTTCTTGTTAGCAGTCGAAAGGCAAGAGAAACCATCACCCTCAAAATAGGCGACTCCTACATACAGTCGCAGCCCTTCATCAGCTATTTGGGGGTGCTCCTGGACACACGGCTCAACTTCAAAGAGCACATAATCGCGGCCAGCAAGAAAGCAGCTGGGGTACAGGGGGCATTATCTAGAATAATGCCTAATGTCGGAGGCCCTAGACAGATAAGAAGACAGCTACTGGCAACAGTAACTACTTCTGTTTTGTTGTACGGGGCACCGGTATGGGAGAAATCGCTCGAGCTACCATCGTACCGCCGGAAAATGAAATCAGTCCAGCGGCTCTCAGCGATTCGAGTGGCATCATCCTACCGCACTGTGTCTTACGAGGCGGTGAGTGTGATTGCCTCTACCCTGCCAATCGACATCTTGGCTGCAGAAAGGGGACGGCTTTATCGCAGAAAGTTAGAAAAAGACCAGCCGACAGGAAACAGCGATGAAAGAGCCATGAGTTTAGGGGAATGGCAGGAGAGGTGGGACAGCTCTACTAAAGGCCGGTGGACATATCGATTGATACCTAACATCAGTCGTTGGGTCAACCGCCAGCATGGGGAGGTTGGGTTTTACATCACTCAACTACTGACTGGACATGGATGCTTTCGAGCATACCTGCACAGGTTCAGGAGGGCAAACTCCCCAAACTGCCCACACTGTACGGACGTGGTAGAGGACGCGGAACACGTGTTCTTCTCCTGCCCCCGGTTTCAGGATCAACGTGCTGAAGTGGAGAGGATTCTGGAGACTAATATCGTTCCAGAACAAATAGTAGAAGCCATGCTGAAGGGCCCCCAAGAATGGAACTTGGTATCAGATTACGCGGAGACTATCCTCAAAGAACTCCGCAATACGTTCGAGAAGTAGGCTTTAGAAGCTTTTAATGGATGGGCAGTAAACATCTGCAATGAACCACCCTTGCGAAGTAGTATTGAGTAAGATTGCAGCAGGGGACCATGGTTGTAGGAGAAAGAGGTTAGGGTTTTAGCGGGTATACGGTATACTGGTTTCAATGCAACGATTTACTCTTGCTTTGAAGTCATTACATCGGGAGTCCCGCACGACGGTCAGCACGTGCTAGCTAAGTACGCAATGTATTTCCCTCCTCTTCGGATAAAAAAAAAAAAAACAACACACACACACACACACACCCGGGGTGGTTGTTGGTCCACTACCGGGCGCCTCCCCAGGTGGCGGATAGGGGAACGCTCTCCAGCAATGGGGAGTACTGAGGATTTCCTCAGGGTGGACCAAAATCAGATAGGGGAAGGGACCCCGAAAATAAACCATTTATTATATGGGTGATAAAGTGAACTTAATACCCCAGGTGGGTACCTCTGCAGAGGATAATCCCGCCACCGGTTCCGATCGAGTGAAAGCCTCGGTGGCCGGTGAACGCTCCACGGATTCTGGGGGGAGCGAATTATCACTGGTTCCGTCACATAGTGACAAGAAGAAGAACACTAGTAATGGTACAACATCGACCATTACAACTAGAGCTGGCAGCAAGACACTATCCAGCCAAGTCCTCCAAAAGGCGAATAGTGGAGTTGACGTCCAACAAAGGGCAAAAAAATGAGAGTGGCGCTCCAAACAAATTAGGGGCAAAGATCGATGAGCTCTTGAAGTTCATTGGGCCTAGGCACAATGTACATCATGAGATCAAGAAACTGGCACACGCCATTAAGTCAGAATATGACAAATATCAGACGTCAACGACGCGGCCACCTCCTGTAGCGAAACCTGCTACAACACAGACATCGCCAGTAAAGGTGTCAAACACTCAGACACAAGGTGGACAGCAAAAGGAGGTCCCAAAAGCGGCTGCCTCAAAAGCAGCTAACTCAAAACCGGCTGCATCAACACCGGCGGCCCCAAAGCAGGCGGCTTCAATAAAAGTAGCCTCTGTAGCAAAGACCTCACCACCGAAGGTCTCGCCTTCAGTAGCCTCATCAAGTAAGGCACCACCACTTAAAACTCTTAAACCGGTGCTAGCTAGCAAGCTAAAGCCCGGTAAAGAAGGTTGCCAGAACATCGGGCAAACCACCCAGGGAACAACAAGTAGGGTGGTCAATTCAGAAGCGGAGAGAAACAATGGATTAAAATCCAAGTTTAAACCGCAGACCAAAAACCAACCTGCAAACCAGTCGACCGACTGGCAAGTGGTAAAGAGGAAAAAGGCCCCGAGGACCAATAAGCAAAAACCAGCGCCACATTGTACGCTGCTTATAAAGAAAGGCGAGAAGAGCTCCCATGCAGATATCTTGCGAGGTATCAAGAATGATCCCACCTTGCAGGATATAGGCAAAAAAGTCAATAAGATCCGACGAACAGCTAAGGGAGATCTCCTTTTGTTATTCGCGAAGGCAGACGCTCAGGAGATGGAGCGCTATTGTAACGCCATCAAGAATAAGCTCCCAAGCGGGGCCACTGTACAATCTCGAATACCGCAAATCGGGATTGAAATTAAAGACCTGGACGAGATCAGTACCAAGGAAGAGGTAGTAAACCTGCTCAAAGATAATATCGACGGCCTGGCAGAGATCACTGAGGAGGCAGTGAAATCACTTCGACGGGCATATAGATCAACACAAACGGCAGTTGTTTGTCTCCCAGAGGTCCAGGCCAAAAAAGCCATCGCACTTGGAAAGCTGAAACTTGCGTGGGGCACAGTACGTGTTCGCGAGAGGATCAGCCTTCGACGGTGCTTCAAATGCTGGCACTTTGGGCACAACGCCCAGGCGTGCAGAGGCAAGACTGACCGAAGCAGTTGTTGTCACAGATGCGGAGGCGCTGGTCACAATGCCTCGGCTTGTCAACAACCTGCCAAGTGCTTACTCTGCAAAGAGAAAGATAGTAGGTCAGACTGCCGGCACGTTGCGGGTAGTTGGAAATGTCCGATCTACCAACAGGCGATGAGAGCAGCACAAGCCCGTAAATGAAAGTACTGCAACTCAACCTCAACCATTGCGAAGCAGCCCAAGACCTACTGGTACAGCGGGTGCGGGAATTGGATTGCGACGTAGCCATAATCTGCGAGCAGTACAAAAACTTCGACACCCTGTCCTGGGTAAATGACACAACGTACAGAGCAGCGATATGGGCTTGCGGTAAACTTCCGTTCCAACAACTCCCAAATACCCCCGAACCATGGCTTGTGAGAGCCAAAGTGGGAGGGGTTCACTTCTATAGCTGCTATGCACCTCCTAGTGCACAGCTCGAGGAGTTCGAGTTATTCTTGGACACCTTGGCGGAGGATGTACGGAAGCGTGAATCGGTCGCCATCGCAGAAGATTTCAACGCCTGGGCAATTGACTGGGGATGCCGGGAAACGAGCGCGAGAGGACGAGGTCTCCTTGAGACCATGTCTTCGCTCAACCTGGTACTCCTCAACACAGGAGCCGTAAGCACATATCGCAAAGGCACAGCCAGCTCCATTATCGATGTGACATTCGTTAGCAGCAACCTAATTAAAGGGGGCTGTGAGTGGCGGGTCGAAGAGGAGTTTACTAATAGCGACCACCAAGCTATTATATGGGAAATCATCACCACTCCCAAACGAAGATTGTGTGTCAGTCGTGCGAGGTCACAGCTAGTCGGTTGGAACAAAAATGCTTTCGATGCTGATTCATTCGCCTTGGTTATGGAGCAGGAACCATTGTCAATAGCAACAAGCGCAGAAGCCACTGCCAAAGAGGTAATGACAAGCGTTGTCAAGTCCTGCGATGCTTCCATGCCAAGGAGACGGCAGAACAACAGCCGCCCACCAGTTTACTGGTGGAACGACACGATCTCACAACACCGACGAGAGTGTCTCAAAGCACGAAGGCTGCATCAAAGAGCACGGAGACGCGACAGGGTCACAACAGAAGAACTAAGGCTCGACTATGAGATCAAAAGACAACAACTACGAAGAGCCATTCTCTCAAGCAAGAGATCCTACTGGAAGGAGTTGTGTGACGAAGTTAATCAAGATCCATGGGGAAAACCGTATAAAATCGTGATGCATAAAATTAAGGCCCCTCCCATGACATCAACGAACTGCCCCGAATCATTGCACCGCATTGTCACTCACTTGTTTCCTGCGAAGCCTGAGCTACCCGCTTATCCTTCGTGGCAGGTGAGGGACGAAGATATACCATCAGTGACTATGAATGAGCTGATGGGCGCGTGCAACCGGCTCCAAAACGGTAAGGCTCCCGGTCCAGATGGCATACCTAACATCGCGCTAAAATGCGCCATAGCCAATAGGCCTGAAATGTTTCTACACATGTATGAGACCTGCCTAAAGCAGGGGGTTTTCCCGACTAAGTGGAAAAAGCAGAGGCTTGTGCTCCTACCTAAAGGGGGAAAGAAACCTCCCGACGAACCGTCATCATATCGTCCCCTCTGTATGTTGGACTCTGCGGGAAAGCTCCTTGAAAGGATAACAGCAGATAGGCTGGAGCCCTACGTTGAGCCGAAACTTTCCACCAACCAATTCGGGTTCAGAAAGGGGAGATCAACCATCGATGCCGTGAAACTCGTTACCAACATCGCCAGAGAGGCTATCTCGGGAAAGAGATGGAAAAGAGGTGGAAAGAAGTACTGTCTAATAGCCACCCTAGATATCAAGAACGCCTTTAACTCGGCCCGCTGGGACCGCATTTTGGAGGCTTTTGCCAGGATGGAAGTTCCGCAGTACTTGCGCAGAATGGTTTCAGCGTATTTCAAGGACCGCATCTTGTTGTACCAAACTGAAAATGGGCAAGTAGACTATAAGATCACAGGAGGTGTACCTCAGGGCTCTGTTCTTGGCCCCCTCTTATGGAACGTAATGTACAACGACCTGCTCCTGCTCGGTCTGCCTGAGGGCGTCAGGCTAGTGGCATTCGCCGATGATGTGGCATTGATCATAGTGCGCAAGCACATAGAGGAGATACAAACAACCTTCTCATTCGCTATAGCCACAATTCAGCATTGGATGCTCGCAGCGGACTTGAGTTTAGCAGAACAAAAGACCGAAACACTTCTTGTTAGCAGTCGAAAGGCAAGGGAAACCATCACCCTCAAAATAGGCGACACCTACATACAGTCGCAGCCCTTCATCAGCTATTTGGGGGTGCTCCTGGACACACGGCTCAACTTCAAAGAGCACATAATCGCGGCCAGCAAGAAAGCAGCTGGGGTTCAGGGGGCATTATCTAGAATAATGCCTAATGTCGGAGGCCCTAGACAGATGAGAAGACAGCTACTGGCAACAGTAACTACTTCTGTTTTGTTGTACGGGGCACCGGTATGGGAGAAATCGCTCGAGCTACCATCGTACCGCCGGAAAATGAAATCAGTCCAGCGGCTCTCAGCGATTCGAGTGGCATCATCCTACCGCACTGTGTCTTACGAGGCGGTGATTGTGATTGCCTCTACCCTGCCAATCGACATCCTGGCTGCAGAGAGGGGACGGCTTTATCGCAGAAAGTTAGAAAAAGACCAGCCGACAGGAAACAGCGATGAAAGAGCCATGAGTCTAGGGCAATGGCAGGAGAGGTGGGACAGCTCTACTAAAGGCCGGTGGACATATCGATTGATACCTAACATCAGTCGTTGGGTCAACCGCCAGCATGGGGAGGTTGGGTTCTACATCACTCAACTCCTGACTGGACATGGATGCTTTCGAGCATACCTGCACAGGTTCAGGAGGGCAAACTCCCCAAACTGCCCACACTGTACGGACGTGATAGAGGACGCGGAACACGTGTTCTTCTCCTGCCCCCGGTTTCAGGATCAACGTGCTGAAGTGGAGAGGATTCTGGGGACTAATATCGTCCCAGAACAATTAGTAGAAGCCATGCTGAAGGGCCCCCAAGCCTGGAACTTGGTATCAGATTACGCGGAGACTATCCTCAAAGAACTCCGCAATACGTTCGAGGAGTAGGCTTTAGAAGCTTTCAATGGAAGGGCAGTAAACATCTGCAATGAACCACCCTTGCGAAGTAGTATTGAGTAAGAGTGCCGCAGGGGACCATGGTTGTAGGAGAAAGAGGTTAGGGTTTTAGCGGGTATACGGTATACTGGTTTCAATGCAACGATCTACTCTTGCTTTGAAGTCATTACATCGGGAGTCCCGCACGACGGCCAGCACGTGCTAGCTAAGTACGCAATGTATTTCCCCCCTCTTCGGATAAAAAAAAACACACACACACACACATATATATATATATATATATATATATATATATATATATATATATATATATTGGGTGTGTCGTCAACCGATTTAGGTTTTTATTGGACATTTTTGGTGATTTTCGTTTCCATTTATTTCTTTTAAAAAATATAGAAAAATAATGTAAAATACTTTCTCATTTTCCGTTTTTGAGCTAAACAAGATAACATTTACAGATTGTTAGTATGACATTTCTTGTTCGCAAAAATTATTTAATTTAAAGACATTTTGAATTATTGTATATCATTTTTGATAGTATAAACATGTTTTCAGATTTTCTGGCAAATATATAAAATTATTTTAGAAGAATCTTCACAGATTGGCACTGAATATTCCTAAACCATTTTTTTGAGCAACGAGTTCTCTTCAATAACTCAAAAAGAGAAAAAACTGCAACAAAATTTATTGGCCCTTGAATTAAAAAAAATAATAATGTAATGCTATCATATACTAAAGAAATACTGAGCTTTAAAAAAAAGTTTTTTATTGAAAACCTAGTCAATACAAAAGTCATAAAGAGTTCATTTGAATTAATTTCAAACACTTACAAAAGAAGTCCTAGAAATGGCGGCGTCCTAAAGATGTCTTTTTCAAAGTTTTAACTAATAGTTCTTGAAGACACCTTTTTTGATTTCTGAAGAATTCGGAAATATGAAATCATGGAGACGTCGTTTTTCTGATTCCTTTAAGTAATAGCAAAAATGAAATGAAATTAAATAGTAGAGTCCTTTTTCTGACTTCTTGTAGAAGTTCGGCATCCAAAAAGAGCTAAACAGTAAGTGAAGTCAAGTGACGTCTCCCTGTTAGTAATTTATTTGACAGAGGAAAATGATATTACACACAAACTGCTGATTTGGTGACTTTATTGACTATTTTACCCTGAAACTCCTAGATGTCGATATTCAAAAAAGGTGCGGTTCTCAAATAATTAAAAAAACAAGAGACAAAACATCGTGATATGTTTCCTGTATTGAGTTCGTTTTTAAATAAAGCCGATGTCATCTGCTTATTCCTGATGCATACTTTATGCTCCTCTACTCTTACGGAAATGCTTCGGTTAGTACTTCTCACATATGACTTTTGACAGTCTCTACAAGATATACTATAGACTCCGTGGTTCTCTTATTCGATTTTATCTTTTGGGTTTCCGAGTACTTTGCCTATGTTCGTGTGAGGCTTGAAAATTGGCTATATGTTGTGTTTTCTCAGTAGTCGTCATATTTTATCAGTAGTATCTCTAACATAAGGTAGGATAGCTGTATGTTTGATCTTCTCTATGTTTTTGTTGTTTTCTTGTCATGTATTTCGGTTTATTGCTTGCTTTATTGAAGGATTTTTGTATCCGTTTTTCTTTAGTTCTTCTGTTATAATGTCAATATCTTCGTTTTTGGTGTTAGGTCTGTTAATATAAATGATCTGGAAATACGAGTGTTGGCGACTGCCTGGATCTCCGCTGGGTGATGGTATGACGTGGCGTTCAGGTATCTATTGGTGTGTGTGTTGGTTTTCTGTAAATTGTAACTTGAAACTGCTTGTTTCGTGTTTTGGTAACGAGAACATCTAGGACTGGGAGACGATTATCTTGTTCTAATTCTAAGGTGAACTGTATTGTAGGATGTAAGGTGTTGATATATGTCA
Source organism: Octodonta nipae (assembly GCA_034190945.1). Lineage (NCBI taxonomy): Eukaryota > Metazoa > Arthropoda > Insecta > Coleoptera > Chrysomelidae > Octodonta > Octodonta nipae. The sequence continues at coordinate 121,017,870 of CM067216.1, forward strand.
AAATTTTTCCCAATTTCTGTCCTTCTTGTAGGCAGATAAAATATCATCTAAGTATCGAACCCATAACGTTGGATTAAGATTATTATTTTCGAGAGCTTCTTCGAAATAAATCATGAAGATATTGGCTATTACTGGTGACAGCGATGAGCCCATGAGAGCATCCTCTATTTGTTTGTATATTTGTCCATTGTATGTAAAATATGTGTTGTTTAAGCGGTGTCTGGCTAGTTCTATGATGTGGGTTGAAAATTTTCTTTCTTGGATATCTTCTCTGTTGTTTCGTTGACTGGAATTCTTGGGTATAGTGACTTAACATCTAGGCTAGCAATGATGTCGGTGTTGTTCGTTTTTAGGTGTTGCAAATACACGACAAGAAAACAGGAAAGACCTAGAGGATATCAAACATACAGCTATCCTACCTTATATTAGAGGTACTACTGATAGAATAGGACGAGTACTGAGAAAACACGACATAAAGCCAATTTTCAAGCATCACAGGAACATACGCAAAGTCCTCGGTAACCCAAAATATAAAGTCGAGTTAGAGAACCACGGAGTCTATAGTATATCTTGTAGAGACTGTCAAAAATCATATGTGGGAAGTACTTACCGACGCATTTCCGTAAGAGTAGAGGAGCATAAAGTAAGCATCAGGAATAAGCAGGCGACATTGGCCTTATTCCAATAGAGGACATAAAATGGAGTTCAAAACGTGCAAGGTAATCGCCAACGTCGCCAAAACCATCGAAATAGGTTAATATGGGAAGCTATCTAAATCAGTAAATCGAAGAATTAAATAAACCAGACGACGCTCTAAACTTGCCAAAAACGTGGAGGGCCCTTCTACAAAGATCGCACCATAAAACTACTACTAATAAATTTAAACCTAATGAAAAACAAACACTAGGGACAACAAACAGCGCGACGGGTGGTCACAGCCTAAGAGGTTAGCAGGTAAAGCAATAAAGACCACTAATGGCACCGCATCTGAACAGCCATCATACAGTTTACGATCTCGAATAAAGATGTAAATACAAAGTCACTCTCTAAATTTCTTCATTCTGTTTTCAGATTTGGAGCTTTGAAAATGCCAAATGATATTTAGCTGAAACGGCAGGTAAAATCTTCTTTTCAGAGGACAAACCAAGAAACGGATGTACACTGTTGCAACATAGAGAATTATATACATATATATATATATATATATATATATATATATATATATATATATATATGTTTTATGTTTTCGCGGGCACTAAATGTTTTAGTTGGTTTCCGGGAATTCATCAGCGTAGTTGATAACTGATCCCTGCCGGGATCGATGGTAATATAATGACTTTTCGACAGAGTCACATCTGCCCTCTTCAGGTCGGTTCGCATAATTCTCGTAGCCTTCTGCTTTCACATCTAGTTACTCGAATACTAAGATTTTCAGAAGCGCTCGCCCCGTTATATAGTCGCGGCTCGGCGCCTATTAGTTGGCACCGTGAACGGCTGCGTGTGAATGGCCCTGGGCGCTCAGTGGGCACGCCTCACGCCTGCTGATTTGTTATTTCCGGTTGAGTTGTTATTGGACGGGTCCGGGGCGGTACGATGTTTAATAGAATTTTCCAACAATTCGAAAAGTTCTGAATTTCATTGCGTGCGTTTAGACTATGAGGCCTCTCCGCTATTTCAATTGCCTCTCTTACGAGTTTTGATTTCGGGTGTTCTATATTTGCCAGTACTCTGGTGTTCTCAAAGTCTATTCGGTGTGACATCGTGGTGGCGTATTCCGCAATGGATGTTGTTTTTTCCTGCTTTCTTACAGCGTTCTGGTGTTCATCACGTCTAGCTTGAATTCTTCTATTAGATTGCCCGCATAGGTTTTATGACAGTCTGCACATGGAATCTCGTACACTCCCTGTTGTTCTAAAGGGATCCTCGTCTTTGGAGTCCTAAACACCGTGCTTATTTTTCTGTCTGTATTGAAAATAGTATCGATATTGTGTCTCCGTAGAATTCTTGCAACACTGTCCGTGGTCCCCTTGACATACGGTAAATAAGCCTTGGTTATTGGTGTCTCATGCACCTCGTCTGTTTGTCTCGGTTTTGATTTAAGGGCTCTGTGCATATTTCGGTCTGTAAATCCGTTTTGTCTCAGAGCTGTTTTTAAACTGTCCATTTCCTGTTTGATGTTATCCTTGTCAGCTAGTCTTTATGATCTAGTTACTAAAGTCTTGACGACGGCTTGTAGTTGGGCTGGGTGGTGATGGGAATTAGCATGAAGGCATCTGTTGGTGTGAGTTGCTTTGGCCAAGGGTTCCATCTTCCTTCCTATTTATGAGAACGTCAAGGAACAGCAGTTGATTGTTGGCTTCAACCTCCATGGTAAATTTTATTTTGTGATGGATGCCATTAAGTTGGTCTAAAAAAGTATTGAGGTGTTCCCTCCCATGAGGCCAAATCACAAATGTATCATCCACATATCGCAACCATATACTGGGTTTAAGAGTTGTTGTTCTTAGTGCCAACTCCTCAAAGTTCTCCATAAAAAGGTTCGCTATAACTGGTGAGAGTGGCGATCCCATTGGAGCTCCTTCCACTTGTTTGTATCGTTGGTTCTCGTAAACAAAATAGGTGTTCATCAGACAGTGCCTTGTTAAGTCTACAAGGTGTTGAGGTGGTTTGTATTTTTCTATTATGTTATCCAAGGCTTCGTCGATAGGGATGTTGGTGAAAAGGGACACTACGTCAAAACTTACAAGAAGACACTCTGGTTGTAAGACCGTTTTTCTAAGTATTTCGATGAAAAGTGTCGAATTTTTCACATATGAGTCTGCCTCCTCTGCAAACGGTTGAAGTTGTTGGGCTACGTATTTGGCTAGGTGTTGTGTTGGGGATCCAACTGAGCTTACTAGTGGCCTCACAGGTGCAACTTCTTTATGTACTTTTGGCAACCCATAGAATTTCGGACATCTCGATGACTTTCCACGCGGAATGAGTTGCAGTTGGAGATTTTTGTCGATCCTACTTGCTTGGATTTTGGCCTTGTTTGTTTTCTCCAAATAAGTTGTTGGGTCAGTAGTAATTTGTTTATATGCTGGATCTTGTAGCAATGTTTGAATTTTGTTTGAATAATCCGCTGTATCTAAAATTACAGTCGCATTTTCTTTATCAGCAGGTAGAATGACAATGTCCTTGTTGAGGCGAAGTTGTTTCAAGGCCTCATTTTCTTCTATAGATAGGTTCCTTTTGGGTGGTTTAGACTTTCTTAGAACATGTGACACATCTTGTCTAATTATTTCAGCGGTGTTCGCATCTAATTTTGAAACTAGTGTTTCCACGCCACATATTATGCTCTCTGTTGGTATGTGAGAGGGAGCAATAGCGTAATTGAATCCCTTAGCCAACACGCCAATCGAGGAAGAGTTCATTTGGACCGAAGATAAGTTATAATCGGTTTTATTCGTTTCCAATTGCCGTGAGGTTAGACTGTGACCGTTTTTTTTTCTGTTGGAGCTTCAATTTGTTAAATTTTGTCTGTTGTTGCATTGTTGTCAACTATCGGAAAAAACAAAGAGAAAACAACCAAAGCCAAAATCCAAGCAAGTAGGATGGACAAAAATCTCCAACTGCAACTCATTCCGCGTGAAAAGTCATCGAGATGCCCGAAATTCTATGGGTTGCCAAAAGTACATAAAGAAGGTGCACCTTTTAGGCCAATAGTAAGCTCAGTTGGATCCCCAACACAACACCTAGCCAAATACCTAGCCCAACAACTTCAACCGTTTGCAGAGGAGGCAGACTCATATGTGAAAAATTCGACACATTTCATCGAAATACTTAGAAAAACGGTCTTACAACCAGAGTGTCTTCTTGTAAGTTTTGACGTAGTGTCCCTTTTCACCAACATGCCTATTGACGAAGCCTTGGATAACATAATAGAAAAATACAAACCACCTCAACACCTTGTAGACTTAACAAGGCACTGTCTGATGAACACCTATTTTGTTTACGAGAACCAACGATACAAACAAGTGGAAGGAGCTCCAATGGGATCGTCACTCTCACCAGTTATAGCGAACCTTTTTATGGAGAACTTTGAAGAGTTGGCACTAAGAACAACAACTCTTAAACCCAGTATATGGTTGCGATATGTGGATGATACATTTGTGATCTGGCCTCATGGGAGGGAACACCTCAATACTTTTTTAGACCACCTTAATGGCATCCATCACAAAATAAAATTTACCATGGAGGTTGAAGCCAACAATCAACTGCCGTTCCTTGACGTTCTCATAAATAGGAAGGAAGATGGAACCCTTGGCCAAAGCAACTCACACCAACAGATACCTTCATGCTAATTCTCATCACCACCCAGCCCAACTACAAGCCGTCGTCAAGACTTTAGTAACTAGATCACAAAGACTAGCTGACCAGGATAACATCAAACAGGAAATGGACAGTTTAAAAACAGCTCTGAGACAAAACGGATTTACAGACCGAAATATACACAGAGCCCTAAAGTCAAAACCGAGACAAACAGACGAGGAGCATGAGACACCAATAACCAAGGCTTATTTACCGTATGTCAAGGGGACCACGGACAGTATTGCAAGAATTCTACGGAGACACAATATCGATACTATTTTCAATACAGACAGAAAAATAAGCACGGTGTTGAGGACTCCGAAGACGAGGATCCCTTTAGAACAACAGGGAGTGTACGAGATTCCATGTGCAGACTGTCATAAAACCTATGTGGGGCAAACTAATAGAAGAATTCAAGCTAGACGTGATGAACACCAGAACGCTGTAAGAAAGCAGGAAACAACAATATCCATTGCGGAACACGCCACCACGATGTCACACCGAATAGACTTTGAGAACACCAGAGTACTGGCAAATATAGAACACCCAAAATCAAGACTCGTAAGAGAGGCAATTTAAATAGCGAAGAGGCCTCACAGTCTAAACGCACGCAATGAAATTCAGAACTTTTCGAATTGTTGGAAAATTCTATTAAACACCATACCGCCCCGGACCCGTCCAATAACAACTCAACCGGAAATAACAAATCAGCAGGCGGGAGGCGTGCCCACTGAGCGCCCAGGGCCAATCACACGCAGCCGTTCACGGTGCCAACCAATAGGCGCCGAGCCGCGACTATATAACGAGGCGAACGCTTCTGAATATCTTAGTATTCGAGTAACTAGAAGCGAAAGCAGAAGGCTACGAGAATTATGCGAACCGACCTGAAGAGGGCAGATGTGACTCTGCCGAAACGTCGTCATATTACCATCGATCCCGGCAGGGATCAGTTATCAACTACGCGGATGAATTCCCGGAAACCAACTAAAACATATATATATATATATATATATATATATATATATATATATAATACACTAAAAATATAATATAAAGTTATAATGTAACTTTGTAAGAGAAGCGTTATCTGAAAATATTTTCAAATTGTTATATTGGGTGTTAAATGTTCAGAAATCAATTACCATCCAGGCGATTAAAATGTGTTCATTTTGGCAAATCACATAACAGATTCTAACATTTCATTCAAGTTCCCATTGTATCTCAATGTGAATAATTTAGTGATGTAATGTCGAATATATATTTAGATGTAAGAAACAAGTTTACTGACCCCATATCAATTTTTGATTAAGCAGTCGTTCAACTTTCTTAAAATAGGTGTAATTTCGATCTTTTGCTTATTGTTATTGTAGATTGTTTGGACATAAATTAGGCTTATTACCTCGACGTTAGATAATAATAGCCACAAAATTCATCTATTAAATGACTATTGACTCGTAAATGTAGGCAGTTAGTTCTCGTCATAAAACCCCTTTGATATGAGTTAATTTATGAAAAAATCATTTATTGGCCGATTACAAACTGATTTCTACACTAAAGCAATTATTTTACTATCAACTGGTGTTAATTTGACTTTATAAAAAGTTCCAATTAAAATTGACAAGTAGCACATAAGTATGATGAGGTTTTGATATTTTAATTTCAAACATTTATTTATTAACCCATAACGCCGTTTCGACAACTTAGTCTTAGAGTAGATCGAAAATAGTTTTCGATTTATGAATCATCCATTTATATTTAATATTTGTGACATTCTGTCCAGACAAATAAGCTCCTTTGGAGTTTTCTTATGGTAAACTTAGCTCACAGTGAACATGTGTTGGTAAAAACATGTACCGCAAGTAACCTCACAACAATTCTAGTGTAAAAGTCGGAAGACACGCTCAATATATAGGACAAGTGACTGAGTGTGCACACAAATTGTGAATAGCTAAAATTGCAATAACATATTCTCCATGTCAGTATTAGTATACGAGTACATTCAAGGATTTATCGAATTATAGACGTTATATATTTTCTTTCATCTTTATTCAGAAAACAACAGCATCAAAAATTAGTTTTCCGTCTAAATATAAATATATAGTTACTATATTATAAAACTATTAATTTTATCATGATTTAACATTAAAGAAAATAATATATGTGGTGAGGCATGATAAAATGTTTAATCTATATTTAGTTTTTTTCAAATCCGTTATAGATCAGAGACATATTGTAATTTTTTACAATTAAATTCTCACAATAATAAAGGCAAACTAATATTGAAATTATTCATAATAATTGCATCATTAGCTTTATCAAAATCAAAGACGGGACACAACTCAATATACAATAACATTAGTCTGGTGCATGGACTCAACTTCAGCATTCAGTTAATTTCTAAAAATTATAACTGCTAAAAGTATGGAAATTAAAAATTGCTTATATTTTTCGAATATAAATAATTGTGGTAACAACATAGATTTAGTGGATCAAGAACCATTAAAAGCTGCTTGCAACAACAAGCTACTTTCCTGTACTACCTAAAATACACTAGCTAAATATTGTTGAAAGGGAACCGAGACTTGGAAGACGAAGCAAATGACTGAGATTAATTACAACGTGGACCAAACTATTTAATTACAACTCTAAATTATATTTATTGACAGATTTACTAATTATTACCAAATCACTCTATATTTTTTACCGGTTGTGAAAATCTTTGTTTATAGATCAATCCTTAACAATAAAGAAAATCTTAAAGGCCAAATCACAAAATTTAAGGACACAATTACAAGTTAAAAGAAAAAATCTGAACGCAATAGTAAGACTTCCTACATTAGGACTAAACAAATGAAAACTCACGTAATAATATGCTACATTAATTTCCCTGTAGTGGACTTATTATATGTTTTGAACTAATTGTATTTCAGAAACCTTATTTGGACTCACTTTACAATCGTAAAACGGATGCCATATTGTAGTTCCGTATTCAAGCAAAGAACGTACAAATGTATAATACAATACATATTTGTGGATACAATTCAAAAAACTTTGACAAGTACTTACAGTGAATCACAATAAATCCATACATTCCAATCCCATTAGATGTGGAATGAGAACGTAGGTTTTCGCGGGCAGAGTCATAGCTGTTTCTGCGAATTAATTTATTTATATACCTAAACCGGCATATAAACAAAGTTTTCCGACGTTTCGCCCACACTTATAAGGAGCTACCTTGCGGCGACTCCATTCATTTAGTCTTTTACTCACAAACACACTTTGAAAGTTCACTTTTATTAAACTTGTCACACTGACGCACAAATTGTAAATGACTAATCGGTACGAAGAAATAATAATTGGACCCTCGAAATTTTTAGGTAAAAGAAAAGTAGGAGACACTGAATGGGATTATCTTGGATTGTTTTTTGATTGTGATGGTATTTTTGTATACGTTCCTGGAATTTTCTGTCTGCCAGTTCCCATGTTTGTATTTAGTCCCGTCACGTCTTCGCATGGGTAGACTGCCCGAGTTTTATAATGGTCCCAGTAATTTCTCAATGTTTTTCTAGTTTTTATGCTTCGTAGTGCTTTTTCTAGCTATTTCCAGACGCTTTACAATGACATCTTCTAACTGTTGGCGGTAGCATTCCAATGATTTTCTAGTGGTTTCCGATAATTTCACTGTCTTTTAGCTGTTTTTGGAAGTTTTTATTTGATTTTTTTCTAGCTGTTCCCGCTTGCCTCAATATTATTTCTTAGCAGTTTTCCTAATTTTTCTTTTCCTAAAAACCTTACTCATATATTTGTAAACATTTGTACATTGTAACAATTGAAATGAAAAATGAAAAATTATCAACTGATATCATTCAAAATCCAAATAAAACATATTTAGGAAATTCAACACTAAAAATTTAAAAAACTAATATTTTAAACTTAAAAAACATGCGTTTATAGAAGATCGAACTAAAAAATGAAAAATACTTTTTAATTCCTAACATCCATAAAAGTCAACTAACTGCATATAATAAAATAATTTCCAACAATATTAAAAAACAAGGAAATTTGGAACAATTATATAAATTCAGAGCCGAAATTGATGAAATTAATAGTTGATAATCTTACATTACTTAAAATGTCAGTATATTGTTTGTACATTGTTTGATTATTGATTATTTTTCATTGTCAACTGTTAATTTCCTCAAGTTAGGCTCTGAAGAAGAGTCATAAATGGGTCGCAAGTGCTTAGCTGATTAAATAATTAAAAAAAAAGTTGCATTATTTACATAAATTTTCCAACTTGAAGTCACGTGCATACAGAAATCAATTGTATTAGAATATTAAAATAAGGTACAATGGTATTTTTATTATATAAAGCAGATTAATAAATATTTATTTTGTCAATCGTTAAAATAAACCATTTATTAACTATCAATAAACCTTATTTGGCTCAAATAATTTCTTCAATCAGTGTACATTACACAGATTTTGCTTTTGGTTGATGTGTCTGACATCAATTTTTGTTCGAAATGTCAGTTTAGATGGGAAAAATGGAGTTTTACGTTTATCCCTGCATTTTTTTACAATTTTTCCCGTTATAAGAACCTTACTAGGAGTTCAATAAATATTGTGCTTAGCAACACATTTAGTGTTGTTAGTATTTACTTATATAGATTTTGTCAATGAAATTTTTCACTTTTACGTACAATTTTTCAAAATTTTTTTTCATAAATAACATGTTCGGATCATTACAAACACAACAAAGAAGAATTAGCAAAATAACTGCAGCCTTTCTGAAGTGATGCGCTTGAATACATTCGGCATTTGATTTTTATTCATATAGAAGATTTATTGTAATATAGGGTTAAAAACGTCACATTCTTTTACTTCCCAAGTATTTTTTGCTGTGATCCGTGATAACATTCCTAGGAAGTGTCTATAACGTTAATGGATAAAACGTATAACTATTAATGGATTATTTTTCAACAGAACTGAGAAAGTTCTTATTAACAAAATAAAAAACTTCCGAAAAATAACAAGGAATTCCCAGTGCCTAAGAAATCATTGATATTATCAAGAAAGTTGTTGCTTTCTTTGATGTATTTTAATCACGCCTGCATGAAATTCTTTATAATAATGCGTTATTTCCATAAAACAATGAACATGAAGTAAAAATAAAAACGGAATGCAGCCGGTGTTGCATATTCAGCTAATAAAATATGTAATTTCTAATGAATGGTTGGAGAGAATTAAATAACTCAACTAAACATTAATCTGTAGAAAGTAAAATGCCTCACGTGTCCATTAGAAGAACTTTCACTGTTAGGGTGAATACACTCGTTGATTCTAACAGTTAAACGATGAAAATTGCATGAAAATAAACAAGTGGGAATTTCATTTCAAACATAATGAAGACTGTCGCGATTGTTACGATATGGTTGCATATTTCATTCGAATACGAAAGTGTACGTTCTTTTATATTATACATGAATATGGAGATAATTCCGATCATACTCTGCAATGAATAGTTGATTTTTTCAATTAATTAAATAATAACATTGAACACTACATAACTATGAAAACTGGATAATATTTGTACGATTTGAAATAAGTTAATTAGATCAACGGTCTCCAAAAATTGTTAAAATCAAAAGCGGAATACGAATTTTACTAGCAGAGTTGATAAAATATACTATTTTTTTAAATTAATTATAGCATAGCATTGAGAGGTAATTTCATACACAATTTTTTAGCTCTTATGTCACATTCGATAATTTAAGTTATACTAATTGGCACGAGATTGTCTAAAAGAATACAACTTGTCAAATTTACTTTATCTGAAGATAATCTTTATATTGATCAACAAATATTTTTTTTATTTAAAACTTTTATAAAATATACCGGGCTTAAAAATATAAAATAAATAGTTTTTTTTTTAATTTCCGTCTTGTTAAATTTAAGAAACACTAACGTAGACGGCGAAGTTTTTATTTTGTTTTTAATAAGACAAAATTGTATTAGGAAAATCCTTAGTATATCTCGAAATTTGGGTAACCAGGTTCGGCTGTATACGAGAAATTATATGTCTATAATAACATTACTGTAGATGCAACTTTCTTTTACCAAAAGCCGTGTAGAGTCTTCAGGGAGTTTTCTCAGTTGTTATTTAATTTGTCATGATTTTAGATCTACAGAAGAATCGATTATGACGGACGAAAACGCTAGCCCCCATGTCCAATAAATAATAGGAAGTAATAACCAGTTGTTACCAAATCTACACGTAAAAATATTTAAACATTTACAAAGATGAAACGATTGACTTTCTATCGCTACGGAAAAATAAAATAAAAAAGTCGAGAGAAAATCAAATAAGAAACATTTGAATGAACTGAGGAACATGGCATTTCCTCCTTCACTTCTCCAACAAGCATCATTAATTTATGCTGATATTACCATTATGTATTCTGGGAAGTTAATGTAATAGTATGATTTTTAAATCCCCGAATTCGCTTAACATGTTAAATTCGGAATACATATTTAATTTTATTTACTTTTAACTGTTGTATTAAATACTACATATTACGTAGTAAATAGTAAAAAGGAGAATATACTTGCGCCATCCATCAATTACTTTTATAATTCCATTATTATGAAGCTTATACGATTGAATCTAGAGATAGAAGTACAAAATTGTAAAGGTGTGTGTGTGCGCGCGCCCCTATTTCGAAAAACAAAACATCTGGCTTTTCAATGAAAAAAGAATAGCTATTATTATTTTTTTGTACTTTTTCCTTCAATCCAATACAATCAAAATGGTAGGAAATACCTACTGCAAAACCTCTTTGATACTTCATTCAGGCTTTCTGATTATTGCTATCAATTTGTAGTTCCTATAGGTTAAAACGAATTATTTTTCAGGCTGATAATAATCTGCGACTTTGAATATGTATATCTTTATCTACCACATCTCAATCTCTATGTTCTGTAATTACTACAAAAACAGGAAGGAAAGACTTTATGAAGTTAGTGACAGCTTTAGATAGTATCCAACAAAGCAAAACAAATTCAATTTTTATAATTCAGGAGATTGTTGAAGCACTACATTTATATTCAAATACAAGCAGATAGAGCCGGAGAGGTATAGAGAACACTGCATTACAATCAGGGCTCCTGGCGCATTGTATTAAATAAGATGGATGGAGAAAGTAATTTACTCTTTGAAAATGGCTTTGCTGCAGACTCAGTTCCAACTAAAAGTATAAATGGCTTGGATTCAGTTTGGCAGTGAAGACGCCGAATCAAGTTTTTCGTTTTTAAAGACATTATAAAAACAATTGACCCATTTATTTTCAAATCAGGGCTGAGCAGATTTATTTGGCGCCTATGATATTTCGCAGAAGAAATAGCCGTCATATCACTTTTTAATAATGAATTTGATAAACAAGCCATGGCAGATAGGTATTATAGTCAAATAAGAAATAGAAATTTTTTATGATGTTCAGATATGTTCTTTCGAAAGCAGAGATGTCTGTATCCTGTTTGTTGAGTTTTGTCGGAATAACATTTTATTTCAATTAAAACCATATGGTTCCAATTCTAATTCAAAGTAAAAGAATTGTAACAATATTGGGTACCTAAATATAGTTTTCACAGTTTTACTTTTACTCTCAAATTTATAGACTTCAGTTTATTATAATGTAGTTAGGGTTTCGCATCTACAATATACGGATACCCTTATAATATCACTCCGGATTTCTGCCTCTGTGACATCACAGCAATTTTCTCCTAAACTACTGGACGGAAGAGGTTGAAATTATATAATATAAAAGAAGAAATTTTGATTTTAGGTGTACTTCTGAGGGGAAAACTAAAAAAACGAGCGTTCCCCCCCTGATCTCCGAAACTACTGAGCCTAAAATTTTGAATAAATAGGAAATATAGAACGTTGCCAGAACTTTAGAGGAAAAATAAATTATAGAATTAAATGAAAACTTAAAAACAATATTTTTTTTCAAACGCATCATGTAATACATCAAATGAAAGGTCCCATGCTGAGGAAGACAAATATATTTTTTTCATATCTAAAAAAATTAGTTAAAAACATATTAACGAAAATATATAAAAATTTAGCCATTCCCCCCACTTATCTCCGAAACTATAAAACGTAAAGTTTTGAAAAAATTTAGAGGTATAGTGTCTGACATGAAGTTTACTGGGAAAATAAGGAGGAACCTCTACTTTTAATTTTGGCAGGCAAATTACAGAATTAAATGGAAAATATAAGTTTAAAATTGTTTCTAACGCAGCATGTTATATATCAAATAAAAGGACTCATTATGACAAAAACAAATATATTTTTTTCATATTTTTAAAACAAATTATTATTATTAAAAATATTAAACATCGACTTAATTCCCACTTTAAAAACTACACTATCTACAATTTTGAAAAATATATTTTATTTGTATTTTTAAATAATTTGTCGCACAGATTTACTAATTTATTATTTAAAACTTGGCGTATTTCCCCTTTATCTTCCAGTCTACAGGGCTTCAAAATTCAGACAGTAGATTTATTAAAGGCTTTCCAGAAAGTTTATTAGTAGATAAAAACTCTAATGTTAATTTTGGGGGCCAAATTAGAAAATTAAATACATATGTATTTCTATAAAAATCAAGTGAATCATGAAACAGATAAAATAAAAAGTTATATTTGTAAAATGAAAGTGTATATTTTTTTTAAATTTAAAACGCATTCTTTAAAAGATATTAGGGTAAATATAAAAAAATGCACTCATTCCCTGCTTGTCTGAAACTAGATTATTAGAATCTTGAACGTGGTACTGAACTCTTAGTATGCGAGTCCAACTCGCACTTGACCAAATTATTTTTAAATACTTTTACTGCAATGAAATATTGATTAATAAAGATTGTGCTTGTACCGTTCTTTACTTTTTCCTGCTTGAAATGCTATGAGTTTTTTAATGTAGAACAGTTTGCTAAATAAAAATAAAATTTTTAGTTTTAATTCTCAGTCCACGTTTCAACAGTTAAATTTTCATCATCATCGTTTAAAAGTTACTGGATTATTAATAAACACATCAACTTTTTTACATATTTATACTGTAGCACCCGATCCTAACACAACTAGGAACAGGGTATTTACAATCTAGACGATAGCGCAAAAGTTGTAACAATTACAACAATTATTTCTATATAAATTAAATATTTTACAGACATAAAAGAGGAATATTCGTCACCAACGGTGTATTAATATTATCATTACAGAATAGCATTACATATCGTCAAATTTGCATACCATACTCAGAAGTTCGAAAATTTCATATGATTTTATGTATAAATATTCTACACTTTATTTTTATATTAACCATGATATCATGGAAAATATTAGACGAAATAAATATTATTGCGATGTGCCATTACCCTCCATTAACATCCAAACATTAGACAATGCCAAGTTCAAAAAAGCGAAATATCCGCGACTATTTTTATCGAGTGTATTTCTAAAATAATAATAATTTAGTGAAAAATAAAAATAAGATTGGAATAAGGTTATTGACCTATTGTGCGCATTCTACGAATACAATATCTAAGCACACACTACTTGGGTCAAGTTTTGCGATAGTTTGTCACTCATAAAATTTCTTATTTGTTTAAATAGCGTTGCATTTAATCATATAAAACTTTTAAAATAATCTTGCTAAACCTATGTTTTGGTTTCATTAATAAATAACTGCATACAGGTCGACTCATGCAAAATTTGGTATGAGTATTATTTTGATAGACTACGTATGATAAATATTTTGTAACTTTAAAATTTAATTGAAAATCATAAAAGTGAACAATTTTAATTTGTATATTCATTAAAATTTGTATTACGTTTTAAAATTCCGTTTATACACTGTAAATAAATGTGCACTATCATTTAGTATTTGGTCATTGCTGTTAAATCATATAATGGTTGAGTTTTCATTTGGCTATTCGCTTTTCAATAATCAACAATTGTTTTTGCTCTCCAGTGTGTTTTTCCGATTTTATTGGTAAATGAAACTCTCTGGCTTCTAAATTCTTAAACTTGCTTTTGTTCCTAATTTGAGTTAAATATCATGACAAAGAAATTGAAACACCTAGAAGGAGATGTTTAAATTTAATATTGTTTTGCTAATACATATATGGTATAGAAAGGGGTAAATGATTAAAAATTGGTTTTGCATGTAAACAATTTCTTTATCAATTAATATTGTAATCGGTATTTGCTTTTTTCAATTTACCAAAATCCAACTATTTGATGGGATTCAAAATCGATGTATATTAATGTTAAAATACCTAGAGTATGTGCACGCCGAATGTATCTCCAGTTGAGTGAACTTCAAAGAGATAGAATTATTGGTTTAAGGAAGGCGGATTTTTCATTTCGAGAAATCGCTAACTTCTCCATCGAAATACCCAAAATCGGTGACGAGTACGCACCAGACCTCGAAAGGGCACAACTGAAGTTCAAGATAGACGTCTAAGACTTGTGGCCTTTAGAGACCGTCAATCGCCGTATAAGGCCTTTTCGACAGCAGCATTATGAACCCCATCTACCTCTGCTCGCTGTGCATCGACGGCAGCGGCTACAGTGGTGCAGAGAACGACAATATTGGAATGTGAAATAGCATCAGGTTGCCTTCTACAATTAACCTCGATTCTGCTTGGATAGACATGATAGCCGAAGGAGGGTTAGATGACGTCGAGGAGGAAGACGTCAACCTCAATTTGATGTTGAGCGACATGTCAACCGAACAGTAGACAGTATGATATGGGGTGCTACTGTTCATGGAAGTAGTCTTTGGCCGAGGCAAGATGACAAAGCAACTTCTTCACGAAGTAATGAAGTGGTATGTACTCCCTTATTAAATCTCTCATTTCACCCTTGTTGTTTTCCCGGATGTAAGGGTTACAAATTATTAGAGCACCCAGTTTAACTGGGGCAAAATGTCGCCTAACTAAGCCTTAATTACCTTAAAATTAAATAGAGAGTCATAGAATATAGTAAAAGAGAAAGCGTAAAGAGAAGTAACACATTAAATACCACAAAATCTTATCAAAAATTAACCTAAGTAAGATAATATAAACATGAACAATTAAAAAAATAATGTATAAAATATTAATAAAACCGCACTGAGTAAAAAACAATAGAACTTGGAACAGATAATACACAAACAACTATCTAAAATACCTAACAAAAATTCTCCAAATAACAGTCACTGTCGATTAATCTTATACCAACGCGCGAAAGGATCGATTGTCAGCGCCGGTTGAGCAAGGAGGATAATGATGCTAATGCAATAGAGAAATTTTTCTAGGGAAAATAGATATATAGGCAATCGATGGGGGTGATATTGGTCAAGGGGGTACGTGTGGATTATGTAATTGTAACACTGAAGGTGGAAAATACGAATACGGCAGTAATGGGGAGGTAATGAAGCGAATAAAATGGTACAAAAATAAGTTTGAATTCAAGATTGAAAGTAAAGGTATACTTATCGCCAGGCTGCTCGATTGAAGAAAGAATGGGCATATAGAGAATCGACAATGACGCTGTTGACTAGTTGCCTTTTGATCATAAAGCAATTAATATTCAGTGTTTCTAGTAAGTGATCATTGTTACCGCACCAAATGCCACGAGCGCCGATTATAAGGGGTAGAACAGATATATTGGTAGAGTTACACGTAGATTAAACTGTTCTGAGAAATTCAGGGTCCTGATAGTAATCCCTTTTATTATTATAGCCTGTCGCGAGGGCTCTTGGTCCTTCCAATTTACTCCAACATCGCTTATGATTGTCTTAAGCCCTTTAGTGAAGACAAGATCGGGAATTTTCAGAATTCTGCTGCTAGTTCTTATTCTAGGCTCCAACTCCACCGCCCATCCTTGCTTGATTGCTTCGTTTTTAATGATGTTAACCAGGTTGTTGTGTCTGGCAATACGAGGTGCATGAATTATATAGCAGCTTTGAAAGATGTGACAATTGGATTCCCTCTTGTCACATCCTCCTCTTCAGCGCCTGTGCTCAACATCATTAAAGGGCAGATCTCGGGATGGTAGTAGGTTTCCACGAAGTTGGACCCTGATAAAGGTGTTCGACGTCCATGTTGTTGTTGGGTTAAGAATTCAATTATTAGAGGCGGGAGAGGCAGCACATTGTCGTAGTCCGTTCCCGGACCACGAAGCGAAGATTCTAGTCCCGATATTAAAAAGTTGTTGTGTTTGGATGTTCTAAAGTTGTTAAAAGCAGCGATTTTAGCTATGGTACTTTCACTATATTGTTTGGGTATCATGGGAAGGAACTGCTGGAAGTTACTAAGCCTTTTTACTAGAATTGCAGGTATTTTGGTAATAAAGGAGAAAATTCCTAGGCCACCGCCCCGCTTGGGAGCATGAATAAGATTACTAGTGGAGGATGGGAGATGTAGTATAGTTTTGGTACAACGACGGATTAGGCACCTCTTTAAGAAGTGCCCTGGTTAGGGAAACGTTCTGTAGAGCACTAATCCAACGAGGAATTAGGAAGTTTGAAAGGATATTATATTTCTGATAGGGTTTGAGAGGAGCCTGAAGGATATTATTAAGTTGAGAACGAAGGACTCTAAGGCAGGGTAGTTCAGTTCCAAAGCGGTTATATCGAAGCCCAAGATAACTCATGGAATCCATTCCTACTTGTGGCAGAGGTCGGCCATTTATAAAGAATAGGCTCTTGGTTGTAGAGTATAATGTTTCCTTAGGTGGAACTATACGAAGTGACAGGGCAAGCGATTTCTCAGGGTTGAGAGAGATGCCTGAGTTGTTGAAAAATTCACAAGTCGTTTTTAGTCAGGCATTAGATTCTTTAGAGGATCCCGAGGTTATTATTAAATCATCAGCGTAAGCTAAACTATTTCGCTCGATATAGTCAGCACGTGGTGAATGTTTTTGAGCAAGAAGATTTAACAGTTCATCGAAGAATAGATTAAATAATATCGGAGATAGGGGATCACCTTGTTTAACACCGTTGTTTAATTTGACAAGGATAGGAGGTTCAGTACCATTTTGAATAAAAGTTTCAGCTCCAATTAGCGAATTTATTATGTTCTTAGTACTATCCGGGTGAATATCAAATTTATCAAGGGATTCCTGTATTCTAATTCGTGCTATGGAGTCAAACGCTGTCTGTAGGTCATAGGAAATTATATCCAGTGGTTTTATATTTGCACGAGCATATTTAATTGTTCCATTTAGGATGCAAGTATTTATAAGTGTACCATCTCTTGACATGAAGCCCTGCTGGTTGGAATTGAGAGTTAAGTTTTTAAACCTCCAGCTTAGTATTTTATTTAATAGGCGGATGAAAATGGAGTCCATGGTGAGCGGACTCCAGTTCTTAATATTTCTTAAATCTTTGTTTGCTTTAGGGATTAAGATGGTCCTAGAAGGTCTAATTTTTAATGGTATATACTGTATAAGTATTATGGAATTAAGCAGGAGCCAAACTCTTTCCACGGGAATATGTTTCACGTCTTTGATATTATAGTTGTTTTCTGAATGATATTTGTGGCATATTTTTCAATGTCTAAGTGCTTCTTGGGAAATAACACCACAGTTTAAAGAAAGTTGCTGTATATTCCAAACGTTTCGGGGTCTAGATCAGACCCCGTTATCAATGGTTAAGAAACTATGGATTAAAAAGGCACAAAAATATTTACAAGATGTAAATTAAAATATTTGGACAATGTGTATTATTTGATTTTTACGTAACTAAGAGAATCTTATTTGTAATATACAGGGTAGCACAGAAATTTCTAAAGATCATATAATCATAAAGTTCCTTTCAAATTGGAAGAATTTGAAAGGGAGATCTTCAGAATTTTATGTGGTGCTCCTAGGTGCGACTTTGTTATAAGATAGTGCATTTGCGAAAGAACTTTGTTGATTCAGTGATCCCATAAAATCAAAAGGGAAAACCTAGGAAAAAGCTTATGAACTATCCCGATATTGGGTTGTTCACAAGTACATGACCATTAGCAATTTCTTCCTTAATCATCGGCAACCAGGAACGACTGAATTCTACGGAGGTAGTAGCGATACAATCGTTTTCATTTAACAAAATTTTTTAGTTTTTTTTTGGTGTTGTGTTCTTCTTTGTGTAATATAACTGAATTTTGAACCTGTATTTTATGACCAAGGTCCCAAGCATGTTCTTCTACTTGATATATTACATGATACGTTTGAAACGATTTTAATTTACATTTAATTCTGTAATTTAGGCCCCAAACTTAATATTCGAGTTTTCGTCTTATTTTTATTAACTTTTCCAGATTTTTTTTCCATTGAACGCAAGATTCTAGTCGAGAACCTTCATCATCCTGGATGTCGAAACTCATTTCGCGAGTAAAATATTCCTTACTTTTCCTGTAAAGTTCAGGTGAGGTTCAATATTTCTATTTTTTTCAAAATCGTACACCTACGATTTTTCTGAGATAAAGAAGGGAATAATCCATTTATATTTTTTTAAATGTCTTCTAAACAAATTATTTGAAAAATATGATAATATATTTGTATTTTTCATAGTGAATCATTTCATTTGATATAGCACATAATGCGTTTGAAAAAAAATGCAATTTTCTATTTAGTTCTATAATTTGCCCCCCAAAATTGTTATTGGTTATTTCTACATATTTCTCCTATAAAGTTCAAGTGAGGCTGCATACCCCTAATTTTTTTAAAATTCCAGGTCGTATTTCGGAAATAAAGGGAAGAATCGATATTTTATGCATCTTTTTGTTAATATATTATTAAAAATCATTTTAAAATTATAAAAAAATATTCGCCATTCTTCCAAAATTAATATTAGTTAGTGGTTTCTCCTTATTTTTCCAGTAAACTCTGAGCAATGTTCTATATTAGCTATGTTTTTGAAATTTTTAGGCTCAATAGTTTCGCAAATAATGGAAGGGATGCTCAAATTTTTTCATTTTTCCCCCAGAAGTACCCCTAAAATGAAAATTTCCTCATTTACGTATGTACTCCTGATCAAGTCATCAAACTATACACTGATACCAAATTTGAACCTTTTCCGTCCAGTAGTTTCGGAGAAAATTGATCTGATGAGAAAGACATAGAAATCATATTGTGTATACGGAACCATAAAAACATATAAAAACCTAAGTATTTCTAACTATAAAGAAGTTAAGCACATAGTTATTAACTTATGGAGAGTTATAGATAATGTTATTCATATTTATAGATAGGGAGAAGAGTTCACAATATGTATGGAGAATAATGATGCATATTTTTATTGTAAAGGCAATTTCATAAAATCACTATGGCATATTATGATTCTTTCATTTTAGAATCACTTGTTTTTTTTTCATTTCAGTTTCATTTTATCGACTTGTCAAATATGATCACGGCCAACTCAAAGTTACGAAATTTGACAGACGATCATTATTTAGCTAACGCTATTAGCCAAGACGTGAGAAAATTGATAGTGGTCTCACTTTGTTAGGCCCAACTGCAAGGCGAATCCAAGTCTAACAAACCGTGAACGAATGGTTGGTTCATTCTTTGAAGAGTTTAGATTCATGCAGGGCAATGAACCCGAATGCATAGAGCAACCCTTCTTGTGAGGATGCCGCGGACTCGCGGCCGTCCTAACCTATCCTAACTTTTTTCGCATTGTTCTTTGAAGCAACTGTATTTATTGTTGTTCGGAGAATTGTAAACGTCCATGCAGGCACCAAATGATGACAAATAAGCTTCTAGTCAATTTTATTCGTTTGTCGTGTATGTTTGAATCACGGTTTTACTGCAACTTATATACCATAGATAAAAATATTGGGTATAAAACAATTGATTCAATAGAACAAAAAGCTGCAAAACCGTAATCCAACTATTATTTATAAATGGATAATTTAAATCATATTAACACAAGTGTTAATATGATTGATACGTCAAATTCGGGAACTATCAAAGTTTGCATTCATATGCATAGACGTCCGTCTCATATACATATTCAAACATTTTTTAAGGAGCTAAAACGGAACATAGTGAATAAATCGAGCGGTTAAGCATCTAGCCATGTAAACGAAGCTAGTTGTACCTACGTCAGACAATTTACTTTTCTCTCTACCCTAGTGATATAGCATCTATTCAATGTAGCAAAACCATTTAAATATTGCTATGTGGCTAGTAGACGAGTTCAAATCCCCACAAATTTCTTTACTAGGCGCCCGTCGTTTAGCGTCAACAGTTAAAATAATACTCTTCAGCAAGGGTTTCCTAAGAAAGCTATGCCGCAGCGAGCATGAAATGACGTGAAAAGGTGGGCGTAATGAAAAAACAGTCAGATATTGAAACTTAAAAAAATTGCCAACTATGCGTCTGTTGTTTGATGATATAATATATCATATAAAAGTTTATTTAATAGGCACAAAAAGCCAATGTTGTTTTATAAAAATGTTCACGTCAACCGAAAAAAAGTTTACCAACATTTTCCCACAGCAATTTGACATTCTACATTCTCTAGAAAACCAATCCTATGTAATATGCAGAGATCACGCTTTAGTGACGTCATCCACAGCTATATGAAGGCCGCAAAATAGTGGCACCGCTTTCATAGGAAACCATAGCTTAACACGTAAAAGCGATATGAAATGTGCGGGCGGTGCGTTACCTCAGTACAATAGCCGCGAACTTCAGCCGTGTGCGACAACATACCAATAGAGCAATGTAGCAACACAAAATTGCTATAATCTCATGAATCTATTTTCTAATAAGGTAACCATGAATGTATTTGATAGGTTTCGGCTGTCAAATTGGCGCAAAGCTTCACCAGCACCGCATATGTCATGTTTTCCTAACTGGAAAATAAATTCGGGTGATTTTAACGATTTTGTGTTGCCCTATGGTTTACTAGAAATGTATTTTAAGTGTTTGATAGATTGCGGTGTCACACTGACGCATAGCACCGCTCTCACCGCGTATATCGAGTTTACGTTGAACAGATGCTTTGCTGATTTGAAAGATTATTACTATTGAAATATCATTAATGCCATAGGATGATAATGATAATATTTTTTTAATCAATGCAACAAACTCTGAGTTTTATCTTAATGAGTTTTTTTATTCATAACGTTTAACTGACATTAGTAACAAATAAAATAAAAAAATAATAAAATACGTAAAATTAAAAAAGATTAAAATAAATTTTCGATGTGTCCTTTTGTTTCAATTGCATTTTTCCAGTTGTGACTATGATAAACCGTTGTGGGATTTTTTTTAAGTTTCATTCGTGAGACTAACTCACGCATCCAACACTTTCTCCTTGAAATGGTCAATTTTATCCGTTCTAGTTTTACTGAGAATGTTTTAGATGGTTCCCAACAAGACATCTGAGGTGTTATATCAGACGATCTTGGTACCCATAGAACTGAAACACTGTTAATTGAAGAAGTCTAGAACACCAGACGTGTTGAGGAGAGATTCCATCTTAAGCATTCTCAAATTCAGGGCTACTTTTACTAATATTTACTGTGATGTTTTCCACATCAAATGACCTAAACAATTCGAAGTTCTTCATTAAAAAAATGATTATTTTTCCTTATAGAATAAGGAAAAATGGCTAATAAAAGTTATATGGCTATATTGAGAAAAATTAAAAGTCGGTCTTTGCAACTTCTATCATCACGAGATGCTAAATAGCTAGATTTATTAATTGATCTGTCCAACAAGCAAAAGAAGGTAGGGTCTGGATCCCCTTCCCCAGACTACATAGGTGGATGATGAAGTATGTATGTACTTCATCATCCACCAAACGAAAACTCAAGAACTGCTATAACAAACTATGTCAAACTACATTTTTACGTCCGTTTATAATAACCTCGTTCACTGAGCAGTGTGCCACCCATATATGCTGCCATTCATCGCTAGATCTCATTCGTTCATCCTTTTCTTCTCACCCTCACGCTCTAGACCCATTAATTTTTACTGCATGGATCGTCGATATCCCTTTCCAGAATCTATATTACATCTCAGACAAATCCCCACACTTATCTATTTCATCATGCAGTCTCTATCCTCCACGTTTGCGGAATATGTTGCCTCTCCCACAACCAGTTGTAAACATTCAACATCTCCGTTCCATACCGTCCCATCACCTGTAGGGGTCGGCAAGCCTGATACAGGGTTGAAACCTTCTGGGCACGCACATGTACGTACAGTACATTTGGTTTTAATCTGAAAGTTACTGCCCTATTACTCGGATAACACATAACCTTGATTCAACTCTGCATATTTTTGTGCAAATAGGACAATATATACAGCATAAATTATCGTTAAATAAAAGTATCACCTGCAAGTGCATTTTTAATTCTGGGCAATATGACCTATAAAATTGTGAAGCCCTTTAAAGCATTTCTTCCACCAGTTTACATAAAATTAGGCTTACCAAATAGATCGCAATAGTATTTCGGTATTCAAATGAAAAATTTCCCTGAATTACCGTTGCTAGAATTAAAGAAGCAAATTATATATGATCTCCAATATAAGAAGTTACCAAAGACCCGATAGTTGAAGGATTCAAACAAGTGAAGATAGTGTTGGTTAACAAAACTTTCTTGTAAACAGTTTTAGGCTGCAATTTGGAAAGCCGTAGCTAGAAAAAAATTTCAGGGGGTGTTGACTACTCTAGGAATTTTTTTGAAGGTGGCAGGATTGCCTAGGTCAGCAAAAGTTATTTACAACCGACTTCCAAAAAGGAGGAGGTTATCAATTCGTCGGCAGCGATTATTCAAAAACGGCTTCGGTAATTTTGATGATTTAAACTGCATTATATTAAGGAACATTGCAGAAAGTTCCCATAAAAATGTCTGTAACATGAGATTTACCTACGGTTTTCAAGAAAATCAGAAAAAAAGTAAATAACACACTACATTTCAGTGAATTTCAATGAATCTGCACTGTTTTTTCTAAAACTGCTCAAGCAATTTGAATTTTATATTTGAATATATTTGCATTATGCAAAGTTATGTTCCAGCTTGATTGCGTATATATTTCTATAACGTAAAACATACCTTTTTTCTGAAAATCGGGAAAATATATGCAAAAAACTTTAAACATCATGGCAAATATCAAATATCCATCATAAATATCTAGCATAAATGTCAGGATATGTCATGAAAGTATATCGTACAGGGTGTTTGTAATGGTTTTCATTTCGATTCATTAGAAGTCAGTTTCTGCTAGAGACGAAGTTAAGTTAAGGGGCTTATAGTCGCTGAAATGGCAGAAAATATTCCATTAAGTTATTGAAACGAAAATTTGTTATCCCGGCTATCTCTTCTGTATTGTATATGGTTGAAGGTGTGTGCGTGCGTGCATGTGCTATTAGGTGGTTCATAAGCACTTGTCTAGAAGGATGGTTGAAATATAAGTTGGAATTGAATTAGTTATACTGGGTGGTTCAAAAAATATTGTATTGGGTGGCACATCAGTAGTTGCGTGTACAAGGTGGTTGAAATAAGAATGGAGCAAAACTATAGTTGTACAGAGTGGATATTTGCGTTATAGGCAGGAGTATAATTACAGTTATACAAAAGGCTTTAAAAAATGTTAGAAGCAGTTGAATATACAGAATGATTGAAATATAAGGTGGAGTAGAATTAAAGTTCTATAGGGTGGTTAAAAAAGGCATATAGTGTGAAAGTTGTTGCTTATACCAGGTGATTGAAGTAAGGAGTAAAATTATTATTCTTCATGCTGTATCAAAAATTTGTTATATAAGCATAAGCAGTTAGGATATTTGAATTATTGGACGGGGTATAATATAATTATAGACATGGTTTAAAAAAATAGAAGAAGTTGCATATATCGAGTGGTTGAAATAGTAAAGTAAAATTATAGACCTATAATATAAATTTTGTTATATAGGGCAGATCATGAGCAGTTGCATAAATGGAATACTAGACATAAGTGGCAAAGTAAAATCATAGGTAAAAATCTGTTAATTCGTTAAACTGAGTCTTCAGTCCCAAATTTCTCGGCTACGGCTTTGGCAATATGTAGCTTAAGATTTATTTTTAGAAAAAAAGTAACCCTCATGGGCTGTCCATTCAGCGGCCCCACACTTTGAAATCGCTAACAGCCGATCCCAAAATTATCAGATGCTTCGGGACAATATGAGCTAGTCGGTAATTGCCAGATATTTCAATATGCCGTAATTTAGGTTGGCGTCGCATCGAATTCAAAAATATTATACTGTTGTGTGTGAATGTTATTAATTGAACGCCTCACAACGCGTGAGCGCTATGGAAGCACTATGCTCTCGTTATGCTGCCATGTGATGATTTTACATCCGAAAATCGTTGTAACATAAAAAGGGATATTTCGGAAATTATAGATATAATATTAAATCCTTAGAATGAACCCTATTTCCTGCCATAATTGAACTCATAACCATTAAAAAGATTATTATTGAAAATCTATATATATATATATATATATATATATATATATATATATATATATATATATATATATATATTTGTTTTTAAGTTTTCGCGGGCACTAAATGTTTTAGGTGGTTTCCGGGAATTCATCCGCGTAGTTGGTAAGTGATCCAGTCACATCTGCCCTCTTCAGGTCGGTTCGCATAATTCTCGTAGCCTTCTGCTTTCACTTCTAGTTACTCGAATTCGAGAAGAAGAGGGCAGATGTGACTCTGCCGAAACGTCGTCATTTTACCATCGATCCCGGCAGGGATCAGTTATCAACTACGCAGATGAATTCCCGGAAACCACCTAAAACACACACACACATATATATATATATATATATATATATATATATATATATATATATATATACATACATATGGTGGTAGTAACGGAAAGCAGCCAATGGGAATAAGGGAACTAATATGTGAACTCTTTTTCCTAATGAAAGCTTTCGAAATCTGTTTAATTTCTTCCTCAGTCAAACATACTAAAAGTTATTACACTGGTTTGTTAAAAACAGTACCCAAAAAAAACGATAATATACAACTTACGGTAGTGAGTTAAATTCGACAAGTCAAAATCAAATGTTGGTACGCATACAACACTGCCAAGTAATGTTCTATGAAGGGAGTCATAGAAATTAACTCTCATCTTGTTTTATTTTAATTTTTAATATGATAATGGATTTTTCAAACTATTGTCTCCAATATTTTAAATCATTTTTAAATTGTGTTCATTTTTTTGTTAAATTTTCAGACTACAAACAGATCTTTGAAACCTATATATCCGCCCAAAATTTCAAGTTAGGGACCTTCACATTTTTTTATGTATGTAGTTAACTGAATAATTCTCATATAAGAAAGAAAGCAGATACAATGTTTTAATAAAAATCAAATTCTTTTCTCTTAGGTGTTAAATTAAATGACACTCTTTTAGGAAGCAACAATATACACATCTGCGGGGAGCAGTAATTAAAGCTACGGCGATTAAATTAATTTGTCATTCTACGAAAACTTATTCAGCTGAAGACTTTTCCGGTTTTAATAATACATTTAATAACCAATCGGCAGAAATATATATATTTTTTAATCAGCATGCTGAAATACTACATTAGGTAGGTACTGAATAAATTTGAATGTAGATTATCTGTTCACAAAGGCAGATGTTATACCAAAAAACTACATGTTGCTCTATTTATAATTACACAATTAGACGCTGAATAATTTTCAAGGGGGACTATCACCTCTTGGTATAAATAAGTTTTATTCCAGTTAAAGTTGCAATGTAATTCTAAGTTTAGTTGGAATCTTTTAATGATATAACTGAAATTATACGTATAGAACATTACTAGTTGCAATATGGTCTCAAATTTCCAAGAAACGTATGCTAGTGAATAGTATCTTATAAGACAATGATATCCGAAGAAGAACATGCACCATGTCAGTTCTTTTCTCAGACAACTTATATTAAAGCAAGATAGGACCGCAGAACACATAGTGAGAATTGAAATAAATTTCAGTAAATGAAGTTCGATCAGAAAGGGGGGGGGCAGAGAAGATCGGCGAAGGTTAGCTACTATTTCACATATAACAAAGCGCCTGTGATTTACAAGAATGGTCTAGGGGGACAACTTTCGTCTATATATATATATATATATATATATATATATATATATATTTGTTTTTAAGTTTTCGCGGGCACTAAATGTTTTAGGTGGTTTCCGGGAATTCATCCGCGTAGTTGATAACTGATCCCTGCCGGGATCGATGGTAAAATGACGACGTTTCGGCAGAGTCACATCTGCCCTCTTCAGGTCGGTTCGCATAATTCTCGTAGCCTTCTGCTTTCGCTTCTAGTTACTCGAAAACTAAGATTTTCAGAAGCGCTCGCGCTGTTATATAGTCGCGGCTCGGCGCCTATTGGTTGACGGCTGCGTGTGATTGGCCCTGGGCGCTCAGTGGGCACGCCTCCCGCCTGCTGATTTGTTATTTCCGGTTGAGTTGTTATTGGACGGGTCCGGGCCGGTACGGTCTTTAATAGAATTTTCCAACAATTCGATAAGTTCTGAATTTCATTGCGTGCGTTTAGACTGTGAGGCCTCTTCCCTATTTCAATTGCCTCTCTTACGAGTCTTGATTTCGGGTGTTCTATATTTGCCAGTACTCTGGTGTTCTCAAAGTCTATTCGGTGTGACATCGTGGTGGCGTGTTCCGCAATGGATGTTGTTTTTTCTTGCTTTCTTACAGCGTTCTGGTGTTCATCACGTCTAGCTTGAATTCTTCTATTAGTTTGTCCCACATAGGTTTTATGACAGTCTGCACATGGAATCTCGTACACTCCCTGTTGTTCTAAAGGGATCCTCGTCTTCGGAGTCCTCAACACCGTGCATATTTTTCTGTCTGTATTGAAAATAGTATCGATATTGTGTCTCCGTAGAATTCTTGCAATACTGTCCGTGGTCTCCATTGACATACGGTAAATAAGCCTTGATTATTGGTGTCTCATGCTCCTGGTCTGTTTGTCTCGGTTTTGACTTTAGGGCTCTTTGTATATTTCGGTCTGTAAATCCGTTTTGTCTCAAAGCTGTTTTAAAACTGTCCATTTCCTATTTGATGTTATCCTGGTCAGCTAGTTTTTGTGATCTGGTTACTAAAGTCTTGACGACGGCTTGTAGTTAGGCTGGGTGGTGATGAGAATTAGCAGGAAGGTATCTGTTGGTGTGAGTTGCTTTCCTATATACTGTATGGCCAAGGGTTCCATCTTCCTTCCTATTTATGAGAACGTCAAGGACAAACTAATAGAAGAATTCAAGCTAGACGTGATGAACACCAGAACGCTGTAAGAAAGCAGGAAAAAACAACATCCATTGAGGAACACGCCACCACGATGTCACACCGAATAGACTTGGAGAACACCAGAGTACTGGCAAATATAGGACACCCGAAATCAAGACTCGTAAGAGAGGCAATTGAAATAGCGAAGAGGCCTCACAGTCTAAACGCACGCAATGAAATTCAGAACTTATCGAATTGTTGGAAAATTCTATTAAACACCGTACCGACCAGGACCCGTCCAATAACAACTCAACCGGAAATAACAAATCAGCAGGCGGGAGGCGTGCCCACTGAGCGCCCAGGGCCAATCACACGCGGCCGTTCACGGTGCCAACCAATAGGCGCCGAGCCGCGACTATTTAACAGCGCGAGCGCTTCTGAAAATCTTAGTATTCGAGTAACTAGAAGCGAAAGCAGAAGGCTACGAGAATTATACGAACCGACCTGAAGAGGGCAGATGTGATTCTGCCGAAACGTCGTCATTTTACCATCGATCCCGACAGGGATCAGTTATCAACTACGCGGATGAATTCCGGAAACCACCTTAAACATATATATATATATATATATATATATATATATATATATATATATATGTTCCGGGAATTCATCCGCGTGGTTGAAAAGTGATCCCTGCCGGGATCGATTTTTTACAACGATGCCGCGATGAAGGAATTATTCCGAAAAACATGACGGTAAAGTTCTGGAAGAACAACAGAAAAACACAGAATATCTTATGGAAAGCTAGTTGTGCCCTACTTAGGGAAGCCATACGTGATGTCAGAAGAGATTTGGATGTTCTTAATACTAAACTCCTAGATATCCACCTACAGGTACACTCTACAACAGGCAAAATTTAACAAATTGAAGCTCCAACAGAAGCCCAAAAACGAATTTTTCTCGGAAAATAACGGTCACAGTCTAACCTCACGTCAATTGGGAACGAATAAAACCGTTTATAACTTATCTTCGGTCCAATTGAACTCTTCCTCGATTGGCGTGTTGGCTAAGGGATTCAATTACGCTATTGCTCCCTCTCACATACCAACGGAGAGCATAATATGTGGCGTGGAAACAGCAGTTTCAAAATTAGATGCGAACACAGCTGAAATAATTAGACAAGATGTGTCACCTGTTCTAAGAAAGTCTAAACCACCCAAAAGGAACCTATCTATAGAAGAAAATGAGGCCTTGAAACAACTTTGCCTCAACAAGAACATTGTCATTCTACCTGCTGATAAAGGAAATGCGACTGTAATTTTAGATACAGCGGATTATTCAAACAAAATTCAAACATTGCTACAAGATCCAGCATATAAACAAATTACTACTGACCCAACAACTTATCTGGAGAAAACAACCAAGGCCAAAATCCAAGCATGTAGGATCGACAAAAATCTCCAACTGCAACTCATTCCGCGTGAAAAGTCATCGAGATGTCCGAAATTCTATGGGTTGCCAAAAGTACATAGAGAAGGTACACCTTTGAGGCCAATAGTAAGCTCAATTGGATCCCCAACACAACACCTAGCCATATACCTAGCCCAACAACTTCAACCGTTTGCAGAGGGGGCAGACTCATATGTGAAAAATTCGACACATTTCATCGAAATACTTAGAAAAACGGTCTTACAACCAGAGTGTCTTCTTGTAAGATTTGACGTAGTGTCCCTTTTCACCAACATCCCTATCGACGAAGCTTTGGATATCATAATAGAAAAATACAAGCCACCTCAACACCTTGTAGACTTAACAAGGCACTGTCTGATGAACACCTATTTTGTTTACGAGAACCAACGATACAAACAAGTGGAAGGAGCTCCAATAGGATCGCCACTCTCACCAGTTATAGCGAACTTTTCATGGAGAACTTTGAAGAGTTGGCACTAAGAACAACAACTCTAAAACCCAGTTTAGGGTTGCGATATGTGGATGATACCTTTGTGATTTTCCTCATGGGAGGGAACACCTCAATACTTTTTTAGACCACCTTAATGGCATCCATCACAAAATAAAATTTACCATGGAGGTTGAAGCCAACAATCAACGGCCATTCCTTGATGTTCTCATAAATAGGAAGGAAGATGGAACTCTTGGCCATACAGTATATAGGAAAGCAACTCACACCAACAAATACCTTCATGGTAATTCTCATCACCACCCAGCCCAACTACAAGCCGTCGTCAAGACTTTAGTAACCAGATCACAAAGACTAGCTGACCAGGATAACATCAAACAGGAAATGGACAGTTTAAAAACAGCTCTGAGACAAAACGGATTTACAGACCGAAATATACAAAGAGCCCTAAAGTCAAAATCGAGACAAACAGACGAGGAGCATGAGACGCAATAACTAAGGCTTATTTACCGTATGTCAAGGGGACCACGGACAGTATTGCAAGAATTCCACGGAGACACAATATCGATACTATTTTCAATACAGATAGAAAAATAAGCACGGTGTTGAGGACTCCGAAGATCCCTTTAGAACAACAGGGAGTGTACGAGATTCCATGTGCAGACTGTCATAAAACCTATGTGGGGCAAACTAATAGAAGAATTCAAGCTAGACGTGATGAACACCAGAACGCTGTAAGAAAGCAGGAAAAAACAACATCCATTGCGGAACACGCCACCACGATGTCACAGCGAATAGACTTTTACAACACCAGAGTACTGGCAAATATCGAACACCCGAAATCAAGACTCGTAAGAAAGGCAATTGAAATAGGGAAGAGGCCTCACAGTCTAAACGCACGCAATGAAATTCAGAACTTATCGAATAATTGGAAAATTCTATTAAACACCGTACAGACCCGGACCCGTCCAATAACAATTCAACCGGAAATAACAAATCAGCAGGCGGGAGGCGTGCCCACTGAGCGCCAAGGGCCAATCACGCGCAGCCGTTCACGGTGCCAACCAATAGGCGCCGAGCCGCGGCTATATAACAGCGCGAGCTTTTCTGAAAATCTTAGTATTCCAGTAACTAGAAGCGAAAGCAGAAGGCTACGAGAATTATGCGAACCGACCCGAAAAGGGCAGATGTGACTCTGCCGAAACGTCGTCATTTTACCATCGATCCCGGCAGGGATCAGTTATCAACTACGTGGATAAATTCCCGGAAACCACTTAAAACATTTAGTGTCCGCGAAAACTTAGAAACAAATATATATATATATATATATATATATATATATATATATATATATATATATATTAGATGGTTTCCGGGAATTCATCCGCGTAGTTGATAACTGATCCCTGCCGGTATCGATGGTAAAATGACGACATCACATCTGCCGTCTTCAGGTCGGTTCGCATAATTCTCGTAGCTTTCTGCTTTCGCATCTAGTTACTCGAATACTGATATTTTCAGGAGCGCGCACGGTGTTATATAGTCGCGGCTCGGCGCCTATTGGTTGGCACCGTGAACGGCTGCTTGTGATTGGCCGTGGGCGCTTAGTGGGCACGCCTCCCGCCTGCTGATTTGTTATTTCCGGTTGAGTTGTTATCGGACGGGTCCGGGCCGGTACAGTGTTCAATAGAATTTTCCAAAAATTCGATAAGTTCTGGATTTCATTGCGTGCGTTTAGGCTGTTTAGACTGTGATGGATGCCATTAAGGTGGTGTAAAAAAGTAATGGCACAAAATAAAATTTACCATGGAGGTTGAGGCCAACAATCAACTGCCATTCCTTGATGTTCTCATAAATAGGAAGGAAGATGGAACCCTTGGCCATACAGTATATAGGAAAGCAACTCACACCAACAGATACCTTCATGCTAAATCTCATCACCACCCAGCCCAACTACAAGCCGTCGTCAAGACTTTAGTAACCAGATCACAAAGACTAGCTGACCAGGATAACATCAAACAGGAAATGGACAGTTTAAAAACAGTTCTGAGACAAAACGGATTTACAGACCGAAATAAACAAAGATCACTAAAGTCAAAACCGAGACAAACAGAAGAGGAGCATGAGACACCAATAACCAAGGCTTATTTACCGTATGTCAAGGGGACGGCGGACAGTATTGCAAGAATTCTGCGGAGACACAATATCGATACTATTTTCAATACAGACAAAAAAATAAGCACGGTGTTGAGGACTCCGAAGACGAGGATCCCCTTAAAACAACAGGGAGTGTACGAGATTCCATGTGCAGACTGTCATAAAATCTATGTGGGGCAAACTAATAGAAGAATTCAAGCTAGACGTGATGAACACCAGAACGCCGTAAGAAAGTAGGAATAAACAATATCCATGGCGGAACACGCCACCACGATGTCACACCGAATAGACTTTGAGAACACCTGAGTACTGGCAAATATAGAACACCCGAAATCAAGACTCGTAAGAGAGGCAATTGAAGTAGCGAAGAGGCCTCACAGTCTAAACGCACGCAATGAAATTCAGAACTTATCGAATTGGTGGAAAATTCTATTAAACACCGTACCGGCCCAGACCCGTCCAATAACAACTCGACCGGAAATAACAAATCAGCAGGCGGGAGGCGTGCCCACTGAGCGCCCAGGGCCAATCATACGCAGCCGTTCACGGTGCCAACCAATAGGCTCCGAGCCGCGACTATATAACCGCGCGAGCGTTTCTGAAAATCTTAGTATTCGAGTAACTAGAAGCGAAAGCAGAAGGCTACGAGAATTATGCGAACCGACCTGAAGAGGCCAGTTGTGACTCTGCCGAAACGTCGTCATTATACCATCAAGTATCAACTACGCGGATGAATTCCCGGAAACCACCTAAAACATTTAGTGCCCACGAAAACTTAAAAACAAATATATATATATATATATATATATATATATATATATATATATATATATATATATATATATATATATATATATATATATATATATATATATATATATATATATATATATATATATAGAAAGAGAGGGCAATAGGTTACAGGTTATTTCACTTGTAGGGTAGAAGCAGCCTATACACTCTCTATTGCCCTTTCTTTATAGTCATACTACGATATTTATTAGTTCCGGCTACCTGCATATAGCTCTAAGCTTATATATGATTTTTAAGTTGTAATTCTCTTGTATATTATCTTATTTTCTGTGCCATATAGGAACTAGTACTCTCATGAATATCCCCTAACTGTCAATTTCTTTTCTATTAAACTGACAGCGTTAAATAGTATTTTAAAAAATGGTATATAGAAGTATACAAGGTCCTTTCTTGGGAGCAATCATAACAATTCGTGACAATATTTTGATAAACTTGAATAACGTATAATGAATAAAGACAATTATTTCCTGAGAATTATAACTCGCCGACAAACACGAATAATTTTCACGAAATGCTTATAGTGAAAATGTTTTAAATTATAGGTTAATAAACTAATTAAAAATATTTTTGGTTGTAGGTAGCTTAAATGATGCTCAATAAAATTAATGTCTATGTTTTCTTTTCTTTTCAAATTTTGATTATCCCCATTAAATCGTGGAGGTTTACAATAATCTTAAATTTAGAGAATCCAACTTCACACAAAAAAATACATACATATAACTTGTTCGCCTAACATGAATTTGAAATAAAGGACGTTGTAATACTTGTCTGTCTTAATGCTGAGATCCTCTTTATGGCAGCATGATCTCTATTTTTGTTGGCTGTAATGACTGTCAGAACTAATTATGAGATAGTCCGAGCACACCTCCACCTGTACCGTCATTTCAGTCACAATCATTTATATGATTTTCTTTAACCCTCAAATAACATTTATTATATGCACGCCCTTCCAGAATAGTGAACGAATGTATTACTATTAAGGTGGCATTTTAAGCACTTAGTTTTTCAATACATCGTGCCACCATAAATATAAGTTATATTTTTTGATGATGTTTATGTAGACCGTAGTTATATGATAATGAAACTATCAGATGAATGCCAAAGAGGCGGTTTGGAAATAAATTTAAAAAAAATAAAGGAAGTAGAATCACACATTTAAATACCTAGGATTAATAATTTCTAAATATACCTACTTCCACAGAAGAAGAAATTAAGAGCAGAGAGGGACAAGCAAGAACATCTATGAGAAAACAATTACAGTAATTTGGGACAACAATGTTAGAATAAAATCACAACTGATATTGCCTAAAGTGCCATAACTTATGCATCACAAATATGAGTAATCAACAAAAGCAGGAAAAATCTTGGTAACAGAAATGGATTACTGGAGGAAAATTTGCGTTCTGACAAAATTGAACACATTGACGAACCCGGAGATACGAAGGAGAATGCGGATAGAAATTCATATC
Source organism: Octodonta nipae (assembly GCA_034190945.1). NCBI lineage: Eukaryota > Metazoa > Arthropoda > Insecta > Coleoptera > Chrysomelidae > Octodonta > Octodonta nipae. The sequence continues at coordinate 121,051,885 of CM067216.1, forward strand.
ACAAGAGAAAAAAGGCTCAAGTGGAGCTATGATGTGGATGCGTAACAACTGTAACAACGCATTCAGACTGCCAAGTGAGAAATGGAAAAATGTCTGCAGTCTTCAAACAGGAAATATAAGGATTTCGGATAAATACGTAAATATCATGCACGTGTAAGATACAAAGTATCATATTTCGCTGACCAGTTTCCTGCTTCATTATGTAAACGTGGGAACGCATCGACTTGACCGTTCTTTTAATTAGTCAGCTTTCTTAATGTTATAAATCAGAGCGACGCGGTCCCACAGTCGTCATTTATCGTTAGTATACTTGTACCATTTAGTTAGATCATTTTAATTTTCAATTTAACGTTTTAATTAAATTTTTAATTTTTCTATTTCAATAAATAATTTTTTTAAAAAACGCAAAAGTGATTTACAAGATATAAAATTGGCGCAGTCAGTAGGTTTGTCCAACACAGCTAGAACACGTGTACACTCACTAGTTGTGTCGATTTCCAAATCCTTGTGGGCAAGAACTTCCAGACCGAGACAACAACTGTGGCAGCGAGAATCCGGAACACGCAACCTTACAGCTAACCAGTCCTCAGCTTCTCCAGAACAGTCTCATGCCAGGAGTATTAACGTATTTACTATTACAATCATCACGTTATTGATTTTTATTATTTTATTGATTCTATCATTTAATATTCACCCACATTCATCTCTATTATTTTAAAAACAATTCTTGAAACATATACTTAAACACATAGAGGCCTTCTGTGCTTTTGTGTTCGATATTATTTTAATTGTTTCTAATACTGCAAAATATACCTCATTTTACTTTATTGCATTTACATTTATCTTCATTTTATTACATTTATATTGACCTGTTTATTAATTGCTGTAACAAATTTACCTACAAAAATACCCATACACTGATTTTTTCCTTTTAATATTTAATTTGATATATTTGTTAATATAAACTAGTTCACATTATTTCTAAATATGGTTGAAACACGCCAAGGTACGGTAGAACCTTACAAACTTGCGGAAATTTTCGCTATCATCCCTGAATACGACGGCAATCCAATTTTCTTAAATACTTTCATGAGCTCCTGTTCGACAGCACAAAATATGGCTGTCGCAAATCAAATAACTCTTTTAGTTTTGCACATTAAAAACAAGCTAAGAGGCCGTGTAGCCGAGCTTGTTAATTCAAGAAATGCGTCGACTTGGGATGAAATAAAAACACTGTTAGAAAACCATTTCGGTGACTCACGCGACTTGTCCGCTTTAATTCAGTATTTACAAAGAATGCGACAACTACTAACTGAATCCCCACTCACTTTCTCAGTGAGACTACAAAGCCACGAGGCAAAAATGCATGCGGCTGTTAACAAACAGAATCTAACAACCACAGAAAAAGAAGCGCACATTTGTCTTATAGATTCCATGGCTCTAAATAGACTTTTGACCGGACTTGAACCAAAAATGGGTCAAATTATTCGCGCTAGTAACCCTCCCGATATAATTACCGCGGTTTCCCGAATAAAAAGAGAACTCCAACTTTGTCACTTGGAAAATCAAAAATTCTCAAATGTTCGGAACCCTCAACAACATCAACCACAAAGACGACCACCTCCTCAAACTTTTGTAAAACAGTGTTCGTTTTGCAAACGTACCGGACATTTGTATAACGAATGCCTAACACGACAACGACAACAACAACCAAACCAACAACCACACCAAAACTTTAACAATAACAACCCGCAACAATTTAGACCGAATCCTTCTTATCAATCGGCTAATCATACTAGGCCCAATATTGATCCCAATAGGTATCCCGCACAACAAAACCGACCTTCTGCCAGTGGGCAATATCAAAGTCCTAATCAATCTCGACCAAATCCCAATTTTTACAGAAACCAACAACAAAGAACCCACCACTTCAACCAAGATGAGTTCTACAACCCTTTGAACAATTTCACAAACGATGACCCTTATACAAATTCATACTACCAAGACGATTGTTCTTATTCAGACCCCCAAAGGACAGATTTCGGATACTCTCAAAATGACTATCCTGAAACTTTTGAAAGCAATTACCCTGAATCCCCTTCTGAATTACCCGAAGACCGACGACAAAATTTTCAAGAGGTACTTACAGTGGACAAACCTCGACGACTTCAACCCCAACCTGAATTTTCCGGAACAAGCTTTCTTATAAGCCCCTCACTTTCGGTAAACTCTAAGAACCTTTTCTACATCAACGACGCCACTAATACGTATAAACTGTTAATAGACACAGGTGCCGGTTTATCAATTTTTAAACCAAACACTTGTAAAAAATTTCGACACCGATACCCAGAAAACGTTGTGATACAAGATATCACTAATGAAAAAATCCTGATTAACGAATCGACCTTAGTCCCATTTAATCTTAACGATCCACACAAAGTTTACATCTGTAACTTAAACATCGAATTCGATGGTCTACTAGGTTCTGACTTTTTAGAACATTACAATTGTGTGATTGACTTTAACAAAAAACTTCTTATAACCAACTTCAAAACTATTCCGCTTATGAAAGTAACAGATGAAACAGTATCCTCGAACAGGCAATCTCCCACAATTAACCCATTAATTTCAAACACGATTACTATTGAACCGCGAACAGAACGGATTTGCAAACTCAAATGTGACTTACGTAACACGGAAGCTATACTATCCACTACCGTCCTAGAAAATGTGAGACTTCCGAATGCTTTAGTCCAAGTTAACGACAAAGGCGAATTTTTGACTTCCATCTTAAAGGCTAACGCCTGCCCAAAAACTGTAAATTTTGACACTATCAAATTAGAACCCATTCAAAATTACTCTGTAAATCACTGTGAAGAAATTTCGTTTGCAACTAATCCTAACTTCGACAGACAAACGCAGATTAACAATCAACTCCGACTCGAACACCTTAACGAGGAAGAGGCCGAACTAATACAACAACTTTGTCTTGACTTTTCCGACATTTTCTACTTAGAAGGTGACCATCTTAGTTTCACGAATGAAATTAAACATTCTATCGACACAAACAACGCCAAACCCATATACACTAAATCGTACCGCTATCCCCAAATTCACAAAGAGGAAGTCCTTAACCAAGTTTCGAAAATGTTAGAACAGGGCATCATTCGTCCCTCAAACTCTCCCTGGTCTTCCCCTGTATGGGTTGTCCCGAAAAAACTCGACTCCTCCGGGAAACAGAAATGGCGCGTAGTCGTGGACTATAGAAAACTTAACGAACTGACAATAAACAAATATCCGTTACCCAACATATCCGATCTGTTAGACCAACTTGGCAAATGCTAGTATTTTACCACCCTAGATCTAGCTGCTGGTTTCCACCAGATTGAAATTGAGTCCAAGGACATTCAAAAAACCGCTTTCACTGTAGAGAACAGTCATTCTGAATTTGTTCGCATGCCTTTCGGGTTGAAAATTGCCCCTGTAACATTCCAAAAGGTGATGGACAATCTGATAGGAATCCAGAACGAAAAATGTTTGGTGTACATGGACGATATAATCGTTTATTCGCCCACCGTTCACGGACACTTAGCAAGACTATCTGACGTTTTTAAAAGACTTAGGAAGGCAAACCTCAAAATACAGCCTGACAAATGCGAGTTTCTCCGCAAGGAGGTCGCTTATTTGGGACACTTAATAACTTAATAACTAAAGACGGTGTAAAACCCAACCCTTCGAAAGTCGACTGTATCTTAAACTTTCCTCAACCGCAGAACACCAAAGATATTAAGTCATTTTTGGGACTTGCTGGTTATTATCGGAGGTTTATTCCAAATTTCGCGAGAATAGCGAAACCCTTAACTAAACTTTTACAAAAGGATGAACCGTTTAATTTCAACGCTGAATGCGTCACGTCTTTTAACGACGTGACGCATTCTCAACTCAACTCAAACGCGCTTTAACTTCGACACCAATACTTATCTATCCGAACTTCGATTAACCATTCATACTAACCACTGACGCCAGTGCCTTTGCAATTGGCGCTGTACTATCCCAAGGGCCAATAGGTAAAGATTTAGCCCTTGGATATGCTTCCAGGACGCTTTGTCAAGCCGAGACAAGGTATTCGACTATTGAGAGAGAACTGTTGGCTATTGTTTGGGCAGTGAAGCACTGGAGACCAATAATCTATGGTCGAAAGCTCCAACTTTTTACCGATCACCGCCCGTTTACGTAGCTGTTCTCGATAAAAGACCCCGGAAGTCGATTAGCCCGATGGAGACTTAAACTCGAAGAATATGACTACGAGATCATTTACAAACCGGGTAAAATTAACAAAAACGCCGACGCTTTATCACGCATTAAAATCAACCACCTTGATGAGTGCGTATTATTCCAGGCTAAAACGAAACTAACACCCCACAAAATCTTACCCCTAAATGACGAAGACGACGACAATACCTCCGAACCTGAACAAAACGAAATAACTACCGAAACGATATCCCAGGAATTCAAAATTTTTGTTGAACGTTACAAAACTGTTTCCTTTAATTGACTATAGTAAAATCAAATTTTCTAATTGCCAACTTCTAGACAAGGCAAATAAAAATATTCTAATCTTTCCCCAATCATCCAACCTTCAGGAATTCGATCACGACATATTCGAAGACATTTTCGAAGAAGTCGCTTATTTTGAAACATTTAAAATCAACGTATTCGCTAGCAAAACTGTTAGCAGGAGACAATACTTCATAGCCCCGCTTCCAAACGATCCCGAAATCGTAAATGAAGTCCTTTTCGCATCTATTTTCATAAATCAAGACGTTCTCTCCCTCTCGAAAACATATTGTGTAGAAAACAACCTTGATCTTCCAATTCTGGAAATGCTTTCCTTTATTTTCTCTGAAAAGGACATTAAGTGGAAAATGTGCCAAAACATCACAAAAACTCCTATAAAGACGAAATACCACTAATACTCGAGCAATATCATAACGAAAAAAACAACTTGCATAGCGGCATCAACGAAAGCATACGCCGTGTCAAAGAGAGGTTCAACTGGCCGGGATTTACTAAAGACATTGAGAACTTCATAAAGAACTGCGTAATCTGTCAACAAACCAAAGCTTGTCGAAAAAACTAAATAATAATCCCATCGTCATAACTGAGACACCTAAAACACCCTTTGAAAGAATTAACATCGATATCTTAGAAATTCCTAATAGAAATCACATTTTGACGATTATGTTGTACTTTCAACATTTTTGTACACCATTACGTATCCACTATGACTATGGCAGAGAATTTGACAATGCCATACTAAAATATCTATGCAAACTTTATGACATCAAACTTACATACTATAGCGTGGGACACCCGCAAACAAACGGCTCCGTGGAACGATTTCATTCTACTCTACTAGAAATGATTCGCATTCACAAAGCTGAAAATCCCGACGAACACCCCTTAAACGTACTTCCGTATCCTATTATTGCCTATAACAATTAAACCAGTAAGACCCCGTTCGAACTCGTTTTCGGACATACCTCCAGCAGACCCCCAGAGACTCTTTATAATCAAAAAGAACTAATTAGCATATATGTACGATTTTCTTACTATTACAAAATTGCACGTGAAAAGACTAACTTTCAGAAACAAAAAGCGAAAGAAAGATTTGACCAACACCTTTCGAAAAACCCTCCTGAATACAAAATCGGTGACAAGGTATACGTTAAAGAGTCACAAATAAAAGACAAACTCCAGAACAAATTTAATGGCCCATCCAAATTATTGAGATCCACAATAACTCTGCTACACTTCTAAACCTAAGAACTAACCAACGAACGAAAGTGAACTTTGACAGAATGAAAACATATTCTGAAAACTAACTTTCTTTTCAGGTTTTCAGCAGTTTCACAGTACGCCGTCAAACCGATTAACAACACTCGAAAATCTTTTAAAGGATCAAATGAGCGTTACAAGCACTATTATTAAAAACTTTAATGAAACTATTCAAAAACTTCAAATAGACGAGAAAATCTTTAACGAAGACATTAATGAAATCAACCTTACGATACATGTACTAAATGACCGGATAGCCACTATTCAAGCCAAACAATCATTTCTTGAAATTTTTGAAAAACTAATGGCTAGTTATTTGTTTCTTAACGATATAAATTCATTAACTTTTGCTCGTTTGAAAATTATTCACTCATCTATTATTACACCAGATCATTTGATTGCCGCATTACAAAACATTTCTCAAAACCTTGTTAAAAATAATTTACCGTTACCAGTCAGATTTACAAGTGTTGCACAGTATTTAGAAGTAATTAAACTACAAGCTTTTCAAACTCACACAGATCTAGTATTCATTTTAAAAATCCCTCTAGTAGAACAACAGCTTTATACAGCTTACCATTTATACCCCATTCCGATTTTAGATGATAGAACTGGTTTTCATCACATCCTTTCTTTCACTCAAATATATGTAGCGCGAAATGATGATTCTCTTATGTACATACCGATCAAGGACTTGAATGCGTGCAAACAGCTGACTCCACTCCGAAAACTGTGCTCCGATTTATACGCGTATACCATAGATTCAAATGCACCCTGTGAGGCGCAGCTCCTGAAAAACATTCGTAGTGTCCCCGAAACTTGTAAAAGTGCCATCGTTTTCAGTGAAGGGTACAATGTTCAAAAACTTGAAACAAATGCGTGGATTGTAATCATATCGGAACCCTTACATGTGGTTAATTGACGCTAAAACTTTAGTGCTAACGAACAATTCTATCATTCGGTTACAAATGGAATGTAGTGCTTTTGTTGGGATTACAAAAATCCAATCCGAACCGAAAAAATTCATGAACATTTTAGACAATTCTCATCCAGTTTTAATTAAATTCAATTGCAATTCTCATCCTGAGAAACTTACAATCCCGAATCTTAAACCACTTAAACTGGAAGATTTAAACATGGAAGAATTATCCATAGCCAACCACAAGCTGTACCAGTATTCAAGGGATCTTGACGATCTCATCAATCAACCCTTTGTTAATCACTTTCTGTGTTTAATATATTTTTTTTGTATCTTTATGTAACCTATTTAAACTTAATCATTATGTTCATTTTACTTTTATTTTATTTCCATATTTATATTTTTTTGCTTATCTAGCTAGCGTCCAGTAAGTTCGAAAAGTTGATGTTACAGCATCAATTTTTCTTGGTAAAGGGGAGCTGTTAGGCGTAAATATCATGCACGTGTAAGATACAAAATATCATATTTCGCTGACTAGTTTCCTGCTTCATTATGTAAACGTGGGAACGCATCGACTTGACCGTACTTTTGATTAGTCAGCCAGCTTTTTTAATGTTATAAATTTATAAATCAGAGCGACGCGGTCCCACGGTCCTCATTTATCGTTAGTATACTTGTACCATTTAGTTAGTTCATTTTAATTTTCAATTTAATGTTGTATTTAAATTTTTAATTTTTTCTATTTCAATAAATATTTTTTTTTTTAACTCAAAAGTGATTTACAAGATATAATTTATATATATATATATATATATATATATATATATATATATATATATATATATATATATATATATATATATATATATATATATATATATATATATATATATATATATATATATGGGCAATTCCAATACTTTTCGATGAATTTTGTGGGGGCCGGTCATGGATTTACACCAAATTTTAGTATCTTGTTTGACATCAAAAGATAATACCTTTTGCCAATTTTCAGCTTTCTTGGTGTCCCTGGGCCCGAGTAAATGCCCTTAGAAGGGCCAAAATAGGCCATTTTTACCTTATTTTTAAAATTCTGTAACTGGACTATTTCTTATCCGATTTCAATTCTGAAAGCGCTCGTTTATTTGTTATAAGCTCTAGTATTTACAAAAGAACATTCAGAACCGTTAGTGTTTAGGCATGTTTTTAGGTAGTAATTAAGTAAGGAGGAAATTTTGAAAATTTTGCTATTTTCTGATAGCCGTCAAAAATGCACCAGTATACTTAGGTTTTTTAATAGCGCCTGTTTGAAACGTGTTTTGGTCCCGTTCAAACTCCAAGTTATAAAATTTAGTGGGTTCGGAGATACAGTCGTTTGAATATAGTGAGTTTCATAAAAATCTCGTTTTTTCAAATTTTCGAACTAACGGTAGTCATTTCTCGTTAAATAGAATAAGGTAAAAATTTAGCACAAAGTAGCTCTGTGCAAATATAACACCCTGCTTATAGACATTTTCTTGGCCCGAACCTTTGTATACCCTATATGCCCGTCAGAAAATGGAGTATTTTGCCCAAGTTGGCCAACTCACCTTGTTGTCATGGGTCCCGTCCCTTTCATCATTTTTAGAGCACTAAGGTAGTTGGTGTGCTAGAGACGAAGAAAGTAGATAGTAAAACCTTCAATATGTGTGGTAAGAATGGAATTTAGGTAGCATATAACCAAACTTATGGAAATTTAGAAGCTCTTTAAAATATCAGCTATCAAATATATGAATGGTAGGTTTGGTGACTTTGATATTCAAAGCGTAATATCATCCATTCTAGAGAGTAAAAAAGCTTCTTAAAAACATTAATGTCCGTATTTATTTTATAGTTTAATAATTTTTGAAGAACTAAAGGTTTTTTAAATTTTAATTTTTGAATTTTCGCTGTCGCATTAAGTACGTACTAACGTCCTTATTAATAATGATATGCTATGCATATATTAAGCCCAACCTCTCATTTTCTACAACAGTTTCTAAGTGCATGTTTATCACAGTACTCAATATCGTTAAAATAAAAATAAAGGTGAATATGACAGATGACATTCTATAATTGCTGTATTTCTTGCACAATATCCAAATTTCTTTTTTTATATCGGCTTGAACTATGGTTCATACTAGCCAGGTAAAAGTTTATCCTATATATGTTGATTCGCAATAGCGAATAGGCAACAACAAACGGCCATAGGCCAGAATTTGCTACGCCAAACAAAACAACGTTTAGAGGCAGACTCTTCGTGTGCTGTGCTTACTACATATATAATATATAACAAAATATTATATATATAGCGATAATATAATTTTAGGCTAATTTTGTTTTTAGTCTATAAAAAAATAGCTAAACGGCAACGGACATGCTAAATAAATTTATATCTAGTAACGTTACATATGTTTATAATTTGAAAACCCCGCGCAATGCGGCTCAACAAAAAATATCATTCAAGAAATCAGCCATTGATATTAAAACTTAATATTAAAATTCGTTTCATGCAAAGTATAAAAATTAGGTAATTTCATGTACCTACTAATAACATATTTAAAAAATAAAATATTGATAATAGTTTTATTTAAAATTTTCTGAAAACTAATTGGGGTATATAGTTCAATTTTTTAAATTCCACCACTATCATAGTTACGCAACAGCAACTCTCAACACTGTGTAATTTGTAGATTATCAACTAAAATCAGGTTGATGCTGCAATTGACCTATTTTCTTCTGATAATTATTGAATACTGATGAGAGCATTTTATAATTCACATGTTTTTGTATTTTTACGGCTTAAATTTAATTAACTTTTTAAAATAGCAAATGTTGAAATTATATAGATATGGTGAGATTTACTTTAAATCGTCAGATTTGGTAACTCTGCGACAAACACTAAACATCTGTTCTCCGCTTTCTACAGTAAACCGGAAATCAGTGCAAAAAATGGCGGAACCAATCAGCATTTAGCCTCTACCTTGGCAACACTCTTCTTATACGCACTCTGGATTTTACGGTCTATACCCTTCGTATTGGAACGATAGCTGATATTTTAAAGAGCTTTTAAATTTCCATATAGTTTGGTTATGTGCTATCTAAATTCCTTTATTCACCACGACAATTGTCTTTGCGGATTTTTGGCCACCCAGGTGTACCCTCATCTACTTTCTGATCGATCTCGTGGCATCGCTCAAATTGGATTTTTTTCGCATAGTTGTAAGTCGCAAAGGAAAAAACAACAAGAATAACAAGTAGTGATTGGGTTCATCGAATGATGAAGTGAGGACCTGAGCCTTGGGTATGCCCAGAGAATGAAGATCTGCCGAAGTTCAGCTGCCGCTAATAGGAAGCATCTGAGAAACGGTCGACGGTGCACACTGATTGCTGGCGGGCAATGACAGCCTTCCAAATCATGGGTACTTAAAATTATATAAATACAAGTCAAGAAGCAAAAAAAGTGTTTTTTCATATGTATACAAGAGGTTGGGGTTAATATATGCATACCGTATCATTATGAATAAGGACGTTAGTAGGTACTTAATGCGACATCGAAAATACCAAAATAAAAAGTTCAAAAAAAACGTTAGTTCATCAAAAATTATTAAACTATAAAATAAGTACGAACCTTTAGGTTAATGTTTTTAAAATTTTTACTCTCTAGAATGGAAGATATTACGCTTTGAATATCAAAGTCAGCAAACCTACTGTTCATATAAAGAGTGTTCCAATTTGGGGTTGGTTTTTAAATATTGCACAGAGCAAGTAGAAATATTCCGTTTATTAAAAATGGAGAGATATTCGACTGAGCAACGCGTGCTTTTTATAAAAATTATTTTAAATTTGGTGAAAGTTGTGCAGAAGTTGGAAGAAGATTTCGTTCAACACCCAACCAAAAACCCAATTCGTCATCGTGCACTGCAACTGAACATTCCAAAAACCACTTTATTCTGAATTTTGCACAAAGATCTTCATTTAAAGGCTTACAAGGTTCAGATAACGCAAGAAAAAAGCCAACAGACTTTGGTTTACGTCGTTAATTGGGCCATCCAACAGAAACTTGAAAATGTGATTTTTTTTAACAAAATCATCTTCAGCTATGAAGCACATTTTGAATTGGGTGGATTTGTTAACAAGCAAAATTGTCGAATTTTGGATGAAGCAAATCCGTGAGAAATAATGGGAAGACCGATGCATCCACAAAAAGTAATTGTTTGGTTTGGTTTTTGGGCTGGTGGAGTGATTGGTCCATACTTTTCTGAAGATGACAATGGATATGCTGTCACTGGGAATTGATCGATATCGAACGATGATGTGGTTCCAGTTGGAGCATATTGATGTGCAAATATGTGGTTCCAACAGGACGGTGCAACATTTCATTCAGCAGCAGAAACAATCAATCTTTTGACACAGAAATTTGGTAATCGAAAATTGCTCGAAGAGGAAACATTAATTTGGCTATTCGTGCGCTCTAACACCTCTAGATTTCATGAAGCTATTTGGCACGCACTATTAAAAAACCTATGCCAAAGAGTATACTGGTGCAATTTTAGAAGATATACGGCTATCAGAAAATAGCAAATTGGAACATTTACTTGATAGCTGATATTTGAGCAAAATTTCGTGTACTATCTACCTTACGCCAAATTTAGTGCTCTAAAAATGATGAGTGACAACAAGGTGAGTTGGCCAACTTGGTCAACTTTTTCTGACCATATAGGGTATACACGGGCCAAGAAAATGTCTATAAGCAGGGTGTTATATTTGCACAGAGCTACTTTGTGCTAAATTTTTACCTTATTCTATTTAACGAGAAATGACTACCGTTAGTTCGAAAACTTGAATCACTATATTCAAACGACTGTATCAACCCACTAAATACTTGTAGAACGGAATTATCAGGCACGCACTATTATAAGTATACTGGTGCGGCTATCAGAAAATTTTTCAGTCCTTACTTATTAGTCCCCAAGAACTTGCCTAAACACTACCGGTCCTGAATACTGTTTCATAAATACTAGAGGTTATGACAAATAAACGGGCGCTTTTAGAATTGAAATCGGATAAGAAATAGTCCAGTTACAGAATTTTAAATACAAGGTAAAAATGGCTTATTTTGGCCCTTCTAAGGGTGTTTACTCGGGCCCAGGGACACCAAGAAAGCTGAAAATTGGCAAAAAGGTTTACCTTTTGATGTCAAACAAGAAACTAAAATTTGGTGTCAATCCGTGACCGGCCCCCACAAAATCCATCGAAAAGTATTGGAATTGCCCATATATATTTGTTTTCGCGGGCACTAAATATTTTAGATGGTTTCCGGGAATTCATCCGCGTAGTTGATAACTGATCCATGCCGGGATCGATGGTAAAATGACGACGTTTCGGCAGAGTCACATCTGCCCTCTTCAGGTCGGTTCGCATAATTCTCGTAGCCATCTGCTTTCGCTTCTAGTTACTCGAATACTGAGTATTTTTTTTATTTACTCACTATTCGAGTAACTAGAAGCGAAAGCAGATGGCTACGAGAATGTGACTCTGCCGAAACGTCGTCATTTTACCATCGATCCCGGCAGGGATCAGTAATCAACTACGCGGATGAATTCCCGGAAACCATCTAAAACATATATATATATATATATATATATATATATATATATATATATATATATATATATATATATATATAGATATACATGTGTAATCAAAAAAAGGACATAGAAACGTCACCGAGTGCATGTCTTCATTGATGTGTTATATTTAAAACCTGAAAACATATCATCTTCTAAAAGTCATCTGAGATTAATCATGATCATCAATATATTACATTAGTCATTGTGTTTGTTATTTGATACATTGAAAACATGTCCTTTCATTTTGATTTGAATTTGTTTTTTAAATTAAAACAACACATATATGAGTTTTAAAGACAATCTCTATTAATAAGCTCACTATAATCCTACCAGAGCTGTTCACTGGTAGAGATGAACATTACAGAGAACTAATAATTTATTCCTGTTTAAATAACCATATTTCCTTTCGTATTGTTTAAGTGTTATATACAATCTTTCCATTGCTTTGCAGTTATGCTACTAATAACTTGAAGGTGCACATTTATTGGGTCCCTCTCGAATTATTTTTAAATTTGAACTTTTATTGATGAAATTTGTTTTGTATACTAAACTTTTTTCCCACATCTACCCGATCTGTCAATAAAGTAGGAAATTACGGAAACTCTATAATTCATATTTTGCTGAAGTGCGTTGATTTTAGAGAATTGTTATACATTTATTATCATTTCTTCAAAACACTTTTTTTTCTACACAGTTTCTGCAAAATGCAAGAGAAGTGTTGCGTCTGAATTATTCAGATTTAGATGGAGATTTGGTACGAGAAAAACACTTGTTGCAAATTACCTGTTAAACCAAAATCGCTACGACCAGAGTAGATGTGGTACTTCATCGACAACGAAGAAGCTCAACACCAGAAACTGGTTCTAATCTTAAAAATACTAAAAATCGATTCCCTTAGAAAAGCTCTAATGGAACCAAACAGATGTAATTAAAATGAGAAATGGATGCACAGAAGGAAAAAGAATACTTAGAAGAGTGCCACTTTCATAAACTTGTATATCAATAACATGTTCCAAGAGGCATTCAAAGATGGAAACATAAGCCTCAACTATCTACAGATTTTTATTTTCGTCGGTGAATATAATATGAATTTTTTAAGCCACAATAAAGGCAGTAGTAAAAATTAGATTTGTAAAATGTTATGTGTAGTCAGTATGGTCAGTAAGGTATGGAGGAGTAAAAATTTCATACGCGTAAGAAAGACAAACCAGCAGATCCTTAGATCTATCAATATGAAAATGCCCTACTACACACCACCAAGTACAGAAAAACGGCCTAGCTGGGACAAGAAAGGAGTCGGTAGGATGAAAATATAATGGTTTCTTATCAGCAAACAATCGAGAAAGTTATGAACAAGAAGACTTTAATGAATATGCATCAGAAGACGAACAGTTCTTGTATACTATCATATTAGCGTCATATTCATTGCATGGCATCTTACGGGTGATAATGGCACATCTATTGGCTTAGATATTTGTTGTTTTGAATGCAGTTTTTATATTGAATATTAAATGTGTTGTATGTTGTTTAATAGTGAAAACGTTGAACAACCCCCTTTACAGACAGATGTATGATGACAAAAATTCCTGTCGAATGAGCATCAAAAAGAAAACATTGAAGTCAATCAGTCAATGAATTGAGAATTGCAAAAAAATTAGTTGAACTAATATTGCTCCAAAGACTGAGAAAACAAATTATGCAGATAATCTAGATCTTTCTATAAGAAACCAACTATTGTTCCGGGCAAGACCACCAATTGCCATTAGCTACTACGCTGTGATTCTGAATCAGTTAACTTAGCTGTTGTTCAGAAATCACTGTGAGGAGAGAAAATGCAAGACTGAACATTCCAAATAGCTATTTACCTCCTCAATCATTCAGAACTACTTTTTATTGTTGAATGGGTGTGTCTTGCTCTGTAATATAATTATCCGACCGATATAAGAATGGGATGTTCTGACAATAAAAACATTTAGTGATTTAACTGGTATTTAAAAAATAAGGACATATCTTTTTTTACAAACATCAAAAAAATACCTGAGCGTGTCATTAGATAATTCTTTTTAGATGGAGTTCGGTGATTAATATAAGGTTTTTTTTATGCGAAAGCTTCTTAACAGAATACAACACATACCTACATATATGAAAATAGATGAGTATGGTACTGAAATGCAAAAATTACATGTGTTTCTAGACTTCGTACCGACCGACATGATAAAACACTACTTTGACTTTAAAATACCTATGCAACAATAGAGGCAATACTTGAGAAAGCGTGCGTGACGTATGGGTGACCGTACAGGTGGAAGCTTGTAGCCCGATGAATTAAAAAGGAAACCGAGTGGCCGTATTTGTCTCTCTATAGGGTGGCAAGCAGAAACTATAGGTCACTTGACTGACGAAACCCATAACCAATCGGAAGTGAGCTTAGACAGAGTTAAATACGTAGTCTCGGTTTTCTTTCTGTCTCACTGCGCGTTACTTTTTTCTCAGAGCTTGACGTTCTCAATAATAATTAATCCTCTATGCAAACAACTAAGTTCTCTTTGTAAGAAACAGGAAGTCCATTCGTTTATAGAAAATCAACAAACTATAAAAAAGAAACAAATATAACATCCAATTGATATACAATACCAGAACAAAATTTGCTTTTCGGTTTAATAAACATTTCAATTTTTGTTTGCGATTTTTTGAATTATCGGTACGTCAGAATTCAGGGCACAACAAAAACCTTACCAAGCTTACGGATAATAGAGACAATAATGACAAACTAGAACTCCACAACAAAGGGCAACGTTACCAAGTTTGTGGATGGTAGAGACAATGATGATCAATTTATATGGGGATTAAACTGAAAAGGTGTCCAGCTGAAAGCATTAAATAACGAGTTCAAGAATTGACCAGAATGACCTTGTAGAGGGTATGATCTGAATTGCTTAATATTATATAATATTAAAGTAAAGCCACCCGTTTGTATATATATTTTATATCTTCACAAACACAAATGCTTTTTTAAAAAAATTATTTTTATTTAAAACACAAATTAAATATTTTTACTTGAAAGTTACGTTAAACCATATAAATGAAATAAATGAAACCGATACACTTAATGACGCTAACAGTCATCGCATGTGCATTTATAAGCTATGTGTTGCTTTGTCATTTGGCATTTGCGTATTTCCTGGGAATTGCTATATCGTGTAATATGACACCATGTGAACGACTCATTTGACCGGTTACACGGTGTTGTCATATTAATATTGTAAGTATTGTTTACGAAGTATATAACAACTCTCCTCACAAAGAAAAAGTTGCTGTTTTACAGGAACTTTTCTGAAAACAGAATTTGTAAATATAATAAAGTATAAGGGTTGTATAAATATGACATTTGTAAAAAGCAAAAATGAATAAAATAGCGTAAATTGTATAAATGTATAAAATAAAAATATTACTAGCATTAAGGTCAATAATAATAAAACCTAAAATAATGCGGTTTTTAGCGATAAATAAGTTTTACAAAACATTTTTTTTTAAGTTATTTTAGGGTACTTAGCTCGATGTCTTCAGTTTCGTTCTGTCGAAGGTTTGGTCTCAATCTTGGCAACAATTTTGAAATTCTGGTTGTGGGTGATGGACTTTCACTGGTTGTATTGTGTTTACTCCAAAGCGTTTGTAGGACAAATACAGCGACAATTATTATAATGGAAAATATTGTCACATAGGTGAACCAAGAAATGTTCTTTTTGACGAATGGCTGAGTTTGTGGTTTGCGACGTTTAACTCCTCGAAATTCAATTCATGGAGCTTCAAAGGTTTGAGTTCGGGAACGACAATTTTTTCTGGTATGGTATCGCAGCAGTTAAAAGGGATAAGAACTGGTTGATAGTTGTCAAGGGTGTTGCTGCTTTTTGTAGCTTCTGCTTCGATTTTGGTTATCCCAATGAAGGCACTGCAATCTTTCTGAAGTTTTCATAAAGAGTTAATAATGAGTGTTAAGGGTTTTGTATTGATGTCGGTACAGGTGATGATAATACTGAGAGGCTCGGTAACCATAATGAACCACACGTTGGTTTCCAGTTTTTGAACGTGGTACCCTTGAGCAGAAATCACGGCACTGTGACAATTGTCAGGCACTTTTTTAAAATTTCTTAAAAGTTGGGCCTCGCACAAAGCATTTGAGTCTATCGGATAGGCATAGAGTTCGGAACACAATTTATTTTGATTGTTCAACGGTTTGCACGCACTAAGGTCTTTTATCGGAATATACAGTAAGGAATCGTCGTTTTTTGCTCTAATGAGCCGTTAGATTGGGGTGTCCTACACTAGAGTAAGGAAGTTTAATATCGAACAATTTGCAAAGGTCTTTGAGGAGTGCACGAATTCACGTCCGTAGTCGCAGTGTATTCTCAGAGGCGTTCCGAAGTGTTGGAAAAATACCAAGAGTGTACTAACGACAGTTTTAGCGGACTTGTCGCTAATCGGGTAGGCCTGGGAATATTTGGTTAATTCGTCTCGGATAGTAAGGGCATAATTTTTGCTAGGAATTGTTGCTACTAAGGGATTGTCAAGGTTTTTTCGGAATGCTTTACTTGTCTGACAGATTTGACAGTTTCTACGTCTTTTGTAATACCTTGCCAGTTATACTTTTCTTTAATTCGTCTAATAGTTTCGTTGATCCCTCTGTGTATGTTGTTTTTACCGTTATGGAATTGATCTAGTATTATTGGCACTTGATCTCTTCCTATTGTTTTTGTTATGTTCTGACAGACTTTCCACTTTATGTCTGTTTCTGCGAATATAAACGAAAGCATTTCGAGTATAGGTAGGTCTAAGTTATTTTCAACGCAGTATAGTTCAGAGTCAGTTAGAAGGTCTTTGCTCTTGTAAATTGAGGCAAATAATACCTCATTCACAGTGTCCAAATCAGTTGATAAGGGAATAATGTAATATCGTCTTTTTCGAACGCTTTTACTATTGAAAATGTTGATTTTGAATTGCTCGAAGTCGACGTTCTCTTCGAAGATATCCTCAAGAATTTGGTTATAAAAATCTTTTAAATTGCCGGATTGAAAGAAAACTAAGATATTTTTCTTTCCTCTATCAAGGAGTTGACAGTTGGAGTACTGAATTTTACTATAGTCGATAAGTGAGACGGTCTTATACCGTTCCACGAATGTCCGAAATTGTGTAAAAATTGAGGTGTCCTCGTCGTCGGTTTCAAGTTGTTCTGTGTCACTGTCTTCGTTTTCGTTTAAGGGAGTTATCGTGAAGTGTTGGAGTTTGGTGTTTGATTGGAAAGTCATACATTCATCAAAATGGTTGATTCGAATGCGTGAAAGGGCGTCTGCGGTCTTATTTACTTTTCCCGGTTTGTATATAATTTCATAATCGTACTCCTCGAGTTTGAGGCGCCATCTGGCAAGTCGACTACCTAGATCTTTAATAGAAAAGAGCCACGTTAACGGGCGGTGGTCGGTCAGAAGTTTAAACTTTCGTCCAAAAATTATTGGCCTGAAGTGTTTAACGGCCCAAGAAGTTCACGCTCTATTGTGGAGTATCGAGTCTCCGCTTTGCAGAGGGTCCTAGATGCGTATCCAATTGGCAGATCTTTGCCTATGGGTCCCTGTGAAAGCACAGCGCCGATTGCAAATGCGCTAGCGTCAGTTGTCAAAATAAAGGGCTCATTGAAGTCGGGATAAATTAAAATTGGTGTCGAAGTGAGGGCTTGCTTTAATTCATTGAAAGAATTAACGCATTCAGAACTGAAATAGAATGAAACATCTTTTTGCAGCAATTTTGTTAGTGGTTTTGAAATTTTAGCAAAATTGGGTATGAATCGACGATAATACCCGGCTGATCCCAGAAAGGATTTGATATCTTTTTGATTTTGGGGCTGAGGAAATTTCAATATACGTTCTACCTTTGATGGATTGGGTTTAACTCCATCTTTGGTAATCAGATGTCCAAGTTAGGCAACTTCTTTGCAAAGAAATTCGCACTTGTCGGGTTGGATTTTGAGGTTTGCCTTTCATAGGCGTTTAAAAACATCAGTAAGACGAGACAAATGTTCGTTGATAGTGGGACAGTATACGATTATGTCGTCCATATAAACGAGACAACGTTCGTTTTGAATACCTAAAAGAATGTTGTCCATAACCCTCTGGAATGTTGAAGGGGCATTCTTTAGACCAAAGGGCATCCTTACGAATTCGTGGTGCCCATTCTCAACGGTAAACGCGGTTTTGGAAATGTCTTTTGGGTCAACCTCAATCTGATGGAATCCTGAGGCGAGGTCAAGTGTTGTGAAATATTGGCATTTGCCAAGTTGATCTAATAAGTCCGAAATGTTAGGGAGAGGATATTTGTCATCGATCGTTAGTTCGTTGAGTTTTCGATAGTCAACTACAACGCGCTATTTTTGCTTTCCTGAAGCGTCCAGTTTTTTCGGTACTACCCATACAGGGGAGGACCAGGGCGAGTTTGAATGGCGTATAATACCTTCGTCTAGCATTTTCGTTACTTGGGATTTAACTTCCTCTTTATGAGTCTGAGGGTAGCGATAATATTTCGTGAAAACTGGTCTAGTGTTGTTAGTGTTGATGGTATGTTTAATTTCGTTGGTGAATGACAGATGGTCTCCTTCGAGATAAAATATGTCAGAGTAGTCAAGACATAGTTGCGATATTAAGTCGTTTTAGTGGTCAAGTCGAAGTTGATTAAAAATTTGCTCTTGACGTTCTAGTATGTTGTTGTCTGTTGGTTGGGTTTGTGAAATTGAATTCACACTGAACTGTTGTAAAGGCTCAAGTTTAATGTCAGTGAAATTTATAGTTTTAGGGATGACATTTGCATTTAATACGGATGTCAGAAATTGGCCATTACTATCGACTTTTACTAGAGCATTCGGAAGGTGGACCTTTTCAATTTCTATGCCTGTTAATAAAGCGTCTGTATCTCTAAGGTTGCAAGTAAGTTTACAGATTTGCTGTGTACGTGATTGAATAGAAATTGTGTTGACGGGGTTACATGATGAATTTTTGCGGATGTATTTACTGATTAAATCATCTGTTACTTTATACAAAGGAAATGTTTTGAAATTGGTTACTAGTTGCTTCTTATCGAAATCAACGATGCAATTATAATGTTCGAGGAAATCGGAACCTAACAATCCGTCGAACTCGATATCGATATTGCAAATGTAAACCTTATGAGGATCATTGATATTAAACGGGACGAGAGTCGATTCGTTGATATGAATTTTCTCATTAGTTATTCCCTGGATGACAACATTTTCTTGGAACTTTTCCCTGAAGCGTTTGCAAGTTTCTGGCTTAAAAATAGAGAGTCCTGCACCGGTATCCACAAGAAGTTTGTATGTGTTGGATGCGTCGGTGACGTAATATAAGTTCTTAGAGTTTACGGACAAGAGGGGTCTTACAGAAATCTCTGTTCGGGGATGTTCAGATTGGGATCGAAGCTGTCTAAATTCAAGGTTTGAATGTGTGGTTGAAGGTTTGATATGTCCGGGGGTTCTATTTGAGGGGTAGTGTCCTGAAAATTTGTCGGAGAAATTTCGTGGTAGTTTTCACAGTAATTTTCACTTTCGAAGTCTGTTTTACAGTAATCGTAAAAGTCATTGTGAGAATTGTCGTAGGAAAAAAGGTCGGTATTGTCGTAATCCGTGTATTGGTACTGGTTGTTTGTTGGGTTCGTATTTGGAGGTTGATTACTTGTTGATGGGCGTTGTTAATGAAAATTTCTATTGGGTGGAAAGTTTGTTTGACGAGGTTGCTGGTAGTTTTGTTGGTTGGAATGTGGGCGACTGGAGGGCGAGGTCTTTGGAAATTTAGGCCAAAACTTTGATTTCCTCCACAGCTTTGGTTTGCCTCGATCTAGTGATGCATTCATTAACTGAATGGCCCATTCTCTTACAGAATGTACATTGTTTTGGAGGTGGCAATTGATTCGGTCTTCTAAAGGAGGGAGTTGTAGTTTTGAAATTAGAAAATGTTTGAGTTTCAAGATGTTTTAATTGAATTTCTCTTTTAATTCTAGAGATCGCGGTTCAGATATCTTTTGGGTCACTTGCTCGAATTAACTGTCCCTTTTTTGGCTCTAGGCCTGTAAGCAGGCTGTTTAGTGCCATAGGTTCAATGAGATCTATTTGGGATTGTTTTTCCTTGGAAGTTATATTTTGTTTTGCGGGTCTGAATTCAAGTCGAGAAATTTAAGGGTGATTCGGATGGTAATTGTTTCATACGTTGGAGATCCTGAATGAGCGCCGATAGGTCTCGAGGATCTCCGAAATGTTTTTCTAAAAGAGTTACAATGTCAGTCAATTGTGTAGGGTTTCGCGAATTTGCTAGTTCCGCTGTCCTGCCACGGAGTTTATTTTTTATGTGGAGTATCAGTAGGACCTGTTGGTTATCGGTCGCCATACTGTGGGCGATGTTACAAGATGTGATTAAAGTATTTAAAAAGATGGGGTTGCCGTCGTACTCCGGTACTATCGCAAAAATCTCGGAAATTTTATAGGGCTCCACAGTTGGAGTGGCTGCACCTTGCCTTGTTGTAGTCATATTGTTTAAAAATCAAGTATTTGCACAATATTAAGAGTCGAAATCAGATTATATTGTCAAATTGACAATGGTAAAACGTATAGATAAATGTGAAAATAAATAAATAATTAAATAATTAGATCAGCTTATTATAAGTGGTAGTTCAAAATAATAGTATAGATTTAATATGTGATTATCAATATTTACCTAAATTGGTCAAAAATATTTCTTACCTTGCACTTTTACTCAAAATAAATGAACAATATATTAGGTAGTGATGTAATATGTTTAAAATATTTAAGGAATATTAATGGATGTATCTTTGATGATAGAAATGGTGATTAAGTGTATCAATAAAACAAAATAATAAAATAATAATAACGTAATCCTTACAATATAATTTCTGGCATGGACTGTTCTGTAAGTTGACTGCACTGGTTAGCCGTTGCGTGTTCCTGGTGCTAGCTCGCTTCCAGTTGTGTGTCCAGCAAGAGGTTGATTGTCCCACGAAGGTTTGGAAACCACCATGACTAGTTAGAATTCTCGTGTTCTAGTCGTTTTGGAACAATCCTACTGACTGCGCCAATTTTATATCTTCACAAACACAAATGCTTTTTTTTAATTATTTTTATTTAAAACACAAATTAAATATTTTTACTTGAAAGTTACATTAAACAATATAAATGAAATAAATGAAATCTCATGTGCATTTAAAAGCTATGTGTTGCTTTGTCAGCAGTCAGCAGTTTTACACGTGCGATGGGCATTTGCGTATTTCCTGGTAATTGCTATATCGTGTAATATGGCACCATGTGAACGACTCATTTGACCGGTTACACGGTGTTGTCATATTAATATTCTAAGTATTGTTTACGACGTATATAACATATATATATATATATATATATATATATATATATATATATATATACTCGAAGTATTCGAGTAACTAGAAGCGAAAGCAGAAGGCTACGAGAATTATGCGAATCGACCTGAAGAGGGCAGATGTGACTCTGCCGAAACGTCGTCATTTTACCATCGATCCGGGCAGGGATCAGTTATCAACTACGCGGATGAATTCCCGGAAACCACCTAACACATTTAGTGCCCGCGAAAACTTAAAAACAAATATATATATATATATATATATATATATATATATATATATCGAGTAACTAGAAGCGAAAGCAGAAGGCTACGAGAATTATCCGAACCGACCTGAAGAGGGCAGATGTGACTCTGCCGAAACGTCGTCATTTTACCATCGATCCCGGCAGGGATCAATTATCAACTACGTTGATGAAATCCCGGAAACCGCCTAAAACATATATATATATATATATATATATATATATATATATATATATATATATATATACCACCTTCTTGCTACATCAGCGCCACTCCAATTTAATGAATTTTAATTGAGACTATCTTATTATGTATTATATTAAACTATATTAGAACTTACAACAGATATTTTGAAGGATTGTCTGGAGATGCTTTAATATTTAAAAAAATTCTACTTAAATAATTTCCGTGGTATAATCTGTTTTAATTAAAGTGGCATCGATATATATTGCCAGAATATAAATTAGGTGAAGTACGATTGATTTGTTGTAATTCAACAAATTTTATTTTGATTAAAAATTATGTCTTTGTATTCCTTTGTATCTATATTTAAATTAAGAACTAAATTACACCTTATTAAAACTTCAACAAAATACTGACAATTATTTCATATCTCTACAATTTATATCATTACTAATAATGAGAGGGATAAGGAGAGTCGGAAGGTATCTATATTTCTTAAGAAGGTTTCGCTTCCATCGTTCAGTCTCAAATGACTGCCACTCATTTGTTAATTCACGATATGATATGTTAATATAAACAATTTTATGAATAATGATGTAAAATCGGAACATATATTTTGCAAATGTTTACGCTGTAGTCAAAATACTTTACCCATATGTCAGTTTTAAAAGCTAGCATCGATCCAGTTACATTTATAGACATGTTAACTAAGAGCGTAACGAAGATTATTAGCAAAGTAATAAATCCGAGGTGACAAGACGGTGTTAAATATTTTCACAATGAATATTTTAACGTATCCTACACAAAATCCAGAATGTAGGTCAACTCTAAAGCGCAGGAGATGTTTTGAACTATTCGAGTCTAGACCGTTTAATTTAAGCGCAAGTTTCAGCGATTCGTGGGCGATAGGTTCACTGAACGCTATGTTATTGTTTCAGCTATGGGATGGATATTTTGAATGCAAGCCACTAAACAACTTCGCTTTGTTTCTCTATTGTACTTCTTTATAGCCTCGATATTAGCGTTGCCTTTGCCTTTAATGAACCGTTTTATGATCTTACGATATTCGTTCAGCTTTTATAATTTCTGAGCCTCAATACACTATGTGATATGAAACACGTTCATTGTTCTACGGGAAGACTAAACTTTTATTACTCAACAGTATGTAAATGAACAGGATTCGCCTCCTCACAAAGTTATTTAATTGAAATCATATTTAACAGAAGTCATTTTACTAACATAGTTTTATTTATTTTTGGTAAAGAAAGTAACAGATGCAATTGAGATATAGATGTGAACAATTCTTTTAACTTATATTTCGATTGAATGTTCTCAATAATCTCATTGACTTGACTTAAAATTGACTCAAACTGTCTTAAATGTCCATTATTTTTAACTGTTCACATTTAGTCGAAAACAATATTCCAAATGTTCAATAATATTTTGGAGTAGATGCTGCCCTGTTGCAATGAGCTTGCACTGTACGGGTTTAACATAGAAGAGTGCGCCTTGGGTTTCTAACCGCTGAAATCAGCTAAAGTATGCGGTATTGCTAAATAACGGATCTATTAAAACACAAATAATGAATTGTACAAACAGGTAGAATATTAAATCTCTTTTATGAAGTAGAAGACAGTTGCAAAAATAAAATAATCGTAGGGTCGACAAAATACTTTTCATCAATGTCAAGGTTGCATATTCCAAAATCATTAAGATTAAAACTTTTGTTTTTTTGGAATATACAGCCTTTTTACGGTGTTAATTACCCAAATCATCAAAAGAAAGAAGATGACATAAATAAGCACCATTAAAGTACGACATCAAAAAAGTCTTCGATTCAGAAAATAGCAATCAGCTAATGGTTCAAATGACCACTATACTACCGGTCCCATTTATTTCTACAGCAGGTGGTTTAGGTGATTGTTTCCTATGATCTATCAGCGTAGTGGTTGTTTTATATAGCAGCATCGTTGGGCTAACACGACAGCATAAGATCTATTGTATGATGGTAAACAACGCGGAAATTGGGGCATCTTCAATAGGTCTGGACCGGGGATGAAATCAAACTACTTCTAGAAAACCAATAGACGGATCTCGTATCAAGCGGTTGCCAACCAGATTGCCACTTTCAAAATTTTTTTAACAACCAACAACATTTATAAAAAAGCGAAAATTTAAAAAAAAATACCTTCAATTAAAATACATAGTGATTGTTAACCGCTACAGATTTGGAAATAAAATGTCTCCATATACAGATAAGTATCACACAATATACAAAAGACTATTTATACACAGCAATACTGGTTGATAATAGTGTAGACATCTGTTGCTCTCAGAAAATCTGTGAGGGAGGGAGCATTTCTGTAGAGACCACCAATAATCCGGTCAATTTTTCGAAATTGACTTAATACTCATTCTTGTACTTCTAAATTTCAAATACGTATCCGTTGTAGGAAAAAAGTGATAAAAATACCCATGTACAGGCAAAATAATCCAAATAATATCCTTTACCATTACTTATTAAGCGTTACACGAATGATGTAACATTAGCTCTAAATAAATAAATACAATTAGCATTTTAAATATTAAATACATTTAATATTGAAATATTTATGAATATGTTTCCTTAATAAACAAAATGCTGTTTCAAATAAATGTCAAGAAATATATCAGATTTACTTTCTCATATTGTTATTTTTTAAATATCTATGGCACTGTGAGACGTATCCCAGAGTGTCATATTTCAATCATTTCAAGTTGTACAGAAGGTTACAATTTTTTAGAAGGCTCATGTAAAAGTCTCAACCAAACAGTACTCTCAACGAAACAATTAGTTCAAATCAAATATGTATCAAGTTAACAAATTAATAAAATTGAATATCACGAACAAATCATGATTTGACTAGGAATAAAACAAAAAAATAGTTTCAAGTGCATAAGAAAATGATAAAGTAAATAAAATAAAATATATAGAAAAGAAAAATAATATTCACTTCACTGAACGTTCAGTTCTTTGTAGATATCGAACAGAGATCACTCAAGAAAAGCTCTGGAAAATAACGTCTTTGTAATTTCATTTTTCCGACGTCAGGAAAATTAGATTTTCTTGATCTTATATTTCTGAATTCATAAGAAGTCACGAAAATGATATGGTCGGGAGCTTTCTGACTGGTAAACTCCTGTCAAACCTACAAGACAAAAGACAGCGTAGAGCCTAGACGAACACCTGAAAGTAAAAACCCAACATTTTTTTCTGCAGTGGTCTCTATTGGAAAATACCGTGAGTAGACTTTCAAAGGATAACTAAAGAAAAAAGTACGACAACTTTCTACATCCTCAGCGGAAATTTTAACTCAGATGCAAAGGTTAATTTTGTTGATGATAATCTCCACATTAATGACGATGATGAGATAGATCAACTTGCAAGGAGCAAAATATATCATTGCAACATATGAAGACAAGTATTATTCTGATAAGCAATAACAAGTAATTATGTTATATATATAGCACATACCAACACTATGTTTAAGAAATGTATCGGTTTCTTTTCAGTACTGATCAATCTGACTAAGAAAATAAAATCTTAATTAAAAATGAAAGTTATTTTGTATTCGAGGAAAAACGGAATTCTGGGAGCTGATATTCAGGAAATGGTTTCTCCTGGTTACCTTGAAATGGCCAGTAAAACTCAAAATCCTGTATTACTTTATCGAACATATTGAAAATATTATAGAGGAATCAAAATGTAAAAATTAGATGAGGTCATTTTTCGAATCTGTGAAATGAAAATTGATTAAAAATACATTTTCTGTGGGTGTCCAGTCCTTACACAATAACAAGTAAACCCATTATTAATGCTTGTCACCATTTTTAAAAATTATTCTTTATTATTATTTACTTATTAAAGGATTGATTTAACTGCATACTTACGGTAAAATCGAAGTAATTCCTTGTTCACAAAGGACAACTAAAATAAAAATTTCCCTTACTAGCGCAATTACCCTATAATGGATATAGTAGATCATCTATTTATAAACATAATAAACTACATTCTAGTTGACATCATTCACCAATAATTTTTGTATTAAGTACATTTTAATAAATTAGATTCTAAAGAATTTTAATTTGTTCCAATGTTTGAAGTATTAAAATATTTTTCAGTTGAGACTGAGTTCCAATCACCAATATCCATCCTCCAAATATTTGCGGAAATAGAAGATTGAAGTGGAGAAGTCAGTTCCAAGAATACATTATTCTGGGTGAAAAGGATTTGGTCAAGAATCAGCAACTTTGAACTGTGTAAAATCTTGAGGTAGGAAATGTTTCGAAACTTACAAGTGATCACGAGCTCTGGAATTCGAGGCTGCGACAAATATCTGCAGAGGTCAAGCCAGAGTCCGAATCATTGACGGAGAATCAGAAGATGAGGAAATGAGGAAGCCTCTGTGAGAAAGATAGTTACCGAAAAAAGACAACTGAGATGTTGAAAGTGTGGTAAGGTAGGACACATACGGAGTAGGAGAGCAACGGAGGCCCGACTTCCTCTTCGGAAAACTAAAGAGGAGCGAAGTGAAGAGACCATCGTCGACCTGTAGCCAACAAGCCTCAACTATCAAAGCATATGTCGCTTCGCTACGCAACCACGTTAACGGTGTCTTTGTAGATGACTTTATTAATAAGAAGCAATGTGCAATGCTGCTGGATACTGGTGCAACAAATACAGTTATAAGGCCCATCATCGTTTTAGAGACGATGATAAATCCAACAAAATGGCAACTGAGAACTGCAACAGGAGAAGCAGCGAAAATCCATGGTGAAATGGAGTTTGAAATGGTGTTGGGAAATTCAATATTTCAACATCGGGCATTAGTGGCAGAGGATGTTAATATTCCAGAAAGAGCTGAAATCACCATAGATGCTTAACTAGAAGGGAAAGCTGAAGCTGGAACAGTAATGAAGTTTGATCCTGAACTTAACCATGGCAATGTAGGTAGAAGAATCGCACTGGTGAAGACTCTGATTTGTGCCAAGGAGATTGTGCCAGTAAGAGTAATGAACCTGAATCATAACTCGGTTGCGTTAAAGAAAGGAACAACTTTGGGCCATTGTTCAACAGTTTCCTCTCTGTAGTGAGAAGCATGCTGTGTAAGCAAAAGTACTAACAGGTACACTATCTGAAGAGCTGGAAAAACTCATAACAGATTCTTCCAAGAATTTAAAACCAAACCAGAAAGCAAAATTGAGGGACATCGTTAGAAAGTATCAGGATATCTTCGATGTAGGGAACGAAAAAAGAGGACGAACTGATCTGGTGAATCATAAAATTAATACCGGGGACGCTCAACCTATTCGGCAGTCGGTGAGAAGACTACCTCTAGCTAAAAGAGAAGAAGCCGACAGGATAGTCCGCGAAGTGGAGGAAGAAGGTGTAGAAATGAACCCCATCCAATAACCCTTGGGCTTCTCCAGTTGTCTCGACCCGATTTTGCGTGGACTATCGGCAACTAAATCATACCACAAAGAAAAATAGCTTTCCTCTACCAAGAATACGTTGGCTGGATCGAAGATGCTTTCCACCCTGGAGTTGAAGAGCGGTTATTGGCAGGTGGAACTAGCTAAGGAAGACCGGGAAGAGACTGCTTTTACCATCGGCTCAGGACTTTATCAATTCACGGTGATGTCGTTTGGGTTGTGTAATGCTCCAGCAACGTTTGTAAGATTGATGTAAACAGTGTTAAAAGGGCTGTCATGGAAAACATGCCTAGTGTATCTTGACGACATTATCGTGGTTATCGTGGTTGCTGATGTCCGTATCAAGGAATGGATAAGCCGTTTTGGTGTTCCCATGGAGACCAAGGTAGAAATTTGGAGTGTACTCTCTTTCAAACACGGACGAAAGCATTACACCCGCAGTCCGATGGAATGGTAGAACGGATGAATAGAACCATTAACCGTCATTTGTCAAAGGTAGTCTCTGATCACTAAAGAGACTGCGCCCAGTATCTTCACTTGTTTCTAATGACATATCGTTCGTCTGTGCACGAGTCCATGCGTCAGACCCCAGTCAGTGTTCTTATGGGACGATTTAAATGCGATTTAAAGTTTGGATGTCCCCCAGGAGAAGTGACCGCAGGTGAAGAATATGTCAGCCAGTTACGTCAAAAGATGAACGACATCCACCAACGTGCCCAGTTGAATATCGAGAATGCCAGTGCCCGAATGAAGGAAGCCTATGACATCAGAGTCGAGGGCGGGGAATTCCAAGTTGATCATCTTGTGTGGTTGTATAATCCGCAGGGTCGGTGTTGATATTCGCCCATGCTACTAAGATCTTGGGAGGGTCCATACCAAATCGTAAAGAAAATTAACGATGTTGTCTATAGAATAAGAAAAACCAAAGGTGGTACATTTCAACAGGTTAGCCCCTTACGCTGGAAGTCATGACGGCGAAGTTGGGCAAGCCCAAGTCCGCAGCCTCCAACCACCTGATGAAAGTATGACCTTCAAACAGTTTATGGCGCTGTACTCGGATGGGCAGAAAATGCAGCACGACGTGACGAGAGAGAAGCCCCGAGACATGTTTGAGGTGCCAATAGAATATGCCCTGACTCATTGTGTGGCTCGCGATCTCCGGATGTCCAAAGGAATAGCCAAGGTGGTTCCCAGAACTATGGCCAGTTCCAGAAGCTCAGTGGTAGGGAAGGTCCTTCATAAACAACCAGTGGGTACCAGAGACATCTTCTATTTGGTAAAGAGAACATTCTCGCATGACAAGCAAACTTATAGCGATCTTTGGATGTCTCTGGTAAAATCGAGGACTGTGATGATGGAGAAGAACCTGATGAAATTGGCGGTCCCAAAGATAGCCTCTGGGCTGAATGGAAACTTTCTTTCGATTCAGTGGCATCGACATCCTTGTATGCTGTCTCAATATTCGCAGCCCAGATTCGAACACCGTTAACTGTACTTCCACCAAACTTCCCGTTGTCGAAATGAACAGTCCTGCAAATATCGCCATCGCAGGAAGGATTCTGGAACATTCCGGGACGAAATGGTCTTAAGGAGGGGGCAATGTGAGGGGAATTCATCCAGTATCTGGTGCAATCGGCATTCATCCGATATTTCGTGGAACTCTAAATGTTGGTCTGTCGACCCGAGGTCGGCGGCTGGGTCTAACAGACATTGAAGGAATTTCCTCCAATCTTCGAGAACACATAAAAGAAATTTCCCGACGGCTCGTTGATCTACTGGAGAGTTCCGGGAGAAATATATAAATACGGACAGCTGCCAATAGCATTCATTCGGTACTCGACTGCCTTATAGTTAAGATAAATTGTGAATAGTTCTGTGAATATAAAGTGTGTAAACTAGTGGAAATAAATTAGAGTGAGTTGGATTGTGTTTATACATATATATATCCAAGAACTAAACTGAATCCGAGTTTGAAAATAAAATCATTACTGTATATTGAATATAAAGTTACCTTGAGTCATTGGGTGCAAAAATCATAAAAGAGTAAAATTATTTGTTCATTACTTTCGCTATATCAGCTGAAGAGAAATAGTATGTACAAAGTACTACTTCTTAAGAGAATAAAACACTTCAGAATATTTTAAAGCCAATAAATTAAGGCACACATATTTATGAAGAGGGTTTAAACTACATTCGTTAGGAATAATACGGATCACAATTATACAAAAATTTATTATGAGAATTATAATCAGCATTTACTTGCGAAATATATCATAATTAATAGATAATTTTCCATTTTGTAGTGAGCGGTTCGAAATTATAGCGAATATTGGTGACCGTGAGTAATTATTTTGTAATATTTAATATTAACTCAACAATATCATGTCAGTCTATTTCTGAGCAATATGCGACTTCACTTTTCTAAGATTTAACATTGTGATTTTGCATAATATAAAATTATGAAAATATTAATATCAACTCAACATTCAAATACTTCATTAGTGGAAAAAACGTTGGAATGCGGCTACTAAGAGTATCAAAAACCAAACTATGATTACTGCCTATTATACCTGATGAGCTTGTTTGATTGGACGAGTTATGTTACTCAAGAAAATAACTATGTCTTTTACTGTCAGCTAGATTAAGTCTATTATTTTATTGCTAGATGGATAGACTAGCTCAGAGATGTAGTTACCGGTGCGGGTTTCAAACCCGGATAAACAGAGAGGGTTCCATGAATCAAAGTAACAACCTATCCAGCAATTTGAAATTACAGCAATATTTAATGTGTTAGCGTAAGGTGCCTGATATTGGCAATCTAAGAGAGGTGTTTCCAACCCAATACAATATATGTATATACACTTAGCGATAGCCAGATGTCAGACCTAAGTAATTGATAACGTCATGAGTAGCCGAACGTTTCTTCCTGTGTAAATACTGCACCTCAGAATATCGATAAACTGGCAGCTACTATTATTGATTACTTCTCAGATTATAAAAAAACAATTTATAATTTCGGAAGTTAATAATGGAAAGATAGTAACCCAATAGCACAGAAAATATATATTAAAAGCAGCAAAAGGAAAAAGATGAACAAGACTAAATTAAATACCCAAAAACAACATGATTGCAACCGAAAGTTAAATACTTGGGAAACTGAATAAAGAAAGCCTATATAAAATACATGAGAAATAAGATACCAGAAAATCATCAAAAATACAAATGGATACAGGAAGGATTAAATTTGAAATAAAAGACGGTAGTAGCACGAGCAAACATAATTAATTTTACCCTGGTAAGATACTAATAAAGTAATAAAGCTAAAATCAGTAATCTTAGCCATAATTAAAAAGAAGACAGGGTTGCTAAAATAATAAAAAATGCAGAAAGTTTAGGACTTGACCAAATTTACAACCATCCTTTAAATGATGGAGGTGCAGCAATGAAGATTTTAAGGGAGTCAAACCAAATAATATACTTGAAATCTTCAAGTCAAATAGCTTAACAATTGATATCTTAAGCCCAAATTAGAACTAAATACAAATTGTAAAGCAAATATCAAAATATAATACTAAGCAAGTGAACATAACAACAGTAATAATAATACTCTTTGAGTTCCTTTCTTTTTAACCTTCTAACGGAAAGGATTATCGAACATTTATCAAAGACAGCTACTATGTTATGCTGATGACACTATTTTAATTTCTAACTGTACGGATGACACAACGACTGCTATGAGAATTTAGTTGATATGACTACAAATATGGAAAAACCAAATCCGACTTAAAACAACAATGTAATATTAAAAATATAACAAAATGGATGAGGAAGAGAAAAAATATTGGAACACACCTGTAGAGAGGATAAATGATTTACAATCGGTAAAAGGTGTTAAAGAACTCGAACTCTGAAATAAAAAATCACCAGAAAGACTACCCAAAAGATAGAAAGAATACTGGACGTCGACTTCAGAAATGGTTTACGAAATAAAAAAGGTATTAGAGATCAAGAAAATTTAATGAAATTTTCAATTTCCTTCGCGTCGAGCATATTTACCAAATGCAAAAAATTAAAAATTTACGAATTGTAAATATTTCTTTGTCTCAAAACATCTATCAGGAAGATACTTTGTAAAGGCCAAGCAGTAAATCGGACAATTTTTCGAGATATATCTCCATTACAAATTGGAAATGTTTATTTGATACAGAAGAGAAGTGAAGAGAGAAAACCCCAATGAGCAGACAAAGTAATCAAAGTCCTCCTGAATAATCATTTCGCAATTATATAGTATAAAATCGATAGTGGTCAATGTTAAAAAGTTTTCTGCTTAAACATTCTGGAATAACATTAAGCTCTCTGAGATAACGTTCGTCGTCAGTTTATTGTGTAGTGTAGAGAGTGTAGACAATAAGGAACTGTCACTGGATGCTGCTCATTTTGTAGGACTATCTGCTTTACTTCTAGTCTGAGATTTTTTCTTGTGACGATGAGCGGTTTGGTTGCTGAAGCTCCTGCCAGTTAGAAAGAGCCAGATGCTCATTTTACTTTAGTTTGAAGTAAAACTCTTCACGAGATGACCGACTTCAAGTATTTCTAGATGAAGGACTTCGACTTTGTAGTTAGCAGTAATATATTTCTTAATAGCTTGCATAGACGATCCACTTTTTTTCTTTAAATCTTTGATGGCATTGTTCGCCATCTCATCTTGGGTTCTTGGCTTTTTGCCTTTGAGATTACTTAAAAACAACAAACACTTGATTAAATTTTCACAAGTGAAGACTGCAACAATCATCAATTTTTTGCCTGTCCTCGTCACCGTCTGAATTTGAGGTCAAAAATAATTTGTTTTAACTATATAGTTACTAAAAGAACTTGTAAAACTCATTCAAAAGTTTTTAGGTGCCTTATGTAGACAATTCTGACAGTTGACAGAGAAAGAAATAACGAATTTATGATTTTTTTTAATTTTTAAATTCTATTAATCTCAACTGTTGTTTCCCAAATGTTTACAATCGTAATGTTTAAATCATAGACAGATTGACATAGATTGAGCTTGCAAGCAATTGGGTATTTGATTGTTCTTTATAAAATATCCACAAATTGTCCTTTTTTTTTAATAATTTTTAATATTTGCTAAAAAATCGTGATTTAAATTCAAATAAAAATAGATCGCGTAATCGCTTAATTTTTTATTTGTGACGTAATTAACGGGTCCTTCAATTCCAACTTCGACCATTTATCTCATTGTATTGTTCTATGACGAATGCTTAGAGCATGTACTTCTGGACGTAGCCTGTAATGCATAAATTTCTTGACAAAAGTAGAAAAAGACGGCAATAGAGACAGTAACAGGCTATCACTCGGTTGGAAGCTACTTCCACACATCATTGCCAGCTTCCACCCACCAAGTGAGATAACATGATGCTCTCCAGAAGTATATGCCCTAAGCTTTTAACCCTTACATGAACACCACAGAACCACACACAGAACTCAATTTAAGTCATTTTTCTATGCCCAAATTATGCAAATTCAGTTCTTGACTTCACGACGAATTTCAGAGCGTTTTTGAACACTTGACATTGCTCTTTATAATGGTAATTTTGCTATTATTACAAAATTAATTAATATTTCTTGAGAATATTTCCATAAAATAATCAAAAACACCCAAAATTCCTTACCGAAAAGAGAATTAACTGTGAACTGCTTACGACAGTGGAAACGAACGTCGCTTCTGGTAATTTATATAGGGTGTCTCACATTTGAGGGAATAATGTTGCTATTTTAAACGGTAAGAGATACAAACAAGAGAAAGTTTTGTATTTTAGAGCCAACTAGACAACTTAAAGCAAAGGTAAGCTCTCTCTTGCCGTTCTCAAGTTGTACAAGAAAAACCAAAAATGTAATTTATTGTTTTTTGCCTCTACTACTTTTATTTTAAAGAATACCAAAAACTTCTTCTCGGCCAAGCCCGTAGCTAGCCGGAAGGGGGGCGTCTGGGGGTTCAAAACCCCACCGAAATTTAGGGATATTGGGTTTTAAGATTCAATTTTAACCAATTAATCATCTTTTTCATAAGAATAAATTTTATATTTATACATTTTTATACATCCTGGAAATAAATGAATACAAATACACATTTTGCAGTACTAATCAGCCCACCACCTATGTTATGTTGTTCCTTGTGAAGTCTAGCTGAATTGTCAAATTTTATTTTATGGCCTAGGTCCCATGCATTTTCACACATTTTCGATTTTTCAAATTGTCGTTTCTTTATGTAATTCTTGTGTTCATTGATTCGTACGTTTAATGTTTCTCCAATATAAAATTTATTGCATTCGCAAGGAATCTTGTATATGCAGTTTTTTAGAATTTTTTGTGCTATCTGTATATTTAAAAACAATAAAAAATTTTCTTATGTCAACTTAAATGTCAAAAATCAAACTTTCAATTTGCAATTTACATTTTCAATTTATATTTTAAAGCCATTAACAACGAAGTCAGAATCGACTTTGAAACGTTTGGTATTTTCTTTCAATATACAGCTTTTTATTTCAATTGTGGTGTTATTCCCAAGAAAACATAAAAATAATCAATAACATGCCACAAATAACATTTAGAAGACAATATTGATAAACCCATGAAGTATAACACATTTTATACGAAGTTATAGGGTAAAAAATAATCATCAGATTATATAATTTTCGTATGGTCCTGCTTTAGCCTAAATAGTACTATTAAATATTCTTTCCATGACAATAAAATGTATAAAATGTTGACTTGTTTTCCTTGCGTGGTAAAGTGATTTGAGTAGAAATTGATAAAATCTAAAAAATAAAGATTTCCCTCTATAACATCTAAACTATAATGGAAACATGTGAATAGAAAAATTTTCGGTAACAGCAAGATGGAATACAATCGACAAATTTTCTTTTGTTACTTTGCAAATTTCAAAAAGCATAATTTCTACAATTAACTACTTCTATGGAAAATCAATAAGGGCTTAATATTTTTTTAAATAAATAGCTCTATACTTGCTACATTAACCTAAACAATTTCGTGATAAAATATTCAGTATTTTAGCAACAATTTAATTTAAAACAAAAATTAATATAATGTTAGATAAATGATTTCATGGCGGGGTAGTATCTGCTGACTGTGTGTTTTTGAATTGCTCATTTATCATTTGTATATTCTGGATCCCTAAATTTACTAAAAAGTATTTTTTTAATAAAAATAATACTGCGAGACCAGACTTGCATAATTTCGCAACACAAAAGCTTCAAAGGCCAATGGTTTTTTGCAATTTGCACAGCAACAGCTAAACAATATTTTAAAACTTTGAGGCTGTCACTCGATAGACCTTACTTTTACCTACCTACAACTTTCATAAGCATATGTTTTTACAACATACAATTTAGATGTCATCAACAAGAAACTGTGATTTTCCTGATTTTAACAATTTTTACTAAATTTACAAAAAAAAAACAAATCAAAGAAATTATATTATTCTCATGGAAAAAATATTTAATGGGACTATTTAGGCTATAAGCAGGACAGTAGTAAACATTTTTATTCTGA
This sequence comes from Octodonta nipae, assembly GCA_034190945.1. Taxonomy (NCBI): domain Eukaryota; kingdom Metazoa; phylum Arthropoda; class Insecta; order Coleoptera; family Chrysomelidae; genus Octodonta; species Octodonta nipae. Next base: position 121,087,215 of record CM067216.1, read on the forward strand.
TGATTATTTTTACTCCCAAAACGTCTTATACAACTTACCATTGATATACCAATGTATTAGTGTTTCGATGCTTTATCGATATTGTAACAAAAAAGTATAGGGCCGTCTTTTAAAAAAAGTTGATGATTGATGATATATAAAAGTAGTGGTGAAAATATTTTTACCATTTTTTGATATTTTTTAAACTAAAAGAAGTAGAGGAAAAAAACACAAATGATGTTTTGTTTTTCTTTGAATATCGCATTCGTATCTCTTACCATTTCATAGATAGCAATTATCCCGTAATAAACGAGACACCCTGTATATAATGGTTGCCCACTATATAAAATACATATTTAACGTATTTTAATTAAATTGCAGGTTTTTGCTCTAGAGGGGGGCAAAACAGAAGTTTTCTGACATAGATAGAAACGTGCGTCTAATATATTGGTCCATGCCCCATGCCCCTGTTTGGCGACGTCCATGATAATTACATAATTTAGGGCTAACGGTCTGGTGATATTTAGGATATCGCAATATCATACTAAACGGATGGAAGATAACTAAATATTGTTATAATGGCTCAGTTGCTGCTACGTGGCTCTTTTAGGATTTTTAAATTAAAATATTTCTTGTATATTTTATTAAATAATTTCAGTATAAGAATACCATTGCTATCGAATATAAAATATATTAAATTAAAATATCTGGTAGAAGTACTACATTAAATGTATTTTAATTTAATTAAAAATAGGTATTCTCTCTCTTACCTACCATTTAAATATAGCTTTTGTCTTATACCGGCGCCAACAAGTTTTTACATATGTCAGGATGGCCGAGCGGTCTAAGGCGCCAGACTCAAGGTTACCTTGCCTATGTTGATAGGTTTATGAGCGTTCTGGTCCACTCTGTGGGCGTGGGTTCGAATCCCACTTCTGACACACTTTTTTTAATTTTTTACGTAGTTAGGAATTGTTGATAAAGGTTTATTTTTAACTACATACATATGTAAAACACTCATGGTTCCAAATAGTTTTAAATTTAAAAGTAGTTATTCAAGTAATTCATTTATAACAACTTTTACTTTTTATATCTACCCAAAGTTAAAAATTCCGAAACATCATTTTTTAAATACTTGGAGATAAGTCCTATTAATGGTGTCAGGGAAATAATTATTCCTATTCCTCTCTATCGTTATGCAAGTTTATTGCACCTGAATGTCGTACTAGGATCATTCATAAATGATATAAAAAATACAAAAGTATTTTGGATCCATTGTTTCGAATGAAACTAAGGGATGTAAAAAAAATCAGATGGAGAACCTGTATACATACCTTCATACAGGGTGTTTCAAATACTCGGATGACAGTTTCTCTAGTTTCTCAGTTTTCAAGATAGAGGGTGTTAAACATAATAACGTCGCCATTGTTATATTTTTTTATGATCAAACCATTGTTTCGTGAGAAAAAAATGTAATCTACATGTTTACCCTTTGCCTGGTAATAGACCGAATGAATATTTATGTAATTTATTCCAAAGAAATAAGCCGACTTTGAAATAAGTTAAAAATTGAGAGGTTCTGATCCGTTGACAATTACTGGATTTTATATTGTTGTATATAAATAAAGATACTTTTTAAGTTAAAATGAATTTTTCAGTTGTGCAAATGTGACCTCAATAATAATTCTTATTGTTTACATGCTCTTAGATTAAGGTGGCCCGAAGCAAAATGTACTCCAAGTAGTAAAATTTATCATATAACACTGGGCTTTTCGGCTCAAAAATACTCAAAACCCTGAGTTAAGAGGATTTAGATTCAAAGCATTTTTTTATTCTGATGGTTTTTGGTATGTACATCAATAAACTGTTTCCATTTTTTGATACTAAAAGTGTTATAAATATTGCTAGCCGTTAAATCTAAAATTTTTGAAAATCGCTGGTTAACTCTTAAAATTTTTGTTTTTTTTTGTCTGCTTTAGCTAAGGCAGAAGTATATTTACAATACTTACAATAGCTAAAAATGCGCCTGCTTGAAAGTTTGAATCTTTAATCGATTTTTGCCAATCAATGTGGGGTGAAAAGGGGAATTTAAAAAAAACGGAAAAAATAATTGAAATAATTTTAATCGACAATAAACCAAAATGGCGTCTCAAAAACCTCAAGTAGATGCTTATTGAAGCTCTATGATAAAATATTTTAACTACATTCCGATCCTTAAATAAGGGAACAAGCAAGTGTTTTATGTTTTTTATGTTTGTACAGGTTAGTATCCTATAAAACAATTGCACTATATACCTCAAATCCTTTTTTGAAAATCCTTTTTCACCATTATAAAGGGATCAATTTCCACTTCAATTCATTTGTCATCTCTAACCTTCAAATGTCCCAGCTACTACGTGTAATTGTTAAAAACGCGTAGACAGATAATATGTTTACGTATGAGTGTGTAGGCCTACATAAACCGACTCGGTTTAAAAGAAAAATAATGTGGTCAAGTGTGAGTGGGACTCGCACACTAAGGGTTCCGTAACACCTTCATACAATGTAGATGAATCAAAATATATATTTGTCTAATATTCCAATTTAATAGGACAAACAGGGAATGAGTGCACTTTCTTATATTTACCCAAATATCTTTTAAATTAAGAATTTTAAATTTTGTAAAAAATATACACTTTAATTTCTCACATATAAATTTTTTATTTTATCTGCTACATGATTCGCTTAATTTTTATAAAAATATGTATTTAATTTTCTAATTTGGGCCCCAAAACTAACATTAGAGTCTTATTTTACTAATGCTACGAGAATTATGCGAACCGACCTGAAGAGGGCAGATGTGACTCTGCCGAAACGTCGTCATTTTACCATCGATCCGGCAGGGATCAGTAAACTACGCGGATGAATTCCCGGAAACCACCTAAAACATTTAGTGCCCGCGAAAACTTAAAAACAAATATATATATATATATATATATATATATATATGTTATATCGATTTTATTTATAGTTGCACAATTATTAACTTTTAATGTAAAACTTGAAAATAACAATATAATACTTTATAACAATAAAAAGACAAAATGAGTGTTAAACTAAACTAGACAAATCTGTAAGTAACAATGAATGATGTTACAATTATAATTTATAAACTAAGAACGCTGACTAAGGTGTCGCAGCGCTTGCAGTTCTCACGGATGTTCGTATGCGGGTAACTGGAGACGACACGTGTTATGCTGACTCAGCTTGGGAACTGTTGCTAGGTTGTTTCATATAAGTCGATGGAATAACTTATATAACAACTCCCATCCATATAAAAAAGTTGATGCTACAGCATCGACTTTTAAGGGAGGTTCTGCAATTCAATATCCTCGAGAAGACTAAGGAGGCTATGGAGTTTTACCCTGGGCTTGATGGTTGATGGACCTGGTGGTGGTGCTGGATCGGCAGAAGGGCTGATTGTTGGAGGCTTCTGGAATTTCTTCCTGATGATGCTGATGGAAAGGAGGGCAACCACAATTGCGATTGTTGCCATTGTGATGATCGTAAACCAGGAGGTGTGTTTCTCCAAGAATGGTTGGTCCAGGAGCTTTTCCAATTCCCTGGAGTATTGTCTAAGCTTATGGTTAGCGATATTCAGGTCTCTGGCATCCAATTCCTGTAGTCTCATGGGTTTTAACTTTGGAAGTTGACTGATGGTTGGCAGGTTGTCGCAACAGTTGTAGGGGATGTTGACTGGGTGACTCTTAAGTGTGATGTTGTCAACGTTGTTGGTGGTCCTTCTGGCATGGACCCTGGTGTTACCGATGAAGGCATTGCAACTGGGTTGGATGGTCAATATTGAATTTGTCGAAATGGATTGGGTAACGACATCTTCTCCCTTGCACTTGATGTTGATGGGCAACTGTCCGGAAATCGAGATTAACCAAAGGTTCAGATCAATCTCTTGAATATTACACTCTTCGGCATATAATATTAAAGGCTTGCAAGTTGAAGGAAGGGCTGCTGGCTGTCTAAGAAGCTGTGCTTCGCAGAGGGCTTCTTTGTCTATGGTGTGTGGAATAACTTTGGAACAGATCCTATGTTCTTTAGATAATGGCTTACAGTCACTCAGGTCTTCGAAAGATGCGTACAATAGCGAATCGTCATCTCTCACGATATATTTTAATTTTGTTGGAAGAATATGGTGAAATCCTGTTCGATAATCCAAAACTGGGATAGGATACAAGCGGTACAGTGTATAAGTTTCAGGATTGACTAAGGGGATTTTTAGTACAAAAACAATTTTAGTATTGATCTGAAAACCTTCCAATTCTATTAGATCGATGTATCTAGCAACATTTGAACTATAGGTTGGAAATGGTAAGTTATTTTCATGAAGTGACTGTGATATTTTCTGAAGGGAGTCGACCAAATCTACTGTATATTTGATGTTAACAGATTTTGATATTTGTTTCAGGAGGCTTACGTGAGTCTGTACTTTTGATTTGAAGATTTTAACGTTAGTTTTGTTGTGGTTGATAGTATCTAGAAGTCTGTTCAGTATATTGTCGTTGTTTAAAGTAGCGTCTCGAAATGGGCTTAGATCTTTGTAAACAATGAGTGTCCATTTGTCATTAGAAATTTTAAGGGTTCCTTCTTCATGAAAGAAAACTCCTATAGTATTGTTAACAGGCGTAATGGAGTACTGTTGAAGGTTCACGACTGAAAACAGTCCACAGAATCTGAAAAAAGGGATTTATTAAAAATAGGGTTTTAGTCTGTCAAAGTTAACTTTATTTATTTGGTTTGTTTGTAAGTTTATGACGGTGGCAGAGTTTTTTCGTATTGCGGTAATTTCGAAGGGGCCGTTGAATTTGTTTTCAGCTTTGTTTTTGATTTGGAACTCTTTTACGTAGACTTTGTCGCCTACTTTGTAATCGGGTTGTTTAGTAGAAACGTGTTGGTCAAATTGCACTTTAGATCTTTCTTTCTGTCTTTCGGTTTTAGCATGGGCGAGTCTGTAGAAATAGTCCATTCTGTTATTTAGGTCTCTTACGTATTTCGAAATCAGTTTTTCCTGGTTGTAAAGGGTTTCTGGAGGCCTACTTGAAGTGTGCCCAAATATGAGTTCATAGGGCGTGAAACAGGTGGTTTTATTTTTCGTGTTATTATAACAGATGATGGCAAAAGCGAGCACGTTAAATGGATGTTCGTTTGGATGTTCCGCTGTATTTGCCCTTATCATTTCTGCTAAGGTCGCGTGAAATCTTTCAATAGAACCGTTTGACTCGGGATGTTGAACGCTGGAGAATGTCAGTTTTATGTCGTATAGTTGACATGAATCCCGCATCAAGGTGTTATCAAATTCACGTCCATAGTCACAATGGATGCGAAGTGGGGTTACGTAATGTTGAAAGAAAATCAAAAGGGTGTTTCCGACAGTTGAAGCTGTTTTGTCGTTTATGGGGTAGGCTTACGTAAATTTCGTGAGTTCATCCCTAATAGTTAGTGCATGATTTCTAGATGGATATTCGAAGATGTCAAGGTTAATACATTCAAAAGGGGTCTTGGGTGTTTCCGTAATAACAACAGGTGCACTTAGGTTTTTCCTACAGAACTTTACCTTTTGGCAAGTTTCGCAGGATTTGATGAATTGTTCTACAGTTTTAATTAAGCCTGTCCTATTGTACTTTTCCCTAATACGTCTGATGGTTTCGTTAATGCCACGATGGAGGTTGTATTTACCAGAGTGGTATTGTTGTATTATTATAGGAATTTCGTCTTGGGTAGGAGTCGTAACAAAGTTTTGGCAGATTTTGAGTTTGATTTCTTTGTCGGAGAGAATGAAAGATAGAATTTCAAGAATGGGAAGTTCTATGTTATTTTCTATGCAGTATGTTTCGGAGTCGGAATTGATCTTGGTTGGTATAAATAATTTTGAAAAGATGTAAGACGACAGTTTCAGGGTCATAGGGCAAAGGTACAACTAAGTACTTCCTATGTCCTGACTGTTTTACTGGCCATGATGTTAAGAGTGTCATTACTGAAATTAGGTTCTTCTTCCAAAAAGTCATAAATAATTTTGTCGTGTAAGTCGTTAGTTTTGTTTTGCCAAAAGAATGTAACTATGCGTTTGTGGGACTTGTCTAGAAGTTGAGAATTGGATATTTCAATTTTAGAGTAATCGATTATTGACTCAGTTTTGTAGAGTTGAACAAATCGATTAAACTCAGCGATAATTCTTTCGTCATGTTCGTCGTCATTGTCAGAGTTTTCAGGTTGTTCGGAGTCAGTTTCGTTGTTAGCGAAAATTTTGATTTTGGAAAGGAAATCAGCACATTGCTTGAAATGGTTGATTTTGATGCGAGAAAGAGCATCTGCGTTTTGGTTTACCTTGCCGGGTCTGTATTCGATCTTATAATTGTATTCCTCTAGCTTATGGCGCCATCTGGCTAGACGACTGCCAGGATCTTTGATTGAAAAGAGCCAAGTAAGCGGACGGTGGTCACACAGAAGTGTAAACCTTCTCCCAAAAAGATAAGGTCTGTAGTGCTTAACAGCCCAAACAATGGCCAACAATTCTCGTTCAATGGTGGAATATCGTGTCTCTGCAGCACAGAGGGTGCGAGAAGCGTATGCAACAGGAAGATCTTTTCCCACAGGGCCTTGAGAAAGAACCGCTACAATAGCAAAAGCACTAGCATCAGTAGTGACCAGGAAGGGTTCTTCAAAGTTTAGATATATCAGGATTGGGTCAGATACAAGGGCTTGCTTCAGTTCATTGAAGGAAGATTTGCAATCTGCGTCAAAGATGAATTTGAAGTCTTTTTGGAGTAGTTTAGTCAGAGGTTTAGAGATCTTCGCAAAATTTGGTATGAAGCGTCTGTAATACCCAGCGAGACCAAGAAAAGATTTGATGTCTTTCGGAGATTGGGGTTGCGGAAAGTTCTGAATACATTCAACCTTTAAAGGTTTTGGTTTAACACCTTCTTGTGTGATAAGATGGCCAAGATAAGCCACTTCTTTACGAAGAAATTCGCACTTATCAGGTTGAATTTTGAGGTTAGACTTTCGAAGTCGTTTAAAAAATTCTTTTAACCGGGAAATATGTTCATGGATGGTCGGAGAGTAGACGATGATATCATCCATGTAGACGAGACAACGTTCATTCTGTATACCGAGAAGAATATTGTCCATGACCCTCTGAAAAGTAGAAGGTGCATTTTTAAACCAAATGGCATACTAACAAATTCGTAATGACCATTTTCGACAGAAAAGCCAGTCTTAGGAATATCTTCCTCTTGGATTTCCAACTGGTGGAACCCGGAAGAGAGATCCAGTGTCGAAAAGTATTGACACTTTCCAAGTTGGTCGAGAAGATCGGAGATATTTGGCAGAGGATATTTATCGTCTACAGTCAATTCATTTAATTTCCTGTAATCGATAACAACTCGCCACTTTTGTTTACCAGAAGCATCTTGCTTCTTGGGGACGAACCATACAGGGGAGGACCAAGGAGATGAGGAGTGCCTAATGATACCTTGTTCAAGCATTTTTCCAATTTGGGTTTTCACTTCCTCTTTATGAACTTGAGGATATCTATATGATTTAGTGAAAACGGGCTTTGCGTTATTCGTATCAATCGAATGTTTAACCTCGTTAGTGAAAGTCAAGACGTCACCTTCAAGATAGAAAATGTCTTGAAATTCCAAACAAAGATTAGTGATTTGTTCGCCTTCTTCGTCATTTAGATGATCAGTTCTAATTTGTTGTCTAATAGTTGAGTTTCTGCCTATGTATTCGGAATCATGATAATCGTCTGTATTGAAATTCAGAAGAGGGTGAGTTTTGTCAAGTGGTTCCAGTTTTAAGTCAGAAAAAGTTACTGTTTTAAGCATCGCGTTAGCGTTTATTATAGACGTTAGAAATTTACCATTTGCATTAATATGTACGAGTGCGTTTGGAAGTCGTACTCTGTCAATTTCTTGAGTTGGTAAGATGGCGTCGATGTTAGAAAGATCGCATTTAAGTTTAAAGATCTTTTCTGTGCGTGCCTCAATAGTTATTTTGTTTTGTGTGGGTGTTTTTGAAGTAATAGTTGGCTTAACATTGGGTGTGTCGGGTACATCAGTCAAGGGTTGATCGTTATCGGGAACTTTATGTAAAGGGATGGTTTTAAAATTTGTTATTAGCTGTTTAGATTTTAAGTCAACTATGCATTCATAGTGTTCGAGAAAACTTTATATATATATGAAAACTTTATGTGGGTTACGTGGAGCGAATGGAATTAGGGTAGATTGTGAAATAGGTATTTTTTCATGGGTAATACCTTGAATCGTTACCCTTTCAGGAGATCTTTGGGTGAAATTCTTTACGGTATTTTCTTTGAAGATAGAGATACCAGCTCCGGTATCAATAAGTAGTTTGAATTTAGAAGAAGCGTCAAGAATGTAGTAAAGGTTTTTAGAGTTAACTGTAAGAAGTGGGCTTAAAGAAATAGTTGCTCCGGGAAGTTCAAGTCGGGGTGCAGATTCAAGCTTTGAATCTGCGTTTCGACTTCGCACAAAGGCTCGGAAGCGCTAGAAAATCCTGGTATTGATGACTATTAAAGGGCTCGATAGGAGTATCTTCGTGTGTTGTCATCCGTATAATAATTGTAGTCTGAATAATTAGTGTAATCAACATTTTGGTGTTGATTGAAATGGTGTGTCCTTTCAGAACGGTTATTAGGATTGTTTTGTATTACCGATGGGCCATAATAGTTAGGGTTCATTTGAGACCTAAAAGGGGGTCTCTGAAAGTTTTGTGGACGAAACTGTTGTCCTTGTTGAACAGGGGGTGTATTTCAGGGGAAATTTGGCCGCGTTGGCTGGTTAGTCCCAACAGGATTCGGCCTGTGGTTTTGATTGAATGTTTGAGAATTGTTTTGATTTCTCAATCGGCAATTTACGGCTATGTGGCCTAATCGACCACAATGGAGACAATTAAGAGGTTGTGTCGGCTTTCGTGCTTGGAAGTTGGGTTTGAGAGGAACAGATTTGTTCGTTTTCTGATCCTCGAAATAAGAAAGTTGAAGTTCTCTCCTAATCCGGGAGTGTGCCTCTAGAAGGTCTTTTGGGTTACTGGCACGAATTACCTGACCTAAACGGGGTTCTAATCCCGTAAGAAGGGTATTCATCACCATTGTATCCACTAGGGTGGTCTGGGCATGTTTTTGTTCTGGACTAAGAACAGCCGTTTTGTGGATGGAGGAGTGCATTTTCGCACTTAATACCTGGAGTCTATTGTAAAACGTTAGTGGAGACTCGTTCGAAAGTTGCTTTAGACGTTGTAAGTCGTGAATAAGGGAAGAGAGATCATGAGAATCTCCAAAGTGTAGGGTCAAGAGTTGCTTGATTTCAAGGTACGATCCGGGGTTCCTTGAATTTATCAACTGCGCCGCTTTCCCTTTGAGTTTATTCTTGATGTGGATCACTAACAAATACTTTTGATCCGCCGTGGACATGTTATAAGCGCAATTACACGCGTCTATAAAGGTTCCCAAGGAAATTTGGTCGCCTTCAAATTCAGGTATTACGGAAAATATTTCCGTTAGCCGATATCTCTCGGTTTCGGTAGTAACCGGTGTTGTAGAAGCTTGTGCCATTTTTATATTAATCGATATAAAAGAATTGGGACAAGGGTGTAAAAATGAGATATTAAAGGTATAGAAAATTAATGAACTGTAAAATACGTTAGTGGGAATTAACGATTGTTTGAACGATAGAACAGTAAAGCAATTAAAATCAATAGTTCAAATAAATCAGTTAATCAAATGCATAAATAAATCAATAAAATACATAAATCAAATATATCAATATCAATAAAAGAAATCAAATAAATATATCAATAGAATAAAATAAATCAGTTAATGAAATAAATTAATATTTCATTTGAATCAACTATATCAAAATAAAAATCGAATTGATAAATATGTAAAATCAAATAATAAAATAAATCAATATCAATCAAATCAAATAAATTATATCAAATATTAAAAATCAATGTTCAATGAAATAAATCAAATAATATTTACTTAAAACGAATGACGATTCACCATTACTTACATCAACAGGAACATTGAAAGCGTCGTGTTCTACCTTTGATTGCAGGGAGGACTTCTTCCAGGTTCGTTGTTCCGTTGAGGGATAGGAATCCGCCGCTACCAGTTAGAGTACTCGTGTTCTAGTAACGTTAGACGGATCCTACTGACTGCGCCAATTTGTTATATCACACTTTCAAAATTTCTCTTTTTAAAAAAGATTTTATTTATAGTTGCACATTTATTAACTTTTAATGTAAAACTTGAAAATAACAATATAATACTTTATAACAATAAAAAGACAAAATGAGTGTTAAACTAAACTTGACAAATCTGTAAGTAACAATGAATGATGTTACAATGAAAAAGTATAATTTATAAACTAAGAACGCTGACTAAGGTGTCGCAGCGCTTGCAGTTCTCACGGATGTTCGTATGCGGGTAACTCGAGACGACACGTATGCTGACTCAGCTAACTGTTGTAGGTTGTTTCATATAAGTCATGGAATGTTAATTAATTTTTGTAATATGAAAAATATACCTCCTTTTTTTCATTTAATTGCATATTAAAAAAAAATTAATTTAATTTTGTTAATATATTTTTAAATATTTATTTTAAAATCTGAAAAAAATATATTTGTATTCGTCATAATGAGCCCTTTTATTTAATATATTACATGATGCGTTAGAAATAATTTGAATTTTATGTTTTCCATTTAATGCTTTAATTTGTCCCCTAAAATTAATATTAGGGGTTTCTCCTTATTTTTCCAGTACAGTTCAGGTGAGGACCTAAATTCCTAATTTTTAATTTTTACGTCTTATAGTTTCGGAGATAAGAGGGGCGGGATGGGTATTTTTTTTATTTTTGTTAATATCTTTTAAATAATTTATATTATAAATATGAAAAAATATATTTGTATTAACCATAATGTGCCCTTTGATTTGATATATTACATGATTCGTTAGAAACAATTTTTATCTTTTTTTTTTATTGAATTCTCTAAGTTGCCGCCCAAAATTAATATTAGGGGGTTCTCTTTATGTTTCCGGTAAAATTCAGGTGAAGCCCCATATATCTTATATCCAAATAAGGGGGAAACGGTCGATTTTTTTAGATTTCTGCGTTTACAACATGTACCCCTAATCGGGTCACCAAACTATATACTGATAGCAAATTTAAACCTTTTCCGTCTAGTAGTTTAGGAGAAAATGGCTGTGATGTGAAAGAGGGAGAAATCCGGAGTGATATTATAAGGGTATCCGTATACTGTATATACGGAACCCTAATAAAGGAATTTTAATTATATTTTTCAGGTGAGTACAAGCTTAATGTGATGAACGTATCTTTTTAATCTTTTGCATGGTTTACACTTTTTTTCAAATTCGTAAAGAAATAGCTACGTGTAACTTATATGGACTTGTTTATTTTAAGAAATAGCACAAGCTAGAACTTCACCGTTACATGCTTAGAATGTGTGGGCAGGATAGACATATTAGGATTTAAATAGATTTAAAAAGTTGAAAAGCAATATTTGGGGTTGGATTTATTCTAGTAAAGTTCATTTAGAGGTTAAAATTAAATAACGTAAAAATATATAACTTCTATAAAAAACGTACAGTTTTTGTGTGGTAGGAAATAGTAGTTTCTACAGTGAAGCTCAATGACAAATTGAAGTTAATTTTTGCAAATTCCTATAGAATATATGAAAAATTATTTGTTTACGCCAAAAAGAAACTTCCGCCCGTTTCACTTTCTAGGGGGTTTTGCATCCAGTTGACGTTTCCAGGCATGGCATACCCTAGTTTTTAATTATTGGTCTCCCCTTTTCACACCCATCCATTAAAATTCAAAAGTCTCATGGTAGCTCCTTCCTTACAATAGCTGTAAGGAATCTAAATTACATTATTTTAAATTGTGTTCAAGATTATTCAATTAGAAGTAAAAATTAAGTCCTTATAATTGTACAAGAGTTCAATGGTTGTTGCCTAGGAATTTTGTTTCCAGGAAAGAAATTTGCTTATAGATTTTCAGGAAATTAAGACACAATAGAAGGCGTTATTTACTAGAAACGGCGTAATAAATTCTGGCAGTTTAGACACAGGTGCCGAAGAGAATCCAAATATACTCAGAGTAACTAATGCACTATACTTACCAATTTTCCATAAACGATATAGCCCGAAATTAATTATTAACGGAACAATGTGTTCAGGTGTTTTACCTAATAGGCTTAGCGTCGAGTCTTATTTAAATTTTACCGTTTTGTCATTTTTTTCCAAAATGATTTGTTTTATTAATGATGTTTACAGTCTATATCTTGAAAAGGAAATATTTGTAGATCTGGGTATAGAATTTTTGCTTTTATTCTTTATTATCGGGTCGACCTTTGGAGCGTATATGCAGGGTGTCTTGTAGAAGGTTCGCCAAACCTGGAGGGCAGATAGGTGGGCTCATGTGCACATTGAGAACTTCGAATGCTTACAAAACTCTGTCCTTTCCAACGATATATCAAACATATTGGAAAGTAATCAGTATCATAATATAATTTGCGATTGTAACTTACAAGGTTAGAAATACAGAAAATAAAACATACACAAAATTGCAATAATTTGTTATAAAAAATTTTGTTCCAACAGACTTCTACGGCTACGGATGCAATCGCGACACCTTTATCTCATTCCTACAGTGGTAGTCTAGTCGCATCCCATCCCATATTATTTCAAAAGCACAATTATTCTTGCTCTTAACTGCTCCTTGGATTTTATTTCACTCACATAAACGAGTTGCTTGGACTTTTATTTTTTATTATCGGGTCGATCTTTGGAGCGTATATGCAGGGTGTCTTGTAGAAGGTTCGCCAAACCTGGAGGGCAGATAGGTGGGCTCATGTGCACATTGAGAACTTTGAATGCTTACAAAACTCTCTGCTTTCCAACGATATATCAAACATATTGGAAAGTAATCAGTATCATAATATAATTTGCGATTGTAACTTACAAGGTTAGAAATACAGAAAATAAAACATAAACAAAATTGCAATAATTTGTTATAAAAAATTTTGTTCCAACAGGCTTCTACCGCTACGGATGCAATCGCCACATCTTTTTCTCATTCCTACAGTGGTAGTCTAGTCGCATCCCATCCCATATTATTTCAAAAGCACAATTATTCTTGCTCTTAACTGCTCCTTGGATTTTATTTCACTCACATAAACGAGTTGCTTGGACTTTTCCCATACAAAAAAATCAAAGTTAGTCAGGTCTGGGGACCTTGGAGACGCGAGTATAGGGCCAATTCACTCAATTCACGCATTTGGGAATGAATTGTCCAGGAGCTCTCTGACAGTTCGATAATAATGTGCTAGACAGTCATTTTTTTGAATATTTTTGGTCTTTCTTCCAAAAGGAGTTCATCTAATAAGATCGATAAATCATTCATTAAAAATTCAAGTCATTTACGAGATAGAAATAGAAACTAAGAAAAAATGCAGGATGATTGATCTTATGAGATGAAATCCCATTGCAGGCAGACCAATAATATTCAAAAACGATGACTGTCCAGCACATTATAGGAGAACGGTCAGAGAGCTCCTGGACAATTCCCTATACTGTGGCCTCCTAGGTGGCCAGACCTGACTCCCTTTGATTTTTTGTATGGGGACGGGCCAAGCAAGTCGTTTATTAGAGAGAAATAAAAACCAAGGAGCAGGTAAGGGCAAGAATAAATGTTGCTTTTGAAATAATATGGGACAAGATGCGACTAGAGACTACCACTGTAGGAGTCAGAAAAATGTGTCGCGATTGCATCCGTAGAGGTAGAAGCCGGTTTGAACAAAATTTATAACAAATTATTGCAATTTGATGTATGTTTTATTTTTTGTAAGTTACAATCATAAATTTTATTATGATACTGATTACTTTCCAACAAGTTGGAAATATCTTTGGAAAGGGGTTGAAGTAGAGAAGTTTTTGTAAGCATTCGAAGTTCTCGATGTGCTTTTTATTTTTTTTTGTAATGTGATAAAGTTTTTAACTTAATCACTTTTTTATGAAACCTCGCCATTTGTGGACTCATTTTTTTCAATTAATTATTTGTGTCAAATATAGAATGCAGAAGAGCAAACAAACCTTATAGATTCGATTTAAGTTTACTTGGTGAAGATGTTGTGAAGAATAAAAAAGTTACAATAGTTAAAATGTAAAAATCTGAGAATTAAGAAAAAAAAATGAAAAAAAACGAAAACCGTAAGCTATCTAAATATATGGGCTACATAATATATCACATGAGCCCCTCTATCTGCCCTCCATGTTTGGCCAACTTTCTACAAAACACCCTGTATAAATCAAGACCTTAGAATGCATGCCACGGAAAAAGAACGTATTGTATTTTCGTGATGTTTGCATGAATTTACCCTCGGATAATGTTAATTTTGAAGAATGAATTAAAGAACTTACATCAGCCTAGTCTGAACTTAAACTAGTCTCAGGAAAACATCGTCATAGTCATTCATATAGGACTGTTGAGAAATAAAAACAAGTTGGCGAAACGAGTCCTGGATTAGATGGAAGATTACATTTGAACAACACATTCATTGTGGATAATAATAAATTGTCAAATACGCAAATACATACATTGTGGGAAGATAGCTGAAAGACATTCTAACTCTTGTTTCTACAAAAATACTGTTATAAAATTCATTTTACGTCCCGAGAAATAAAAACGAAAACCTTCTAAATTAATCATTCGACAAAAACAACAAGTAAACATTAAAAAACCCGCTGACATAAAAACGAGAGAAACTTATCGGGTATCCTGAAATTTCCATCGATGTTAAAGGCGACTTTCGACAAGGTTCTGGATATACTGTAACAAATCAGAATTAATCACAGAAATCTAGTATCTTCAATCTCTTTATAAAATGCGAGTTTCGTTCGAGTTAGACAGTATTACTTTTATGTTTTTTGGGCAATAACACCAAAGTAGAAATAAAAACGACGTATATTGCAGGAATACCAAACGTTTCAAAGTCTATTCTGACTTCGTTGTCAATGGCCTTATATTTATTGATGTAGATTGCAAAATGAAAATTTGATTTATGACATTTAAAATTGACATTAGAAAATTTGTTGTTTTTAGATATACAGGTAGCACAAAAAATTCTACAGGTCATGAATTATAGTTAACCAGCTTTCAAAGTAACTGTACAAATTTATGAAATTGAACCTACACCATCTATTGCAATTTGGTATCAGAAGTGGGATTAAGTGAAGTTAATTAAAGTGATTTATGGCTACAACTCGAAGTATGGCAGAATGGACGAGACTAGCTAAAAAAGATTCAAACAGGTTACTGATAAACTAGACGAAAAAATAACTCAGATCCTGAAAAAACGCGACAAAAAAGGAGAAACAACATCAAGACAAAATCCAACAAAGCTTAGCGACTAAAACGTAAAATAGAATTAGAGAATCTTGTAACAAATATAGATGAATAGCAACAAATCCTTGTTTCTACGATGAAAAGTGAACAACAAAGTTTAATTAAGGGGTTATTTACAAAATTTGAATAAACAAGACAAAATGATTTTAAAATATTTGAAGAAAAACCGGAACAAACTGAATTGAAAAGACAAAATGAAATTAAAATATTCAAAGATAAACAAGAACAAACTGAACTAAAAAGTTAACCAGAGAATGCAAATAGTGGAGTCAGACATAAAAGAGATAAACGATGACATTAAGATCCTAAAAAAATCTTTAACCCAAGTAGATGACATCGATTCTACCTAAACCCAGGTAAAAGTTCAAATCAGTTCAATTAAAAAAAGTTCAAAGTGAAGTACAAGATAAAACCAGTGCCATCCAAAACAAAGTGGAAACAGAAATTTAAAAAATGTAACAAAATTTGCAGAGAGGGAAATACCAGAACACCGTGAGTACCAAAGATTCCTTTGGCAAACGAGCCACATTTGATGGTAGTTCATCTTGGCCCATGCATGAACGGCAATTTGAAGTCGTGGCTGCAGCTAATGGGACAACCAAGAAAAATCTACATATTTGGTAATTTCTTTAAGAGGTCCGGCACTACAGCTCCTCCAAAGCATTCCAGTGGATGAACAAGTTAATTTCGACAAGATCATCGCAATCCTAGACAAAAGACATGATAACAAATCTTTGAGCCAAGTATACCAGGTGCAACTAAGTGGGAAAACGCAACAATCCGGAGAGAGCCTTCAAGAATTCGACAGAGATTAGACGTTTAGTACACTTGTCCTACCCAGACCTGCCAAAGGAAACTAAATATCAATTGGCCACACAGAGTTTGGTAAACGTTATCAGGGATGTTGAAGTACAAAGAAATCTAAGACTTAGTTGCATCAAGAAAAGTAATGAAGCTTTGCTTTTGGAAGTAGAGGCCGTCATAGACATGTCCAAGCCGAACATTCGAGCAGTTTCTTTCAACCAGGACGAATCAGAACCATCCCTTCAGGCAGTGTTGACAGGAATAAACAAACTATTCAGGACACTTTCAACGTGACTGCAGAGTAAGGCTACCAGAACGATCACTAACTAGAAGTAGTGAACAAAACAACCTTACCAACCAAGAAAACTCCGATCAGTCAGCGTAAGGGGGCGAATGCTAACTAACTCTCCACCAGCCCTCAGGACAGTATCCATCAGGGCATGTTGCCGAGATGACAACAGCCAAGTGATCAAGGGCACCATCAATGGCCGAGCAATCACCATCACCGGCCCCTCTGTGTCCATTGCCAAGTCCAGAGTTTTGAGTACTACAGATAGGAGACAACAGAATACGGCATAGGGTTCTGGGAGCGGATATTGAGGACCATTTTATACTGAGTATGAACTTAATTGGCCAATATGGGTTCATGTTCGACCCGATATATGATGTTTCTCGTTTCCTAAATGAGGAATTTGTATTGACATGGTCCGTCAACAGTTCAGCGACCATAAAAAATCCTCAACCAGAGAGAAATCCTGAGTGTCGCGTTGGAATCATGGATCCCGTACATTCAGATCATATTACTTAGTTAGATTGGCTATAGTTAAAATCGGAGGAGACATACCAATTAGTGTCCTGAATATGTTCAACAACGACAACCGAATTGCCAATGGTCAAGAAATAGCATGTTTGGAGCCAGTTAGCACCATCATCAATTGCGAAGAAACGTACCAGGTATCGATGAAGCAGGCAAGTCCTAGTAAGCAGTTTTTAAAACAGTTTACCCACCTTTCATCAGACGTACAACAGACAGTCAAGGAAAATATCAAGTGTATATTACAAACTGGAGTTATTGAGCCATCCATCAGCGCATGGTCTGCTCCCGTTGTGTTAGTTAAGAAAAAAGATGGAACCACCCAATTTTGCGTGGATTACAGAAAATTTAACAATGTCACTAAGAAGTACAGCTATCCCCTACCCCGAATCGATGACATTCTGACCACACTAGGAGGCTCCCGTTGGTTCTCCATACTAGATCTAAAGAGTGGAATTGGCAGCTTGGATTACATGAGAACGACTGAGAAAAGACATCGTTCTCTACCATTAAAGGGCTGTTTCAGTTCACAGTTATGCCCTTCTGGTTATGTAATGATCCCGCTACATTTGAAGGGCTAATTGCGTAGGCATTGAGCCGGTTGCCATAGAGAATATGCTTTGTATATATATATATTGTCGCACATTCGACTATACTTAGTATTCCTCGACGTCATTCTGGTCATGGTCACACATTCGACGACCATCTGAAGAACCTGGAAAATATTTCATTTTCCAGGTTCTTCAAAAAGAAGTAGAGTTTTTGGGCCACGTCCTTTCCGAGTCAGGAATCCGCACAATCAAAGATAAGATAGCCGCTATTCGTGATTGGCCGTTCTCTAGAAATAAGCATGACTTGTGTCTCTGTTCGTTACAGGCAATTTGTTGAAGGATTTGCCAGGATTGCCGAACTTCTACATCGGCAGACCACTGAAAACTAGACCTTCCGTTGGAATCAGGATTGTGAAACATCATTCAGACGGCTGAAGGCGGCACTATGTTCCAGCCCAATCATAGCATTACGTACACAGACATCTTAGACACCGACTCCAGCAAAACAGGTTTGAAGGCCATTCTATCCCAGGTGCAAGATGGTGAAGAGAAGGTGAAAGAGTACTAGAGCCGTGGTTTCTCGAAACTGGAAAGGAATTATTGTGTCACCAGAAAAGAACTTTTTGCAATAATCAGGGATGTAGATCATTTCCACAAATATCTCTGTGGTCGTCATTTCCTAATCAGAACCGATCATGCCGCCCTGGAATGGCTGTTGGACATGAAGAAACCGGAAGAACAACTGGCCAGGTGGATGGAGAAATTACAGCAATACGTTTTCAAGGTTGAACACCGTGCTGGTCGTTTGCATAATAATGCCGATTCCGTGGCAAGAAGACCCTATAGAGTAAAATGCGGAGATTGTTTGAAGACGGAACAGCGAAAGGGTATCTCCATGCGACAGATTCGAGTACAGACCAATGACGATTGGACAACGGAACAATGCATCCAGGACCAAATGGCTGAGCCATACATTGAGGCAATCCTGACGGCCCAGAAACCAAGTTCCAACTGGTCCCAAAGAAAAATATACCCTCCGTCCTGACCGAGGTACACAATAGAATTACCGGAGGTCAACTACTTGGTAAATTACTTCGAAGACGTCAGAGCTTGGTGCATGCTGGCAATACACAAACTAGCCACCAGTGATCGGATGAAGACGCTCTATGATGTCAAAGAGACAAGGTTTGGCTATACAAGCCCCAGAGGAGCAAAGGCAAGTCTCCAAAGCTCACACCAGTCTGGGATATGAGGTAGTCAAGAGAATCAATGGCATTGTTTATCGTATTCGCCGGAATCCAAGAGCTAAGATGAAGATGACTGCCTACCATGGAGAGAATGATTCCAATCCGGATGATCAGAATTAAAAAAAGGCAGTGTTACAAAATTCATTTGATGCCGCAGGAAAAAAGAAAACCTTCTATATTAATCGTACCGACAAAAACAGACAAATCTTGTATTACACTTGTATCTACAGCAACAATTTTTAAAATATAGTTTTCTAGATTTTCTAGAATCATCGAGAGAGGTACAGTAGTATACTAAATTACAAAAAGCAAATACTGATATTACTCATTCATATAGTTTTTCACATTTTTTTAGAACATTTTTAACATCCTCTCCAAATCTATACAAGCTGTCCACAATCTGGAGTATAACAAGGTAAGTAACATAATTCGCGAAAAGTCCATGCATTGGTTGAGTTCAGGTAGTAAATGTCAAGAATATTTTATGACGAAATGAATTTCCACGTAAAATATTAAATTCAGTTATATGTACTAAATACATAAATAATTATTGGAAATTTCAATCAGTTGAGTAGAGTGCAACTGAAGAATGTTCTAATTCAATCTTGCGTTCAATGGATTGAAAAGTATCGAAAAGATAGTATCAAAATATTAAGAAACGGAAAGCAAAATTTGAGAGTATTATATCAGGATATATATTTTCGATTAGTCACATTTTAGAATTCAAATTATTTATTTAGTAAAAATGTTTGTTTCAAGCTATTATTGTAAGTAGTACATTTTTCTTCTGTTTCGAAATCCTTAATCAGAATGTAAAAACGCGTGTCTTATGTTTTCTTTTTTGCGTGAATTATATGCCACATTTTTCTCCAATTCCACTGACTTTGTACTTGAATGACTCGAAGTCATTTCTGCAAATTTTTAACTTTACTTTTTTCTCCGCCAAAGCTCTACTTACCTAGTCCACTGGATCTTGCTACCTTAGCTTCTGGAACTGGCCGTACCTCGTTGAAAATACCTTAGCTATTCCTCTGGACATCCCAAATTCGCGATACATACAATGAGCCAAGGAATATTCTGTTGGCACCTCAAACAGGTCTCGGGGTTCTTCTCTGGTTACATCGTGCTGCACTTCCTGCCTATTATACTACAGTGCCATGAACTGTTCGAATGTCATCTCGTCATCGAGTGGTTGGGTGCTGCGGACTTGGGTTTGATCAACTTAGCAGTCATGACTTCCGGCTTAAGGGCTAACCTGTTGAAATGTACCACCTTCGGTTTTCCTCGAGGTAACTTCCTTATTCTCTAGACAACATCGTTAAATCTCTTTACAATTTGGTATGGCCCATCCCAAGATCTATGTAGCTTGGCGAATATGCACCACGACGCTGCGGGGTATAAAACCAAACAAGATCTTCAACTTGGAAGTCGCGGCTTCCGGCTTTGATGTCATAAGCTTCCCTCATATGAGCACTGGCATTCTCGATATTTGACCGTTGATGGATGTCGTTCATCTTTTGACGTAATTGCCTGACATAGTCTTCACCTGCGGTCTCTTCTCTTGGGGACATGCAAACTTCAAATCGCTCGGTAGTCCTATATCCCGTCTCATAATAACACTGGCCGGGGTCTGACCCATGGACTCGTGTAAGAGACTACCATTGAAAAATGGCGGATAATTGTTCTAATCATCCGTTCTATCCATTCCATAGAATTGCCGGTCTAATGCTGTCGTCCGTGTTTTATTAATCTTCAAGAGCTTGCAGACGTCTTGGAAAAGAGTAGACTCGAAATTTCTACCTTGGTCTGAGTTCATCTCCAAGTGAACACCAAAATGACTTATCCATTCCTTGACAAGTACATCAGCAACAGTCAAGGCTTCTTGATTCGGCAGGGCATAAACTTCTGCCTTTTTACTGATATACTCACCACCATAATGTACTTATTTCCGGAGCCAGCTTTAGGAACTGGTCCAGCAACATCAATGGTCCTCGTTCAAAGGGACTGCCCACGTTATATTGCCTCTTGGAAGCTTTTTCTCGCTTTTGGGGACCATTACTTCCTGCACAAACCGAATATTTCCGACACCAATCTTTGACTTCTGCTTGGAAATTTACTCAATACAAGCGTTCTCTTAACTTACCCAGGATTTTCGTAACTCCCGGATGTCCTCAGGTTCTACCATCATGTAGTTCTCGCAAAACCTCCGGTCTCTTCTTGGTCTTCCTTGGCTAGTTCCACCTGCCAATAACCGCTCTTTAAGTCTAGGGTGAAAAACGTCTTCGATCCAGCCAACACATCTAGGGTATGGTCTATTGTTGGGAGAGGATAGCTACCTTTCCTTGCGGCGTGAATTAGTTGCCAATAGTCTACGCAAAATCGGGCCGAACCATTTTTCTTTTCAACCAAGGCAACTGGAGAAGCTCAGGGGCGATACCACGAAGCCTGGCAAGCACTGACACTAGCTCGACCCACTCCATTAGTGGATGCACAGACTCGAACTCTGGAATTCGCGGCTACAAAAAACACCTGTAGAAGTCAGGGCAGAGCCCGACTTACTGACAGAATCAGAAGACGGCAGAAATAATAAAGCCTCTATAAGGAAGATAGTAGAAGGACTAGAAGTAGTCCCTACTAAAGTGTGATAAGGTAGACCATATCCAGAGTTGTTTCAAGGAGAGCAACGGAGTACTGACTTCCTCGGCGGGGAAATTAAAGAAGGTCGATGTGAAGGGACTATCCAACAACCTCCAACTATCAACGCTTCACATCGACCTTCTTTAGTTTCCCCGCCGAGGAACTCGGTAGTCCGTTGCTCTCCTTGCAACGATTCTGGATATGTCTTACCTTATCTCACACCTGACACCACTTTAACGTTTTTAGGGTTCCGTATATACAGTATACGGATACCCTTATAATATCACTCCGGATTTTTAGCTCTTTTACATCACAGCCATTTTCTCCTAAAGTACTGGACGGATCAGTATATAGTTTGGAGACCCGATCAGGAGTACATCAGGAGGAAATGAAGAAATTAGATTTAAGGGGTACCTCTGGGGGGAAAACTAAAAAAATTGACCGTTCCCCCCCTTATCTCCGGAACTGTAAGATGTAAAATTTTGAGAAAAAATTAGAGATATGTGGCCTGAGTTTTACCGGAAAATTAGGGAGAAACCTCTACTGTTGTTTTTGGGGGGCATATTGAATTAAATTGATATGAAATTTAAATTGTTTTTAACTCATCATGTAATATATCAAATGACTGGGCTCATTATGACAAAAACAAATATGTTTTTTTCATATTTTTAAAATAAATTATTTAAAAGATATCAAAAAAATAAAAAAATTTACCCATTCCTTCCTTATCTCCGTAAAATTTTGAAAAAATTAGAGGTATAGGGTTACCTGAATTTTACCGGAAAAATATTAATTTTGGGGGACAAATTACAGGTTTAAATAACAAATCCAAAATTAAAATTTTTTCTAACACATGATGTAATATCTCAAATCAAAGGGCACATTATGGTGAATACAAACATATTTTTTTCATATTTTTCAAATAAATTATTTAAAAGATATTAACAAAAATATAAAAGAAATTACCCATTCGCCCCCTTATTTCCGAAACGAGGATAAATATTTTTTTCAGATTTTAAAATAAATATTCTAAAAATTAATTATTTTTTTTAATACGCATTATGCAATACATCAAATGAAAGGGCTCATTATGAGGAGTACAAATATATATTTTTCATATTTCTAAAATTAATTTTGTGCAAGATATTAACAGAAATATAGAAAATTTATCATTTGTCGTCTTATTTCCGAAACCATACTACCTAAAATTTTAAAATTAATTAGGGGTACTGGGGCTCACTTGAAATTTATAAGAAAAAATATTAGATAACCCCAATATTATTTTTGGGTCAAATGATAGAATTAAATGAAAAATAATTTTAAAAATTCAAACGCGTCATGTAATATATCAAATAAAAGGGCTCATTATGAGAAATACAAATGTGCTTTTTTCATTTTTTTTAAATATTTGTTTAAAAGATATTAACAAAAATATTAAACAACTACTTAGTCCCCCTTTATCTCAGAAACTACACAATATAAAATTGGAAAAATATAGTTTATGGTGATTTGAGTAATACACTTATTACAAACTTACACTTTATTTAAAAAATTGTGACAATTGTTTCGCGTCCGATGGAACTTAATAATACAATGATTAAGCTTATTAAATAAAGTGTAAGTTTGTAATAAGTGTATTACTCAAATCATCAATTTCCACCAAGTATCAGCCAACTCAATCCAAAATATAGTTTATTAGTACTTTTAAATAATTTGTCTAAAAGATAATTTATTATTCAAAACTTGACCCATTTTCCCGTTTATCTTCCAATCTACTGAGACTAAAATTCAGACAATATATTAAGGGCTTCACTGAAAGTTTATTAGTAAAATTATACTCTAATGTAAGTTTTGGAGTCCAAATTAGAAAATTAAATACATATTTTTATAAAAATCAACCTAATCATGTAGCAGATAAATTAAAAAGTTTATATGTGAGAAATTAAAGTGTATATTTTTTACAAAATTCCCTGCTTGTCTATTAAACTGGAATATTAGACAAATATTTACTTTGATTCACCTACATTCTATCAAATCTTAAAGGTGGTACGAAACCCTTAGTATGCCAGTCCAACTCGCACTTGACCAAATTATTATTTACTCATCGGGTTCTTGGATTTATTTAACAACACAGCCGAATTCACTATAATTTATTAATCTACTTTAATTTATATTCAAACAACTATTTACAATTTATATATTTTACTAAACTGCGACACAATACTGAATGAATCCTTCCGTCAGCACTCCGTATTTATATATTTCTTCTCGATTTCTTCTCGAAATTCTCCAGAAGCTCAGAGAGCCGCCGAGAGATTTCCTTCATGGCGTCTAGGATTCTTCTAGAACTCCTTCAAAGCACGCCGCCGATCTCGATGCGCTATACGAACAACATTTCGGAATCCCCGAAATATCGGATGGATGTCGATTGAATTATAGGATGAATTCCGGTCACATTACATTTTTGTAAAGTTTCAGAACGAACTAAAAATTTAGCATTTTTCTTTTAATACTATATGCCCCATAATGCAAATCTTTGCTGCGAGTCATTAGAACTAATGAAACTTTGAAGTAAAATTAGAGTTTTATTCAAAAAGGTAATACTAAAGATACAGAGAGATGGGGTATATGCTGTTCTACAAGTGGAATCGTAACGTTGGATCAGTGAGAAAGAAAACCGAGTGGACGTATCTGTCAATCTCTCTCTCTAGTGATGCAAACAATTACTTGACTTACTCAATCAAGCATCAATCAGAAATGAGCGTTACGTTGTTCTCGACAACTCGTGAACTCTATATTAAGTATTATCTTTTTGTTTTTTATCGATATAGTGTTTATCCTACTGAACCATTCCGTTAACCCTCATACGGATATTTGTGAACCGAGAAAATATGTTTCTTCGTTTTCGTTTTTGGCTAATCATGGCGAATTTGTCAAATAACTACAGAAATAATTTATAAGAAATTTCTACAAGTTTCAAGATTCAAGAATTGGTTGCAAAATGTGTTGCCATAGTTAATGTCGTATGGCAGTGTTGCAACTGAATTATAGCAAGTTCGCTCATAAGTTTGCTGAATAAGTCCGAGAGATCTCCAGAGCTTGGGGACCCTGGAGTACTGCTCCGTCTAGCCTATAGCTACGCCAGAGTCCACATCAACAGCTAGAATTTTGACAGTTGTAGAATATTTCAAGCTTAAAGCTGTTAAGTTAAGCAAAATGGTACATTCGAACTGAGTTCCGTTGGGCTATAAGAAAATGAGATGTCGATATATTATATTATTTACTTTAAGTTTCTAATTATATTCGCTTAAATAACTGAGTATAAAATGCACATGTTTATTAGTTGTGTTATAGCTTGAGGCGATTCCGATGAAGAACTCTAATAACGTATTAACAAAAAAAAAACTGCCGGTGATATTCTCTAGAGGTAAGAAGAACTGGCGAGAGTCCTAAAATACATAGTAAGGGCATTTTGAATACACATATACAGGGTGAGTTTTTTTGATGATCAGTATGGGGATCTCGGAAACTAGCAGAGATATAGCAATGGTTAAATTGGGAAAGATTTGCAGTTTTACTGGTCCAATTTAATGACACTTTCGGATTTTTGTAAAAAGTCATGGCTTACTAAATATTTTGAAAAAACGAGTGTCTGTCGATTTAGTCAAATCCCTCTAGCTCCTTTGTTATTGATTTTATAAAAAAAGTGTAAATATCAAATTTGAAGGGAATTGTATCCCGAATATGACTGTCATGTCTTCGTTTGCGTGAGAGCTCGCGTTTTCGAGATATGACACAAACTTATATTTTTTTGAAAGGAAACCATAGTTGGCTATAACCTCAAAGAATCAGACATTTTTAGAAATTTTCAACGATATAATACTCGATATAGTTATTCATAAAAATAACGGAGTTATGGATGCTTTTCTCTCTTATATTCACTTTTAACGTAGTTAGCCATGAAATAGATTGATTTATTAATAACTATTCCAAAAAACATTGAACGATTTTTTATTAGGTATATCAGATATAAAGAAAAAACTAAATAAATAGTTACCTACTAAAAACTTAAGAAATTAAAGTACATAAAGTCCACCATTCTTATTTAGACAAAAACTGCATCCTTTTAGGATTGACATTACCGCTTTCCTTACAGACCGCCTAACAATTTCTTCAATTGCTTGTAATACCGCCTCCCTTAGGTCACCAACTGTCTCATACTTTCTTTTGTATACTTTGTTTTTTAGCGCATCCCATAAACAGAAGTCTATAACTGCCAAATCGGGAGACCGGGGTGGCCATTCGCGTGGGCCATTTCTTCCTATCCAAGAGTTTGGATAGATATTCTCTAAGTGTTGTCTTACTAATAACGAGTTATGAGCAGGTAATCCATCATGTTGGAACCACTTAATTTCTAATCGAGTTCTCAAATTCAAATTATGCAACATGTCTTGAAAAGTGGATTGTAAGAAATGCAAGTAACGCTCCCCAATAAGTGATTCGTCATAGATAAAAGGCCCCAGAATAGTAGTCGTCTTTGTTCTACATGGAAAGGGTTTTCTTTAGCCCAGATATGCTCATTGTGACTCTGACCATAACACCTTTAATAGAAACTGTGTATTGTCAAGGCACATGTCTCTAAATCATGTACAAAACAAAATACGTCAAAGTTCGTTACCAGCATGCAAAGGTTGAGAAACTGAAAGTTTGTACGGGTAGAATTTGTGCGCTTTCAGTACCTTAACTACAGTTCGTTGAGATGTGCTAGCTTCTGGCGCAATCTCACGAGTTGATGTAGGTGGATTTTGATTTACCATTGCCAAAATATTTATTTGTGCTGCTTCGTTAATTTGATTACATTCCTTTGGTGGTTTAGTAGTAGTAGTAGTAGTAAGATCCATGCGTAAACTATCGTAAAGCCTCTTAAATGTACATAGAGGAGGTTGACAATGATTAAAATATCTATGAAAGTATTCCTCGGCTGCACCAACTGAATTTTTAATGGCATATGATATACCATTCCACCATATTCAGTTTTTTCGTTAGAATATTCCAATTTATCACGAGAAATTGTCAATATCGACTGTCAGTTCTGCACTACTAATGGAATTACTCTCAAAAGGAGGAAACGTCAAAGTGAAAACAATCTTTTTCATGGCTACCTACATTAAAAGTGAAAATAAGAAAAGCATCCATAACTCCGTTATGTTCGATTGTTTGAGGTAATAGCCAACTATGGTTTCCATTCAAAAAAAAGATACGTTTGTGTCATATCTCGAAAACGAGAGCTGTCACGCAAACGAGGATATGACAATCATATTCGGGATACAATTCCCTTCTATTTTGATATTTACACTATTTTTATAAAATTAAAAACAAAGGAGCTAGAGGGATTTGACTAAATAGACAGAATTTCGTTTTTTTTAAATATCTAGTAAGCCATGACTTTTTACAAAAATCCGAAAGTGTCATTAAATTGGGCCAGTAAAACTGCAAATCTTTCCCAATTTAACCATTGCTCTATCTCGGCTAGTTTCCGAGATCCCCGTACTGATCATGAAAAAAACTTACCCTGTATATATATATATATATTGTAATGGATTTAAACAGACATGAGATAATACAAAAGTAAAAGTAATTTGAATAAGTAAATGAATTGGGGAAATGTAAATAAAATTCATATAAAGGAATTGCACAAATCATAACAGATAGTTAACCTAAAAATATAAACCATGTAAAAAGAATGTTTCAAAAGCAAATTGTTGAAAGGATAAAAGGTGGCATATAAAGCTAGATAATCTATCATGCAGAGTGTAGTAGAATTTGGATACTTACATAAGAAAATCTAGGCAGGAAGTCACATTTAGGTCAAACATCAAAGAGGTTAAATTCACTTATGAAAATCATAGTAGAGTTTGTAAAACAAGTTTAGATCACATATTAGGCCATGAGAACACTGAATATAGCACATTTGGATCAAAATTAATTTTTAAAATACATAAATTTGTTAAAATATAGAGAATTGAAATGTCAGAATTATAAAGACCGTTAAAAACTTGAAGGAATGATGGAACACTAAAGAGATATATACCGTTAGAAAGAGCTTAGAGCATAGTTTATAAAAATTCAATAGTTCAAAAGATATAAAGTCTTAATTTCAGTAAAATCCAATTTTTTTTAAAAGTACCTGTTAAATGACTGGTGACCAGCAGGTTACAAGTGTCAAATCAAAAATTTTGAAAACATGAATTAAGTAATTTAGATAAAATTTAGGATAGTAAATGGTATTGAAATTCAAATTAAAATTTGTTTAGATTTTTGCATATGATTTAGAACGAACATATTTGGAAATTAATAAAATAAATTAAAGCGGAAATGGAATAGCAGGTGGCAAGCTGACAGACGTCGACGAGAGCAGTGTGTAGTTTTTGAATATCATTGATAAGTTATGTCAAAAAGAAATCAAGTTTGAAGTTAATTTTTTAAATTTTGAATCATCATAAATTGATCCAAAAAGGAATTATTTGAAATCACTGTGAATAATAAAAGTAAAGTAAACAAAGGTTTTGGAAGCAGTTTAAAACCAAAATTAAGGAAAAGGGGAATAGCCAGACAACTGTGATAATTATTTAAAAAACAGATTATTGAAATGTGTTTAGTAGTGTTTAGAGGATTGAATTTTTGTAACAAATTGATAGAAATTTAATAATATTTAAGTAACCAGGAAATTTATTTTGTTGTAAAGGCAATATTATATATCAGAATTGTATTGTGGACAATCATTATAAATAAATTGTAATTTGATTGAGAATTTAAAATTATTTCGGAGTCATTTAAAAATTAAAAAAAAAATAAAGTGTAAAATATAATTTCAAAATTTAAAAAAAAAGTGATAGTGTAACGAAGAAGAAATAGAGACTTATAAGATAAGTATAAAATTCATTTATTTATATAAGATCTACAATTTTGAACCCAAGCAAAAAAGACCCTGAGGTAATCTCATACATTGTAAATTATTCAGTATATTATTATAATATATATATATATATATATATATATATATATATATATATATATATATGTTTTTAAGTTTTCGCTGGCACTAAATGTTTTAGGTGGCTTCCGGGAATTCATCCGCGTAGTTGATAACTGATCACTGCCGGGATCGATGGTAAAATGACGACGTTTCGGCAGAGTCACATCTGCCCTCTTCAGGTCGGTTCGCATAATTCTCGTAGCCTTCTGCTTTCGCTTCTAGTTACTCGAATACTAAGATTTTCCTGAAGCGAGCGCGCTGTTATATAGTCGCGGCTCGGCGCCTATCGGTTGACACCGTGAACGGCTGCGTGTGATTGGCCCTTGGTGCTCAGTGGGCACGGCTCCATCCTGCTGATTTGTTAGTTCCGGTTGAGTTGTTATTGGACGGGTACGGGCCGGTACGGTGTTTAATAGGATTTTCCAACAATTCGATAAGTTCTAATTTTCATTGCGTGCATTTAGACTGTGAGGTCTCTTCGCTATTTCAATTGCCTCTCTTACGAGTCTTGATTTCGGGTGTTCTATATTTGCCAGTACTCTGGTGTTCTCAAAGTCTATTCGGTGTGACATCGTGGTGGCGTGTTCGGCAATGGATGTTGTTTTTTCCTGCTTTCTTACAGCGTTCTGGTGTTCATCACGTCTAGCTTGAATTCTTCTATTAGTTTGCCCCACATAGGTTTTATGACAGTCTGCACATGGAATCTCGTACACTCCCTGTTGTTCTAAAGGGATCCTCGTCTTCGGAGTCCTCAACACCGTCCTTATTTTTCTGTCTGTATTGAAAATAGTATCGATATTGTGTCTCCGTAGAATTCTCGCAATACTCTCCGTGGTCCCCTTGACATACGGTAAATAAGCCTTGGTTATTGGTGTCTCATGCTCCTCGTCTGTTTGTCTCGGTTTTGACTTTAGGGCTCTTTGTATATTTCGGTCTGTAAATCCGTTTTGTCTCAGAGCTGTTTTTAAACTGTCCATTTCCTGTTTGATGTTATCCTGGTCAGCAAGCCTTTGTGATCTGGTTACTAAAGTCTTGACGACGGCTTGTAGTTGGGCTGGGTGGTGATGAGAATTAGCATGAAGGTATCTGTTGGTGTGAGTTGCTTTCTTATATACTATATGGCCAAGGGTTCCATCTTGCTTCCTATTTATGAGAACATCAAGGAATGGCAGTTGATTGTTGGCTTCAACCTCCATGGTAAATTTTATTTTGTGATGGATGCTATTAAGGTGATCTAAAAAAGTATTGAGGTGTTCCCTCCCATGAGGCCAAATCACAAATGTATCACCCACATATCGCAACCACAAACTGTTTAAGAGTTGTTGTTCTTAGTGCCAACTCTCTTATCAACTACGCGGATGAATTCCCGGAAACCACCTAAAACATTTAGTGCCCGCGAAAACTTAAAAACAAATATAGTGAATCTCTACGGGGAGAATACTTTTCATTTGTGTAAAACATTTGAGAAATTGCGTGCGAAAAGAAGCAAACTTGTGTGCGATCTACATTTTTTACAACGATGCCGCGATGAAGGAGTTATTCCGAAAAACATGACGGTAAAGTTCTGGAAGAACAACAGAAAAACACAGAATATCTTATGGAAAGCTAGTTGTGCCTTACTTAGGGAAGCCATACGTGATGTCAGAAGAGATTTGGATGTTCTTAATACTAAACTCCTAGATATCCACCTTCAGGTAAGCAATACATTCCACCCGATAATATGGGATAAATTCGATGAGATTAGCGAATTTAGGGCCGAAACGAATGCAGAGTTACCAACAATGCAACAACAGGCAAAATTTAACAACTTGAAGCTCCAACAGAAGCCCAAAAACGAATTTGTCTCGGAAAATAACGGTCACAGTCTAACCTCACGGCAATTGGAAACGAATAAAACCGTTTATAACTTATCTTCGGTCCAATTGAACACTCCCTCGATTGGCGTGTTGGCTAAGGGATTCAATTACGCTATTGCTCCCTCTCACATACCAACAGAGAGCATAATATGTGGCGTGGAAACAGCAGTTTCAAAATTAGATACGATCACCGCTGAAATAATTAGACAAGATGTGTCACATGTTCTAAGAAAGTCTAAACAACCCAAAAGGAACCTATCTATAGAAGAAAATGAGGCCTTGAAATAACTGCGCCTCAACAAGGACATTGTCATTCTACCTGCTGATAAAGGAAATGCGACTGTAATTTTAGATACAGCGGATTATTCAAACAAAATTCAAATATTGCTACAAGATCCAGCATATAAACAAATTACTACTGACCCAACAACTTATCTAGAGAAAACAACCAAGGCCCAAATCCAAGCAAGTAGGATCGACAAAAATCTCCAACTGCAACTCATTCCGCGTGCAAAGTCATCGAGATGTCCAAAATTCTATGGGTTGCCACAAGTACATAAAGAAGGTGCACCTTTGAGGCCAATAGTAAGCTCAGTTGGATCCCCAACACAACACCTAGCCAAATACCTAGCCCAACAACTTCAACCGTTTGCAGAGGAGGCAGACTCATATGTAAAAAATTCGACACATTTCATCGAAATTCTTAGAAAAACGGTCTTACAACCAGAGTGTCTTCTTGTAAGTTTTGACGTAGTGTCCCTTTTCACCAACATCCCTATCAACGAAGCCTTGAATATCATAATAGAAAAATATAAACCACCTCAACACTTTGTAGACTTAACAAGGCACTGTCTGATGAACACCTATTTTGTTTACGAGAACCAACGATACAAACAAGTGCAAGGAGCTCCAATGGGATCGCCACTCTCACCAGTTATAACGAACCTTTTTATGGAGAACTTTGAGGAGTTGGCACTAAGAACAACAACTCTTAAACCCAGTTTGTGGTTGCGATATGTGGATGATACATTTGTGATTTGGCCTCATGGGAGGGAACACCTCAATACTTTTTTAGATCACCTTAATAGCATCCATCACAAAATAAAATTTACCATGGAGGTTGAAGCCAACAATCAACTGCCATTCCTTGATGTTCTCATAAATAGGAAGCAAGATGGAACCCTTGGCCATACAGTATATAGGAAAGTAACTCACACCAACAGATACCTTCATGCTAATTCTCATCACCACCCAGCCCAACTACAAGCTGTCGTCAAGACTTTAGTGACCAGATCACAAAGGCTAGCTGACCAGGATAACATCAAACAGGAAATGGACAGTTTAAAAACAGCTCTGAGACAAAACGGATTTACAGACCGAAATATACAAACAGCCCTAAAGTCAAAACCGAGACAAACAGACGAGGAGCATGAGACACCAATAACCAAGGCTTATTTACCGTATGTCAAGGGGACCACGGACAGTATTGCAAGAATTCTACGGAGAAACAATATCGATACTATTTTCAATACAGACAGAAAAATAAGGACGGTGTTGAGGACTCCGAAGACGAGGATCCCTTTAGAACAACAGGGAGTGTACGAGATTCCATGTGCAGACTGTCATAAAACCTATGTGGGGCAAACTAATAGAAGAATTCAAGCTAGACGTGATGAACACCAGAACGCTGTAAGAAAGCAGGAAAAAACAACATCCATTGCCGAACGCGCCACCACGATGTCACACCGAATATACTTTGAGAACACCAGAGTACTGGCAAATATAGAACACCCGAAATCAAGACTCGTAAGAGAGGCATTTGAAATAGCGAAGAGACCTCACAGTCTAAACGCACGCAATGAAATTCAGAACTTATCGAATTGTTGGAAAATCCTATTAAACACCGTACCGGCCCGTACCCGTCCAATAACAACTCAACCCGAAATAACAAATCAGCAGGATGGAGCCGTGCCAACTGAGCGCCAAGGGCCTATCACACGCAGCCGTTCACGGTGTCAACCGATAGGCGCCGAGCCGCGACTATATAACAGCGCGCTCGCTTCAGAAAATCTTAGTATTCGAGTAACTAGAAGCGAAAGCAGAAGGCTACGAGAATTATGCGAACCGACATGAAGAGGGCAGATGTGACTCTGCCGAAACGTCGTCATTTTACCATCGATCCCGGCAGGGATCAGTTATCAACTACGCGGATGAATTCCCGGAAACCACCTAAAACATATATGTATATATATAGACTTATATTTAACAATGAAAATGCTTCATTTAGTTGATGTTACACGATTTTTTTAGTAGAACATCCAGTACATTTTCATAGATTTTGAATAAACAGTTGTTGCAGAAATAAAATAATTTTAGGTAGGAATGTGTTTAGCTTCAATAATAATCAGGACACAACCAAGAATGCCCAATAGCAATATCAATTAAGTATATGAATGCAATGTCATACTACTGACATTAAAAATTTAAAATAAAAATTTACCTGATCCATCCGAAAATCAATTAAATATTTTTTGCTATCCTATGTAGTCATGTAATCTCAATCATTAGACTTTTTTAAATTTAATAATGGAGAATATGACAAGTAACTAGCTTATACACGATAATTATATAGTATACTTACTATCTGTTGTAATTGGCTCATGTAGAACAAAGTGCAAGTGAAAGGGTTACTCAAAATGTTATAATCCTCCATGATATTGCTGAAATAATCAACAAATATTGTACTCAAGTTTGTTGTTATTAAATCCATAATTTATTTATATGTTATTATTTTCTTACTTGCAGTATCTGATACATGTATTAAAATTACTCATTAATTTTGTTTGTTGTAATGAATTTGATCATTCTTTGTTCTGTATAAATAAATATATTTTGTATACATTTTAATGCAAAGAGGTATCAAAATAAATATGGAGTCGTTGTCCGTCACTTTTTATATAAAACTTTTTAATTGTTTGTAACAGCGTCTGTATTTGGTATTGAAATAGACAGATAGTTTGTGATGTTCTATCTAGCAGAGATTCTCCTGTTTGTTTGGATGACATACCTTTAGTCACAGGTTTCACACGCACTGTTGTATACACCCAGATTTGCTAATTTGATTTTTAGGTTTTGGATTTTGTTCCCATGGTTTGGTGGGAACAAAATCCATTTTGTTGAAGAGCAGCAGTAATCTTCGTTTTAGTCGAATTCTAACGTGAATTGAATCATGGGGTGGGATTGAGAAGTCGATTATGTGGCTTAGAAAGTTTTCATTTTCTGAGATTTGTTGCAGTGCTTCTTATATGGGTACTTGTGTGCAGAGACTTGACTTAAAAACTGACTATTATATCCTCAGGATCAATTGATAGGCTGTTGAGGATGTGTGTGAAATCTGAAGGTGGTAGACAATGTAATTCGTTTTTTTTTTCAGAAAACAAATGTAACGCGTTTCCCGAAGTTTCCTTGGAGATCTAACGTCTTGAAATGGTTGATCTCACAAGGTTTCAATAGCTTTTTATCTGCTATCGTCATAAGGTGAATGATGGGAAATTCAGGTTATCCGTCATGTTTTTACTTTAACCGGTCATGCGTCGCCCGTCATGGTTATTGGGTCTTATCTGGTCCAATCAGCGTCTTGGTACCTAGTGGTTGGTCGTCAGTTATGCGTAGCGGCACTGGTCGAATAAGGGTTCTCCAAATGTTTTTAATTTGGACGCTGGGCTCCCTAATTATATTCTCGTTTGCTAACCATCGCCTACATCTACATGGAATGGTTCGAAGAACATACACTGAAGGGGCTGCTAGCAATTTGGTTTGCTAGCAGCCCGTCGCATTCCAGCTGATAATATTAGTCATCAAGTGTTTATTTTGATTAAAATAAAGACATTGAAAGTGAGAGTAAATATTTGTGAATTTTGAACCCATAGAATGTATTGCAATTACTGTTTTAGAAGTGGTATTAAGTGCAGTTAAAATCTTAAATTGATTTATGGCTACAACTCGAAAAATGGCAGAAATGGACGAGACTAGCAACAAATATATTCGAAAAGGTTACTGATAAACTCGACGAGAAAATAACTCAGATCCTGGAAAAATGTAACAAGAAGGAGAAGCAAAATCAAGATGAAGTCCAGCAAAAGTTAGTAAAATCTTATGGTGAAAAACGTAAAATTGTTTTACAAAATCTTTTCACTAACATAGATGAAGAGCAAGAAAACCTTGTCTCTGCGATGAAAAATGAACAATAAAATTTAATTTGAGGGTTTACTCTCGAAGTTTGAATTCACAAAACAAAATGATTCTAAAATATTAGAAAAGAGACAAATGGTCGTTTGCACCAGTTCGGCTTAAAGGTTAAACTTGGCTTATTTTGAATTTTCTGTTGCACCACACTTTAAGCTCACTTAAAATTGCTTTAAGCTCGCGATAATGTAAACCAAACTTAAACCCCGGCTCAAATGGCATGGAGTGATAAATTAGCCACAAAACAATACGTTAAAGGTGATGAACAATTTACGACAGTTACGACCGTTGTGTATTTCTAAAAAACCAATAATGAAAGAAATATATATTTCTTTCTTTATCATTGTAAAAAACTAACTATATTTCTTTGTTGAGCAATTTGGTAAATCAATCCAAATTGCTCTTTGAAGTAGTTTTAACCGGGCATATAATTAACAAATTAAAATGAATAATCAGATAGTGTTTGAAGATTACGATGAAGACGATGAAATCTTAGATTTCATAGATAATGGTTTACCCCGACAACTATATGAGACGATGTTTCTTTTGGAAGAAGATTTCGTCTTTCAAAGCAGACAGTTCTGCAAATTTTGGGACAAATAGAACACATGTTAGAATTTCCCTTTGCTGGGTACTTAATTGCAAATTTACTCTAGATCACATAGTTTACATTTTTTTTCAGCAATAATTCACCAGTAAATCAGCTACTTACGTGCTTACGATTGTATACTACAGGTGGACATCTCTAGACAGTAGCTGATTTTAGTGGCATGCATGTGTCAACAGTTTGTCGAATAGTCAAAAGGGTGAAACAAAGCCTCGCTAGTTTTGAAAAATATTTATATTAAAATGCCAGCTCATAATCAATTACACCTCCAACAAAAATTTTATAATATAGCATCATTTCCAAGAGTTATCATCTCTTCAGGATGTCAGAATGCTAAGGTGTTTAGAAATCGAAAAGGGTACTTTTCAATTAACTAGTCTGGCGAAATTCGACCCTATTTCATGAAATTGTAAAAAGTATATTTTTATAAGAACCAGAGTTGTGGAGAAATCGGAGAAGTAGATGTAATGACCAAAATTGTTCACTCATATTGACAAATATATTAAAATAAAAAGAAAATATAAATATAATCAAATATTGGTATTCGAAATATTTTTGACAAATGAATGACACACCAAATTTTTGTCTGGAATCGCTCCTGGGAAAATATTCGATATAATAATTGGAAGATTTTTCTTTGCAACCTAAAAGTTTTCGTCATTTGAGTTTTCAATGAAGGTCAGGAATATTAAAGGAAAGAGAGGACCAACAACCCTAGGAGAACTTAAATATTTAATATATTCTCTATTGTCCGCTGTCTGACAATTTTTTATACAACACCTTCGGGAAGGTTGTGATAATAATATATTAATCAAATAATTAAATTCACATTAAAAGCAGAATATTTAATATGAAAGTTACTGCAACGCGTCCGAAAAATCAATACTGATCTACTAGATTGACTATTTTACCACTAAACACTAACAACGCTTGTATGCCACTTCCCGAAGTACATGCTCTAAGAATATATCTAACGATCGCTCCATATTTAATTATGAATGTTTTGATTCTCTGGCGGCGGCGGCGCTGTCAGTTGTTTGGCGTTGACAGTATGAACGTAAATAATGAATTTTTATTATATTTTATTTAATGAATGAACCAATATTATAAATTAATATTAGCATTCTGCACTGAAGGTCTTCAGTAGCTACTAAACAAAACAAAAATGAAGAAAATCAGTTGAGAGACAGAGGAGAAAATGGTACCTAATCGTTTTGTCTTTGCCTATTTATATATAGATGTTCAAACCATTTATGACACAGACTTCAGAATACTCAATGTTGTTGCACGTTCGCTTGGCTCAGTTCATGACCATTTTTATTAACTCTTCCATTTACAGAGAATTTGAATAGCAGAACTACCCAAATTGTTTTCTTTTAGGTAAATTTAGTATAGAATTTTTGAAATTGATTTCATATTTTGAATTTATCCAATTAAAAGCTACTTATTTACACCACTATTAAATCATCACAATCACAACAAGGCCTAAACAGCAATACACTGAGGCTCACATAAGGACTAGAAATGTCATTGAGCGCTGTTTTGGAGTCATAAAAAGACGATTCCCCATTTTAGCCTATGGATGTAGACTAAAATTTGACGGAGTACTAACATTAACTGTGGCAACTTTTGTTCTACACAATATTTGCATACCTGAAGGTGATGCAAATTCTCCTCACATTCCTGAAGAATTGAATATGCATGCATTAAATCAACTAATTAACAATGGTCCGATTCCAAATGCTAGTCAAAATGACATTAATGGTCCACATTTGAGGCAAATATTCATTAATGAATATTTTGCAAATTTGTAAACTTCTATTTTAATAACTTATGTATATATTGCATTAATAAAACTATGGTGCAAAAAACAGTATTTTAATATTAAATAAAGAAACTCAATCCCACAACAAAATTAACAAAATAGTTTTTCAAAATAAGCCAACAAAAAAATTGCGCATATAACTAGAAAACATTAAATCAACTCTTTATAAATTTTTCAGTTTTCAATTTGTAGCTTTTTTAATTTCAAGTCTGCTCCTAAATTTTGTTTCTGCAGCTCATGCATATCTTCTTCCCACTTCAATTTTAAGATATGAGCACTTTGTTCCATATCTCTTGTTTCCCTTTTATGTTGTAGTTCCAACTCCACTAACTCAATTTGTCTTTGGGCCAATTCTTTTTTTATGGCTATCAAATCTTCATATTTTCTGGATAACGATTCTGAGTTGGTGGATGGTTGCCGCCTTCTATTACTCCAGTTTGAAGTAGTGTTTGCTTCTTTTAGCAACTCATTTGTTATTGGTTCAGTTTTTTTAAACTTTTGTTCAGTTGGTGTAGATTTATAAGCAGTTTTTCTCTGTTTTAAAGCAATATTTTCAGTATCTTCCATATTTTGCATTTCCTAAAAAATGTAATTTGTACACTGATATTTATTTATACATATTTTACCTCTGTGGCAACATTTATTATTTCTTGATTTGTATTGCTATCATCATCATGATCATTTTGCAAACCAAAGACAGTCTTTTTATTCATCTATACTATTATAAAATGGTAAGTTTGTCTGTTTGTTTGTTTGTTTATTTGTTTGTTTGTTTGTTTGTTCGGGCATCACGTAAGAACTACTTAACTGATTTTGCTGAATCTTTGAATATTTGTTGCGAAGCCTATAGATTGACTTAAAATCTGGTAGACATTTTATCTCTCTAATTTGGGAGAAACGCTAGATATAGCGAAAAAACTTCTACCATGTTAGGTAATTTAATTACTCAATTGGTTCCACGGCACCCACAAAATATTAGATACTGGCATCAGCTTAGCTTTTATTCAAAATTCGGAATGTGCAAATGTAACATGTTTCGATTTAACAAAAATCAACATATATCAAGCGTAATTTTACAGGGTGTTCTGTAAATAGGAAATTTAGAGCGGAGTAGAATTACATGGATTTAAAAAATCTAAAAAAAGTTATATTTGGTGTCCTATAAGCAGCTGGATATATAATATGTGGTGGAAATAAGGGGGGGGGAGTGGAATTAATTATACGGGGTGGCCCAAAAACCATAGGCCATAAACAGTTCCATATACCAAGTGGTTGAAAAAGGGTAGAATATTTATACACTGAATAAAAAAACTTAAAAAAAATGTCTTAGGTAAGCAGTTAGGATCTTTGAATTATGTTTATAAGATACTATATTAATGAAATGGGTTGAAGAAATGTTAGAAGCAATTGTTTATACAGGGTGGAATTATAGTTTATGTTGTGGTTAAAAACTTGTTTTATATTCACAAGTAGTTACATATATAGGATGGTTGAAATATGTAGCGGAGTATAATTACAGCTATACAGGTGGGTTTAAAAATATTTTAAAGTAATGGTATGATCTACAAGCTGTTCCATTTACCGGATGGTTGAAATATAGGGTGGGGTAAGATCCTAAGGTCGTACAAAAATGTTATATTCGGTGGCAAATAAGTAGTTGCATATAAACGGTTGTTGAAATATAGGGTGGCTTACAGTTATAATTATACAGGGTGGGTAAAAATGCTAAATAAATTTGTTATATAGCACTTGCATATATAGAGTACCTGGAGTATTGTGGGCAGTAAAGTTATAGTGTATACAGTGTCATTCAAACAAGGTTAGAAAAAGTTGTAAATGAAGAGTGATTTAAATGAAAGGTGGAAAGAAATTATACTTTACTATATCTTGAAAAAATATAAGGATAAAATGGGAAATAGCGGAGGTCATAATAAGTTGCAAAGATATGATAGTTGAAACGTAGGGTGAAGAAGTGTTATGATAATTATTTAAACAATGTTATATTGGTTGACCAATAAGCAGTAGCGTATACAGGGTAGTTGTAATACATATAAGGTGATTCAAAAACATGTTGAATAAAATTGTTATTTTCGGTGCCCCATAAGCAGTTGCGGTTTTGGTGAAGTATATTTGGCATTGATGGATCTATAGTTATACAGGGTGGTAGAAAAAATGTTATACTGGGTGGCCGATAAGTAGTTGCAAATACAAGATGGTTGAAATAGTGTATGGAATAGATTTATAGTCAAACAGGTTGGATAATTTTTTTTGTAGGATAGAACATGAGCTGTTGCATATAAGCAATATCTGAAACATGGATCGAAGTGAAATTATAGTTCATATAGTATATTAGAAGTATTTAAACATTTTATATTTGGTTGCCCCTAAGTAAATGCATATACAGGGTGGTTGAAATATTTTGTAGAGTAAAATTATGGCTATACAGGGTGGTTCAAAAATAAGTTGTACTGTTTGACAAATGGCAGCGTTGTATACAGGATGGTTTTAATGTAGATGGAAGTAGAGTTAGTTATACAAAGCAGTTGCAGTTTAGGTGAAGGTTTAAATAAAAGTTTGGTATTAGGGTGCAAAACTGTGTTTTTATATTTGTTACTCAGGAAGGGTTCCACATCATTTCCAATAGGATGGATCAAAAAAGTTTAAAAAAATTGTTATGTAGGGTGGACCATAAACAGTTGCATTCTACAATATGGATTATCTATCTGAAATATAGGGAGAAGCAAGATTATAGTTTTAGAGTGTGTTCAAAAAAATGTTAGAAAAAGCTGCATATAAAGGTTGATTAAATTATAGAGTAAAGAGAAATTTTACTTTAAATGGTGGTTCAAAAAATATCAGAAATAATTGTGTACAGCTTAGACCATAAGCAGTTGCATAGCTGAAATATAGGGTAGAGAAGAGTTGTAGTCAGGTGTTCAAAAAGTTATATCGGGTGACAAATAATCAGCAGCATACAGGATAGTTACAATATAGGGTGAAGTAGAGTTACAGTTATTCAAGGTGATTCAAATGTCGAATAAAATTGTTACATTGGGTGGCCCATAAGTACTTGCAGTTTGGGTGAAATATAGTCGAGATTGGTGGATTTATCGTTAAGTAGGGTTGTTCAAACAAGTTTAAATAAATTATATAGGAGCTTGAACAATCCGTACGCGGGTGAATTTGCGGGTAACGGCTAGTTATTGATAAAGTTGAATCAAATGTTGGATGGTTACATGTTGCTTCAGGAGGGCCACCACCAGTTCCAGTAAAATAATGAGGTGTTGCAGCAGCCTTTTTTATCGTGATTGTTTTTGGTTTTCATAAAATTTCCTTAAGTGAAACTTATATCTCCATACCTCTGACTATTTAATTCATGTTCAATTGGACTCCAAACCTCCTCTTTATCTTTCCAAGACACTGCATCCGTTCTTTTATTTTCTATAACATCCTTCCGGTTTTAAATTAAACTCAGTATTTACAATTTCTCGGAAAATTATTCGATCTGTTTCTCTATTTTGTTCATTTATTATCGAATAAGAGCGAATTTGTTATATAGATTCAATTTTTTCAAATTTCAATTGACAGTTTTGACAGAAACGTCAAATCAAATATCAATCACAGAAATAGGTTTTCGGGCTTAACTAAGCCAGAGACGGCACAAAAGTTTAAGGGAAGCTTAACCTCAAGTGTAGCTTAGATAAGCCAACCTCTTAAGCCCAACCGGTGCAAACAGGGGAAAATGAAATTAAAATATTTGAACAAAAACAAGAACAAACTGAATTAAAGAGACAGAGTGATGAATTAAAAAGACAAGAGCAATGTGAACAATTAATGCAAATAGTAAAGTTAATGAGTCAGTTAATCCGAGAATACCAATAGTGGAATCAGACATAAAAGAGATTATATAAAGATGCTAAAAAATACTGTGGATAATCTTGAAAAAAGTAGATGACATGGATTCCATCCAAAGCCAGGTTAATAGTCAGGATGGTACTACCGGTCGTACAAACATCAGGCAGTATAGAATAGATACCGGGAATGCTCAACCCATCAGAATACCATCTAGGCGTCCATGTTACAAAATGGAGTGATTGAGCTATCTATCAGCCCATTGTTTGCTCCCGTTATTTTAGTGAAAAAGAAGGATGGAACCAACGAAAAAAGTCAGCAATTCACTCCCACGAATCGATTACACACCTAGCCGACTGGATAATTAGTGAGTTATTTGGAAAAAACTGCAAAAATAAGGATATTTCAATCTCTCATAGTTATTGTTTAAAAAACGTTGAAGTTTGAAGCTCAGCAAAAGTTTCATTTTTACGAGGTAAAAAACTGGTAAGAATCTCAACTTCACGGCTAAGAAAGTATTCTCGCAAATCTGATTTTTTTCCAGGGCTTTTGATTTGACGTGAAGTGTACAATGCTCCCTTCCATTTTGCACTAAAGTAATTTTTTAACCATCTATAAGGAAAATATTAATTATCAAATCTTTTAGTACAATCGCTCAGATATTAATTTTCTTGTAGTTTTGTTTTATTGTGTGTTAATTCAATTTGACACCCTGCATTTTGTTAATCGTGTTTAAATAAAATTTACTAGTGGGGAGAAGTTCCTTCTCCACAATTTACTACTGCGTTCGAACTTACATTCAATTAACAATGTTTTCCAGCATTGAAAAATATATTAGTTGTTTTTTATATATTTTTATGTAGACATTATTTTTAAATTAGATGATTGTAATAAGGAATTGATAATAATAATTCATATATAATTATATAACTGTTGATATTTATAGGGGCTTTGATTCTTTCCCTAATATAAATTCCATGCCAACTGTGAAGCTGTCTGCTGATAGTCCAGAGACCAGAAACGGTGACCACTATTTTTATTTATTGAATAACAATTTTCAATATACCCTTTAGCACGATCTACACAATTTTGCCACCGATTTGGGAGTTTCAGTATTCTCTGTTCATAGAGTTGCAACACAACTGCACATGTGCTCCTTGACTTCACAAGAGGACAAGTAAGGGCTACAAGATGGGTGCGCAAGGGTTTCCTAGACCATTTCTAACAGTTTATTCCTTGTTTTTTGTTTTGCCAACCATAAAAACTGGCAGTAGTAATCCGCATTCACTGTACGTTAGTCATATAGAAATTCGATGAGTAAAATTTTCCAGCTGAGAGACCAGTTTTGGCCTTTATTCTTTCTTCGCCACTCCTTGCTGGCCATTTTAGACGATGCGCTTCACAATGGCCTTCCCTTCTCCCTGAAATCGATTCAGGCGAACTTACCTGCTTTTGGTTTCGAGTCAAAAACCTCGGAAACCATCGAGCACTAATTTTTCTGAGACCAAGTTGATCAATGATAATTGATTGAACACTTCCATAGCTGACACTCAATTGTGAAAAACTTTCTTCGACGGTTAATCGGCAGGCACGTTCAATAAGCTCTCGAACGCTACTGGAATTGACATCTGTAAGGCTTTTCCTTGGACGTCGATCATAATTATAGTTCTCGTCCACCCTTAAATTTTCTCACCCACATACACACGATTCTGAGACAGTGTACTATCCCCAAACTGTGCCTTCAAATGAGCTAAAATCTCACTGGTTAAAAACTTGATAATCTGTTGCGCAACAAACAAATGTACCTCTTGCTCGGCCATGGCTGTACTCTGTACGGACCACAGATCGTACAATATGTATTGACGACAAAGCCAAGAATGCGCGCGAACCCGTCTTCTCATAAACCAAACATTTACTCCACAGGATCATCTAGCTCGAAACTGCATTCTAAGCAGAATAGCAAAGTTACCGTTTATATTTGATTTACCCTCGTATATAATGTAATTTCCTTAGGAAACGCATTTTATACATCATGTCAATTCAATGGCATGCTATTCGTATTCTACCGTTAGTGGAAACGATGATTCCCCCTCCACTAATATTTATGTGCTGCCGAATACCAAAATGCAGAATTTTATTTAAAATTTACTGACAATAGAACAAACCCGAAACAATGTTAATATATGAACAGTTATGCCGAAAGATATGATAATTACAATTCAGATTTATAAAAAACGTAATTTGATACTGAATGGGACCATGGTAAACATCACCAAAAATAAAGAGCTCTCAAAAAAAATTACATTTGTGAGAAAACTTTCAAAGCCATGAAGTTGAAATTTTGAGTAGTTATTTTCGATCGGATGAAATTTCCTGCCAAGTTTGATCGTTCTAAACTTTTTTAGGAGATAGCTACGAATGATTAAAAAATGCGCCTTTTTCACATTTTGCGCGAATATTAATTTATCAATCCTATCGATCAATATCTCAATTAGTTAGGCTAAAAATGCACATACTTAGTTATAATCCTGTAAATATTTATTCTGTTGCTGAGAAGTCGCCAGAAAAACTGCCAGAATTACGGTTTTTGCTATTTTAAACACCTCATATAATTTAATAAGAAGTAAAAATGTGTTAACAAAACGTTTTTTGTGTTATGCGGTGGATCTTCTTCAAGAAAAAGCATTCAAACATCTGTGGAAAGTTCTCTACTCTACTAATATTTATTATGTTAGTAATAACTAATTGGCATGATATTGGAACATTATTAATAAATTTATTGGAATTCAACAAAATGGAGAATTTGGCTTAATTGTTGTTTTAAAGGCTAAAATTTTAATGACAAATTAATGTTAAAGTTGGTTTTCGAGTTCAAGTGCAAAGTGATCATTTTATAGAGGATATATTTTTTAGAAACAAAATAAATTTCCAACATTTGAAATTTTAAATAGTTTTCAACTTATCATTTATATACTTGAAAGATAAACGAACTTAAGGGAAGACATTAAGATACGGGAAGTGTATGAGTTAAATTACTAAATTTTAATAAATAAGAATAATATATTACAACGTTAATAGATAGACAAAACACAATTTCATAATAATCATATAATTAGAGTAAGATTATTGTAATTGTAAGCCACACTTTCATAATAATATATTAGATGTTATTGACATTCGGACATGAAATTTTCCCCTCTTTCCGAATCCTTAATAAAAAATGTGGCTTCTCATTTAAACAAATTGTGTATGACGTCATACAGACCATATTAATGACATCATGAAAAATATATTTATGTCATTTAGCTTTACGTCCTTTTGGATTATGATTTCTTTTGTGTAAGCAAAAAAATTGTGCAAATGGCGTTCTTTTTACTTAATGACGAAGTTCAACCCTATTTTTGACAAGTTTACCCCTGTCCGCCTGCTTGATGGTAACGCTCTAGGCAAACGACTCTCGGGAATTTGCTTAAATATATCATATATGTATGCAGCCAATTTTAGAACGTTTACTCGACGATGAGCATGACCAAAAAATTACTATTTTCACACCCTTTAACTATCCTCGGTTATCATTTCCACTGGCGCCTGCCT
Source organism: Octodonta nipae (assembly GCA_034190945.1). Taxonomy (NCBI): domain Eukaryota; kingdom Metazoa; phylum Arthropoda; class Insecta; order Coleoptera; family Chrysomelidae; genus Octodonta; species Octodonta nipae. The sequence goes on from CM067216.1 coordinate 121,131,765, forward strand.
AGAAACGTGATGTAGTTCAAGAATTGAACTTAATACGATACATTCTGTCCATTTTCAGGATGATTATCAAAATCCCGCTCTATCTCTCCTACTACAACTAAAACAATAGTTTATGAGCATTAAAGTTGAACGGAAGCAAATTGATCCGAAGTGCTGATCTAATTCGGCAATAACAGGAAGGAAATAATTTTTCGGAAATAATAGACTATTATGAAAAAATTAATCTGGAGCATTAAGTGCTAGTAGAATGAAAGTGAGGTTTAGAAATAGCGGTGAGTGTGAATGGAAGCATTTTTAGCAAATTTTAACAAATTTATGGGAAAAATCTTATATGAAATGTACACTCATAACTATGTCACAGATTAAAGCTAGATTTCTGAAAAATAAAAATATCCAAATGTGAGCCGACGTTAAAAGGCACAAAATTCAAATAAAAACTTTCTGAAATAAAGTCTTTACAGTTACTTAATAACATTCTTCATATTTACCAAAATACATAAAATATATAATGAAATCATATATAATAATTGTTAAGAGAGATAACTATGAGAATACATTCCGAGTTTAGTTATTAGAAAGTGAACTTTTGACAATGCTTCAGTGAGTATATTGAAAGAATATATATAACATTTTAGTTATACTTTTCTAAAATTAATTTTTAATTTCAATACGTTCATACCCTATGTGAAAGTTTACATTTTAAAAAACGTAAATAACTCGTTGATTATCTAGATTAAGACAAATTGGGTCTTGTTTCTATTCACCAATATCACTCAACAATTGTTTGATTCAAATTGCCTCTTAGAGGACAGAGCAAGCTATAGTTTGTTACCTTTGACTGGATCAAGTTACACCGGCTCCATTATGAAGAACTCATAGCTAGTAATTGAATGATGTGTAATCCATACATGTTGAATTGGGTCGGCCTGTTGTTGCAAGATGCAGGAACCCATTATTTTCTACATCATTCGCACTAAATGTTTTATAAATTTTATCTGATGTATTCCGATAATCTTAGCTGGTTTGTTAAATGTCTTCAAGTGCTGTTTTCAATATTATTAGTGTTTTATCTGTTAAGAATAATAATACATCATCAAAATATAGGCAAAGATTACATTACATTCCATTAACTCGTCAAATGTAAACAAATTTGTCACATTTGCAATTGAAAAAACAAATGTTTTTAATAAGGAATCGAATTTACTGTTCCGACATCGTGGCGCTTGCTTTAAAATACATAGTAACTAGTTGTTTGATGAGTATGGTTTCTGCAAGCTCACCTTATAGAAAGGCAGTCTTGACATCCAGATGGATGATTTTAAGGTCATTTTGAATAGCTAGAGATAGTAATAAACTCATTGAATCATACCTGACACACCTAACTAAAGTCGCGATTTCTAGCGGGGAGTTGTCTTCTTTATTAGGAACACCAATTTGCAGCTTATCACTTCAGTAATAATATCAATATTAAAAGATATTTTTGTTTGTTTGCTGTGTGTTATACATGTTACATGTTCAATGATTTATATCATTTTTTTTAAACATTGAAAATTCTGGTGTCCTCTTTCCTAGTAGTTATTTAGCAACATCGGATATGCATGCGCAGCTCTTTCTACTCGTATTCAGCCGGACATTGTTGTTGAAGCTGTTGCTACTATCTGATTTTTGTTTTTGATACCAACACGGCCAGATTGACAAATTTAACTTGTTTATTTGACTTTGGTGATTGTAAATGTTTTAGGTGGTTTCCGGGAATTCATCCGCGTAGTTGATAACTGATCCCTGCCGGGATCGATGGTAAAATGACGACGTTGCGGCAGAGTCACATCTGCCCTCTTCAGGTCGGTTCGCATAATTCTCGTAGCCTTCTGCTTTCGCTTCTAGTTACGCGAATACTAAGATTTTCTGAAGCGAGCGCGCTGTTATATAGTCCCGGCTCGGCGCCTATCGGTTGACACCGTGAACGGCTGCGTGTGATTGGCCTTGGCGCTCAGTGGGCACGCCTCCCGCCTGCTGATTTGTTATTTCCGGTTGAGTTGTTATTGGACGGGTCTGGGCCGGTAAGGTGTTTAATAGGATTTTCCAACAATTCGATAAGTTCTGAATTTCATTGCGTGCGTTTAGACTGTGAGGTCGCTTCGCTATTTCAATTGCCTCTCTTACGAGTCTTGATTTCGGGTGTTCTATATTTGCCAGTCCTCTGGTGTTCTCAAAGTCTATTCGGTGTGACATCGTGGTGGCGTGTTCCGCAATGGATGTTGTTTTTTCCTGCTTTCTTACAGCGTTCTGGTGTTCATCACGTCTAGCTTGAATTCTTCTATTAGTTTGCCCCACATAGCTTTTATGACAGTCTGCACATGGAATCTCGTACACTCCCTGTCGTTCTAAAGGGATCCTCGTCTTCGGAGTCCTCAACACCGTGCTTATTTTTCTGTCTGTATTGAAAATAGTATCGATATTGTGTCTCCGTAGAATTCTTGCAATACTGTCCGTGGTCCCCTTGACATACGGTAAATAAGCCTTGGTTATTGGTGTCTCATGCTCCTCGTCTGTTTGTCTCGGTTTTGACTTTAGGGCTCTTTGTATATTTCGGTCTGTAAATCCGTTTTGTCTCAGAGCTGTTTTTAAACTGTCCATTTCCTGTTTGATGTTATCCTGGTCAGCTAGCCTTTGTGATCTGGTTACTAAAGTCTTGACGACGGCTTGTAGTTGGGCTGGGTGGTGATGAGAATTAGCATGAAGGTATCTGTTGGTGTGAGTTGCTTTCCTATATACCGCATGGCCAAGGGTTCCATCTTGCTTCCTATTTATGAGAACATCAAGGAATGGCAGTTGATTGTTGGCTTCAACCTCCATGGTAAATTTTATTTTGTGATGGATGCCATTAAGGTGATCTAAAAAAGTATTGAGGTGTTCCCTCCCATGAGGCTAAATCACAAATGTATCATCCCCATATCGCAACCACAAACTAGGTTTAAGAGTTGTTGTTCTTAGTGCCAACTCCTCAAAGTTCTCCATAAAAAGGTTCTCTATAACTGGTCAGAGTGGCGATCCCATTGGAGCTCCTTCCACTTGTTTGTATCGTTGGTTCTCGTTAACAAAATAGGTGTTCATCAGACAGTGCCTTATTAAATCTACAAGGTGTTGAGGTGGTTTGTATTTTTCTATTATGATATCCAAGGCTTCTTCGATAGGGATGTTGGTGAAAAGGGACACTACGTCAAAACATACAAGAAGACACTCTGGTTGTAAGACCGTTTTTCTAAGAATATATATATATATATATACACATTTGTTTTTAAGTTTTCGCGGGCACTAAATGTTTTAGGTGGTTTCCGGGAATTCATCCGCCTAGTTGATAACTGATCCCTGCCGGGATCGATGGTAAAATGACGACGTTTCGCGAAAGCACAAGGTTACGAGAATTATGCGAACCGACCTGAACCATCGATCCCGGCAGGGATCAGTTATCAACTACGCGGATGAATTCCCGGAAATCACCTAAAACATATTAACATTACATATTATCCTATATATATATATATATATATATATATATATATATATATATATATATATATAGGATAACCTAATTGATTATTGTTGATTATCCCCCGATGGCTTTGCATTCTGAACTTTTATTATTACAGATGTAGCATCTTTCTTGTTGGCATAAAATGCTTTAGAATCATTTTCAGGTTGTCTAACATCTCGTAATCTTTATGCCGATGTTTTATTATATATGTCATTGTTTACTACAATTTAGGAAGGTGGGCAGGAACATGCCAAATCTCTCATCGTCAATCTTAAAACCAACGTTTCGAAGCTTAAGGGGGCTTATGGGAAGCTCTCATATTTATACACATAGTGACATCCAGTAAGCGAGATACAGGCAGACACCATCTCCTTAAGTTACCCGGATTTCAGGAAACACATAACACAGGCTTTTGACCTAAATCAATAATTAGTCAGTTTTCCCCTTTTGTGGCTTAATTAAATGTGCTTGCTCGATCTCAAGTTACAATTATTGTTAACTTGTGCCACCCTGTAATAGGGCAGCGGCGACTGTCTCTAGGGTGGCTCTACTCTTTAAATAAATAAACTTGTCCGCTGAATTAAGAGAATTATCTTGTTAGGGTTCCGTATATACAATATACGGATACCCTTATAATATCACTCCGGATTTCTGCCTCTGTCACATCACAGCCATTTTCTCCTAAACTACTGGACGGAAGAGGTTGAAATTTGGTACAAATGTATAGTTTGGTGACCCGATCAGGAGTACATTTCGTAAAAGAAGAAATTTTGATTTTAGGGGTACTTCTAGGGGGAAATCGACAGTTCCCCCCCCTGATCTCCGAAACTACTGAGTCTAAAATTGTGAAAAAAATAGGAAACATAGAACGTTGCCCGAACTTTACCGGATAAATAAGGAGAAACTATTAATATAAATTTTGGGGGGCAATTGTAGAATTAAATGAAAATTTAAAAATATTTATTATTCAAACCCATCAGGTAATACATCAAATGAAAGGTCCCATTCTGAGGCACCCAAATATATTTTTTTCATACTTAAAAAAATAGTGAAAATAATATTAATAAAAATATACCAAAATTTACCAATTCCCCCACCCCTATCTTCAAAACTATAAAACGTTAAGTTTTGAAAAAAAATTAGTGGTATAAGGTCTGACCTGCAGTTTACTGAAAAAATAAGGATAAAACTCAATTTGTAATTTTGGGGGGCAAATTACAGAATTAAATGGAAAATATAAAATTAAAATTGTTTCTAACGCATCATGTTATATATCGAATAAAAGGGCTCATTATGACGAAAACAAATATATTTTTTCATATTTGTAAAATAAATTAATTAAAAGATATTAACAAAAATATAAAAATCCCCCCCTTATCTCCGAAACCATAAGCTGTAAAATTTTGAAAAAAATAAAGGTAAAGCGCCTCACCTGAACTTTACTGGAAAAATAAGGAGAAACCCCTAATATTCATTTAGGGGGGCAAATTATAGAATTAAATAGAAAATAAAAAATTATAATTGTTTCTAATCAAAGGGCTCATTATGACGAATACAAATATTTTTTTAAATATTTTTAATATAAATTATTTAAAAGTTTACCCTTTCCCCCCTTATCTCCGCGCTTATAAGACGCAAAAATTTGAAAAAAGTAGAACATGAACATTACTGAAAAATAGGAAGAAACCCCCTAATAATGATTTTGGCAGGCAAACAGAATTAAATGAAAAATAAAAAATTAAACTTGTTTCTAACGGATCATGTATAATATCAAATCACAGGGCTCATTATGACGAATGCAAATATATTTTTTTAATTTTTTTAAAATGAATATTTTAAAATATATTAAAAAAATATTTTAAAAAATTAAAAATTGTCCCCTTTATTCGCCAAACTATAAGATCTATTTTTTTGTTTACAGGAAAAACACGAAGAAATCCCTAATATTAATATTGGGGGCTAAATTATATAATCATACGCAAAATAAAAAAATATTTTTTTAACGCTTCATGCAATACCTCAAATGAAAGGGCTCATTATGCGGAATACAAATATATATTTTTCATATTTTTAAAATTAATTGTTTACAAGATATTAACATAAAATTCTCATTTCACGCTTTATTTCCGAACCTATACTACCTAAAATTTTGAAAATAATTAGGGGTACTGGGGCTCACTTGAAATTTATAAGAAAAATTATTAGAAAACCCCATAGTAATTTTAGGGACAAATTATACAATTAAGTCATCATCATGTAATATATCACATAAAAAGCTCATTATGTGAATTACAAATATATCATATTTTTAAATAATTTATTTAAAAAATAATAACAAAAATATTAAACATCGACTTCATTCCCACTTTAGAAACAACACTATTTAAATTTTGAAAAATATATTTTATTTGTATTTTTAAATAATTTGAATAACAGATTTAATAATTTATAATTTAAAACTTGACTTATTTTGCCCTTTATCTTCCAATCTATAGAGTCTCAAAATTCAGACAGTAGATTATAAAAGGCTTCCCTGAAAGTTTATTAGTAAAATAAAACTCTAATGTCAATATGTGTGGGCCAAATTACAAAAATTAAATACATTTATATTCTTATAAAGTCAAGCGAATCCTGAAGCAGATGAAATAAAAAGTCTATGTGTGGAAAATGAAAGTGCATATTTTTTATAAATTTAAAACGATTCCTTTAAAAGATATTAGGGTAAATATAAGAAAATGCACTCATTCCCTGCTTATCTGAAACGGGAATATTAGAATCTTGAAGGTGGTACGAAACCCTTAGTATGCGAGTCCAACTCGCACTGGACCAAATTATTTTTGGATTCATTACAATTCCACATCTCTTCCACTACAAATTGCCAAGTTGTGTAATTTGTACCACCAGCTAGATTTTTAATTAAGATCGTTTGATAACAAATAATTTCGAATACAAATATATTTTACAAAAGCTCACAGGAGAAAAGTATCGTTTTGCAGTTAAGGTTGTGTTGCTATCTTTCTATCAATGATTGCAACAATAGTTTTACATTGCACCCATTTCTGAGATTCTAAGAAAATTATGGAAATGTACATTGATCACCTTACTTTTATTCATAACATTTTCGATTAATCTTGTAAATTATCAGACATATAGATTTGAACAAATACAAAATTCTTAAACGGTTTTTATGTCAAAGATCATCCCACCGAGGAATTTAATAATAATTTGCATTTTATAAAAAAACAGTGTTAAATTGTAGACGAATTTTACGTTTTAGTCATATGAACGACTACCTACTCTTCAAGAGCATGTTTGAAGTTTTAGTCACCCAACCATCAGATGTTGACAACTTTTTACATTCCTTTAAAAAAATTGTGTAACCCTCAATTCGTAATTACAATGTTTTAATTATATAATCCGAAATAATTAAAAATTAATTTTATGAATAGATAAAACATTGTTTACACAGTTTGGATGAACCTTCATTGTGTAAAGTAACTTCAGTGTATCTATAGATACAAAATATCGAATTAATCTATTTAATTATGGATTCCTGGTGTTTTTGTTTCTGTTGGCAATGACGCCAACCTTGATGAATACCTAAGTGAGCATTAAAACCACCGTTTTATAAATCTTAATGTGAAACGAAAACTAATTATTAGAGATATGATATTACACAATGGTAAATTTGACTGTGTATGTTAGAACATACATAAATATTATATTTGGTAGGCCACAAACAGTTGCAATATAAGGTGGAGTGAAATTATAATTATACAGGGTGCTTAAATTTTTTTAGCAAAGAATTGTTTTATGGTAATAATGTAAGATTATAATTTCAAAAAATGTCAGAGAACTGAAATTAAACTGATTTGTTTCGTATTCGGACATATTAGTTTATATAGGAAATATCGGATTATTTGGATCTATTGAACTGACATTTTTATTGAATCGTGAATTTATGAGCTAATATTGATCACCCAGGTACTTATTTTATACAAGCAACGTATGTTTAGAACTTTCCGTAAGTATTCGTTACTCTTTCTGAAATAGGGTACGATGAGAATGCCTTGGTATCATAGTGACAAATAATAACTTATAGTAATGTTCAGAGATCTAATTAAAATATATAGTGTTGGGTAGTGGAACGTTGGCGTCAGTTGGGCCATTGTGATAACTCAGAAAGTAGGTAACGTACAACAAAGCTGTAAATGTCGCAAAGACCACATCAGGTAATACATATTTTGTTGCATATGATATTATTATCAAAAAATGAAAACCTAGTTTTTTACTGGACATTTTTCAAAACTGTTCACGATCACTAAAATTTTTTAAAATATATTATCATTTCATATAACCTTATTTTATATTTATATAGATTAGGTCGGAGCTAATTGGATAGACATCAACTCAGTTTTTAGCACCGTATGACACTGGAAAAATATAATGTAGTGTAATAACCAAACAGCATGAACACCAATGGCAACAAGTTTGATATGAAAAGAAAGACTTTAACGCGAGAAATTGGAAAATTAAAACCTGAAGACGGGTTAAAAAACACCAAAATTAGTGTTGTTTCTTCGATAAAATATGTTTCAGAGAAAATTTGCTGGAAACGGTGTCATAAAGATGTAGCTGGTCAATAATGAGGTGTTTATGTAGAAATCCTGAGTTATCCACAGCATCTCCAAGATCAACGTCATTTAATGCCGGAAATATTAAACTGCTTTTTGGTTAGTTGATTAGACAACAGATCAGTTAAAATTTAGTCCTTCACAAATGTGTAAGGTGGACAAGACTAGGGCATTTAACGTTTCTAATAACATGGTGGTAGTAAATGGCAAAAGGAATATTGGAGTAATGGCTTATTGGAGATGAGATACTAAAATTATATTCAGGTGGTGCTTTTAACTGTATCGGGGCAGGCAATGCAAATGGATTATATCAAAACTTACTTGAATCAAAAGATCAAGCCTCAAACTACCAGCTGCTACAGTAGTTGAGTTAATCACATTTACGCAATACCTGGTCGAAGAAAATATACAATTGGCACAAGAAAGGGAAGAACTGCTATTCAGACTGGTACTCCTGAAACAATGTATTGCAAGAAGAACAAGGCAAGAAAACAAAAACAATTAAAATTGGAAATAGAATAAATGCAGCAAACAAGTACAGAAGACGACAACTATGATTGTTTGGTTTGTTACAAAATATTTGCTACAATTCATAAAGAATATTTATAGTTCTTGGTACCATTTATGTAACTAATCTAATCCCTGTGAATTTCGTAAGGAAGACATTGATGATTAGTCGCATGAACTTCCATTATGGATGACCTATGAAAATAGAGTCAGGTTTATTAGAGCCACTCGGTATTTTTTTTATCCAGAGTTTTGGACGTACCAGAAATGTTCCGTTAATATTGATAAAATGTTCATTTAATAACGAGGTACTAAATAAAATAAATATTTCTAGGTTTGTTTTACATATAAAGAAGCGCCAATGATCGACAAGAGAGGTCTAGGGCAGAGGGCAGCTCTCTTCCAATGCCATGTATGATCTTGAATATACCAATGTGCAAATCTTCGGAAAATTTGCCTCAAGTATTACAGAGCATTTGAGCAACATAATGCCCAAAACAACGAAGACCATTTGAGTAAAAATATGTAAATTTCAGTAATACACATATGGGAAAATGGTGGACGAAATTTTCAATTTTATTTTAGTTAGTAGAATAATACAAGATCAAAAATTATAAAAGCATTTTATGTGATCACTAAATATACATTAAATAATTTAAAGGTTTTGGTCAAAATTTTGTAGAACTTCTAAGTTTCATGCTTGCATGCGCACATTCACAACTTGTATCAACTGGTTTCAACCAAAGAGGGCGCTATAACGAGATCACACTCCATCCTGAAATTTAACCAAGATGCAGTGCTGGTACTACTGCATATTTGTACATATTTGTTGTTTATTTTGATGAAATCGTTTAATCGTAAAGCAGGGTATACTGAATTTTCTAAATACTTATTCTAAGACATCCTTCTGCTAAAATCTCATTTAAGTTCTATAGTAAGTTTTACATTTCTGTCATGTTGTCGCTTATTACGATAATGTCGTGGCCTATAGTATTCAACATATTTTTGTATAAGAGTTTTTATTGTAAGAAAGTAGTCGTATCACACAATTTCATACACTTTTACTTATTAAAAAAACTAGAGCTTAACTTTTAACAGTATTATAATCTTTGTGCAGTGTTTAAAATGATATTTAGTCACTGAGCAACTGTACTATATCCTGTAAAGGGTAGGATGACATTTAGTATGTCTTTCTGTTGAAGGGGTATAAATCTTTCATGTAGACATTTTCAATGTTATTATCATGTTGATCGGTATATAAATTATCAAGATCTGTAAGATCTCTTTTTTACATTTTGTGTGATCTAACATTAAAGTGTAAGTTATCCTAAAAATAATTCTCGTCACTGCTGTTGCGATTTTTATGTCTTTAACATTCTTCAGATGTAGCATAATTTTTCATTCAACAATCATAGGAATAACTTCGGTTTCAGATGTTAATATTTTTGGTATATTGGTTTAATGCTATTTTGGAGGGTGTTGAATAAAATTATTTAGAGTAAAGTTCTATAGAGATATTGCTTCATAGCTATGTTACCATAGTTACATAACAGAACCCTCCAACTGGAAAACTGACCATTTCAGGGATGCGCTCGTGCCTAAGTCGGCCACGATTCACTACTCTGTTACTTATCCAGGATTAGCAGCAGCAATGAAGTTGTTAATAAAATATTAGTTATTTCCTATGACTCCAATATTATTGAATATGTAGGTACATAGGAATAGAAGTACAACAATGAAAACGGGAATTTACATATGTATGCGTAGTAACATGTAGGAGCAGATTAAAAATTAAAATACGACAGAGACAACAGACAACTACAATCTTAATTAAATTGAATAAAAAGTTGTGTATTTATAGAACAAATATGACAAATAGATATTATGTTTAGAGTAAGCTAGAAAGTAGTTCAGCAAAATTAGAAAAGAGGGTTCAAACATACGCGTCAATGAAACAAGTACAGAAATATAAATGATTTCCTTCAGATATCGAAATAAAGAAATTTTAGGGACCATAACTGGAGAAATAGAGAAATCCGGACATCCACATCAAATATTCTTTAGATAGTAAGAGGAATGTATTGAAATAAAAAATATATATTTTTCATCGAACATTTTATATGTCATTAGGGAGTTTATATTTCATTAGAAGAAAAAAATGTTTAGAAAACGATTTCAAATTATATATTTGTTTCTGACGTACTTTTCTTAAAAGTCAAAAATCTTAATTCAAGAACCGTTCTTCTAAGATATTTGTCCTTCTTTCATAATGTTTAATAATAATTATTAAACAATTACAAATCCATCTTGGATAATCTTGACCGATTGTTAAAAAAACAAAATCACGAGGACATGTTTGGTATTCTACATCCGGTACTTTTTATTTTGTTATGTGAAAAATGTCAAGTGGGCCACAACACAAGATAATTTATGAATTATTGAAGTGAGTATTCAAATTTTTGAAGCAAACTGAGTTACTTTAATTCTTGTACGGATTTCTTTTCTTGATTATAGCATAACATTCTATCGTGCGTAACGCAAAATCAAGGTCAAACAACAGTGTTGTTTTTTATTTCAACAAAATGTTAACTTTCTTTGGTACCGCCAAAATTAGTGAAAATAATGTTTGGAGTAATTTCGGTTTGAAGATATTTGTAACTGGGACAAACACTAAAATATAATCATTAGGTACATACAAAATGAACAAATTAAATTTCTAAATTGCCATTATATGATACTGCTGTTGTTTTCTTATGAATTTAAGTGGCAATTACGATTTTTTGATTATTTTAGTAATGATTTTGATTAGGTGATTAGATCGTCCAATATGGTACTAATGTCGAAATTTCCTACTAATTTTTCATTAAATTTTGTTTGTAAATAAAAATATACAAATTTAATACTTATTTATAGTTAATATAGTTTGAGATGTCATATTTTTTTCTTTGCTGGCCGCTTAATAATAGTAATAAATGTATATATTTCATACTATAGTACCTAGACAACCGAGAGTCGTTCGTGAATTCGAAATTTCAACAAGATTGCTATGTATGCAGATTTTTTTTTGAGATGATTACTTTTTGGAATCTCCTCTCGCTTACCTAAAGAAAATAACTTTTTTTTTCTTTAGTTAAATCAATAAGTGTATAAATTTTCAAAGTACTCAAAAGTGAATTGATAACAAAAAACTGTAATCCATACCAAAAATATTTATGCGCTCTGTTAAGCAATGAATGATACCACCTATTGGTAAAATTACTCTTAACTTAGTACCTTTTGAAAATATCAAAAGTGATTTTGGCAAAACGTCAAAAGTTTTTTCATCAGGTTACGACAGACGAGAGAAGTATCAAGACACAAAAATGAAAGAGTTTCCAAGTCTAGATCGAACTAGGAGTCTTAATCTGCCTAGTCCCCAAAAGTCACTAGGTAACTGAACTAAGTGTGAATCTGCTCTGCTTGTTTTATTTATAGGAATCGGTTAATTTTAGGGTGATGTCACGTGATGAGGGGGCTGTGTGGTTTTGTTTTGGTGAGCGTGCCGGGTTTCCTTAATTTGGCTATTACGGAGCTCCATGCCGTAGGAGAGGCCGTTTCTCTATTTCTATAGCTTCGCTAATTGTGGATGCCCTACGGGAATTGAGGGATATGATAGTCTTACTGTCCTCGAAGTTGAAAGAGTGTCCTGTTTGGATATGCTGATGAGCGAGAGCTGAAGATCTTTTTTACGAACTGTTTTAAGAATTTTTTGTTTTCCTTGGTGTGTACTATCTCTACCTAAAATATCTGTTCTCATACCTGCTATTTTTAACCTGTATATTATGTTGCGTACAAAAGAATGAGACTCGAGGAGAGTCACAGATATATTTTGCTCTCGCATTCGGAATTGGTTCGATATTTTGAATATTTTTTTGAAATACAAATCTAAAAATGGACATTATAATGTAACGTTTATTCGTGGGTAGACGTGAATTCTATAAATAATTAAAATATCAATAGCTATTTTCCATTTTTTAAATATTTTAATTCAGTTTATTTAAAACTGTTTATTAATGTCAAATAGTTATTAAGGAAATTTGAGACAAAAACCTTTCATAAGAACGGTTTATTATACCAGGGAAATATGCATCTATTTTTGTTCGCCAGCAACTGAGAGTGATGAGTTTGCGAATATATATAGAAATGTTGTTGGTACAGTACCGGCATATTCGATAGTAACAGAAAACGCGTACATTTGACAACACTGATTTTCCTCCTTATTATATATTTTTTCTCAAATATGCATTGTGATGATTCATCGTTATTCTCATATGAAATTGTTTTAACTATTTCGAATAGTTAACGTGTTGGAAGATAGCATGAAAACTTAAATTTTTTAAGAGCTGTTAAGAAATTATGTATTTTTCTCAAAAGCATTAAAGGATGGATGAAAACAAATAACACAATTGGAAAATGCAATAACATAAAAGGTATTACATTTTAATTTTCAAGGGTTTCTGGATGAACTGGTATTGCATGTACTTTAAAACATAAATCAGAGCACGCTACATGTTAATTTTGAAAATCTTCTTTTTTAGGTCATAAGAACTCCTAATAGGAGTCTCAACTTGAATCCATGTTTATCAAATTTATTTAAAAATCAGACATATCTATTTTTTCTACTTATTATCTATTAATCTTAATATATAACTATTAAAAACCAGACTCTATTATCATAATAACAAAGTTATTTGTAAAATCGTATTAATTAACATTTAATATGACAACAGTTAGCACTGGAGACCTAATTAGCAATTAATAAACGACAGTTATTAAAATGTTTCCACTTGCCAAATTGGTATTTAGCATAATTTCGACCAATTTTGTATTAAGTTCTATTTCGAAAATTGCATATTTTTATAGAACGCTAATTGTGAAAATGTTAGTAGATATATTTACCAGTATAATATAAACTTAACTCATAAAATATCAGTGTAAGAAAAATAACTTTTGTACTTTTATTTGGTAGCTTGGTATAAATTAACTATACTGCTAGTCAGTCCTACCCGTAAATCGATGGGAATTATTATTAACAGAAAAATAGTGCTGAAGTAAATTTGTAAAGTACAAGGGTTTTTGAGATATCCACAACATTAATTTCGACATAAAATTACTGACACTATATGATTATTAATCATTATGAAATGCGTATTCTAATTAATCCCACTCCATTCATGAAGTGTCTTCATTCTTCCTAAAATCCCTCTCCTTCGTCTTTCATATTTTTCGTTCAATGTAGCTCCAATCAGAGCCGTAACTGCGATATATTGCAATTTCAGCCTTTAATTGGTGACTCTAATCGCCTTTATATTGGTGAAAATTTTTTTACTGTTTTGACCACTATTTCATTCCAAATTCTTTTATTTTGGATCAATATCTGCTAGATCTAGGTTTTGTCCATCATACAATAGTCATCTGTTACTTGCGTTTATCACCGATGGGATACTTGCCCTTACCCTTATCTCGTCCCTCCATCTTGTCGTAGATCTATTATATGCGACTTTCCAGCCTATCTGTCATTATATTTTCTTTTGGAAGACTCCATTCCTCAGATCGATAAGTAAGTACATGAAGAACACATTGGTCGAACACGATTTCTTTTACTACATGAAATGAACTATTAACATGCAGATCTTCAAAAAGACTAAAACAAAATCAAAAATGTGAATACAAGAATTTTTTAGTTCTTTATGCGTTTATTGTGGATCCGACTCCAATAATGAACTGTCTTTTTTCTAAGTTTTATTTTTTACCGACAGTTTTTCAGTGTGCAGTTCTTCTTAATACTGTTTTATAAATTGGCTTTTTAGGAATCTTTCATAAAATAATCTACACCATCATTTTGCTCTAGTATCTTACACACTGTTTGTTCAGGCCTCTTGTTCTTCAATTTCGGTCCCAAAATTTTTCGTGACTTCACAAAGTAGTCATAAGTAATTAGCACTTCGTGTTTTTTAGTGAAAATTTTTTAGAATCCGGACCGACAGAACAGGAATTTCTGATTACTTTTATGTTTTTTTGGGCAATAACATCACAATAGAAATAAAACGACGTATATTGCAGCAATACCAAACGTTTCAAAGTCTATTCTGACTTCGTTGTCAATGGCTTTATATTTATTGATGTAGATTGCAAGAAATTCTTTCAGTTTACTGTATTGTCGTGTATGTATTGCCCTTGCAACACTTGAAAGGCTGCTGGAATTTGTACATAAAGGACTGACATAAAAGTCAAACATTGTTTATACCATATTTTATTCAGAAAGATTACCTTATGTTCGAGTCAAAAATTCAATTTAGAAATAATCTGGCAAAAAGCCAATGGAAAGAAAAGTTAATCTTACATGGTCGTTCGAAAAAAAAAAACACCCGCCATCTTCATGTAGGTGTACACTGTAAACTGCTACAGTTCTCCTGGGCACGAAAAAAATACTTTAATTTCTACAACAGTTATATACTGTGCTGCCAGCAACGTGGGCATTCTGTTTGAAAAAGTTGGCTTTGTCATAATTAGGTCAGAACCAACAGAGAAAGCAATATTTCGTTGATGTTCATTACTTCAGCAAATGGCTCCAAGTGTTTGATATTTCGAAGAGGCAACCATTATAGCCACCGTTTTTATTAGAGCAGATGTTTATCCGATTTGGAATAGCAGTGGCATTATATATCACTTTGAATAAATTAAGTTCCGAAAAATCTGCTAACTGCTGATGAACACTTCTCTTGCACCCCCAGTCACAGCATCGACATGCAGGACCAGTTTCATTTATACCGCATTTCTCAGATATGAAAAAAAATTGACTGGACGAACTGTTCTTTTTTTCTTGTTCATTATTTAACGTATTTTATCAAGTGTTGTTGGATCATTCGGACCTATCCTCCCAAGAATGGGTAAATTCAAAAGAGAGACTTGGAAAATGTTGAAAATATCGAAAAAAGAAGTATGCCATTAGTCGAGAAACTAAATAATTTTAAGAGATGTTAAATGATGTGTTGAAAAATGCCACTAATGCATGTTGGTGATGACTCCTATAAATATGACGACAACGCATAATTTAACTGAGTTAATTCTTATGTGCTAAAAAATTCTGAATTTGAAGTATAAATATGATTAATAATTTTTATGATGTGAACATACGTTCGATTATGATCCCAGGGCTACGCTATAATAATAAGTTCAACTTTGGGCTTGTTGGAACTGTGAGTATAATTAAATTTAGAATTATGAAATAATCAAGTATATCTGTAGCAAGTACATTTGTAACTACCTGTATATATTGCAGTTGACCAGCCGTGGCACAATAGATCGTTGACCATAAAAATATTCAAAGGGATAATGTCATATATCAAAACGCAAGTTTAAAGAAAATGGCTTATACGATATGACATTGTTTGCCATTGACGGGTGCGTTAAAAATTACTGAAGACTCAGTGTCGTCTCATTAGGATAATAATCTGTTTAAAAAAATAAATTTATACATGTGTGGATTTTATTATAATAAACTAAATACTTAGAAATAAAAATATTTATTATTAATTAATTTATGACAGTAAGTATTTGATTAATGGTTAATCATGATGAACACTATGATTAGTAACTTAAAATATAGATTTCAAATAATGTCAAAATCCATATCTTTATACAGTTTCTAAAATTTTAAGGTATGTAATGCTTGGTCTAGCGAGCGCCTTTCTTTGTTTCTTGGAAATTACCTTTACTGGTTGACAGAGTAAAGACAAATGCATATACACGGTGAGTTTTTTTTGATGATCAGTATGGGGATCTCGGAAACTAGCGGAGATAGAGCAATGGTTAATTTGGGAAAGATTTGCAGTTTTACTGGCCCAAATTAATGACACTTTCGGATTTTTGTAAAAAGTCATGGCTTACTAGATATTTAAAAAACGAAATTCTGTCGATTTAGTCAAATCCCTCTAGCTCCTTTGTCCTTTGTCCTCGTTTGCGTGACAGCTCTCGTTTTTGAGATATGACACAAACATCTTTTTTTGAATGGAAACCATAGTTGGCTATGACCTCAAAAAATCGGACATTTTTAGAGATTTTTCAACGATATAATACTCGATATAGTAATTCATAAAAATAACGGAGTTATGGATGCTCTTCTCTCTTATTTTCACTTTTAACGTAGGTAGCCATGAAATTTTTTTTTTCACTTTGACGTTTCCTCAATTCAGAGTAATTCCTTTAGTAGTGCTGAACTGACAGTCGATATTGACAAGTTTTCATTATAAAATGGAATATTCTAACGAAGAAAAACTGAATATGCTGTTCGTGCAGCTGAGGAGTACTTTCATAGATATTTTAATCGTCGTTAACCTGCTCTATGTACATTTAAGAGGCTTTACGATAGTTTACACAGATATGGATCTTTTACTAAACCACCAAAGGAACCTAATCAAATTAACGAAGCAGCACAAATAAATGTTTTGGCAATGGTCAATCAAAATCCATCTGCATCAAATCGTGAGATTGAGGCAGAAGCTGGCACATCTCAACGAACTATAGTTGAGGTACTGAAAGCGCACAAGTTCCACCCGTACAAACTTTCAGTTTCTCAAATTTTGCATGCTGGTGACGAACATCGACGTAGTTTGTTTTGTACATGGTTTAGAGACATGTGCCTTGACAATACACAGTTTCCATTGAAGGTGTTATGGTCAGATGAAACTAGATTTACTAACTACGGTATGTTCAATAGACACAATGAGCATATCTGGGCTAAAGAAAACCCTTTCCATGTAGAACAAAGACGACCCCAGATAAAATTTGATTTTAATGTTTGGTGTGGTATCATAGGGTCTACGATTCTGGGGCCTTTTATCTATGACGAATCACTTACTGGGGACCGCTACTTGCATTTCTTGCAATACACTTTTCAAGACATGTTGCATAATTTGAATTTGAGAACTCGTTTGAAATGGAGTCGTTCCAACATGATGGAGCACCTGCTCATAACTCGTTATTAGTAAGACAACACTTAGATAATATCTATCCAAACTCTTGGATAGGAAGAAACGGCCCACGCGAATGGCCACCTCGGTTTCCCGATTTATAACTGCCAAATCGGGAGTTATGGGGTGTGCTAAAAAACAAAGTATACAAAAGGAAGTATCAGACAGTTGGTGACCTAAGGGAGGCGGTATTACAAGCAATTGAAGAAATTGGTAGACGGTCTGTAAATTATTATGTACTGTAAGTTTTTAGTAAGTTCCTACTTATTTAGTTTTTTCGTTGTTTGGAATTGTTATTAACAAATCAATCTATTTCATGGCTAACTACGTTAAAAGTGAAAATAAGAGAGAAAAGCATCCATAACTCCGTTATTTTTATGAATAAATATATCGAGTATTATATAGTTGAAAAGCTCTAAAAATGTCCGATTTTTTGAGGTCATAACCAACTATGGTTTCCATTCAAAAAAAGATAAGTTTGTATCATATCTCGAAAACGAGAGCTGTCACGCAAACGAGAACATGACAATCATATTCGGGATACAATTCCCTTCAATTTTGGTATTTACACTTTTTTTATCAAATCAAAAACAAAAGAGCTAGAGGTATTTGACTAAATCAAGAGAATTTCGTTTTTTCAAAATATCTAGTAAGCCATAACTGCTTACAAAAATCCGAAAGTGTCATTAAATTGGGCCCGTAAAACTGCAAATCTGTCCCAATTTAACCATTGCTCTATTTCCGCTAGTTTCCGAGATCCCCAAACTGATCACCAAAAAAACTCAGCCTGTATACTCAATTGTGCTTGAATTATTTAAAATTAAATGATTTATTGTTATAATTATAAGAGTCGAAACGATAACAGTATAAAATAAATTCGACTTTATCTAGAATATAAGACATTTAAAACTGTGAGTTACGCTGTAACCTTCTTTTCTCTTAATATATGAATTATTTAATAATCAAAACACTTTTTACAGTAACGAAAGTAATAAAAACAAAAAAAAGCGGCGGTCATTTTGTTACGACTCCGGTATAAATCCTAATGTGTAATTAAGTTCTTAATTTAAATATAATTGCAAATGTACATATGACGTGTAAGTTAATTAGGGTTCCGTATAGACAATATAAAGATACCCTTATAATATCACTCCGGATTTCTCCCTCTTTCACATCACAGTAATTTTCTCCTAAACTACTGGACGGAAAAGGTTGAAATTTGGTATCAGTGGATAATATGGTGACCCGATCAGGAGTAACTTACTGGGGAGAAAAACCTTAACTCCCCCCTTAACTCCGAAACTATAAGCCGTAAAATTTTGAAAAAAAATAAAGATATAGGGCCTCATCGGAATGTTACTGGAAAAAATAAAGAAACCTCTACTATTAATTTTGGAGGGCACATTACAGAAATAAATGGAAAATGTAATATTAAAATTGTTTCTAACACATCATGTAATATATCAAATGAAAGGGCTCATTATGGAAAACAAATAAATTATTTTAAAGATATTAAAAAAATTATAATAATTTTTTACCCATTCCCCCTACCTTATCTCCGAAACTATAAGCCGTAAAATTTTGGGAGCCAAACTAGAAAATTAAATACATATTTTTATTAAAATCAAGCCAATGTACTCATTCCCTGCTTGTCTGAAACTGGATTATTAGAAAACAAGATATACTTTGATTCAGTTAGATTGTATCAAATCTTGAAGGTGGTACGGAATCCTTAGTTTGTGAGTCCAACTCGCACTTGACCAAATTATTTTTATTTAAAATATAACATTTGTTGAATGATAATAATTAAAATCTGCTTCATCTATTTCATATCCTGGCAATATATAACGCGGCCACTTTAATTATTACAGATTATATTATGGGAACATTATTTCAAAAGTTTTTTTTAAATATAAAAGCATCACCAGATTCTTCTTCAAAACAGCAGTAATATAGTTTAAACTAATACACATTAGAAAAGTGTCCGTCAAAATGCATTAAATTAGGGTGGCACTGATGTAGCAAAGGGGTGGATTTTAAATGGCACCATAAAAGGTTAAAAATATTAAATAGATATTTAGGAAAAAATATGTTTTACAAATTTTATTTTATATTTAGTAGCATACCCTCTTTCTAACACCAATGTCATTCTGGTGACTATTTGAACTTGATTATAATGCTTTCAAATGGATACTTTTTCAGTTTAATCTCCATATAACTTATACTTGTCTCTACGTTTTCTCAACAATCCACAGCATTTGTAACGTTTCCTTTTCTTTTGGTGCTCTGACTTCTAACTTATGTCAAATAGTAATTTAGACTATCGCTAATAGAAAATTGGAATGTTTATTTGTTGTATTACAATTAATTTAAATATCCAAAAAATAAAGTTATTTCATATTTTAAGTTTTCACTTCTGTCGGCAGTCCTCAATAACAACTATTTTTTAAGTATCATTATAAACACATTTTATCACCCAAATCAAACCTTAAACGTTCCTTAATGATTCATGGGAAATTCCCGTAGAAGTCCACACCCCAAAATTCGATGTGAAAAAATAAACCATAAATCTCTCACAACAAATGGATAGGTGAATTATTTCCAATGTTAAATACAGATTAGTGTATGTACCTACATATATAACACCTGATATCGTTTTTTATTAAGTATGTTTCAGCGGCTACGCGACTAAATCCATGGCCAACACGATCTGATCTGCACCTTTCCGTCGTTCGATACTTGACAATGAAACACTTACAAAGTAGGTGACCCACTTACCGACTAAGCTTCTACCCATAGCGGGTCAATGTCGACGGATGCCGAAATTGACCAAAATTTCGGTGCGCTATCTAAGCAACGTCCTTGCTCGGTTTCGATTGTCAGTAGATGATGGTGTTTTGAATTTTTGTAGTTTCGAATTAATTGTCAAGTATAAAAACATACGGTATCTTTTTAGGTTAATTATTCTTATTATTTTGGTGTTGTAATCGAGCGTGCTCGTACAATTGGAAAGTGACAGCGAAAGTATTTAATTGAAGCTGATTTTATCTCTATTGATCTGTTATGCCTTGTACTGTTACTTATTTTCCCACTGAAGATTGTTCAGCTATGCATTTCTACTCCAGTTCCAAAAACAAAAAAAAGCAAGTATTGCCTATATTGTTTTTTAAATCTTTGTGAAAAATTCTTTACCTAATAGAACTTTCTAAAACAATTCGTTAGCTTCTTTTCTATAATTATTCATTGCATAAAACATTTTCATAAACTCTAAAATCATTATCTGTACTACATTTACTCTTTCAGGATGGATACGTTCTGTTGTTATCCAGTTTAAACCATTAATAAAACTGAATAAATTCTAAAACAAAGGCAACTCACATACAGCACAAATTGACTTGTATCTTCTTTTATACTTGTTGATAAATTGCCGATAACATATTTATCTTTTTGGCATTTACTCAAATCTTTTAACTCTTACTTTTTCTCTTACATGTTCAATTAGTTGTTGAGACAATAGAACCATGAATTCACACTAGCAGCAAACCGTAATTTATTAAAATTTTGGGCAGCATTTAGAGGGTTTGCGATTATGATAATATATATTTTTTAACCGACTTCCAAAAAGGAGGAGGTAAACATATAGTCGCGTTTTTTTTGTATGTATGTTACCCGATCTTCTCCTGTGGTGAACCGTTTTGAATGAATATAGTCTTGTTTAATAGAGTATATATCCGGATTGGTGAAAATTCAAATTTGGGAAATGAATTCTATTGGTAAAGTGATGAAATTTGTGAATAACACATACGTGCATAGAAATCGACCAATATCCCTAACATATTGGTCGATTTTTCGAGAACTCTTTAGTAATGTGTAAAGTTTTTTAACGTTTAATCTATTAAGGAAGATCCCTAGGTGATCTCATATACTTCAGCGACGTGCAACTTGCAGTTTTGCAGAAAATCGCCGAAAATTCCAATATTCTTATCAAAAATTTCCTCGAAGTGACGTAACGGACATTTCCTCATAAATATTTTAATTCCAATGTAATAGTGCGGGAATTGTAGGCAAATTGCAAATTTGAAAATTTTCTATGTACATCGCAAGCATATAGGTAGTAAAGCATAGTATTTTCGGCTCCTCAAACCAATGAGTACCAAGCTCGTTTTGTTTGTATACCAGTCAAATACCTATTTAAATGAAAGTTTTTCCATTTTGCGAAGACGGTGCTTCTGGTGTTACATTCTCCCGGCCGAATAGAATATCCAGTGACAACACATGTCAAACTCTAAACTGCTATTTAGTGCGTTTATACACAGGGAGTTTAGTTATAGCAAACAAAATCTCAAATTAAAGTGATAGGAGTTGCATTTATGATGATTGAAATATAGGACGGAGTAGAATGATAGTGGTCCATAGGCAGCCGTATATACAGGATGGTTGTAATATAGGGTGGAGTGGACTTTTAGTGGTATAAAAATGATGGAAAAAAATGTGGAATTAAAATTATATAGGGTGATTAAAAAACTGTTATATGATATATATACTAGATAGGAAGGTAATTAATTTGTACAGAATGAGGACCATTTAGTGTTTACATTTTTCACTTTGTGTTTAAGTACCTAACAAATTTATGCTTGTCCGCGGGCAGTCGTTTGTACAGGATGGTTTGTACATAGGGTGGAGTGGAATTACCTATAGTTATACAGAGTTGTCAAAAAAAGTTGAAAAAAGATTACATGGGGTGATCCATAAGGCACAAATATATTTAGGGCTTATTAAGTTAACCCGTACTAGTACATTTTGTTCGTAGACATTTACCTATCAATATAAATGAAAATATATCATTGTGTAATGTTGAGGCTTTCGATGTTACCTGGTCCTGTCTATTAAGGTTATACATACAAAAAAACTAAAATCCTGCATTGCGTACTTATCTACTACTTCATCAAACTGTTGTTGTTTGGCACCGACTTCAAAAATATACTAGATTGGTAGGTAATTAATTTGTACAGAATGAGCACCTTTTAATGTTTACCTTTTTTACTTTAACCTAACAATATTGAATGTGTTATTTATTTGCTAGAGTTGTATTTTGTTATAATTATTTTTAACTTTTTAGTTATAGGCAGAAGTAGGTTATATATATTTTTAAATATTTTATTGAACCGGCAGGTCAGAATATTCAATCTCAACATGCTCACCAATTTGTAATTTAATCCCGATAAATTAATTAGCAGTAGCACATGTTAGTACCTTACCAGCTGGTGCTCATATTACTTTCAACCAAAAATTGGGAATATGCTTCTTATTTTGAAATGTTGTTGTATGTTTTCGATTGTTAAAATGTTTGCCAACACTCTATATATTTACAAATGTAAGCAATCAAAACATATGCACTTGCCGGCATGTATGTTGTTCTTTTAATGTACCAGTTCCAGCTTCAGGATGAATATTGAAGTCCTATATGTTTCCAGTAAAAGAATGTATCTCTACCAAATTTTGATTGATCTACCAAAGGTTGATGCAACAAGTAATGTGCATAAATTGATAATGCGGAAATTGTATTAGAGAAATCGCCACACTAAAGAACCAGACTAGTCCCCACTTCCGTATGAAACTTCATCTTTCTCTTCAGATTATGAATTTTCCTTTTAGGAGAACAGTACGAAGTCCTTTATTATTTAACTATTTATTCATTTGGGTAAGTACTTACCAGATTCCGAACCAGGAAAAGGCTATTCACATTATTCGGAAATACCACTCAAGTCTAAGTGTTATTATTTTAGAGATAGGAAATCTCTGCTCATAATTTGTTATTATTTGGGGTAGATGATTGACTACTGAGACACATAAAGAATACTCGAAAAATTGTGGTTTATTCATATTGAATTAAATAGACTTAACATTAGACTAGAACTCCTGCGAGCAGCGATTCTGAAAAGTTCCTACAAGCTTGAGAGATCTATTATTCCATAGACCCTATTTTGAACTTGTTCATTTCAACACAGTTAGTGTAGAGGTGAAATTATTTTGAATGTCCACCATTTCCGTGTAAGGTCCAACTTCTATTGTATTTTGTAAGTTATCCTTATTTTGTGTTTCTTTACCCACTGGTAAAATTTAGGCGAAATTGGTAGAACGGAAAAAAAGTACCAAGAAATACACAAGTATAACCCTTTTTCGAAGGTGGCAACTCGGGAACTTCAAATGCGAAGAAATATTCTAAAATTTTCAGGTAGGCCTCAGAAGGCAACCCAAATTCTATTTTATTTTTACTTTAAGGCCAGTGTATCCGAAATATGCGCAATGAATTTCCGATTTTTCTAAATATGCATAGGAAACAATCTTAGTGTGTATATAGTGTAAGTGTTACCTTTTTTCAATATAGGTTACTTGTATCACCTGCAAACTAGAAAAAATTTGGTAGTTTGGATGCCGTAATGAATTGTTAAACAATTTATGCAATTAATCTGTTGCTCTGTTTGTAACATGCAACCTGAATTTTTTTCTTAATTATACTATACTACTAGAAAAGAATAGGGACGTTTTATCACACAATAATAAAAAATAGTTAAAGAGATTTCGTTTTCACAAAGAACATATTATTTTATTATAAATTGATTATATTAAGATACGTTGATGATCGTAGTAAGAGTCTTACTTTTTAAACAATTTTTCATGATGATTTTAATACAAAAATTAATAATAAGTAGCTTCTTCAGAGTTATTTATGAATTCGTTTATGCCATCAGCATTAATAAAATTAGATGGTCTTCGTATTGAAGGATACTTATCCAAATCCTCCACAGATTATATTACTTTGTGAGGGGACGACGCCATAGATGAATGCCATGCACTACATGGTTGCTACACAAGATTAAGAGACACAAACACATAGTGAGCACATTGGAGGCGCTCTCGATGAAAGGTGTTCACTTCTAGAACAAGTAAATCTCAATACTACAAGTTTAAAACAATTGTGATATATTCTACAATTATACTCGTAAATTCCATCACGTGTCACTCGTTTTTTTAACAGAACATTATAGCAAAAGGTTTGTTAGGTAGTCTAACTTTAATAATTTTCTGACCTTCTTATCATAAAATCTGAGTCGTCTACTTGGAATAGGATAACATGAAAAATCATTGTTGCTCTTCTATATTTAGACCTAGGGAAGCAGCCTCCCCATTTTTCTCGCCATGCATAGAGATTTTAAAAATATTGTGTTATTGGTATAATTGTCACTCTTATTAACTTTTTTATAATTTTTTTACAAAAACAATGTAATTGTGATATTTGACTGTTCGGTTGTGAGGTGTTTACAGTGTCCATAAACTCATTTAATAACAGTCTTTTATATTAGCTTAATTGTCCGCCCTTGTTGTTCACCACTCATATGTTGATACTGACCATGCCAAGGTAACATGTAGGTTAAAAACCATTATTAGCTGTACAACTTATGTAAAAGACTGTATCAGTAAAGAATTCCTACCTTCTATATCCCATACGTGTTGTATGAGGGGCAAATCATGATCTTTTGGTCAATCCGGAGTCTGTATTTATCAAAGCCACTGCGCCACCAGCAGAATGAAGTCTTTTGTTAGCCTGATCAAAGATTAAATTTAGTATGATGTGTAGGTGGTTGTCTAAAATTGGTTGCAGTAATTCATTAATATACAGCCGAGCCGTGAGATTACTACTGATGAAAACTAGAGGTGATTTGCTTCCAATACATATGCCCGCACACCATGACTGTTACTGTCAGATGTTCAACATCCAAATCTGTATTTATTCTCTCAATTCGTTTATGCGTCCATCTTGGTCTCCTAACCTAAAGCTGGATCCCTCAATGAAACATATGACATTCTATTAGAGATTGGAGTTTCGGAGAGTTTTGTACCATTCTAAGCCGCAAGCCTTTTGTTGTGGTACCAAAGGAGGATCGTACACCCCCAGCCCCATTACATCCCATCTTCCATTAACTGTCATTCTGGAGAGTTGGTGTCCTATAGCAGCAACTAGATCGTCCCTTTTTAACGTACTATATCCTATCTTTTTCCGAGAGCAAGAAATCCGAGAGGGCGCAAAAAAGGCGCTGTAATATCTAAGACGTCCTGACTGCCCGATAAGCCTCATCACTGAACCACCTTCTCTAAACACTTAATATCTAGTGTTAGCGAAAAAGCATTAATTCATTTTAATTTTTCCCAAAATCGAAATTCGTTTAAATTACGAAATTGGTGTCAACTGTGAATTAATAAAAAATCAAATACGCTTGGAATATCTCATTTTTTGAAGGAGGTAAAAAGCACGTGGAAGCATTTCCAATATTATTTGGATAACTATTGGCAAGTGCACCCATATTAAAATTAACAAGTTTAATAGTTAGTATGAAGAATCTGCGTAATGATTCGAATACTGAATCAGCATGTTGTAGAGAATCCTCCAATTTAACAAATCGCAGCATTCCACTTTCTCATAGATCACGAAGCGGTGTCTTCAGGGCTCGACTTTCTAATTCCGAGTAGTGCCATTTTTTCCTGTTTCGTGATAAGATTGACCACGGCCTGCTTCCTAAGTAATGACTCTTCAATAATGCCTCACGATGTTTTAGGCATAATAGTGAAAACGAGTTGTTATTATGTGAAACGTTTTCATGATCTAATCATTTGTACATTAAATATTCTTTTCTGATGAGGAGTAAAATCTACTGCGAACTGTGAAAGGGCATAGCTGTTATCTTTTTCCCTTATGATTTTTCCGGTGTAAATATTCCAAATAAAATGTTCAACTCGAGTTTCTAACATTAATTAAAAATTTTAGTAATAAAGCAGTCAAATAAGGTTCAGTTATTAAAATCTAATATGAATATGTCACGTTTCTAGTGGTAAAAACCTATATCGTATAATACTATAACAAGACAATTATTTATTTGATTTTTTCCTCTTTCTTGGTCAAATAATATTTAGCGCAATCAATAGATCAAGAAACAGCTAGATAATACGTTTTTGGGGTTTTAATTACAATTGTTTTACAACTAATGAAACTTTATTCAAAAACGATAACAAAATCATAATTCACAATACAAAATCAACTTATAAACCTGGTGTTTAATATGAAACTAAAACTGTATTGAAGGCTCAACTGAATTAACTCTTCTGTCTTGGAAAACGTCTTTATATATGATTTGGCGTTCTTTATTTTTCCTATAGTATATATCTATGGTTACATCATGCCAAAAAGTTGTTGAAAAATATTTATAAACAATTAAAAGCCGAAAATACTTATGTTCTGTGTTTGCTTTATGACTTTGGTGCTAACGGGAATTGTTTAGAATCAAATACTTTAGGGAAATGATAGCAGGCGGAAAATGAGTGTGTATCGGTGAACTAAGAGAGTAACAATTATTACGAGGATGGTCAAAGTGAGATTATTTTATATTTTTGCGGTGTTTATCATAGTTTTTGAAGCGAAAGCTTGTTAACGAGGGCCCACATTTACACATATGAAAATAAATGTGAGCAAGCGAATGAATTGGACAACTTGAGAATTCATTTTTTTCGACACCGACACCGACACCACACAGTTGAAATTCAGTTCACTGTGTAAGAAACAGAGACAAGGTAAAATACATTATGAGTTTCATCTTTTATAAAATATTAATAATATGTAAGAAATAAACTAATATAATAACAATTAATATAGAAAACCTGTAGAAAATTTGCTTTTCCAATAAAAACTTCAATTCTCTCTTTGTGATATATTGCATTACGAACTTGGTATGCCAGAAGTCAGAAAAAACGCTATTAATTACACCTTTTATTGAATTTTTGACGCATTTACAATTTATCTGATATGAGCATCACCTTTCAAATTAATAATTCAACAAACTTTATTTGGCACCTATAGAAATTTAAATTAATAATTAAATTATACTTTAGAAATAATACTTGAGTCATAACAAAATAGTGAGAATTATTTTAATTCTCTTGAAATTTATAATCATTACTAATGATAACACAAGAAAATAGAAACAGAGAGAGGAGATAACAAGAACCGGGAAGAATAATTCGCTTTCATCGTTAAGTCTCAAATGACTGCCCCTCTTTTTTTTTGATTTCACAAATAACCTTATAGACAACATTACATATCTCGACCAATTTAAAATAATTTTTTAGTTCCACAAAATGAAACAATTGAGAATTTTTCTAACCAAAGTAAAAAAATCAACAAAAAACACCGACTTATTGACTTAATAGCAACCTGGAAGCGATAAAATGTATGGAGAATTGAATTTAATTGTAACTTTATATGCTGGTAAAGAATAATTAGAAGCAAAATTGTTAATCCCAAATCGCATATTCAAAGTATGCTTTCTAGAGAATCAAAGGCCTATTGTCACGCGCAACGAGTGGTTAGTTTGATAAGGCAATGAATACAAGAAATGAATTGACGGGAATTTAGGTTTGAAAAGTCGAATCGCCAGAATTATAAAAAAAATATGTGTAAATGTGTGGCGGTTTATATAAAAGATATAAACCGGAACAAAATCTTCTGCTGCCGGCAGTAAAAACCGTTTGCACTGCTCTGAAATTTTCATTGAATTAACTAAATCAAATGAAGATGAGCATAACAGTCGTCACCAACAAGATGAAATAAAGATTACTTCATATTAATTTATAAATACAGTAATTTATATATTCATCTATCATGACTTTTTATAAAGGACAGTTAGTAATCCAAGACATTTTGAGAAAATTAAGGCAATTTTTTAAGATAGTCTAGCAACATTTTGTTTCCGTTACCAATTTCGTAACCTCGTCTATCACAGAAGAGAGGGGCTGTGAAAAAGTCCCATTGAACAGCAGACTGATTAGATTTTATTTTTTCATATTTGTATAGCATAGTTAAAATATATTGCAACATCTTTCACCCAATTCAAACAATCAATAAGGTGTTTTTTTTTATCTAAAACATGTGTTAATTACTATGTTAACATAGAAAAATTTTCCCACTTCAACAGAAGATATACAAAATTTTATTATAAATTCATAGATTCAATCGAAAATAAGACGTATATTAATGTTAAATAAAGTAAAAATAAATTTGGTTATTTAAAAAAGCAGAACCCACATCGAATTGTCCAAAGCAAATTTAATAATTTATATTTAAAAAAGAACCGACTTCAACTGGCTGAAACTAAAAACCGTTTAGTAACGGTGTACAATCAAGAACTATTTTCTGACATATATTCTTTTTTTCTGATTTAATGTACAATTCTATTTATTATTTTAGCGTATTCTAATCTCTCCCTCCCTCATTAATTTTTACTTTTTCTATATTACCCACATATTTTTTAACTATTTTATTCATTTTATTATCTGGACCACTTTCTATAAGTATAACTCTAATTCACCCTATATTCCAACCACCATGTATATGTTTGTGTGTATTCGTCAACCAATATAAAATACTTGTCTATCATTTTATCAACCAGCCTGTACAACGATAAGTTTTTTTTTATCTGATTTAAGGTACCATTCTATTTATTATCTCTCCCTCCTTCTTTAATTTGTATTTTTTTTCTATATTACCCACATATTTTTTAACATTTTCATTTGTTTTATTATTTGGACCATTTTCTATAAGTGCAACTCTAATTTATCCTATATTGCAACAACCCTGTATATGTTTTTTGTGTATTGGTCACCCAGTATAAATTGTTTGTCTATCATTTCTAAAATCACCCTGTATAACTATAAATCAACTCTGCACGATGTTTCAACCGCCCCGTATAAGTATTAATAAGCGTTCTATTTAAGTTGGTGAAAAAAAATACGGACTGAAAACCCCCTTCACCAAGCTAAATAGGACGCTTATGATTTGTGTGTCTAAAAACAGAGTACCTAGCACATCAGTAGTGAAATGGCAAAGGGTGCTATCTACTATTTTTTTCAATTTGCATTTATTTGCATTAAATGGTTATAACTAAAGTAAAATTTGATATTCTAGAAGGAGAAAAATATAAAAAAATGTTTTGGAAAGACAATACGGGTTATTTGCCATATAAGTCTAATTCCCTATATGGCAAAACAAGCTATATGCAAATAGCACTATTTGCCTTTACAGTATTTTATTAATAATGCAATTGAGTCATATTACTTATTATAAAAAAACATGCATTATTTTTGTATTGAAAACACACTATATTACTTATGATTCACTATTATTTTCGTATGAACTTTTCTAATGAAGAGAGACAAGGCTTTTTTAGAAATTTCTGAAATATTGGGGGTCATGATATACAAACACAATATATTTTATCTGTTGTTGAAACTCTTCTATGCGAAAAACATAGAAAATATAAAGATATCAAGAAATAATAACATATATACTATTTAAAACTTAATACTAATAAAACAAGGGTTTGTGTAAAAATGTTTACAATACTTTGTCTATAAGTCGAAGAAGAGTACAAATATGCCTTAAAGAGAAAGATTTTGAAGACTGTAAAATATAATAATTTTCGAGGTAAGCATGAACATAAAAACAAGACTTCATCTTCTGATATGCTCTCCATAATAAACCACATTAATTCACATACTTCATTTGAAAGCGATTATTCCAGAAGTAAATCCCCAAAAAAATATTTACATCCCAATTTCAATCTCAGCATAATGTACAACCAGTATATTAACATATGTACAGAACAAAATCGGCAACCCAAATGTTACCAAACATATCGGAAGGTATTTAAAAAACTGAAACAGTTTTTAAACATCCATACAATGAAACATGTGACACATTAAACATACAACTAAGTAGAAACAAAAACATAAACCAAACAGATAAAGAAAAACTAGAAAATCATTTAAAAAATTATTAAAAAAAAGAAGTAACAAACAAAAATAACAGCAAAATTGTGAAAAAAGTACTTGAAACGCCTTTTTGACCACAGGAAAAGCATATTATAGTAGACAATTGTGTACATACAATTTAACAGTGCACGATTTATCTACTAACCACGTTACATGCTATATGTGGTGTGAACTAGATGGAGGTCGTGGTTCCGACCAAATCGCATCGGTTTTGTACAAGGACATAATGAGTGTAGTATCCGATAACTGGAAACATTTAGTTACTATAGTCAGACAATTGTGTGGGCCAAAATCATAATTTCACATTACCTCTGATGTACCAACAAAGTAAAAAATTGAAACCTAACAAGAATTGAAAGAAGTAAACTCAACGAAATGGGTATTTTTACACCAAGAGACTGGTACAACATGGTTAGAATGATTCCATCTGGGTAAGAGAAAAGAATGTTGGTAACAGGGATGAAATTTTCTGACTTTTTTCAAATAAAGTGTTTATCTGAGGGATCTGATGAAGTTTATGTAAGACGCTTAAAGTTTATGGATGAAGTTGATGTAGAATGGTCAAAAAATAGATACATTAAAATTGACAAGCCACAGTATATCGAGTTCTCAAAATCAATAACAGGCGCCAATTCTCATATATTAAATATAGTTCGTAGGTCAAGTAAACGAGAAAATATTATACTACAACAGAAATACTTTAATTATCTTCTTACTTGGAGTTTCGGTCCAGATGGAAAGACAGCCACACTCTTGTGAAGTTACCAGATGAGAAAATATGGTTTAATCTAAATGTATACAAAAGAAGAAGCATGATTTAGTTTGGAAGGTATTTAAGTAATAAAAGTTTAATTTCGGGAGAGGATGATTATAAGTGTAGTATGATGTGAAGCCGTGGATGTTCCAGTTAAAACTTTAATCTAATAGCATATCTTAGAATAAAAGTGATTATAACTACATAGACGCTCTAAGTGGTGAAAGACGATTCAGAAGTGATCGATATTTGCGTTGTTATTTTAGTGATATATGTTTAGTAGTTTATGGTGAGGCCGGATCTCATGTGTGACTGTCACAATATTATTTACTTGTACAGTTTAATGAAATATTCGAATTAGAAATCAAGTTTAGTTTACATATAAAATTATGAAGAAGTGCAACAGGCACTCTTGAGAAGCAGAAGAAGATCTTCTTATTTCCGATAAGGAATTTCATAATTTACTTTCATTATTACCATTTATTTCAAATGGAAATCATAGTTTCTACAAAGACATAATTCAAGAATTCCAGATAAACATGCTGATCTAATAAGTGATAAAGAAGATGATTAATTATAATAAATTGTTTTATTTATTCCAATAATGTATATTATAGTTTTCACTTAAATTTAATATTTTCTAACATTAAAAAAAATCTCATATATATTGTTTGAATGTCAATATGTGTCAACTACCATATACTTTAAAAAAATGTTATGGCAAAATAAAACATTTTTAAAAAAATATATAACCGACTTCTACCTATAACTAAAAAGCTAAAAATAATTATATCAAAATACAACTCTGGCAAATAAATAACACATTCAATGTTGTAAGGTACCTACCCAGGAAGTAACAAATGTAAACATTAAAAGGTGCTCATTCTGTACAAATTAATTACCTACCAATCTAGTATATTTTTGAAGTCTGTGCTAAGCAAATCTAAAATGCTTCATTGCGTACTTATCTACTAATTCATCAAACTTGATTGTTGCTTGGCACCGACTTCAAAAATATACTAGATTGGTAGGTAATTAATTTGTACAGAATGAGCACCTTTTAATGTTTACATTTGTTACTTCCTGGGTAGGTACCTTACAACATTGAATGTGTTATTTATTTGCCAGAGTTGTATTTTGATATAATTATTTTTAGCTTTTTAGTTATAGGTAGAAGTCGGTTATATAAATTTTTTAAAAATGTTTTATTTTCAACTTTTTAGTTTTTTTGAACTCAGGTAGTTTTCATTCTTTATGTTGTATGTATAACCTTAATAGACAGACCAGGTAACATCGAAAGCCTCAACATTACACAATGATAATTTATCATTTAAATTGACAGGTAAATCTTTACGAACAAAATGTACCAGTACGCGTTGACTTAATAAGCCCAAAATATATTTATGCCTTATGGACTACGCCATGTTACTTTTCTTCAACTTTTTTGACAACCCTGTATAACTATAGATAATTCCACTCCAACCTATGTACCAACCATCCTGTACATACGACTGCCCACGGACAAGCATAAATTTGTTAGTTGTCTTCTGTAAAGTATAGGACAAAGTAGAATCCATCCTATATTTACGTAGTCAAATCCGTCCTATATTTCAACCATAGTATATAATTCCTAGTGGGCTACCCCATTAATTATTTAATTTTAACATTTTAACATTAACATTTTATGTTATCGCCCTGTGTAATATTAATTCCTCTCCACACTTTATGCAATTTCTTATAGGCTATAAAAGAAATAATTTTTTAATCACACTTTATAAATATAATTCAACTCCAGCATATATTTCAACCATCCTGTATATGATTTGCTTATGTCCACATCATGTAACAGTTTTTTAATCACCCTATATAATTTTAATTTCACATTTTTTTCAACATTTTTATACCACCAAACGTCCAGTCCACCCTATATTCCAACCATCCTGTATATACGGCTGCCTACGGACCACTATCATTCTAGTCCGTCCTATATTTCAATTTTCATATAAATGCAACTCCTTCTGCCACTTTACTTTGTGATTTTGTTTGCTATAACTAAACACCCTGTCTATAGGCCACCAAGTACCAGTTTAAAGTTTGACATGTGTTGTCACTGAATTTTCTATTAGGCCGGGAGAATGAGACAACAAAAAGTACCGTCTTCGCAAAATGGAAAAATTTGCATTTAAATAGGTATTTACCTGGTATACAAACAAAACGAGCTTGGTACTCATTGATTTAAGGAGCCGAAAATATTATGCTTTACTACCTATATGGTTGAAATGTACATAGAAAATTTTCAAATTCGCAATTAAAACTTTCAGTGCCTAAAATTACCGCACTATTACGATGGAATTAAAATATTTATGAGGAAATGTCTGTTATGTCATTTCGATAAAATTTTTGATAAGAATTTTGGAATTTTCGGCGATTATCTGCAAAACTGCAAGTTGCACGTCGCAGAAAAGTATATGAAATCATCTAAGGATCTTCCTTAATAGATTAAACGTTAAAAAACTATACACATCCATAAGGAGTTATAGAAAAATCGCCTAAAATATTAGGGATATTGGTCGATTTCCATGCACGCATGTGTTCATTCACAAATTTTATCACTTTACCAATAGAATTCTTTTCTAAAATTTGAAGTTTCACCAATTCGGATATATACTCTATTAAACAAGACTATATTCATTCAAAACGGTGCACCACAGGAGAAGAAATCAGGTAACATACATACAAAAAAAAGCGAAAAAATTCACGACGAATTGATAACCTCCTCCTTTTTGGAAGTCGGTTAATAAGCCATGTATTATAAAATGTCAATTATTTCTCACATACACTAAAATATATTAGAAATCTTACATTATATTTACATTACTCTATGATTTACTTTAATAAAATCAAACATCATTGCAATAATACTTCGTATAATACAACAATACCTATAAAATAAAGGTTTCTATTGCTTCTAGTGTAAAATTTAAGAAAATACAGACAGCTCCTTTTGCCATTTCACTACCGACACGTTATTTATCGTAAAAAGTAAATGTAAGACCCATACATTTTTTTCTATTTATTTTCGACCGTTTTGTCAATAACAGAACATTTTTAAGGGCATAGAACTTTCTAAGGGTAGGTTTAGGGTACCTATATGTTAATAGGGACTTTTTGACTTATTTTAATGAATTCTATACACAGCAAAAATTTGGAACCCTAATTTAGAAACACCCTATATATCTCATAAACATACAATATTGAGTCCAACTTCTTTTATCATTTAATAATAATAATAATGATACAAAACCTAATAAGCAACTTGTTTTCCGTATAAGATATACGAACGATACATTTATTTAGAATAAAACTCATCAGGTGGTATACTTGAGAAAAGGTTGTATTCATTTTGCTATTCCACTTGGGAGACTTTAACGGTAAGTCATACTTTTCACACAATTTATTAAATGTGTTTATCTGATTTTCAAAATCTCAGCGGTCGTCCAAGGTAATTATGCTGCAATACAATTTACAATATCTGCATGCATAAATGTATGTTTGTGCCTAGGCCGCTCAGGAAAATATTAATGAAAATGATGAATTTCACATTATGTTCGACATTAGTTTAAAGTCAAATCTGAATTGTCTACATTATAAATTATTAAACTTTGTACTATTTACGTTATCTGTATTGTTTATATAATAAACATAAAAATATTTCTCGTAAAATAAATTGATGAAATGGCCATCTGTTTCATTACATAATTTTATTGTTTTCTAAAATCATTGCCTAATTCTTGAGAAGATTGCATTATCCCTTCTGATATGACTGCAACTATCAAACTCCTGCTCAAAGAAGATTAGGAATTTCTATTGGTACATCGTACGTACGCCTTTAGGCAGACTCAAATCCATAGAGGCATTAGTTTTCAAATTTTCGCATCCCTGGATGGGAAATGTATGGTCATATTTTAAAAATAAGAGAGGCAGTCATTTGAGACTGAACGATGGAAGCGAAAGCTTCTTACGAATTATATTTCCCGTCTATTGTTTTTCCTGTCTCTGTTTCTATTTCCTTGTGTTATCATTAGTAATGAGTATACATTTCAGGAGAATTAAAATAATTGTCACTATTTTGTTATCCAATTTTTTTCTGTTAAGGATACGGAGAACCTTTATTGTTGTTCTTCACGCTTCAGAAGAAAACCAACATTTACCCCATCTTTTCTGTGGTCTTCCTAAGTTAATATTCTTTTGATTGATTTGAAACTTAAACGTAAAACAAAAGACGAGCTATAAAATATGTTTTCAATCTTTTCATTGTATACCCGATATGTAAAATTTACACAAGCAAATATTTAGATAAAAATATTTTAAAAACAGTGATTTCAGGGCTCTCGAGGATTAAGAAGCATTTTTGAATTAAGGTGATTTAAACTACATCGACATTATCATGTGTGCCTGAAGTTTCAATTTAGCAGAAGAGTTTCTGAACTCTATATATAAACATACATTGATTTAGTTCAGCTGCCGACGTGATTAAAATCACATTGTTACATAATTTGTATCGTATTTTAAAAATAAATACAATTGATGTAGGTCGATGTGAATGCCAAGCAGTCTGAGTGATAAAAATTCTTGCTTTTAATTAATTATTTATATATTATATAAATAATAATTTTGCTAATTAAACAAAAATTGATGGTTTATGTATATGCAAATTTCATATTGTCTTCCTTTTAGAAAGTTTGTTGTTTTAACAAAGGAATGTAATCGGAAAATGAAGAATGTATAATGTATTGATACACAGGCCTTTCACACTTCTTTCTTTCGCTATATTATAGCTTCATCTGACAGAAGATGCTATAATATACTGAAACAACTGTCACAATTTTATTTTTTCTGAGTTCTTTGGGAATACCACATAAACTTGAAAGTCTGTATATTTCAAAAGTTCAAACGTTTCAAGGTCTAAATCAGGCCCCGTTTTCAATGGTATTAACACAAAATGAACAAGAAATTAAAAAATAAAATAAAAGGATTCGCAATGACAAATATCGTAATCACAATTTGACATTCTGATTTAGACCTTGAAACTTTTGGACTTTTGAAATATACAAATGTTCCAGTTTATGTTGTGTTATTCCCAAAGAACTCAAAAAAATAAAAAACAGAGATGCCACAATTATCATTTAGAAAACAAATCATCATGAGTCTTAACTACCAACTTGTAACGACCAGCTCAATCTAACAATAAAAATGACTTAAAAACTTTAGGATATATGTTTAATAAATGAGCTATGTAAGTATGAACTCAAAAAATGTACTGTATTTTATGGTTTTTGACAATGCAATGACAGGTAACTAAAAACAGCTGATTAGTACACACAAAGTCAAATAACAAAACAAGGTGCCTACAAAAGCACAGGCCAAACGCGCATTAATAACGATCCCGAATAGCTACCTACTTACCCTAAATGAAAAACCTGATAAAATACAAATTCTAGTAATGGAGATGGCGTTATTTGTCCACAGAAACTAGAAAAATGCAATTAAAAGAATATGGCTACATACGGACTCCAACAATCATTATAAAGTATGTTCCAGAAGAAGGAGAAACCTATGAAGTAAATTTATTTTAGATTTTCTTGGGAATAATACCACATCAGAGTTCAAACTTGTGTATATTTTAAAACCCAACGTTTCAAAATCCTGTCGGATTTCGTTTTCAATGGATATAAATTTATAAAGTAAAATTGAAATAAAAAATTTTAACAGCAATCTCGTAGAAGTAAATTATTTGAAAACCATCAAAAATACGTTTTTCCTTTGTTCTTTTTTACCGAGTAAACTCAAAAATTTATAACTTTCTGTTAATATTAGTCATTGTCAAAACGATAGTTTAATATTAAGTTTATATGGATACTATTGAATAGGTAGTTTTTGAGCAATTCGAATTTAAATAATTTAGAGAGCTATTTTGCACATCCCACTGTATTAACGATATTGTCTGACCGGGGTATACTAATGATATTTTGAAAGTTCATAAATTCCACTTCAATTTGTCTAATCTGGTTTTTCGCTACAATGCCGAAAAGTTGGTTTAAAATAATAGTAAACATTGCATTAAATGTAGGAATATGCGACAACCAGCCAGCGGAGCACTGACAATAGCTGTCAAGGCACATGGACGAATCTACAATTTTCTTAAAGGTGGGGGCATGAGATGAAAATTATGGTAAATTGTATTATTATAAGTTTTTTCTCAGCAGGTTATTGCGTTTTTATTTACATAACTATTTCCTGTCCATATTGGTATATTTTTTCATTAATTTATTAAGTTAATGCTTACCTGTATACAGTTTACTGATATTAATTAAATGCCTATTTACCAGTGACTGGATCCGCCACTGTTAAAACATAGGAGAGTCCATCGTTTAAGCCAAATTTCAAAAGCAGTATTACTACATTTTACGTCACTATGACAAAAATCCAAGATATAAACAGTGAAGTGCATTTTATAAGCTTTCAAAATATATTTTGCATACCGCTATCGAACTGTAGTGGTTATTACGATACGTTCTGCAAAATAATTATACAAATTATTTAAATTGCAATTCTGCAAGATCAACTTAACGTTCAACATCG
Organism: Octodonta nipae; assembly: GCA_034190945.1. Taxonomy (NCBI): domain Eukaryota; kingdom Metazoa; phylum Arthropoda; class Insecta; order Coleoptera; family Chrysomelidae; genus Octodonta; species Octodonta nipae. The sequence goes on from CM067216.1 coordinate 121,169,727, forward strand.
ATCTTCAGCGTTATTAATCTGAACGTTATAAGCTATCACTAGGAGGCAGATTAAGGTTTCAGCTGTTATTACAAACTAGTTATGCATTTTTTAGATCACTCACTTTGCATCGGTTTTCCCAGCTTTTCTTTATGAAAAATGCTGCGATCAAAATGTATAAACATTCATTCTGAAGATTTTCTATTTCTAAACAATTTTTCTGTTGGCGACCTTATGAACAGATCATTACTTTTTACATCATAAGTAAAAAACGAAAATACCCCATATTTTTTGGGGTTTTTAAGACTCAAATAAAAATTATGTCAGTTATAACTTATAAACTATTATTTACGTGATGGCTTATGCGGGTTGCTGTTGTCACCTAAAAATCTCTATTGACTGGTGTACTTGGTAGGTCGTAATGTAAGTGTGGAGTTTTATTATATACGAAATACGAAGCTATCTCTGCGTTTCTATGTGATTCAATTCTCATTTGTGTGTGGTACTAATTGGCATAATGTTATCATGTATTGAGTTCATATAAGCAACTTTATTCTGATTTACAGCAGAATACGAAGATTTCAATACCGACATATTTAAAGAAATACTAAACAAAAAAGAAAGGAAGACAGAAAATAATAAATCCATAAAAGAAAGTTCTGAGAGGGATAAACACGGCATGGAAAAAAATCCATTATTCCATCAATATTTAACCTGGGAACAGAAGATATTTCTGACTTAAATGAACAACAAATTATGCTAGCTTTGAAAAATATAAGTGACAAAAGTTATACCGCTCCATTCTGAAAACGCACTAATTGCCACCCCACTCAAAAAAGGAAATAATACAGATTTTGAAAATTACTGACATATAACCTTATCAAGTGACCTTTACAAGCAATTATCAATAGGTCTTCTCCCAGTTTTACTTTTTTCATGTTTGAAGGCCTCGGGTGTGCAGCAGATGTTTTTGACACTGTGAAGTCATATTTATAAGATGCGAGTTATTGTTACTTTGAGAAGTTTGCATTTGTAGTATGTGTTCTCTTTTTGTAAATTGTTGTCTGTATTCCGGTCGTAGTCGTCTGGTACTTCCCATCAAGAATTTTTTGCTTCAGGTGGTCCAGCATCCTTTTTAGTGTCCTCTACGTGCTGCCAGTTGAGAAATATCGCTGACAAACCTTAGCAAGAGGAGAGTTTAAGGACTGAGATAATAAAGTATGGTATAGCAAAATCGAAAACCACACGCATAAACCGAAAACCACAACATTAAGGAGGATCAAACCAAGATAACCCACAAAGAGGCAACTGATGTCGAAAACAATCTATATAGACCGTATCATTCAACAAACCCAGAGCCTGAATAAGAAACATGAGGCGACACATTCTTGGCATATTATCGCATCTACAGAAACCCACCAGCAACACTTATTGGTACAGTAAGGAATTGCGTAGTCCAGTGAGCATGCACAGTATCGTACAACTGGTTTCAACTATAAATACGAGAGTTCTTCTGAATTTTACATACGAAGACGACAACGACCACGAACTCCAAGTCCAAAGAGAAGCCCTGAAAGAGGTACGGAGATCAGACTACTCAAGCAAGGAAAAGCACCTGGACATGACCGTATATCCAACAGGATAGTCAAACGGTTCACTAGAAAGGCTGTCGTTACCTTGACAAACATCATCAATGCAATGCTAAGACTTAGATACTACCCGAAGAGATAGAAATATGCCGACATTATCATGCTGCCAAAGGCCAATAAGGACGGTACTTTTCCACAAAACTATCGCCCTATTAGTCTGCTACCAGCCATGAATAAAATAGCAGGAAGGATTTTCGCGAATCGACTCCAAGAGACTGGAGATGAATTGAACGTAATTCCAGACCAACAATTTGGATTCAGGCATCGACACGTCACCGAACACCAAGTTCTACGCGTAGTAGAATACGCCGCAGGCGGACTCAACCGGAATCGAAGAACTGCCTGCATCTTCCTGGATGTAGCAAAAGCCTTCGACCGAGTATGGCACGACGGAATATTAGTCACGATGGTCCAATTAGGATTTCCCACTAACATCATCTAGCTAGTGGGCTCCTTTTTGAGACATCGAAGAATAGGAGTACGAGTAGGACTAGAGCACTCCAGATATCGGACCACCGAGGCAGGAGTTCCCCAAGGGTCAGTCCTGTCCCCAATGCTATTTTCAATCTACACTGCAGACATCGCAAGACCAGCCGACGCTATAATTGCACAGTTCGCAGACAACACCGCCACAGAATAGCAATCTTTCAGATTCTAGTCAGCCTTGAGGCGGCTGCAGCAAGCCACTGACGATTTAGCGGAATGGTGCCTTCAGTGGAAAATAGCCATCAACGAGGACAAAACCCAAACTCTGTGTTCGTCAACGGGAGAAGCCGCATGATCGTTCCGACAGGAAACCTGACCGTCAACAGCAGACAAATTCCATGGAAGAACGAAGTCAAACACCATGGCTCATCATCGACAAGGGGTTGACTTTCACGTGACATGTCCAAGAGACTCGTAACAAATTCTGGGCTGCCCACGCCAGACTTTACTCCCTGTTAGGAAGAGGACGCAAGCTGGGACTCTTAAACAAGCTGACTCTCATCAAGACAGTATCTTGCCAATGCTGACGTACGCTTCAATAGTATGGGGACACACCAGCAATAGCAACAGGCCATCCAAAGGCAGGAGAACCTATGCCTACGCCTCGCAGTCGACGCACCGTGGTTCGTTCGTGTTATCAACGATTTACGACACCAACCAGTGCTTGCAGAAATGAAGAGGAGGGCCAGAGAGGCTTACGCCAAACTGAAACAGCACCCAAATCTTCACCTACGACAACTAATCGACTATGAATCCAGATTTATTAACAGGTACAAACTCTCTAAGAACCAGCTCTGCCTCTCGAAGGAGAAGAGGACGAAGAAGCCCAGAGATAAAAGACAGGTAAGTAAAATGAAGTGTATAATATTCTATTTTTCAGGAAGCAACATGGGGGGCAAGGGGGAAACCAACCTACCAAGCAAAGAGAAGACAGAAGAACACACACCCACAAAAACAAACGATGACAATGTGCACGCCCACAGAAGGGTACAATTAGCTATATATCATAGCAAAGATTGAGCCACGAAACACAAATAAGACAGTTGGTGTAGTACCAATAAGGTAAAGCAACGGATCCAAACCAAACTCAAGCTATCCCAACAAGGCGATTATGCAGGAGGAACACTGCGTTAGCGTGAGGACCTGAGTTAAGTCTCAGGGGGTGGATGCCAAGGGGGCTGGAAGTGTTCATCATTAAATTTTCTGAAGAGCAAGTCTAGTTCCTGGGCTTGCGCTAGGGTGTGTGACAATTTCACATCATTCTCCTGTTTTAAATACCAGATCCAAAGCTATCAGCTTCATGCAAGAATATTTGGCCTAAACTGTCAATATCTTTAACAACATTAACAACTGGCACTATTGTTGATGTCGCAAAACTGTACTTAAAACAACAATTTTAGGGACATTTTCGAAAAAATTGTAGTGTCATCTACTGAGGTTAATAAATAAATACAAAAATATAATATTTCTTCTGAAGTCATTTAACGCCGATTGTAGTTCTAACAATTATACAATGCACATTTTTTGTGGGCATACATGTACGGGAGAGACAATCGTTAGAAAAACTGAAACACTATGATATTAGTAAAATGATTAAAGTGTTTATTGTTAGAAAATAAACTAACTACTGACAATAATCACGTTTGTAAACTAAGAGTATCGGAATTATTTTAAATTATTTAAGGCCAAATCTAATGTTTTAATATTTTCAAAAATATCAAAATACTATGGCAATTAGTCTACAGCAACAAAAGATGTGTAAGTGTGAAAGAGCAAAAAATCTTTGGCACTATTTTTATATTTAAATCCTTTACTTATTTATCTTTATACTACTACTATTTTTATACGCTATCTTAGTAAGCACATTAAAATTTATGCAATTTCACATAATGATAAATCACTTCATTACCAATTACATGCAATAACTATTTATTATTGCTGATATTAAATCATTACTCACATTGTTGGTCAAAGCGTTGTAATAAATATGGAAACTATGATTGTAGATTGCATGTTATAAAATATCCCACCATGCTCGGATTCAATATAGAAAGTAAAGAAAGTCTTCAGCACAACTATACTAAAGTGGTATTTTATACGGAACTTTCCCTTTCACCGTTTCCACCAAACAGAAAAATCAGCGGCTAACGGCCTTTGCTTCATACTGAACAGGTTTTTAAATGTTTTATTTGTTTTCATTCTTAAGTATTTATTAGATATTAAATTTCTTAATTAAAGCGTTTTAAAACAAATATTTTGATGACGTAGGTTGCCTTGTAATGCCAGTTCTAGAAAATATTTGAATAGTGTTTAGGCGAATATGAAAGGAATACATATACAGTTATGACAGTTTTTAATTTTTATCGAAATCAGTTTTTCGTTTATGATTTTATGTATACAATTGATTATAACAATTTTTTTTTTATATGAAAATGAAAATTAGTTATGAAAATGTCACCAATCCTCCGCCTCCGTAGTACGTTGGCATTTTGAGAGTTATTTTATCTTGCTGTAGTCTCAAAAAATAGAAATCGATGTAATACTGATTTTGCATATACACCTCTAATTTGAATATTAACATTTTAAATTCTGATAATTTGCGTATATATGAAGAAATATATGTAGACGTAAAACGGTAATATAAGTAAATTACTTAATTTATTTTATCATATAAAGAATTGCTTTATATCTAATATTAAAGGATAACTGATTCTCTATGTTAAAATAATTCGTTCATTATTTTCCTGTAGTATGTATGACGAAAGTGAGCATTTTTTATTTTTAGATGGGCACAATGTAAAATTTTTTTACAGTCTTCATGAGTAACCATTTTGAAAATCACTTCCATATATTCTAAAATCAGAATTGCATTTCCACTTTATTTGTTTTTACTTACGCGTTTCTATTAACTATCTTTGTCAAAGAACTAACTGGTATTTCCTGGTCCGTATATTATAGTTTATTTAGGTTGTCATTAATAATCCGATAATTGAACAATTAGAAAGCATTTATCCTTTTACTCTGTTGTATACGTAGAATTACTATAGGTATTAAAACAAATTACTGGTTAAAGCTGTTTTAATACCTAAAATTCCCTACGTAAAAGGATAATTGCATAGGTATTACGTAGCCCGGACTTTCTTATCGGCAGGACTAAATCAAGTTTTGACATTTGGTACTTCCATATATTCTTAGGAAATGAAATTATATTAGTTTTTTCTCCAAATTGAACAAACCCTGTCAGGTATTACGTAGCCCGTTTCTGGCAGGACTAAATCAAGTTTTGACATTTGGGGAAATGAAATTTTACCTAAATTTTCCTGCTCTTGCTATAGAATATAGAATACCTACCCCCTATTTCTTTTCATTTCACATGTACTGGAAGCTCGAAAGGTATTTCATCTCTTTCATGTTTTCTTTAACCACTCATATTTTATAAGGTTTCAATTCCACGAAATTATGTTGATATTGCGTCTACCCTTCACCACCACTACTTTTACTACTTGTTCAAATGTTTCAAAATAAATTTTATGCTAAGATATTCATTTGTTATATTTTGGTGTAAATAATGAAAAACACAATTTTTTTGATAAACTTTGCATTTTACAGTTAAAAAACTTCACTTATACTAATTCATTTATTGTATTTCGAATTGAGTGAAAACTGTCATTTATGCAATCCAGTAAAATTGAGCAGCACTATAAAATATATGAATAACCGCATCCGGAGCAGAGGAACCAAACATAGTTCCCCACAAGTACCTTCCCTTATATCTTGTGTTCGCCGCTAGGCAATACGCATTTAAAGGAGTTTCAAAAAACTATTGTTTACAGGATGTGTAAACATAAAATCATAATTAAAAATAAAAAAAATGTTGTTAACTGTATTTACCTCAGGGGTTATACTATGTACGGTATTGTAGCAACTTCAGTATTAAGTTTTAATAATAAGCATATCACACAATAAACACACTAGATACAAATATTAAATATTTTTAGTCTGTCCCAAATTCTCACATGCAATATATATGAAGTAAAGCTAACTTTGTTACGGGCTTCCCTAATTTCTAGAGGCACATATAGGCGTACTCTTTTCTATAAGAATCATTACATATTATAAAACAAAATCCTCCGCCGCGTCTGTCTGTTACCGATAAAGTCAAAAACTATTGCACCGATTTTGTTTTGACTATTGGATAGACTAGTTCTCGAGAAAGGTTTTAGTATATAATTTGTTAAATTTTTGTATACATTGGCTAAAATATAACGGTATTTGTTGGAGGTGTGTTTCGGAAAAAATAAGCTGTCTGGGAACTTTCAACGAACACGCTACCTAAACCCTTTGAGATATAACAAAATAATGTATAATGGAATTGTGTACCTTTTATAGGTCTACAGAAAAGTCCCGGATTGCATATGTCTATCTCTTAAGGATATCATACTATATAATAATAATAATAATATACGACTTTATTGCACATTAAAAAGTACAAAGGCGAAGTTTAGCCATAGAGCATTCACACTTAACCATTATTAAAACTAACTACTAAATAAACTTATATATACATATATATGTATCCTGCATGCATATTCTGGTTGGTCCACTTGTCCGCATGAGTATATGAACACATACACACACATATACATAGAAATATACATACGTATTTCTAAGTACTTTTTGGGAAATAACACCACAGTTCAAAGAAAATTGCTGAATATTCCAAACGTTTCGGGGTCTAGATCAGACCCTGTTATCAATGGTTAAGAATCTACGGATAAAAAAGGGGGCACAATTCTGAGATGCAAATTAAAATATTTGAAAATACATAATATTTGATTTCTGACGTAACTAAGAGAATTTTATTTGTAATATACAGGGTAGCACAGACATTTCTAAAGATCATATAATCATAAAGATCCCTTCAAATTGGAAGAATTTGAAAGGGGGATCTTCAGAATTTTATGTGACGCTCCTAGGTGCGACTTTGTTATAAGATAGTGCATTCGCCAAAAATGCGACCAAAGAACTTTGTTGATTCAGTGATCCTATTAAAATCATAAGGGAAAACCTAGGAAAAACCTTATGAACTATCCCGATATTGGGTTGTTCACAAGGACATGATCATTAGCAATTTCTTCCTTAATCATCGGCAACCAGGAACGACTGAATTCTACGGAGGTAGTAGCGATACAATCGTTTTCGTTTAACAAAATTAAAGCAGACTCTTTTAGTTTTCTTTTTGTGGTGTGTTCTTCTTTGTGTAATATAACTGAATTTTGAACCTGTATTTTATGACCAAGGTCCCAAGCATGTTCACAAATTTTGGATTTTTCAAATTGTCGTTTTTTTATGTAATTTTTGTGTTCGTTTATTCGAACATTCAGAGGTCTAGAGGTTTCTCCAATTTGAAGGGATCTTTATGATTATATGATCTTTAGAAATTTCTGTGCTATCCTGTATATTACAAATAAAATTCTCTTAGTTACGTTAGAAATCAAATATTATGTATTGTCAAATATTTTAATTTGCGTCTCAGAATTGTGCCCCCTTTTTTATCCGTAGTTTCTTAACCATTGACAACGGGGTCTGATCTAGCCCCTAAAACGTTTGAAATATACAGCAATTTTCTTTGAACTGTGGTGTTATTTCCTAAGAAGTACTTAGAAATTGAAAAATATGCCACAAGTATCATTCAGAAAACAAATACATACGTATATACACATACATATATCATTTTCAGGTGCATTTTTCCACTCTAACAAAAATTAATATACCTAAATATAAAAACTTAATTATATAAACGTTGTATAAAAATATAGAATTTACGAGTATCAGATTAACACGAGCTCAGATATTAGTAAATCTTTTCTTAAAGTGATTCTGAATGATTTGTTGAATAGACGGTGTTTTAGAGTAATATTCATGGAATTAAATAGTCTTACAGCATTAAAAGAAAATGACTGCCGATATAGGGAAGTCTGATGTTGGGGCATTCTAAGTGAATATTTATGTCTTGTGTTCACCTGATGTATGTCGTTCAATTGAACTAGTTTTCTCGAAAGCTAGGGAGTTGCTGAGGATTCCATAACTCGTTTTAAAAAACAAATGAAGTTCTATTTAAACATTGACTCAGTTCTTAGCCATTTTAATTCCACTATGATTGGGGAAACATGATATCTTCTTAAATTTGCTACAAGCCTACACCAACTGTTTTGAATTTTTTCTATTCTGTATTTTGTAATTTGATCTAGGCAGTATGATAACTTTGACAAAATGAAAGTTTCACAAAATCTCTTTTTCATATGTTTTGTCATAAGATGTCGGCTAACATAAAGAAGTTTGAGTCTGTAGTAACAGCACTTGATTAGTTCAGTAGAGTTCAGTTCATACCGTTGTGGATGAAAGCTATTGTAAATTTGGGTGTCATCAGCAAAACATTGGATGTTACCAATTGTTTCCTTTCTTTCAAGTAACACTCTAACCATCTCAAAGACAGGATGTTAAATCCTATATATTTACATTTGCTGATTAAGAGATCGTGGTTGATGGTGTCAAATGCCTTACTGAAGTCCACCAAAGTTAAAACACTAGCTGTAATGATGTCATCAGTGATACGGCACAGAGCTGTAGTTGTGCTATGCCCTTTCCTAAAGCCAGACTGATATCCGGAGAGTAGGTCATTGCTTTTTAAATAAGTATTCACTTGAAAATATATTACTTTTTCCAAAATGTTCGAAAACAATGGAAGTAGACTGATAGGTCTTAAATCACTTATATCTTTAGGATTAGGTACCTTAGGAAGTGGCGCAATCACAGATGTTTTCCAGTAGTTTGGGAAATAGCCACTACTACTTAAAGGTTGGACAAAATATTGATTGATTATTTTGTGTAAGTTTAGTGGCGATAAATTTATAATTTAACTCGGTAGGTGGCGATATAATCGGGTTGTTGTATTTTAAAAAATTCTTCGTCGGATCGATTGTGTTGTAACTTGTTTGAGTGGGTTAGATTTACAATTTAACCCGGTAGGTGGCGGAGTCATCAGATTGTAGGAAATTTATATTTAACGGTTGGGAGGATTTTGATGAAAATTTTTGTGTTTATTTGAGTGGGTTAGATTCACAACTTTACCCGGTAGGGAGCATTGCAATCGGGTTGTAAGAAATTTTTTTACTACTCCTAAACGGTTGGCCCGATTTTGATGATACTGGTTCTAGGATTTTTTTACAATATTTGCATTCAAATTTAACACAAATTTTTCTACTCCGTGCGACGCTGAGGCGGGTCAGGTAGTACTTTAATATTCTCTAAAAGTTTCAATCAAATTTCAATTTGTCTATCTTAGACCTGTCAATACAAATTTTTTGTAAAATAAAATTCAACTGCAATCCGCTTAGACTAAAAGCTAAGTAATATGGTGATGAGTTTTAATTGTATATTAAAAACCGAAAATTTGTTTTTTTTTTCGGTTTCAAATCAAATATAACAAAATAAAGAACAACTGCGAATTTCTGGTAAAACTAATAGATAATTATGAACTTACTAAACTAATACGTAGTTTTAAATATAATGCTAGCGGTATTGACGGAATATCACTCCATATTGTGAACCTAAGTTTTACCATTTGTTGGTATCTATATAATTCATATAATAAATAGCTGTCAATACAAGGTTTTTGTAAAATAAAATTCAACTGCAAACCGCTTAGACTAAAAGCTAAGTAATATGATGATGAGTTTTATTTGTATACTTAAAAATCAAAAATTTGTTTTTTTTTTCGGTTTTTTGCCCATATTATGAAAAGTGTTGACACGATAATAATATTGTCGAAGGAAAATGTGTCGAAATCAATAAATCTTCAAAATAAATGTTTACAAATCATGATCGCAGAATGTCAATTTAATCTACAGAATTGTTTTGCAGACCCTACCCTATTAAGCACGATTGTTCGATTGGGATATACCAAATATATTTAAAAGTACATAAAATGCACTTCACTTTGTATGGTGTAAAATGTAATATTAGTGCTTGTGAATATTGGCTTAAACGACAGACCCTTACTTTTTCTCAGATGTCTTGATAGCATGGCTCCTGATTTGGGATATCTGTAGGCTAGATCTCGTTAATAGTTCTAGATGTCGATATTCATTTCGGGTTAAAATATTAGTTACAGTTGTATGTACGAAATATATAAATAATTATTCGAAAATGGAAGGAATTGTAATCTTTCTTCAGAAAGGTTAAATCATTATCTCAGCAACCTTATATTTATATTTTTCAGAATTAATCTTCAATTGAGCTGTTGTGTGATTTTGTTTACGCTATTTTTAGTAGTATTTGCTTGTCTTTCTGTTAACAACTTTTGATGATTTCCGGGATTACCCTCGCATATGTGCGTATGTGTGTATTTTGGTTTAACCTTAAAACTCTTGGAAAAGGTTTTATCCATATTTATGAAGTAACTCACCTTTCAGGTTTATTGTAAGCTTTGCATGTAGGTCATTCTGTTGTAAATTCATCTATTGGTATTATTTTAGAACAAGCTACATCTACCTCACTACTATTCTTTTTTTCAAAATTAAAGATTATCCGTAACTTGTTTGTTCCGATGCCTAATTTAGGTTTTTCTGAGCTAATAAACAAACTGTTCTGTACTCTTAACAGCTCAACTCCATTTCAACAACCACATTGATACCACCTAGAATAAATAGGGTTTTATTTACTTCGTCTTATGAGAACAAAGTTCTTAAAATGCTAATAATGTTTTGATGTTTGGATAGACACCATTGTATTTATTCATGTCTCAATGCTATTTGGTATTTGCCCTCTAAAAGTTAGTAAAAAATCTACTAGTGGTTAACGGTAAAAATTAACAAAGACATTTTGAACATTTAAGTCTTTTTAAATAACTAATGTTGTAAATATAAAAATATTTTACATAATGCCAATATATTTATTTAAGGAATTAATGCACTTATTGATCTTAATAATAGGGTAGACCCAAACATTTAATTAAACAACAAAATTAATTGTTTACACCTGGCAAATAAACAAAATTTATACATTTTTAATGTAGCATAAAGTTATTTCGATACAACACCTAAGAGTACTGTTAATCGTTGTTAATATAATTTTTATATGAACATAGTCTAATTCGGAAACAAACTTAATTCACCGAAAACTCGATAAAGTTCTGGATATAAAACAATTTGTCTAAATACCTATATTAACAAATAAGAAATCATCTATTAATAAATCGGTGGAAACGAAATAAATAGGATGAATTTCAGTTCTGACAGCATTTTATATTTACAAATTGATGTGTATTAAAATTATTGTGCTTTCTTCGCCGAAATTAATAGATTTAAGTACTTGTAAATATTGGGCTAGAACTATATTCGTCACAATGATTAAATGTGAGAAAGTAACTGAAGTTAATTTGTCCACTTATAATATGATGAGAGTACTATATCGAAATACATATCATTACAAAAATTAGTGTAAACCACAATGGTTTTCTGAATGATACTTGTGGCATATTTTTCAATGTCTAAGTGCTTCTTGGGAAATAACACGACAGTTTAAAGAAAATTATTGTATATTCAGTTTGGAATATACTGCAATTATTCTTTAAACTGTGGTGTTATTTCCCAAGAAGCACTTAGACATTCACAATGGTTTTGTTCTAAAAAGACCTGCAAAAACTTTTAAGACATATTATTAAGAAAATTGTTACTACTTACTATTTTAAACTTCATAACTTGATAGTATTAAAATGGTATCCACCATTCTTAGAGGAATAATATTCAAGCTACTGCAAAAGGTTACAAAGATCATTTAATAAATTTAGTAAAAATTTCCCGCATGCATTGTGCTTTTATCAGATTTCGTGATAATGCTAGCAACGAAACATTCCATATTATTAGATTTATTGGCTTAGCTCAGGCGCTTTCACAAAGCATATTGTACTTTTATAAAATTATGACCCTGAAAAACTAATGAAACAACCCAGCAGGTAACTTCCTAAAATAAAGTAGGAAATAATTCTGTAGCCTTACGAATTACAAATTTTGTAAATATGAATTATTTTTTGTATTGGGTGTATATATTTACAATAGATTTACTGCTTCAAATGTGTATTTGATGACTATGATACATCTTTTATTTTACTGTGTGGTATTCATCAAGTGAGACTCGGTGAGTAGGTAGATTCATACTCCGAATTCCATCTAAAACCTGTACCTTTAAATCAATGTTTTAGTGAGACTTGACGAGGAGGCAGACTGAGACTCCTAGTTCGATCTAGAACCTGATTTTCCCTATTATCACTTTCTTTTTCAGTCAGTCTGTTGATAATGGCTCTACAGCAAACATCGAAACGTCGAGTATTTCATAAATTTAGAAGCGGTTCTCACCCGGAACTCAGCCTAGTTCATAATTATGAGCGCGGAACCCTGTCATTAAATATACATATATATATTATATATATATATATATATAATATATATATATATATATAAACAGGGTGTCTCACATATGAAGGGAAAACATTGCTATCTAAGAAACAGTAAGACCCGATTAAATGGAGAAAAAGTTGCGTATTCTAGAGCCCTTTCGATTACTCAAAGCAAAAATTGGCTATCTCTTTCCGTTCTCAAGTTATACGAGGAAAGCGAAAAATGTAATTATTTTTAAATACGGACCTGCATTTTTTGTTAGAATATCGATAAAGCATTGTAGACCAATACATTGATATATCATATGTTAAGTTTTATATGACGTTTTGAGAGAAAAAATAATCATCAGAGTAAAAAAATTTAGTACGGTCCTACTTATAGCCTAATTTCTCCAATTTGTTGATTAAGTTTTGTTGCATTGTGTGAGATTTAATTGGAAAATATAAAATGTCAAAATATTCAACTTTTGTGTTTTTGCAAATTAAGCAAAAATTGTTGAAATCAGGAAAATCTAAGTTTCTCATTGATGACTTATAAATTGTATATTATAGTTAAAACATATCCTTATAAAAGCTGTTGGTAGGTAAAAGTAAGATCCATCGAATGACAGCGTCAAAGTTGTAGAATATTGTTTTATTACTGTGCAAATTGCAAAAAAACCATTGACAATTGACCGCTTTTGTTTTGCGAAATTATGCAAGTTTAGCCTCTAAGTATTTTTTTAATTTTAAAATGTACTTTTTTCGACGCCATTGTGTAGGCCTGGAAAATAGTAAATTTTATTATCCAGAATATAAAAATCATAAATGATCTTAGTCACAAACACGCAGTCACCAGACACTTTCCCGATGTAAAATCAATTATGCAGCGTTAGACTTATTTTTGTTGCACATTGAGTTCTTGCTAAGGCCTTATTTCTGTTCCATCTTCCTGTTAGTCATATTCTCACATCTGAAAAATCGTGATCTCATGAAATCAGGTATATCTATCAATATTTATTGATCTATTGTTTTTCCATAGAAGTAATTAATTATTGCAATAATTATACTTTTTGCAATTTTCAAAGTAACAAAAGAAAATTTGTCTATCGTATTCCATAAATCTTGGGTAGGTATTAGCTAGAATTTTTTTATTCACACATGTTTCTATTACAACTTATAGTTTAGACGTGACCATTGATGTTTAAATTACAAAAAAAGCTTCACTTTTTTAACAATATTATCGATATTTCGATTTACATCGCTTTACCACGCAAGAAACACAACTCAAAAACTTATAGGTTTTCTTGTAATGGAAAAAATATTTAATTTAGGCTACAAACCATTTTTTTATATAAAACGTAACATTAAAATATGTTTTATTTTCACACTCGGGTTCAGTTCAGTTCTTGGATTTATTTAAAAACACAGTCAAACTCAATCTAATTTATTTCCACTACTTTGACACATTATATATTCACAAGAAACTATTTACATTTTATCTTAACTATACAATACGACCGACGAAAACTCTTTCATGTTCTGGAAGCTTTAAGGGAATTCCCAGTAACGGCAGCGGTCCGCCTGTTGAGAGACAAACATTTCCGATTCCCAGAATTTATCGGAATAATGTCTCTTCCACGAATTGGTTGATGGCCGATTGCACCAGCTGTCGGATGAATTCTCGTAACAATATGATAACCCAAGGTATTGGTCTTTCAATGCTTCATCGATATTCTAAAAAAGTGCTGGTCCGCATTAAAAAAAAAAGTTGTTGATGGCCCAGAAGAAACGAAACGTTGCAGGGAAGATTTGTTGATCCCTTATTGTGTAAAAGTTTGTGCTTTCGAGCCATTATCAGGAGACAAACATGAAAAGGAGTTTCAGAGTTTAGATCGAACTCCGGGCCTCAATCTGCCTACTCCTCAAAAGTCACTAGGTAACTGAACTGAATTTGAGTCTGCTCTGCTTCTTTTATTTATAGTTAGCGCTGGGTTAGAAGGGGATGTCACGTGATGAGGCTGTGTTGTGATTGGTTTGATGTTGGTGGGCGTGTCTGCTTTGTTTAATCTGACAATTACGGAGGTCCAAGCTATGGGAAGGCGAGAGCTGTCATCGCGTCGGTTTAGACAGAGGGTTTTTTTACTATTTCTATTGCTTCGCGAATAATAATAATAATAATAATAATAATAAAAAAGCAGTCTTGTTAGGGACAGCCCGGACGGCCAGAAAATTCAGGGGAAACTGCCGCCACGACTCCAACCACGGGCCTGAAAACCTGGCAAGGGCTCCCACAGAGCTAAACCCTTTTGATATCTAGGATATCTGGGGTTTAGTGAATTTTCCCCTAAAGGCACTCATCGAGTGCCTTAGAGGGAGTGTGATGCCATACATTGTATGGTCAAGTCGGATAATAATAATAATAAGCTTTATTACCCAACAGGAAAATCCCAATTACAAGGTAAATTTGGAATATGATTACTTATAACTACATATATTTATAGAAATTAAATTAAATATATATTTACTACTGTAAATAGTTACTATATAATGATTAATATATCTTTACTAGTGTGATAACTAATATTTCATGAGGTATGTCGGTACAAATACAAAACATTTATTTAAATATAGTAATAATTAGGTAACAAAGGTCATCTTAATCATTTATACAAAAACATTTCATCAGATTTAGCAAGTATATATGAGAGATTGTTATAGTGGATATCACAGCTTGAGCTAATCCTATTAAAGTTTCGGCACATATTATGAATAGGTGAATTCAGCATAAGATTTGTCCGGGATTGATTTATATAGAAAGCATGACCTCTGCGAGAGTTATGATATGGTACCGCCAAATTAATTCTTTCCAACAAGGTTGGTGCATCAACTCGGTTTTGTAGTAACTTGTATAAAAAACTTATGCTGGTATTAATTCTTCTATGTTCGAGGGATTGAACACCTAAGCTCATAAGTAGATAATTTTGATCAATACCCTGTTGAGGATAGGTACCACTAGACCTAAAAGACAGAAATTTCAAAAACTTTCTCTGCACACTTTCCAATGTGTTCTTGTGATTGCTATAAAAGGAGCTCCAGACTAAAGACGCATATTCCAGTTTGGTACGAATAAGACTAAAGAATAGTGTTTTTATTGCTTCTAAGTTTGTGAAAATTCCACAGTTTCTGATTATGCAACCCAAGACTTTCATGGATGAGGAGTTTACGACAGAAAAGTGATTAGAAAAATCCAATTTGCTGCTATATATGACACGAAGGTCTTTGACTTCATCGCATCTAACTAGTGGAATATCTTTGAGGTGGTAAACAAAGTGAATGGGTTCAATCTTACGAGTATATGAGCAAACTTTGCATTTTGATATGTTCAAGAATAACATGTTTGAATTACACCAGGAATCTAATTTATTTAATTGTGTTTGTAATAACTGACAATCTTCAGCAGAATTTATTGGTAGGTATAACTTTAGGTCATCTGCGAAAGCTAATCTCTTACAGTCCAGTTCAAGTAAAATATCGTTAATGAAAATAAGAAACAACAATGGTCCTAGGTTGGACCCTTGCGGGACGCCTGAAATAGCAATAAAATTAATTGATTTAAAACCGTTGTATGACACATAGTGTTCTCTGTTCGATAAATACGACGTTAGTAGTGCGCATAGTTCGTTGCTAAAACCAAAATTTCTTAATTTTGTTACCAAAACAGAGTGATCAATTTTATCGAAGGCCTTTGAAAAGTCTGTGTACACTACATCTACCTGGCCTCGCACGTCCATTTCTTCCGAAACGAATTGAGTAAATTCAATAAGGTTAGTCGTTGTAGAGCGATTTTTCATGAAGCCATGCTGAAATGGAGAAATACGGTTCTGTATTTGGGGGTAGATAACATTGTAGACAGAAATCTCAAAAACCTTTGCAAAGTTGCTCAGAATAGTTATAGGTCTATAGTTAGTTATGTCCACTGGATTTCCGTTTTTAAGGATAGGGCATACACGAGCCACTTTCCAACAGTTAGGAAAAGTATGTGATTCAAGTATTTTATTGAAGATAACTAAAAGTGGATAAGCTAGGACGTGAGCACAATCTTTAATTAAAAAACTTGGTATTTTGTCATTTCCAGATGTCAGTTTGTTTGGAAGTTTTTGATTGCCTTTAGAATATCTTGTTCCGTAAATTTAGGTAATTGAATAAGTGTGGAATTAATTTCAGAAGCTTCTAGAGGTTGATTAGGGGGAGTGTCGACAAATACGCTTTTGAAGTATTCTGCGAAACCATTAACTATTTGATCCGGGCTATCAAGCGGGACATTATTAAGAGACATTGTTCCAGGAATTCTAGTAGATCTTTTCTTAAGTTGGACATAAGACCAAAATTTCCTTGGGTCTGAAATTAAATTATTTTCAATGGAGAGAATGTAGAGTTTATAGGCCTGATTTATCTGTGATTTAACGAGACGTCTTAGCCTAGAAAACTGTAATAGTAATCACTTTTGTGGATACGATATTTTCTTTGATATTTCGCTTTAATTTTAATATTTGATTTAATTTCATTCGAATACCAAGGTGGGTACTGGTATCTGGAAGACTTATATTTGGGAACGTATTTGTCAACAATATTGTACAGTTTTTCATAGAATGCTTTACAAGTTGTATTGATGTCATTCTGTTGTTCCAAAAGTGACCAATCAATAAGTTCATTATATAGACCTATAAACGAAGCTTTTTTAAAATTATATGTCTGGGACGCTGGATTAGCGATGAACATATTATTTTTGGATTCTATGCTAAATGAAATGTTTAAGGAAGGGTGGAATAAGTCTTCTTTGATTAGCGGTACTTGTTCTCGAGAGGTCACGCATGTAAGATTTGATATGATTAAGTCTAAAATAGTAGATGCCCTAAGAAAGTTAAGAGATACGATAGTCCTACTGTCCTCGAAGTTGATAGAGTGTCCTGTTTGGATATTATGATGCGCGGGAGCTGAAGTCGGATCTTTTTTGCGAACTGACAAAGAATGTTCATATACTCGATGGTTGACGCGCCTATTTGTACGACCGATGTAGCTTTGTGTACAATCGACACATGGAATTTCGTAAACTCCTTGATCCTCGTTAGGTACTTTGTCCTTAGGGTTCCCGGTTAAGTTGGCTATAGTTTGACTGGTGTTGAAAACCGTTTTTATTTGTGTGACTCCTCGAATGTACGGAAGGATTTCAGGTGTTGTTGGTCTGTTTCTGATCAGATATCAACTTGACCAAACCAACCGAAATTTGTATCATTGTTACTGCTCATTACATACTTTCAACCCTCATCCAATTCTGTGAGACAAATTTGATCGCATTTCGAGCGATAAAGCGGCACACTTGGCTCAAAAGAAAACAGTGACTCAAAAACATAAACTACAGGACTTACTATAAAAAAAAACCTGCTGTCACCTCACTCCCTCAGACGACTGTCCACAACTTTTCTTCTTAGACTCTACCAGTTTATACGTCCTATCCAAAGGTTTCAATTTTGCAGTGACAGCAAAAACTATCCCAACTGAAAGAATCATTTCTCAAGTTGAGGTAGCTTTGGTTGAACTAGCAGATATTGAGGCTAAAGATACTCGTCAAGACATTGCTAGAGTACTCTGCACATCAAAGCCACCAAAATCAAACCTAACTACTAACGAAAGACATGCACTAAAACAACAACGATGACTTAACTATTCTTCCTGCCGACAAAGGTAACGCGACTGTTCTTCTCAACACTAAGGACTATATTCACAAGATGAAATCTCCACTCCACACTCCAGACTACAAAATAATTTACAATAATCCGCCTACTTACTTAGAGAAAAAGAAAATCATCAACACAACACATCTTCCACTTAACGTCAAAAAGACCATCATTCCTTGTGAAAAATCTTCTAAAATTTCCAAAATTTACGGACTACCCAAGATTCATAAGCCCGACAGTCCTCTTAGGCCCATTGTCAATTCGGTACAATCCCCGACTCAAGAATTAGCCCGTTACTTAGCCAAAACCCTTCAACCTCTAGCCGAACAAGCATCCTCGTACGTAAAGAGCTCTTCTTCCTTTCTAGATATGTTAGGCGCTAATAGAATTTCAGAAAATGATATCCTGGTTAGCTTCGATGTTGTATCTTTTTTCACCAATGTTCCCATTTCAGAAACGTTAGATATTCTAAAAATTAAACACAATATCTCTTCTGACATCATCAAACTGGTACAGCACTGTTCTTCTAACACATATTTTTCATTTCAAGACACTCTGTTCAAACAAGTACGTGGGGCCCCGATGGGTTCACCTCTTTCTCCAGTGCTTGCTAACATTTTCATGGAACAAATAGCCCCTAAACTCGTCTAATTTAAGACCTTCCTGCTGGCTTAGATATGTTGATGATACTTTCGTCATTTGGCCTCATGGCAGAGAATCGTTAGAATTATTTCTACAACACCTCAATGGTATACATTCCAACATTCAATTTACAATGGAAATCGAATCCGATTGTTCGCTCCCGTTTCTTGATGTCCTTATAACAAAAACCAGCCATGGCACATACAGTCTATAGGAAACCAACCCACACCAATCGATACTTAAATGCCCAATCAAATCATCACCTTGCCCAATTAAGTTCTGTAATGAAATCTTTGGCCCTTAGATCTATTCGCCTAACAGACATTGACAATACACAAAACGAACTTAATAATCTTCAACAAATCCTTCGACAAAACGGTTATCATCCAGACCACATTGCACGCATATTTCGTCAATCGCAACAACCCCCGAGTAGACCAACCCCATCAGAAACAGACCAACAACACCGGAAAGCCTTCCTTCCGTACATTCGAGGAGTCACTGACAAAATAGCACGAATCCTACACCGACATCAAATAAAAACGGTTCTCAACACCAGTCAAATTATAGCCAACTTAACCGGGAACCCTAAGTACCTAACGAGGATCAAGGAGTTTACGAAATTTCATGTCGCGATTGTACACAAAGCTACATCGGTCGTACAAATAGGCGCGTCAACCATCGAGTATATGAACATTCTTTGTCAGTTCGCAAAAAAGATCCGACTTCAGCTCTCGCGCATCAGAATATCCAAACAGGACACTCTATCACCTTCGGTGACAGTAGGACTATCGTATCTCTTAAGTCCCTTAGGGCATCTACTATTCGCAAAGCAATAGAAATAGATAAAAGACCCCCTGTCTAAACCCACACGATGACAGCTCTCGCCTTCCCACAGCATGGACCTCCGTAATTGCCAGATCACACAAAGCAGACACGCCCACCAACACCCAACCATCACATCACGTGACATCCCCTTCTAACCCAGCGCTAACTATAAATAAAAGAAGCAGAACAGACTCATATTCAGTTCAGTTACCTAGTGACTCTTGGGGAGTAGGCAGATTGAGGCCCCGAGTTCGATCTAGACTCTGAAACTCTTTTTCACTTTTGTCTCTTGATAATGGCTCCAAAGCAGGAGTCGAAACGTTGAGTATATAATAAATTCAGACGCGGTTCTCACCCGGTCTATCGTTTAGCACTTTCATAAAAAAGAAGATAGACATAAGTATCGTATTTTGAACTAAATTGTTTAGATCAGAGTTTATGAAAATTAATATTATCAGTCTGTGTCAATTCAGGATATCATCTTACTCATTTGCACGGCATTTGAAATATTTATTTAGTGTTTATTTTACATTACCAGCTATAAAATTTTGGTTAAAATTACATCCAAATCTAGGTCCCGCGTCTAAATTTATGTAATTCAAAAGTTTTCAATTTCTGCTTGAGAATTCCTTCCATACCGTAGCCGACAGTCAGAGTCTATAGGTTCGGTTTCTTGTTCTCGCAGAGTCTGCCCAGACCTATAATTCTTTCACAATAGTTGTCAGGTAACATATCATATATTTGGTTACTTAGGAAACTATCAAGTTTAGTGGTAAAAATATAACATTCAAAAAAATAAAAGCGACTTCAAAAAAGTTGAAAATAATTAACATAACATCACACTATATAATAGGTAGCACATTTAATGTTCTTAGGTACCCACATACAAAGTGAAAAATGTACACAATAAAAGGCACTCATTCTGTACAAATTAATTACCTACCTATCTAATATATTTTTGAAACTTAAAATTCTACATTGTTGCTTGCATTAAAATAAAATAATAAATTTAAACCGCAACAAAACTGTCAGTCACTATTATGCATACAAAACTTCTTGGTGTCTTAAACTTTAGATTGTGATTTGTCCTTCTGCAGATAATAGTTAAAGATATTGATCAAATAAACTGACATTTTTTAAATTTCTTATTCTTCTGTAAGTGTTGCGATACAAATTAAATTCTAAATCATTGAAGATTTAATTAACTCGAAATTATGTATGTGAAATTAAAAATTAAATAAATAATTTCAAGATATGCTGTATGTAATAATTATTTTCAGTCCTTTTGATATACACAGTGTCACATAATTTTAAATTATTGTTTAATAATTTATTTATTAATTTCAATTTTGATAGAACAAGCTTGCTGGCGAAAATACCTATGTGTGGTATTCCAAAGACCCACAGCATATTTATTTAAAAAAAAGGTTCTAGTGATAAATTTTTAGTGGCTTATATCCTCAAAATACTTTCACTTACTTTTCATAATTAAAAGTAGAGTAGAGATATATGGGCAGTTTCCTGCCAGATTTCCATATTGTTTTCACGAGGATTTCAGAGATCAAAAAATCCTGATATGATTGATTGATGAAGTTTCATGTTTATTCCCTTCCATTTATTTAAGTTATTGTTCTAGTGCACCTCCCTTGATTTTTTGGGAGAAACCGCCTCTCATATTATTTAGAGGTAGGATATACCATCAACTGCCCCATAATTAGAGTGGGTAGATAGCATTGAACGATTTGTTCAATGTGGAAAAACCGATAATGAATTCGATTTATGTAGAAAATGGTAAAACTTATCCCCAACCACATTCTAGGCCTTCAATCTTTCCTTTTATTATTAATTGTGAAATGCAGGATTTATCGTTCCGCAGGATATGCCCAAAAAATAGTGTTTCCTTAAATTTGACAGTGAGGAGAAGTTCTCTTCTCTGCTTACTCGTCTTAAGACTTCTTCGTTTGTCTATTGTTGCCAAAAAAGCTTCGATGCTATTCTTGGCAGCGGATTTCAAAGTCTAGATGTTGGTCAGAGAGTATATTTCTCATTCGGATGAAACTGTCCCGGGCCCATCCTATTCTGGCTTTGTTTTCGATGTCGGGGTCAATCAAGTCATTAATTAGACATCCCGAATATTAAACTTGTATACCATTTAAGACAATTTATCATTTATTAGAATAGGTACAGGGTTATGTTGATTTGGAGATATTGGCATTACTTTTCTGTTCTTGATATTCAATTTCTCACAAGAATTAGCTAGAAGTGTGGTGTTATTCTCAAGAAATTGATAAACATACAGAAAAGATGTCCAATATAAATGTCTGCTATCCATCAGAGTGTTTAAATAACTAGTTTTCACTGTATTTATTTCCACTCATTACTAAAATTTCTTAAATTTCAGCTTGCTTTCCTTTAGGAATATTGTCAGGACTTGGCTCATCAAACTAATTAATTTATTGTTAAACATAGAATACCTAATGTCCTCATACCATGCTCGGAGATACTGTATCAAATTTGTATAAAATCAACGGTCATCGTGCAAAGTAAGAAAGTTTTATATATTTTTTAACAATGATAGTCAATCATCGCTTTCGCTGAGAGTTACCCAAGCAAGGTCGGTATGGTCGGAACCTCAGGTAAACGTTCTTTAATTTAAACTAGGTCTAGTTTTCGTTATATGTTTGAACTTCTTGGAGATAACACGACACTTGTAGCAAATTGGGTAAATTTCAATACTTCCAAACGTTTTGGGGGCTAGGTCAGACCCATTTGTCAACCGAAACTCTTAAAACTTATTTTACGATGTTAATTAAAATGGTTGACAATATTAATATTGTTGCCAAACACGATAATTTTAAAACATATATATTCATTTTAAATTTAAATTTAAAACGTTTGGAATTGTTGGAATATACAGAATTAGCTAGAAGTGTGGTGTTATTCTCAAGAAATTGATAAACATAAAGAAAAGATGTCACTGCTATCCATCAGGAAATAACTAGTTTTCACTGTATTTATTTCCACTCATTACTAAAATTTCTTAAATTTCAGCTTGCTTTCAAACTTGCACTCGCTGGAGATTGCATGTAACTTAAAGTACTCCATCGCTTTCGCTGTTGTTATGGTTCAATTACCGCTATAGCTATTCCCATGGCGCTCAACCGTCCGGTTCAAGCAATACCAGCAGACAGTCTACAGATAGTCGTAATAGCTATAAAACTATGCACTCACTCGCTGTTTGAACTTATACTCCGCAACTTTCACTTAATAAAATGTTAAGCAAAGATGTTCAACATAATGGTGAAGGCGCTAGATACAAAACCATTGTCAAGAAAGAGTAACCTTTGAATTGCATTTAAATTACATTTTGATGAAATCTAACTTCTATAAATGACACACTACCGGAACCTTATTTGAAATGATCGATAAGTGAAACTACAGTTTGTCACATTCATCTAGTTTGACAGTTTAAAGTTACAATATCTACTTCAATGAATTTATATTTCAAACTTAATTGCATTATTTGTAGTTTTCCCAACTGATAATATGATATTCTTCTTCTATCTTTCCAGGATTAGGCAATTGGCCTGTTCGGATTTCACCATGTTGTTGTCGGTCTGCCGACACTTCTATGTCGTGTAAGATAATAATTAAGAATTTTTGGGGTATTCGTTCTGGAGATATTTTCATTACATGTTCTTTCCACGTATTTTTGTAGTTTCTTGTTAATTCAGTAATTGGTTGTACCAATAGTTCCTGTTTGATGTCTTCATTTCTTATACGGTCTACAACTTTTTCCGAAAAAATACACACATTAATAATAACAAAAATAGTAAAAATGTAAGCCTGGTGAGTTTAGTTGAATCTGATTGATACAAATGCTTTTCAAACAACTAAAATACATAATTGTAAAAACAGAAAAAGTACACCTTCTGATACCTTAATGTTGCAGAATTTTTACAAATATTGTCTAAAGCAAAAACACAGTCAGTAAATCTTTCTATTCATGACAACTCATAGATTGTTTATACAGTTGACAAGTGGACCTGTTAAAGTGCCTTCGATAGAATAATACCAACCAAATATTGACAAAAGGACTGGACTAAAGCACACATTCTAGGGAGGGCTGGCGATTTATCAAAATTGTTTTGAATAAATATTTTTGATTTAATTTTCGTAATTTCCTTATTTCAAAAGATTTCTAAATTTGCGGTATACCAGTTATGCGAGCTGGTCATGACCCCCTTATGACCCCACCCCCTCGGACCGCTACAGTTGGGATTGTGGTAGGCTGTTAGTGACACTTTGTCTATTTGCCATACCATTCAGATTGTGTACACTCGTCTGCTATTTTGCAAGTAAAAATGCAAATAATTTTTCATTCAACTTAAGCGACGATTATAATTTTAAGTTCGTGAATTAATTTCACTTTATAGGGATCATTATTCTCATTCAAATATTAGAGATATCTTGAGTCGGTTTATGACGATTTTCTTCAGTATGCTTTAATTTATTACTTTTCGAAATTAGGGCTCGATCAGGTACGAGAAAGTCTCTTCCCTAAATTTATTTTCAATTAGACTTACTGTACTGAGGTATTCTAGTGTCATATATAATATTAAATAGTTTGTAAACATTGGTTTGAATGTCTAAGGGCTTCTTGGGAAATAACATCACAGTTTAAAGAAAATTGCTGTATATTCCAAACGTTTCGGGGTCTAGATCAGACCCCGTTGTCAATGGTTAAGAAACTACGGATTAAAAAGGCACAATTCTAAGATTTACATTAAAATATTTGACAATGTGTATTATTTTAATTTACATCTTAGAATTGTGCCTTTTTAATCCGTAGTTCCTTAACCATTGACGGGGTCTGATCTAGACCCCGAAACGTTTGGAATATACAGCAATTTTCTTTAAACTGTGGTGTTATTTCCCAAGAAGCACTTAGAAATTGAAAAATTTGCCACAAGCATCATTCAGAAAACAATTGGTTTGAATCATTAGATGAGGAGATGCAGTCATAATTCACACATCCATTCGTCTAACTTGTTCATTTATTTTTAACAATTTTATCGGTGTTCAATAGTTTTATTTTCACTCTGTGTCATCACAACAATTGACAAGAATCTGCGAACATAAGAAAATATGAAATGCATCAAAAATTTCTGTAATTAAGCTCATAAAGATGAGACAGGAGGATTGACTTGTTGAAAGAGAAGACTGAGTGATTAATAGAGAGAGAAAACAATAATTTAAAAACCAACTTCAAATGCATCAAAATAAAAAGAGTTCACAAACTCCCAGTTTGATCATTAATTATTTTCTAACATTTTTCCACTTTTCTAAAAAACGGTATGTGAAATGTATGAAATCACCTGGGAATTTGATCTTGTATATTACAATTCAAAAAAGTTGTTTCAGCGAAATTACTGGAAATTCACTGTTCGACAGTCTCTTAATAAGAGTTTCTTCCGATTTTCTGGAAAACTATAAATTTCACGCTATATTAAATTATATGATATCTTTCTGAGATATCCTTGTCACAATGAAGTGTAAATTATCCAAAATATTTAAATCGTTTTGGAGTACTCAATGAATATACATAAAAAGAGATTTCCACGAATTGGTAATCTCCTTCTTCTTTAGAATGCAGTTGAAGCTGCAATTTGATGGATTAATACTTTTTAAATTATAAGTTAACTTAGTATATTTAAAAAACACACTACGATCTTTTAGTTGTCAGATATAAGACAGGAATAAGCAAAATTGACCACAGTTTGATAGTCTATGAATTTATGAAAATGGGGATTACGATTTTGTTCTTGAAATGTCAAAATAAATGGACACGGTTTAAAGAACAAATACATACGATTCTGTGAGCAAAAAGCCACCAGGCCCAGATTATTGTAAACATGGTCAGCGAACTGGAGGAAAAGGGGCGATCTCTGTAGAACTACCGCAGTAGATGACTATTAGCAATCTAAGGAGATCCAGAAAAATCAGAAATTAGATCCAGAGTTAAAAGAGGTTATCCGGTGGAAAGAAGAAGTCCGCAAACCTATGTGGCAGGAGATTTCCCGATACTCACCAATCATAAAGTCATACTGGGCACAGTGGAACTCCCTCATCCTGGAGAATGGACTTTTGAAGCGCGTGCTGGAGATTCTAGAAGAGGGCAAGGGCAGAAAACAGATTGTAATCTCCTGAAATAGGAGACAGGAGGTTTTACGAGAACTACATGGTGTTACAACCTGAGGACATCTGGGAGTGACGAAACCCCTGGGGAAGTTGAGGAAACGCTTCTATTAGGTAAACTGACAAGCAGATGTCAATATTGGTGGTGGAAATGCACGGTTTGTGCACAAAGTTATGATCTTCAAAAGAGAGGAAAAGCTCCCATGAAGCAATATAACGTGGGCAATCTATTCGAAAGAGTAGCCACTGGTTGCCTATCCATTTCCTTAATTGGGCTCCGGAAATAAGTACATTGTGATGGACTGTTTCAGTAAATGGGCAGAAGCGTATGCCTTGCCAAATTAAGAAGCCTTGACCATTGCTGATGTCCTTGTTAAGGAATGGATCAGCCGTTTTGGTGTTCCCTTGTAGTTGCACTTAGACCAAGGTAGAAATTTGGAGTCTACTCTCTTCCAAGATCAATAAAACACGGACGACAGCATTACACCCGCAATCCGATGGAGTGGTAGAACGGATAAATAGGACCATTAACCGCCATTTGTCGAAGGTAGTCTCTGACCACCAACGAGGCTGGGACCGGTACCTTCACTTGTTTCTATTGGTATATTGTTCATCTCTTCACGAGTCCAGGGGCAGACTCCTACCAGTATTATCACAGGACAAGAATTACGACTACTGCATGGATTTGAAGTATGGATGTCCCCCTGGAGAAGAGACTGCAGGTGAAGGCTCTGCAGTCAGTTAAATCCGGTTAAATATCGAAAACGTCAGTGCCCGAATGAAGGAAGCATAGGACATTAAAGCCGAGGGCGGGAAATTCCAAGTTGATCATCTTGTTTGGTTGTATAACCCGCAACGTCATCGTTGATATTCGCCCAAGCCATAAAGCTCATCAGAGCGGCCTTGTCAAATTCTAAAGAGGATCAATGATGTACAGAGTAAGGATGCTGCCTCGGGGAAAACCAAACGTGGTACATTTCAACAGGTTAGCCCCTTATGCAGGAAATCATCAAGCTTAAGTTGAGCAAGTCAAGGTCCGCAGCATCTAACCACCCGATGAAGACTTGACCTTCAAATAGTTTATAGCACTGTACTCGGATGAACAGAAAGTGCAGCATGATGTGACCAGAGAGGAACCCCGAGACCTGTTTGAGGTGCCTATAAGATATGACATTTTTGGCTCGGGATTTCCGGATGTCCAGAGGAATAGCTGAGCTGTTTGCAAAGAGGTATGGCCAGTTTCAAAAGCTAAGATCCTTTATCAGGAAGATAAACAACCAGTGGATACCAGAGAAATCTTCTACTTGGTAACAAATTCATTCTCGCAGGACAAGCCAACGTATAGCGATCTTTGGAAGAACCTGGTGGTACCAAAGATAGCTTATAGATTGGATAGACTGAATTGGAGCGTGGTAAGATGTATGATGGAAGACCGTTGACTGTTACTTTCACCGAACGTCTCGTTGTCGAAATGGAGTGTCCTGCAAATATCGCCATACCATCCTAAGAAGGATGCAATGTGGCGGGAATTCCTCCGATATTTCTTGGAATCGGCATTCATCCGATATTGCGTGGATTCCGAAATGTGATCTGTCAACCCGAGGCCGGCGGTTGGCGCTAATGGAAATTCATCGAATTTGATAGAATGACCAAGAAACCTGCTAGTGAATTCCTAAAAGAAATATATAAATACGGACAGACGACGGAAGGATTCATTCAGTATTCGATGACCGTATAGTAAACAGCAGGTGTTCAAGATAAATTGTGAATAGTTGTGTGAATATAAACTAAAGTATTGGAAATACATTATACTAAGTTAGACTGCGTTTTTAAATAAAACCAAGAACCCGAAGAGTAAACAAAAATATTACAATACATACGAATTTCTTTATTCGTTTTTAAATTTTCGCCTATATAATTTGGCAAAAAATTGAGAACCATTTCATGCTCATATACTTTAGCCTAGTTGCAACAGATATCCATTGCAGCACATCTAAACATGATATGCGATGGGTATGTATCTATTGTAGTTAAGAATAATTCCTATACATCTCTTTTGTGATTTTTGCTTCCTCATTTTGCTAATTTGGTCTAGTAAATAACATATACTCGCACAAAAATTGATATATTAATAATTATGGTGTCATCTCTTACACTAGTCATAATAAATAATTCATCTGAAATTCTGAAGAAGAAATATATTTTATAATTATCTTCTGCAAATATAAAAAAATGTTCCAGGATTTTTATGTTTACATCAATTTGCATGCCTCAATATTTAATACTTATTGCCAATGAAATTTCATTATTGTAAATCTTGATTTTCTGTTCTATAAAATCTTTACCTGTTATGATGAGAGCTTTCCATATATTTAAATTTTGTTTGAATTAGGTATTTTTCACAGGAACAGAGAATTTGTTTCTTCTTCTAGTTATTTGGTATCTGTTATCCAGATAACTTTCGCACTATTTAAAATAATTTAAAACAATACCACTGATATCATAATTTTACAATTTAGAGTAAAATTGCCCTATCGATGGTTTCAAATGCCCTTTTGAAATGCAAAAATACTGCATAAATTTATAAATGTTGTCTACATTTTCCTTCTAATGTTATTATGTTAATTGCAGTGTGCTGTCATTCCAAAGTCCGATTGCTATTGAAACCTTAAATAATTTTCATTAAATTATTTAATCATTTGATTGTATAATTTGGTCGTAAATTAGATGCTTCTTTGGAATTTTTAATTTTTGGAACTGGATTGACTATATTAGTTTTCAACGTATCGGGAAAAATCCTGTTTGTAAAGAACTATTAACAAAATAGAGTAGCTCAACTTTTATTGGGTATTTCATTGTTGCATAGAATCGGATGTATAGAGTTTATGATCTTAGAAATACTGTCAACGAAATATCGGTTAAAATTCTTTGTAATTTTACAATTATAAGCAGAAAGATATTTTTGTTATTTTGGAAAAAAATTGAATAAATATGTTTGTTTATTATTAATTTTAAACTCTTCTACATTTTTCTAGCATCGTTACTGTTTTTATTACTTTCATTTTCAGAATAAGGAACCTGAGTAGGTTAGCAACCTTATGCATGTTTCGCCAATTTATATTACTCCCAGTAATATGATTCTGAGCATTAAATTCTTACGTCAGTATCTAACCAAGGTAAATCAATTTATATTTTTCTCTTAGAAATTCCGGAAATTTTATTTACAGTGCTATCATAAGTATGAATAAAATTGTTAAAAATCAAATTTACGTTATTACTATTGTGGTTCAAATTAATATTTTTTTGTTGTTCATTTATTAACAGAATATTTTCATTTTTTTCCAAAGAATTATTAAGCATTAACATCTAATTTTTTCGAATGATCGCTCAATTTGGCAGTATCATGTATTTTAGAAATAACATTATTTCGGTATAACAGAGTCAATTAGAGTCTTACATTGTTAAGTAACTCTTTCTTGTGTACTCACAATTTGTTGTAGTCTTAATATAGTAAATGGTTCTTAATTTTTTTTAAATAAAAGTAATGTGAATATAGTTGGGGTTGAACTCACCCACTAATAAAAACTTTGTTTTACTAAACAGTACACTTTCACACCAGTTTTCAACACTATTAATACATTTATCACGACTTTCATTGTAAATTTCGTATAAGTTTATTTTTATAATGAACCAATAGTAAGTAGTTTCAACTTAAATATTTTTAACATAAATTAGTACCCCACCTTAACATTTACTATGTGACTCACACCTTATAAGTTTGTAATTTTTAATATCTAGTTCCTTATTCTGAACATCTTCTACTGCTCTTGTTCTGGATAACTATAGTATACTTGGATTATAAACAAAATTCGAGAAATGATTGTAAAAAACTTTAGTTGTTGAAGTATATTATGTCATCATATAGAATATTCGGGCCAATTAATAATAGTAATTTTCCCTTTCTATAATAATTTTTGGTATACTATTGACATACAACATTATTTTTGTTTTATCCCTAGCTGTTTGTACCTCCTTCAGATGTTGTTTTAATTAACTGTAATATTGTGTTTGTTTTTGATTTTTTTACAACAATTCTTATAACATTATTGGCGATTTTTTTTTAATTTTTCAGAATTTTTAAATAAAAAATGAAACGTTTTTAAATGATTATCATCTACAAAAAGGAGGTTCAAATATGGCCTAAATAATATTTCTAAAAAATTCCAGAGACAAATCTGAACATATATTCAAGCATATTTCAAGTCAAAAGTGACAGAAAAATTCAATAATTCAAAATACTTTAATTTGTATCTTCTCATATTAATGCCTTCAGTTTTTCATATACCCGCAATTCGCCAAGATAATATAATGCCTTGTAATAAATAAATCAAGTGCGTCGCTGGACTGTAATCTTGCTGGTCGTTGGTAATTTTTCTGCAAGCGGCAACCTCTTTACTCGACCAGCATCACCTCTCAGCTATGCTGGTCTCCTGCTGTTCGGATTATATACGCTTATCTAGCTTATCTAGGCGAACTATCCTAGACTAGCCGGTTGGAGAACATTTCCGCCACCAGCCCGTGATAATTTTTTATATAATTAACGAATACAGTTTGATGAAACATTTGCAATTTAAAATCTTCAATAAAAGTAAATCAAACTATTCTTATACATGCATAGAATTATTTTACGGTTTATATTAATCCAACATATGATATGCAATTTTAGTAGACAGACAGAGAATTCTAAATTAGAATCAACGGACATCTGTGAGAGGAGACTTATACCAAAGTTTCTTCAGTGACACTTCTAAAAAATGGTAACCAGAAAACGCAATTTACTAATCTTTATCCAAAATGGAAAGAATAAAAATTAAGTGACTCCTCGTATACAATCAAGTAGTATCGCAGCTCGTAACGCTGGTATAAAAAATGCAGAGTGGACAGATGAAGATGTTGACAGAAGACAGAGAAAAAGAAGAAGATAATGAAATGCCGGTTATAGATAATTGTAGGCACTTAAAGAATATTTGGACTTCTTATAACTAACAATTTATTTGATCGTTATCAGAGATGATTGATTTATTTAAATTTTATATATCAATATTTTTATATTATAAATCGCAATGTATATCATTAATGGCGTAATATTTATAAGGGGTCGCAGTGTGTCGATTGGGGAGGGAGTACTAAAAATACAAATTTAGTGTGACGTATTTTATAAATGGCTCCTAACCAAAAAATACACAAACAGAACGCAAATTAAAGTAGATCAACTTTTCTATTTTACCCTCACAGAATTTTCTTAAGGTTATGTTATACTAATATGAGATGCTATTTCAAATTCAATTGATAGAATAGATAACAACGTATCCTACTCGTGTTAACTTACGGTACACTATTAAAAAACAATAATCCATCAAATTAAGAACGATACACTGAGCAATGAAAGAGTAAAGAGGGGCATTTATTTGAGAGACAAAAATGAACTGAGTGGATCAGACAAATGAAAAATGTAAACATAATGGAAAAAGTGGCCCAGCTGAAATCGGATTTCGCTGGGCATGTAGGTTGTACAAAAGTTAAAAAATGGAATACAAAAGTTCTAAAATAGAGACCTTGGGTAGGAGAACTATTGAGAGAAACATCGATGAATTCAACGGGTTCTGGGGCTGAATTGAATAAGAAGAACTGAATCCAAAACCGAGAGTAATTTTACTTCATCTGACGAGGGTCAAGTCCATTTCAAGATCAAAATTATAATAATCGACCCGTCCATGAAGTTGTACCATGATACAATAAAAACAGTTATAAACTAAGATTTGATGGATTTTTACCATCAGTTAATAGTTAAACAATATTCAATACTACACCCAGCGGCATTAAAATCGGGCACCTAAAAATATTGACTAAGATCAAAATCTTTTTTTTTATTGTTTTTGCGTCAATTTACTGATTCTTTTAGCAAAATGAAGATAACATCTTCCACGTTTTAAAGCAACTGTACTGAACTGGAATAACCATGGCGGAGGGTACGTTATACGAGGACATGTAGTGTTATCTAGTATAGAAGATCTGACAAGTATGTTCATTAACAAGATGCATATTTTCAAATTCTTTATTTTTTTGTTGATCTCCATATTTTAATTTTTTATGGAAATATGTTTATTTGAATCAGGGATTACACATTTTATTCAGATTTAAAAATTGTCCTACGCAAACAAACCAAATGTGAACCTTAACTACAATTTATTAGTATGCATATATCATTAATCGGATTAAGATCAGGGCTGTGAGCTGGCCATTCTAACCGTTCTATGTTTTTTCTTCGTCCAAGTATTTCTGACACTCACGTGAAACATGAGGTCTGGCGTTATCCTGCACGAGAACGGAATTTGCTACCGGAAAATTTTGGTGTGGTACAACATGTGCGTCCAAAGTTTTGCGATACAAATGTTTCAGCATTAAGAGTCATTGATGTGCATACAGCTGTTTGCGGGTATATGTCGAGATATCACTCCACACCATAACGAAACTGTCTTGGAAGCTCACTCTTGCGCTAAAAGCACATTCGGCATACCTTTCTCCTGTTCGGCGCCAAACACGTTCTCAACTATTTGTAGACTTGAGATAATATCTGGATTCGTCCGTTAGCAAAACATTTGCTCATTTATTTTCAGTTCAGTTTCGATTTTCTCTAGCAAACTGCAGATGGGTCTGTTTGCAGGTCCTTTCATTTAACCCTTCTCTTACCATTCGTTCACTTATATTGAGTTTTCTGATGTTGTAATTTATTGCGAATTTGCACTGCAGTAGAATTTGGTAAAAATCGCTAATAGACAGGTTGTACCTACTTCTAGAACACCTAAATCTTCTTGAGACACTGATTTCTACCTACTGGTGACACAGCTACAATGCTCGCTGCAACTTCTGTACTCGAGTCAACTCTTGCCAAAATTTATGACAACTGTCATTAAAATATACATTAATATAATAGTGTTTATATCTGCTATTGCCGCTAATACTCCATGACCACCTTGATGCTCTGCAACTAAAGGATAACCTTGAATATTTACAATGTTTCCCATAAAGAAGCATATTTCCACAAACAATGAAGCTAGCGATCGGAACCAAAAAATAAACATTTTGAAAAAATGCGTTTTGTTAAAGAATACATTTTCAAATTTTCTATACCCCTATATAACCATACAGGGTAATCCAAATCATAATTTTTAATTCTCCTGGTATAAAGCATCCTCAGTAGGATTATTCCAGTTACTAAAATTTTCAGTCGTTATTCAGTTCGCGAGTTTCAGAGACACAAGAATCTCCAAGAGGTGCAGATGCAGAAGTGGATAGCCGGGAGCGATCAGTTCCTCCGAGATCCTCAAGTATGCGACACTAAATCCAAGAACTTAAAATAAAGTAAATTTCCTGGATATAAACTAAAAGTCGACTATTTTTAATTCAATTGGTCAAGAAATATAATGTATACAAAGTATACAAAACTCCACCACTATTTAGATAATTTTATAGGATATCGCCCGGAAACGTTTCTAATCTCCCAATTAGGGTGCTGTGCTAGTGTTATGCTGTTACCATGTGATCCCTATATTAGAAATTATGTGATATAAATTCGAAAATTAACCGAAACTGATAAATCAATAAAGTAACTAGCCCGTCGAGACCATACATGCTTTTGAACAAAAGAGAAAATTCTCGAAATGCTAGTAAAGTATTAAAAATTTTGTTTTGTAATTTAATCCAAAGATTTGATTTATTACCAGTGGTGCAAAAGATACATGCTGTCAGGCGTGGTCGTAACATAGAAAAATGTTTGAGTGAGAATCTGCAATAGTTGCATCGCCGCACCGAAGCAGACGAAGAAGAAATCAAAGCGAAGGGAGCAAAACCGCTGCAGCGTCCAAAGGCGAAAATATAATGAATAATTCTGCAAGTTACGTTTTGCTCTCCCTCTGTTGTCGGCACGCCTATGCGGCCATTGACCGGCCGTTGTGTCATAGACGTGCTGATTATAATTTTCAAATTTCCATAGAAAAAGGCAATCATTATATACTTTCTCAATGAAGTAAGTGGTTAAAAGGAGTAAAAGTCGTCAAAAGTTTCAATCATCTGAGAAATGAATTACCTAACAAAGCATGCGGAACTGGGAAATATTAATTTCTTTTTATTACTAATTGCAACGAATCCTCAACATATATGAAGTTTGAAGAACATAGTAGTCTTACATGAATAATTATAGTTAGTGTATACACGTTTTCTTGGAACAAATAGTAAAACTTGACTGTTGCTTGGCACCGACTGACATGTGTTGTCACGGAATTTTCTATAAGGGGGAGAGTCGGTGACACTAAAAGCCCCGTCAGCGCAAAATTGAAAAAATGTCATGTAAGTCGATGGTTAACAGGTACTGATTTAAGCCCTAAATATGTTAGGAAATTCTATTTACGTCGCCAATAATAAAGAACCCTTATAAGTTAATCATTCTGATAAAAACAAAATAAAAACGGCTTTATATAAAAAACCTCAACGACGGTAGCCCCGAAAATCCGATGGATGTAAAAAAAGGTTGACGTGATTCCGAAGTCGAATATCATCTAAACTGGCAAACCAGTGACGACTGGACTGATCTTCGAACGAATGAATCCTATATAAAACACGGAAGCTTGGTGCGTGGCAGTTTGGTTTGTAAGCAGCGTGTAGTACTCCAGCGGATAGTATTAATCATTGTGTTTTTGTAAATAAGTTTATTTTGATAAAATAAAGACATGAGTGTGGATATTTGTGAAATTGTACCCACTGAATCTATGGCAATATGTTGAAGAAAACTAAATAAACTATACTATACTACCTTTATGCTTACCATGCCCTATATGCTTGCGATAAAGATAGAAAATTTTCAAACTTGCGATTACACTTTCCAGTATCTACAGTTCTCGGAATTTTTTGTGGGGCTTTGATAAATTATGAAGAAATGTTACCTAAGACACTTCGATGACGTTTTGCTCAAAAAGCTACATGTCAAAGAAAAATGTATGAGACACCTCGGGATCTTTCATAAGAGTTTAAAAAATATATACAAATCGGTAATATGTTTTGGAAAAAAGGACCAATATACATAAACCCATACATAAATGTGTTTAATCCCTAATTTGAATTTATTCACAAATTATGTTCAGAAATTAGGATGTTCACTCTATTACACAAAATAATAATTATTCAAATCGGTTAACAACCAGAGAAAAAAGCACGTAACAAATGATTTTTTTAAATACATGCCGAATTATTAACCTCCTCCGCTTTTAAAGTGGTAATCGGATAAAAATAGACTAATTCTGGGGATTTTAAGATAGTTTAATACTGATTTTTAATTGTTTGGGATTGCTCTCTATTTGTTTCGAAATAAATAATGTTAAGAATTAAAGGGTCATTTGAAAGTCTCCGAAAAGGGACACAATGGTGACACATTGAGGCTGGTTTTGATTTGCCTGAAATTCAGTTCAATCCTTCAGCAGTGGAGAAGGTAATCTAATGATAAGACGTCTTATAGATATGGACGTCGTAGACAATTACGGTATCCCTAATAATAATCATGACGGTATGCGCCGGAGTAATCCACAACAACTTGGAATCAATAGTTTGGTATAATAAATTGTCATTCAATTAATCAAGTCAAGAGCAGAAGAAAAAAATGAACAAGAAGGCGTCGAGATCTCTATACTGTCGATCGCCAAATGGTTTTTCACTGGAAAACCATAGCACTCATCAACAAGAACATGTGATAAGGAAGGTTGACACTGTTTAAAATACATATCTACACACATTTATCATGTTTAAATCAGATCGTGCTTTTCAGTTCATCTCGTCTCATCAGCCTTTTTCTTTGGTCCATTTCAGAACAAGTCTGCACATTCTTTGCCATTAGCCTGTATCTTGCGTCTCTATATTGCATCAAACTGGGGCACGATTCTCCAAACCATTCGAGCGCTCTACCACTCGAAAGATGACGTCAATCGAATGAAATTTGACATAAATGACGCTTATTTGGCATTCTCGAAGGTCAAACGTATACGAAATTTTGACATTAATTTGTCGGTTAGTTATGTTTTGTATTGCTGTGTTGGGCCGACTAAATTAATACGTTTGCGCTATAAATTTTAAAATTTCTACGTACATGAAATATATTGAAGAAGTTCAGGGGCACGATTCTTTAAACCATTCGACGGCTCTACTATTCGACGAAGGACGTATGTCGTACAAAAACTAACATAAATGAAGTTTAATATATGGGTTAAAATTCATTTATGTCAATTTTTCATGCAACGTACGTCGAAAATCGAGTGGTAGAGCAGTCGAATGGTTCGAGAATCGGGCCCCTGGCAATTCACCATATTATAATGTTATATGTCAAAAGTCAGTATTGTCTTGTCTACCAATTCGAGAATACCAATTTGGCCCGCAATAGAAGGTTCGTTCCTACTAAAGGATTAACCGATTCGCAACCGGTAATCTCCGTGCGCGGTGACACGTTCCCGTTTACAATGATGTTATGCGCAATTCGATTACCGGTTGCTTATCGGTAATTCGTCTTGTAGGAACACACACAGAATAAACTTCGTGTACAACTGCAAGTCCGTATACGACCATTTTCGTCGCATAGCATGGTTTCAAGAATCGGGCCCCAGTATATTTTTAGTTTTTAATGTCCTGCTTGTTCTGCTTAAGTGTAGTTCAGTCGGTACCTCTGTAAAATTATTCACTTTTGAATTTTAATTTTCGCTTTCGGATTTGGGCATCTTCTATACAAGACTTTTGTGTTTCAAATGGAATGTCATACTTTTAAGATAAAAAAAATTAAGGTGGTTATTTATAGGAAAAAAAATCGATATTGCATCCTAAACTATAAAAAGCATAACTTCCAAAAAATGGCTTATATAATTTTGAAATTTTTACCAACTGTACTAGAGGCCTGAAATTTACTAATTAATTTACGCTACACAACAATTTTAATACCAACAGTATTGAATTTTCGCTAAGGTAAATTGTTCAATTGGCAGTTTAAGGAGTATTTTAAAATTCTAAATAATGCCGTGAAGTCAAATTTCCTTTATAAATATAATACTCGTAATTAAACCTGTTTTAGTTGAAAAAACAAAACACACTGAAAATAAACTTTTTTTGGTATGCTCATTCCGTGGTAACATGATTTTTATTTTCCGAAATGTATTGGTTATGACTACTGAATATGCTTCCCTTGATAATTATAATTAGTCTGATCAGATAATTATTTTCGCCTATAACTGGCAGCTATGCGAGGTTGCAGAACATTAAATTTTCTTCGTGTATTATCAGTTGCTTTACCAGTGGCGTAGCGTGCCTTGGAGGGGCCTGTATCAAAATTAGTTGGGGGGGCAAATGAAGGGTAAAGATTTATCAAAATGAAACAAAAATGTTTGCATTAAATTAAAATTAATATTTATTGATTATAAATTATCACTTCGTTTTATTAATCGAGCTAGCCAATCAATTGAAATTAAATACACTCCCACCATTATGAGAAAAATGGCTTTGAGAGTAATAATCAAATACTAATGAAGAATATCAAAACAAAATTCTTATTATTGCTCGGTACAATACATGATCAGGTATTTTCATGTATTGAAGGTTGCCATTGTTCTTTCAGAAAACAAATTTCACCCTTCGCTACTGGTAGATAAATAGGTAGTACTGACCATTGCAATCTAAATCACTGACAGAAGATAAAATGAAGAAATTTTGAGCATTTTTATATAACCTCTTACCTTTTCTGTTTACTTTTTCCTTTCATAGCTCCACTGGGATAATTAATCTCTTTTCCTTTAACTCATTCTTTTCAGAAATCAAACTAAGTAACCAATGAATAATTATTTATTGGCTGTTCTTCTGATTATAATCAGAAGAACAAGATTGTATTGTATTACAATGTAATAACGTTTGAACCGGAATGAAATACAACACGTAAATATTGCTCTCCGTGGTTTGTCATTATAGATAGATTCACCTGTTTAAGTGAATGACTTACCCGCAATAACCGATCTAGGATGTTGCCAACTTTTGGGCGCACTCTTAACCCGGGAAAAAAGACATTGCTTTTGTCATTTCTGAAGTGAAAACTCTATAGGCACGTATGATAGTTTTTTTGATATTCTTTCCGGGAAGCACGAGAATAAGTGGATAACGTTCTACTAATTTTTGCTTACAGACGTTAGGGGCCTCTGTAGCTCTGTAGCCCGGGGGCCCTGTATTATTGATACGGCGGAAGCTAGGCCCCTGTTCTTTACTAAATTTCCATAAACACAAAATTAATTATTCATATCTTTGTGGCCGTTACGTTTTGCAGAGTAAAGTAACAACAACTGTCAACACATTGCACATTTGTTTTAAGCCCAATTTAACGAAACTGTCTGCTTTAAGTTAAAATTCAAAATAACTCGACATTTTTCTTATTAAACAATACGGAAAATTCATATGGATTGAAATGGGTTAAAAGAGGAATCTAATAATAGAAAAAAAATGGTAGTGGCCATTTGCAAATTTAAGTTACTCATTTATAAATTTATTTAACTTTAGATTTCTATCTGGACCACCCTGTACAAATTAATATTCTAATTTTGGGTGTGGAACGAGCCTCAAGTGTCAACTATATAGCGGACAAAAAATTCAAAATTTTACTTCATATATTTTTTTTATTATCTCCGAAACTATTCGAGTAAACGTACAAAAGATTATGAAAATTACCTTAAATTATTGAGTTATATAACGAGTCATCATAAAAAGTAAACTTCCTATTTAAAATAACTAAATTACAGTCAACACCCGTTATAAGTGGAGGTGGTCGACAATTGAAATTCCATTTTAGGTAAAAACACAAATTTGAAATCTCCTGAATCCAAATTCTCAAATCTCTAATATGTTTAGTCCCCTAAACA
The DNA here is from genome assembly GCA_034190945.1 of Octodonta nipae. NCBI lineage: Eukaryota > Metazoa > Arthropoda > Insecta > Coleoptera > Chrysomelidae > Octodonta > Octodonta nipae. The sequence continues at coordinate 121,208,668 of CM067216.1, forward strand.
TACCATCTCGTTTGTTAACGGACTTCAAAAAGAAGGCGGTTCTCAATTCGTCTGTATCTATGTTTTTTTATGTTTGTTCATCCATTACTCGGAAACGGCTCAAGGAATTTCGACCGTTTTATTGGATCCCGTTTGGAGAGATAGCGAAGTGGTCCCATAAGTTTTTCATTAACATAGCTAGTACCGTTTCTTAGAAAATGGTGAAAAACTATTTTTACCTATTCTCATATACTCTATGCCTTGTTGGAGTCGCCGGTATTATTAAAATTTGGAAAAAAAATATCCGGAACGTGGGACAAATTGAAAAAAAAATGTGATTAGTTCCGGGATATCCTAGATATTTTTTTCAATAACATAGCTTGTATCGTTTCTTAGAGAATGGTGAAAAACCTATTTTCTTATACTCTATGCCTTGGTGGAGTCGCCGGTATTACAAACTTTGATGGAGTTGCTGATATTAACTGTTCGGACCTTGGGGTAGATTGTAAATAAGATGAATTAATCAAAATAAATGTCAGTTAATATGTATAAACAGTGTGTATTATTTTCATTTCTGTTAAGATGTAAAATTGTTATCAAATAGAAGTAATTATAATTAAAAAATGCATCTGCCTATGCCATTGCACTAAAAATTGTATAATACGTAATGTTGTAACATTTCCTACAATATACCAGGTTTTAAAAAATATATCAATTTAGTTTAAAAGAGATCTATATTTTTTATAATATCTCAAATTGTAATCAAGCAAAGTTTATTAGAATTGAAAACTGCATCCAATTGTGCTGTATTATTAAAAATTGTAATAAATTGAAAGTTGAGTGGAAATAAATCCAAATATATGTCAGTTAATCAACTTCAAGGTGGAGGTTCTCAGTTCGTTTCCATAACAGTCGGTCTTCATAAGTTGAATTCAAACGGAAAATGTTCGTATAAATATTATTTAGAGAAAAAAATATTCGTCATAAAAATATTTGCATGTTCGGAAACATATACTGTAATCACAATTTTAACAGTATGAAGTTGCGAAATACAACTCATCAATGTGCTTCCCAAAATATGTTCACTTTCGCTTGGCACCGACTTCATAAAAAGTATTTAATTGTAGCAAAAAATTATTTCATGCTTTTTAGTTAATTTTCAATTGAACTCGTTTTTTTTAATGTAATTATATTTGTTATATTGTTGGTTTCAAATATAACTTTTTAAAAAAAATCTTTTTATTGAAAGAAACTAACACTTTAAATTACAATAAACTTAAAACTTATGATGTTGACTTTAACTGGAATGAAATTAGAATGAATGTTTGATCTACAAATTTGATCTTTTATAATGTTGGTCAATTGTGTGGCATTTGCAGTTTAGTTTGTTTTTCATAATAATTGACTGCAAGTGTCACTTACATAGGATGCTGAATTATTGGAAATACACGTGTGATTTATGAATGAGTAATTTTTTATACATACAATGTTTCACACAATGGTCCATTGTTATAATAATAATAATAATAATAATATATTCCAATCCAAGCAGGAATGGAAGGAGCTCTTAGAGAGTATAATGGAACAGATCCACTGACTAGACCAGCTCTTCCCAAACTAAGATCATCTAAGAAACTGGGTATCGTGTTGCAGGCTATGAACAAATTTATCTTGCCAACCTATGTTTTAGGTGCTAATACGTTAGAGTCGCTACACACAATCATCTACTGTGCTGCAACTGCCATCTGCAAAATAATTGGGGTCGCAGTAAGACCAAAGCAAGACCCTCCCCAATTTAGACAAACCCCTCGAATACCACCTTGGCAAAGAAGACTTGAAGGGAAAATCAATTCTCTTCGGAAAGACGTTGGAAGACTGACCGAGTACCAACGAGGAGTCAGGAACAACAGAATAGAAAGGCTTGTCAAGACTATCATGGACAATAACCGAATACACTCCCAGTGGGATGGAGAAAACATCACATCTCACCAGTGTCTGGACAGTCTACGACAAAAGCTCTCCGTCTACACAAGTCGATTGAGAAGGTACAAAACCAGTAACCAACGGAAACTAGACAACACACTCTTCCGACAATCAGAAAAAGGGTTTTATAGAAAACTTAACAACAAGAATAATAATGAAGCCCCTAGTTACCCCAGTAAAACAGACATCGAGGAATTCTGGAAAACACAGCTTTCCACAACAACCTCCTATAACTCCGGAGCCAGCTGGATTAATGAGGAGGAGGCTGCATCTCAGAACTGTGAGGCCATGCAACACCAACCATTTACAACGGAAGATACATCCAACATAATGAAGAACCTCCATAACTGGAAAGCACCAGGACCAGATGGTGTACAAAATTACTGGATAAAGAAACTGTACGCAACCCACGAAACACTAACAACCCTTATAAATGACGTAATTGCCCACCCACACAAGATGCCTAGTTTCCTAACGCATGGTGCTACATACCTCTTACCAAAGGACGATCTAGGTGCACAGGACCCAGCAAAGTACCGACCAATCACTTGCCTTCCAACCTTATACAAACTCATAACATCATGCATTAATCATCACATTTTCAAACATTGTGAACTGAACAACATAATTACTCAACAACAAAAGGGATGCGCGAAAAATTCGATGGGTTGCAAAGAACAACTTATAATTGATTCCGTTGTCTGCAATCAAGCCCACGCCAAACGACGTAATCTCTACATGGCATATGTGGACTACAAAAAGGCCTTTGATTCAGTTCCACATGATTGGCTCATTAAGGTGCTGAAACTCTATAAAGTGAATAATTGTATTATTAACTTTTTAGAACATGCCATGGCCACCTGGCAAACCAAAATCTCACTGAATGAAGCCAACTGTTCGATACAAACAGATCCTATTCCAATCAGAAGGGGTATATTCCAGGGAGACTCTGTGGTTCTGCCTTGCCATGAACCCTCTCTCGAACAAACTGAACTTGACTAATTTTGGGTTCAGTCTCAAACACAACAACGTACAAGCATTGAAGATAAACCATTTGTTATACATGGACGACTTAAAGTTGATGACAGCTACAAAACAACAGCTGCATGACATGCTTAAAATAGTAGAAGGGTTCTCTAGTGACATCCATATGAAATTTGGCCTAGACAAATGCCGAATTATTAATATAGTTAAAGGCAAAATACAGCAGGGGCACTTCGAAATGGGAGATGGCACCTCAATTGAATCTATGGGGGAAGGTCATACTTATAAATACCTTGGAATAAAGCAGGCTCAACGTATTGATCACATGACTATGAAAAAGGACCTAACAGCAGAGTTTTATAGAAGGGTAACACGACTGTTGAAAACTAAATTAAACAGTAAAAATCTGTTTCAGGCTATTAACACCTATGCGTGTTCAGTGCTCAGTTACTCTTTCGGTATAGTTAATTGGTGCAAGACTGACATTGAACAATTACAACGAAAAGTTCGAGTTTTACTAACAAAAGCTCAAAATCACCATCCAAAGAGCTCTGTCGAACGTACAACTTTGCCACGGTATGAAGGAGGAAGGGGATTGACAGATCTAAGTAAGCTATTAGATCAACAAATTTCTATTTTGCGTAGTCATTTCCAGAAACTCGCAGAATTTTCTGATCTACATAGAGTCATGTGCCAGGTTGATGACTCAACACCACTGCGACTGACACAACAACATGTCCAATTACACCACCAGACCACAGATCAGAAACTGCTGAAATGGAAAGAGAAGCCCCTTCATGGAAGACATATAAATGACGTCAACCAAGATTATGTCGACAGTGCAGCGTCGAACTACTGGTTGATCTCTGGTCATATGTTCCCTGAAACGGAAGGCTTTATATTGGCCATCCAAGATCAAGTAATTCCAACTAAGAACTACCTAAAGTACATCGTTAAAGACCCTTCTATTAACAACGACAGATGCAGGTACGGTTGCCAAACATCTGAATCTATCCAGCATATCACAGGAGGTTGTCAAGCGTTCGCTGCAACTGAATACAAAGAACGACACGACGCTGTGGCAAAAATACTTCACCAGGAACTAGCACTGAAACATGAATTATCACAGTCGGTAAGATTACCATACTATAAATATAAACCAGAATCTGTTTTAGAAAATAACAACTATAAGCTGTACTGGGACCGCACGATACTGACCGATCGGTCTGTTGCTCACAATAGACCAGATATAGTTTTGGTAGATAAAGTCTCTCGGAAAACAACTTTAATTGACATAGCAATTCCTAACAACAATAATATAAATATCAAGCAGGCTGAGAAAATAACCAAATATAGAGATTTGGAATTTCAAATAAAGACTCAGTGGAACATGAACAACACACGAACTGTACCAATTGTTATGTCAACGACAGGACTAGTCCCAAAACATCTCTTAAACAATTTAAAATACCTCGGTCTGGACGAACACCTTTACAAAAAAATGCAAAAAGCCGTCCTGTTAGGAACAGCCCGGACGGTCAGAAAATTTATGGGGAACTGCAGCCACGACGCCAACCACGGGCCTGATAACCTGGCAAGGGCTCCCACAGAGCTAAACCCTTTTGATATGTAGTATATCTGGGGTTTAGTGAATTTTCCCCTAAAGGCACACCACGTGTGCCTTAGAGGGAGTGTGATGCCATACATTGTATGGTCAAGTCGGGATAATATATTATACACTCTGCCTGTCGTAAAAGGCGACTAAAGGTGTGCCAAGACTCACCACTTACCGGGGGTGCAGTGTCTCTTCTTGAAGATTGTGTAACCAACCACAGTGGGATAGAAGAGCGCAGTATCTGAGTGACGCGGTGGGGGGAAAAGAGTCACAAGAGGAGGGGGACAACGGCGTGTAAGGCGGATGAGAACATACGTTTCAACGGCAGGCACGGCGGAGGATCCACTTCCTTACTTAGCGTCTGACCCTGAGAGGGCGGCTATTAATAAAACCGAAGGGGATAATCTCGTAAAACAGACTATTTGGATATGACGAACCCACGGACCCCAGTCTCGCAAGAGGGCCTAATGGTCTCGGGAATGCAACCCCGCGAACTCTAGCAACACCGTCTGCAGGGTTAGCAACTCAACAGATGTGAAATAAGTAGCTGTAAATACTAGAAGTAAGCAACGAGGCGTGACGGAGGACCAGGCTCCAGCCGTTCGGACACGTCAAAATGACCCCCAGCCTGGCGCAGCAACCAGTGGACAAGGTGGCGCTGACCTGCGAATGGAAACCACCAGGACAAGGAACAGGAAAACACTGATTAACGATGACCCCAACATAGATATTCCAGCCCTTGACAATGTTGAGCGGCAAGAAGTTGCTCCCATTTCAAAGGGACAAGAAAGTAGAAGGAAAACGCGATTCAAATGGACAGAAGAAATGAACTGTCATCTATACCGCGCGTACCTCTACATCACAGAAATGGAATCAAACACTAATCCTTATGGTCAACGATTACATGAAGAAATGCTTCGTAAGTTCCCGGAACTGAGAGGAAAAACACTACAAAATGTTTTAGATCAAAGAAGACAGTTATTTACAAAACCAAGATTACCTCCAATTAAAAATATCCGCAATTAAAAATATCCGCAATGAAGTGGCCGAAGAACTAGGACTAACAGTAACCACACCACCAAATGAGCAACCAGTTACAGAAGAACAACATCAGCATGAACAACAACAACATGAACAAGAAACACTTGCTAATAAGGATGAAGAAGAACCTTTGAAACATTACAAAAAAACATATTACTGTACAGTGGAATGAACCCAACGCAAAGATCTAAAATATCAAAATTACAAATAAAAAAACACACTACGAAAATAATAAACAAGGTTGACAAATCCCTTGAAAAAAGATTAGAAATGTGTGATAACATCTCACAACTTCTTGACCTTGTGTACGCTGCTGCAATTACAACCATAGAGCTTCACAAACAAAAGATCCATAAAGCGGGATCTCCAACACAAAACACACAAATACAACCATGGGAAACAAGACTAAAAATAAAGATTGATCTAGCCAGAAAGGAAATAGGAATTCTCACGCAATATACATCTCAAACAAAACACAGCAAGAGGGTAGAGAACAAAGCCAAAACAATAATAGGAAAATACACAGACAAAAACAACAAAACGGCAAAGGAAATTATGGATATCAGAAAACAAAGATTGAAAGTCTATGCCAACAGATTAAGAAGGTATAAAGAAGCCTATCAAAGAAGAACAGAAAACAGGCTTTTCCAAAATAACCAAAGACTATATTACAGAAACTTACAAAACCCCAACACGAAGCAAGCACCAAACAACAATAATGTACCCAAAACTGAAGACATAAAAACATTCTGGAAAAATATCTGGGAGAAGCCTGTCACTCATACAAACAACGCCCAATGGATAAAACAAGAAAAGAAAAGACATGAGAAGGTACCGATAATGACTACAAAGAAAATAACCGAGCAGGAGGTAAAAAATGCTTTAATGGGCACACAGAACTGGAAAGCTGCCGGCCCAGATGGCATTCAGAATTTTTGGTATAAGAAACTAACATCCATACATGGAAAAACAGCAGAACTACTCAGCCAAACACTAGAAAATCCTGAACTTATGCCAGAATTCCTTACTGAGGGGAATACCTACCTGCTTCCAAAATCAAACCCATCTGTCTCTGACCCCGCTAAATACAGACCCATCACCTGCCTCCCAACCGTATACAAGTTATTAACGAGCATCTTAGCCAACAGAATATATGACCACCTCAGTTTACACGACCTGCTGGCTGAAGAGCAAAAGGGATGTCGGAAACAATGCCAAGGATGTAAGGACCAATTAATAATTGACTCAGTCATTACAGAACAGGCGAAGAAAACAAAACGAGACTTACATACTGGATTCATCGACTATCAAAAAGCCTTTGACAGTGTCCCGCATTCCTGGCTCATAGAAATTCTAACTGTGTATAAGGTTGATCCCTGTATTGTAGAGTTCCTGAGACATGCCATGGCCCACTGGAAAACGAACATCTTCATCAACGGTAAAAACGCTAAGATCATCGTAAACATCCGGCGTGGTATTTTTCAGGGTGATGCGCTGAGTGCGCTGTGGTTCTGCATGGCACTAAACCCGCTTAGCCGGCTACTGAATAATACTGACAATGGATATCACATCGAAGATGAATGTATAAGCCACCTGATGTATATGGATGATGTGAAATTAATATCTGAATCAGCAACCGGACTGAAAAAACTCATCAGAACCACCGAACAGTTCTCAAATGACATCAGAATGAACTTCGGCTTAGATAAGTGCAAGATAAACCACATGAAACGAGGAAAATGGCACCCACCAGAAGATGTTCAACTCACTAAAAGAACAGGAGGAGGGACAATAACAGCGATGAAGAAACACGAATCGTACAAGTATCTAGGAATCATGCAATCACAAGGGATAGACCACCATGAAATGAAACTGCAGGTAACGGAGGACTTGAAAAAACGACTGAGTCTAATCATGAGGTCGCAACTATCAGGAGAAAATAAAGTGAAAGCCACCAACTCCTTTGTAGTTTCCGCCATCTCCTACAGCTTTGGAATCATAAAGTGGACTGCAACCAACCTGGAAGAACTCAACCGAATACTAAGAACAACATACACAAAACACAGAGCACACCATCCAAAGGCATGTAAAGAGCGGTTCCACCTACCAAGAAACAGAGGTGGACGAGGGATTGCAGATTTACAAATAAGACACGAACAACAAATAAAAAATCTTCGTGAATATTTCTACAATAAAGCCGGAACACTAAATATATATATAAGGTAGTAATAAACAACGATAAGAATCTAACACCATTAAACCTAAACAACCGAAGGTGGAAGATACGCGACGAACACACACTCGAATACCTACAGAAGAGATGGCAGGAAAAAGAGCTACATGGAAGGTACATCAACATAATTGGACAAGCGCATATTGACAAACAAGCATCCTTAATGTGGCTGAATAACTCAGGAATATTTGCTGAAACAGAAGGGTTTATCTGTGCTATTCAAGATCAGGTCGTAGCAACCAGGTCATACCTGAAATATATAATCAAGGACCCCTCTGTCACAAATGCAAAATGCAGGATGTGTGGAAGCCAACACGAAAACATCGAGCACATCATAAGGAGTTGTCAGGCTCTAGTAGGGAAGGAGTATGTAAGCAGGCACAACAACGTCGCAAAAATTCTGCACACTGAATTCAGTATCATGCACGGCTTCTCAGAAGAACGAATACCGTACTATAAATAGTCAGTGCTTGAGAATGATAGAGCTATAATATATTGGGACAGAGACCTATTAACCGACAGGAAAATCCCAAACAACAGACCCGATATTACAATCATTGATAAAATAACAAACAAAATAAAGTTTATAGAAGTCTCTGTACCAGCACCTGCTAACATCCTAAAGAAAAACAAAGAAAAAGCCGAAAAATACCTCCCATTAGCCCAAGAAATTAAGGAAATTTGGAGAGCTGATGCCGTAACGGTTGTGCCGATAGTGATCGGAGCCACAGGAGAGATTCCAAAACAGCTCTTGAAGAACTTAGACATGCTGGGACTCTCAAAGAATATCTGTCACCAAATACAGAAGGCAGCCGTCTTGTCAACATGTAGCATTATGAGGAAAGTGTTAAATGTAGAAAAATAGAAAATATTATTGTCTTGCTATAAGCCGACAATAGTAAGTGTCAAGTGTTTTGACAGTTATAAACCATATGGAAAAAGACAGTTTTTTACATGGATACATGAAAATAAAAGTACATACATTTGTGTAAAATTCTAAATATATAAATAAAATAATAAGATATAAAACAGAAAACAGTGATTTTAATGCAGACTCATATGTTAATAAAGTCACTTATTTTATGAAAGCACTTTTCAGTTAAAAATAATTTCAACTTGCGTTTAAATAAATGTCTAGTAGGAATCATTTTTAGTTCCACGGGAAGAGCATTATACATTCTAGGGGCCATGTGACTAGGAAAACGCATTGTAATTTGAAGTTTTCCAAATGGAATAAAAAAATCATTTTGTCGTCTTGTATTAAAAATATATTGCTGTTTGTTTTTTACATAAACGCAATCGTTGTTTGTAAATACTTGTAAACATAATTCTAATATGAGTAATGACGGAAATGTTAACACTCTTAGTTTCTTGAAAACGTCTTTACAAGAATCAAATTTTGAAAGACCTTTCATTGATCTTAAAACTCGTTTAACATAAATTGCTACTCCCCCCATTTTTTTATTTTTTCTATTGTAACTGGATTTAAGTAAAAAATTATCAAAATGAAAACTATTTTCAGAGGCATCCTTAAAACCAGTTTCTGTCAGACATAAAAAACTAATATCATAATTGTGTAAATCAACATATAAATTGTCCAGCTTACTTTGGCTAACACTTCGAATATTTAATACTGCGATATCCGGATTAAAAATTATGTTTCTACTATTCGATTTTTCTTGCGGTATAAAAAACGACTTATAACAGCTCCATGAGGCCAAACTTCTGGATTCATAGCCTTGTTAAAGTTTTCAGTCAGTATGTTTACTTTGAACGATGAATATATTGTTGGGCATTTTGACTGAATCATTTCGCATGTTGCTTCAGGAAAATGCGCTTTGATCGAGTTGTTTAAAGAATCTACTGTCGTTTCTTTACATATTCTTGTAACATGTAAAGTTGATATTCTTGGGACACCTTTAACATCTTTGCTATTTCTATTGCTTCCGATTACCATTTTTTTTCTCTCATTGAACTGTCGTTTATGTTTAATTGTTTTCCATTCTCGATCTTTTTCAACTTCCTGAATGGGTTTTTTATCCTCAGTAAGTTTTCCGTGCTGTATTAAATTACTATATTGATTCGCTTTTAATCCACTTTGTTCAAAATTCGGTCGTTTTGAAACATCTGTTATTATCACTTTTTGGGAATTCCCTTGTTTATTTACATCTGGTTTTTGCTGGTTAATCACGAGTTCACTTTTTGTGGCTCCGTCCGTAAAGATTTGAATGTTTTCGTCGGTCTTTTTTTCGGCGTTAGTTCAATCGGATTTATGATTGTTGGAATTCACAATAGTACTTATAGATGGCAATGTTTGTACCTTTTGAAAATTTGTGTTTTCATTCAACCGTTTTAAGAGAAAAATAAAATCTTCTTGTTCCTGGCATCTCTTTTCTAGATGATACGTAAGTTTACTTACGATATCGAGTTCCTTTTTAATGAAGTTGGTCATGGCATGTGCTGATTCACACTGACAACAGGCTACATTTTCTACTGAATCACGTGACTTATTATCACTTTTGTTTGTAAATTCACTAAGTTTATTTATATATGTAACCACTTGTGCGTTTGTGACACTCACTGGTACTTTGAACGTTAAAATTATATCAATTAACTCATTTTTCTTCAATTTATTTAACTCCGTCGTTAGCACGGATGAATCGCGTACCGCCATGTTGTACTACCTTACTACTTACTAAAGGATGCTGAATTATTGGAAATGCACGTGTGACTTATGAAAAGTAATTGTTTATACATACAATGTTTCACACAATGGTTTATTGTTATTATGTTATATAACAGCTTCCCTTTTTTTCAAAAAGTTGGGGCTATGTCGTCAACTTTTAAACTGAGTCTTTAAGTTCCACTTCTTCCTCGACGGGTTCTCCAAGGTGGATGCTTGGGCGTCGACGTACTAGTATTCGGTTCCAATTTCTGTAGAAGTTGCGGTTGGAAGTTCTCGGGGGTGAGGGTGGATCATCATCATCTGTGGCTGTGATGGCCATTACTCTTGAAGATCTTCTTCTTTTACATTTGTAAAAGACTAGAAACAAAATTAGTAAAATTATTAACACAATTGTTGTAATGGTGAACCATGACATGTTCTTTTCTACGAAGGGCTGATTGATGATTTTGTCCAATTCTTCGGAGTATTCGTTCAGTTTGCGTTGGGCGATGTTCAGGTCTTCTACATCAAGTTTATTCAGTTTCAGCGGTTTCAAATTTGGGATGTAGTTTTCGGAGGGATTTGTTCACAACAGTCGTAGGGAATTATCACTGGGTAACTTCGGTGTGTCACGTTTTGATAGGTATCTATCAGTTTTCTTGCATGAAGTTGGGTACTTCCAACGAAGGCGTTGCAATTTGGTTGTAGCGTCAGCAAGGAATTTTGATTTATTAGTTTCGTGGTGATATCGTTGCTTGAACATTTTATGGTAACTGGTAGCGTTTCTGAAACTGTGATGAGCCAGGGGTTTGTTTCAATTTGTTGAATATTGTATCCTTGAGCTAATAGTAGGGTTGTTTGGCAAGTTCTGGGCAGGAACGTCTGCTGCTTAAGGAGTTGTGCCTCACAAATCGAGTCGCTGTCGATGGGATATGGGTATGTGTCTGAACAAATCTGTTGTCGTTTGCTTAGAGGCTTGCAAGTTTCCATATTTTGAAAAGATATGTAGAGCAGTGAAAGACGGTAGAGGGTATAGCTTTCAGGATTCACGAGTGGAATTTTCAATACAAATACAATTTTAGTATCTATCTGGAAGGCTTCTAGTTCAATAATATTGACATATTGAGCAATACTGAAACTATATATTGGCAAAGGCAAATTATTTTTCTGTATTGATTGTGAGATTGTTTGTAAAGATTCAAGTAGATCAGCAGGGGTAATTATTGAACTGTGAAGTATTTTTAACCGTGCGAAAGCAATTGCGTTCAATACATCATTAAGGGTGTTTTCTACAAATGTATAGCTTTCCATGAGTGATTCACACATGTCTAGAATTTTAACTTGGGCTTCGTAATAAGCAAGATCGTCTGAGAGGGACATGATTGACTTTTTCAGTTCCTCTATGTCTTGGTTGAAGGTCTCCTCAACAATTTTTGATTACAGAGGTTGTAACGGATATTTGGTTCTTTAATAAGTTTTCTATTTGATGTTCGTCATGAGATAGTTTATCAATGCATTCATTGAAATATTCACCATCAGAAGCATCTAAATTGCCTGAGATTGATTTAAATATTGATCCTAAGCCGTTAATTAATCCGCGTTTCTTCCTGTTTAATAAATAAGGATTTGTTTCAGCGAAGATTTCTTTATATTTTAAATCTACAGAATTTGCTATTTGTTTTAAAAGGCTTACATGTGTTTGAGGTACCGATTTGAACGATATCATTCGAGGGGTATTGTCATCCATGGTTTCTAATAATTCGTCTAGGATTTTCTCGTTATGATCTATTGCTTTGGAAAAAGGATACATGTCTTTATATACGAGAAGGGTCCATTTGTCGTTGGATACTTTCAGATAGCCTTCTTCATGGAAAAAGATTCCTATGGTATTATTGATAGGTGTCAGTGTATATTGGGAAATGACTAGCGGGATTAGTACCAAGAATCTGAAAAGAAATAATCTTATTCAATATAAGGTTTTAGTCGATCGAAATTTATTCTGCTTATTTGATTTGTTTGTAGGTTTATGACAGTTGCAGAATTTTTAAATGTTGCAGTAATTTCGAATGGTCCATTAAATTTGTTTTCTGATTTATTTTTTATTTGACCTTCTTTAACGTAAACCTTATCTCCTACTTTATAGTCAGGGATTTTGTCTGATGCATGTTGGTCGTATCGTTCTTTAGATTTTTCTTTCTGTCTGTCCGTTTTTGAACCTGCGAGTTTATAGAAATACTCCATTCTATTGTTAAGATCTCGAACGTATTTAGAAATTAATTTTTCTTGGTTATATAAAGTCTCGGGGGGTCTACTCGAGGTATGTCCAAATATAAGCTCATAAGGCGTAAATCCATGGGTTTTATTTTTAGTATTGTTATAACAGATTATGGCATAGGGCAAAACATTGAAAGGGTGTTCGGTAGGATTTTCGGCATTGTTTGCTCTTATCATTTCGGCTAGGGTTGCGTAAAATCTTTCGAGTGAACCATTTGATTCGGGGTGTTGTACACTAGAAAAAGTTAATTTGATATCGTATAGTTCACATAGGTCTTTCATTAGGTTGTTGTCGAATTCTTTTCCGTAATCACAGTGGATCCGAAGCGGGGTTCCATAGTGTTGAAAGAAAACTAGTAATGTGTTTACAACTGTTTTGTCATTTATGGGGTAGGCTTGGGTGAATTTGGTCAGTTTGTCTCTGATTGTTAGTGCATAGTTTTTCGTAGGGTATTCAAAAATGTCTATGTTTATCCTTTCAAAGGGCGTTTTCGGGGTTTCTGTTATTACAAAAGGGGTGGTTAAGTTTTTTCTACAAAATTTGACTTTTTGACAGGTTTCACATGAGTTGATAAATTTTTCAACGGTTTTTGTTAATCCGGGCCAATTGCATTTTTCTTTGATACGTCTGATTGTTTTATTTATACCACGATGTAAGTTATTTTTACCACAATGATATTGTTGAAAGATGTTAGGAATTTCATCATGAGTGGGTGTTATTTGGATGTTTTGACAAATTGATAGTTTTACTTCTTTATCAGCTAATATGAATGATAAGATTTCAAAAATTGGGAGTTCGATGTTATTTTCAATGTAATAGGTTTCAGAGTTATCAAATTCATTTTGGTTTTTATATAAAATATAGAAAAGATGAGAAACAACTTTCTCGGGGTCGAAGGGTAACGGTATGATCATATATTTCCTATTTTTGACAGTTTTACTTGCAAGTGTGTTTAAAGTTTCGGTGCTGAATTGTGGATTCTCTTCAAAAATGTCATCGATAATTTTGTCGTGAAGTTCACTAAGTTTGTTTTGCCAGAAAAAGGTAACTATATTTTTATGGGATTTGTCTAGTAACTGACTATTTGAAAATTCGATTTTGGAATAATCAATGATTGATTTAGTTTTGTATAGATTAACGAATCTATTAAATTCGGCTGTCATTTGTTCGTCGTCAAGGTCTTGAGGTTGATTGCTTTCAAGTTCGTCAGGGTTATCATGACTCTCATTGTTGGCAAATATTTGGATTTTTGAGTGGAAGGTTGTGCACTCTTTAAAATGATTTACCTTTATACGAGAAAGGGCATCTGCATTTGTGTTTATCTTTCATGGTTTATATTCGATTTTGTAGTCGTATTCTTCCAATTTTAATCGCCATCTGGCTAGACGACTGCCAGGGTCTTTAATAGAGAAAAGCCAAGTGAGTGGGCGGTGGTCGACGAGTATTTTAAACTTTCGTCAAAAAATGTAAGGACGAAATACCTTTACCGCCCAAACGATAGCAAGTAGCTCTCGTTCAATAGTCGAATAACGAGTTTCTGCTGCGCAAAGGGTTCGGGAAGCATATGCAATTGGTAAATCTTTTCCTACAGGGTCTTGAGAAAGTACAGCTCCTATAGCGAAAGCGCTAGCATCAGTTGTAAGGATAAATAGTTCTTCGAAATTCGGATATCTCAATATTGGGTCAGAAGTGAGGGCGTTTTTCAATTCTTCGAAAGATGTTTTACAATCTGAATTAAAAATAAATTTAACATCCTTTTGAAGTAGTTTGGTTAAGGGTTTTGAAATTTTTGCGAAGTTCGGAATGAATCTTCTGTAATATCCGGCAAGACCAAGGAATGATTTAATTTCTTTAGCATTTTGAGGTTGTGGGAATTTTTGAATACATTCAATTTTTGTTGGATTAGGTTTTACAGTGTGTCCGAGATAAGCGACTTCTTTGCGTAAAAATTCGCATTTGTCTGGCTGGATTTTAAGATTTGAATTTCTGAGTCGGGTGAAAACTTCGGTTAATCAAGAAATGTGTTCATGGATAGTTGCGGAATATACAATAATGTCATCCATGTATACTAAACAGCGTTCATTCTGGATGCCTAACAAAATATTATCCATTGCTCTTTGAAATGTGGACGGGGCGTTTTTTAACCCGAATGGCATTCGAATGAATTCGTAGTGGCCATTTTCTATAGAGAATCCGGTTTTGGGAATATCTTCTCTGAAATTTCTAACTGATGGAAAGCCGGACGCGAGATCTAGGGTTGAGAAATATTGACATTTTCCGAGTTGATCAAGAAGATCTGAAATGTTTGGTAAAGGGTATTTGTCATCAATGGTGACTTCATTTAATTTTCGATAGTCGATGACTACTCCCCATTTTTGTTTTCCAGAAGCATCAAGCTTCTTTGGGACGATCCCCACGGGTGAAGACCAGGGGGATGAAGAGGGTCTTATGATGCCTTGACTTAGCATTTTTCCGATTTGGTTTTTTACTTCTTCCTTGTGGATTTGTGGGTATCTATAGGATTTTGTATAGATGGGTTTTGCGTTGTTAGTGTCGATAATGTGTTTGACTTCATTTGTAAAACTTAAAACGTCACCTTCAAGGTAAAATATATCTTGGAAATCTAAACAGAGATTAGTTATTAACTCTTTCTCTTCTTCATTTAGGTGTTCAGTTCGAATTTGGGCTTTGATAGTAATATTTCTATCAAGATATTCTGAGTTGGGATGGTAGTCTTGTATGTTTGAATTCAAAATGGAATATGATTCATTAAAAGGTTCTAAAAGCAGATCCGAAAAATCAATTGTTTTGGGAATTTCATTTGCATTTATAACGGAGGTTAAGAATTCTCCATTCGAATTGACATGTACAAGGGCATTAGGAAGTCTTACCTTTTCTCTTTCTTGGGTTTGTAAAATAGCATCAGTATTTTTTAGATCACATTTTAATTTGAAAATTTTTTCTGTACGAGGTTCGATGGATATTTGGTTTCGTTTTTGACTTTGTGATTTATTGGGATTGGTTTCGAAAGGGTCAGTATTATTTAGACTGTGTTCTACCTTATGCAAGGGAATTGTTTTGAAATTAGTGATTAATTCTTTCGATTTTAAATCTATTACACATTCATAATGATTGAGGAAATCTAAACCGAGTATTCCGTCAAATTCTATATCAAGATAGTATATGTAAACTTTATGAGGGTTGCCAGAAGTAAAAGGAATTAGGGTGGATTCTGTGATTGAAATCTTTTCGTCGGTAATGCCTTGGATTGTTATATTTTCAGTAGACCTGTTTGGGAAATTTTTCACTGTATTTTGTTTAAAAATTGAGATGCCTGCTCCGGTGTCTATGAGTAATTTAAATTTTCCAGTGGCGTCATTGATGTAGTACAAATTTTTTGAATTGACTGTTACGAGTGGTTTTAAAGAAACGTCTGTTCTGGGGAATTCAACTTGGGTGTGGTATTGTCGATGTTCAAGTTCTGAATTTGAGATTGTAATGTTGTCATTAGATCGGGAGGTTTTTCTAAATCCGGGGGAAGTAGAAAATTTTGTTGTTCATACACATTATATTCGGCAAGTGTATTGTCTGTTGTTTGTTCGTATTCAGGTACAAACATGATTGCGTTAAAATCATCAGTGTGGTACAATCAGTATAATACTCATAAAAGTCATAATTGTTTTCGGTTATGGGATCTTCATAATAATTATTAATTTGTTGGTTGAAATGGTGGGTTCTTTGTTGGTTTTGTTGTTGTGAATTTGGATTTCTATGAATCACTGAAGGGCGTGATTGATTTGATTGTGTTGGTATTTGAAAATAGTTTGAAAATTTTTTGTTTGATTTTGGTTCGCTCCTGGATTTGGGTTATTAAAGTTATTGCTGAAATTTTGTGTTGGAGCTCTGAAATTTTGATTCGAGTTTTGATTTGGGACTCTGAAATTTGAGCATGAATTTTGAGTTGGAGTTCTGAAATTTGATTGTCGTTGCCTACAATCGTTTGCGTAATGTCCTAATTTTCAACAAAATAGGCATTTGATTTGTTGAGGTTGCTTCTTGACTGGTTGAGTGGGTCTGGAAGGATTAAATTTAATATTTTTTTGTTGTTCGAAATAAGAGAGTTGTAGTTCCCTTCTTATTTTGACGTGTGCTTCTAGGAGATTTCTGGGATTTCCAGCACGGATGACCTGTCCTAATTTGGGTTCTAGGCAGTTCTAGCAGTGTATTTAGAGCCATTGTTTCTATTAAATCGGTTTGAGCGATTTTTTGATCTTGAGTTAAAGTGGATTTCTGAATATTCGCATGCATTTTTGCGTTTAATACTTGAAGACGGTTGTAAAATGAAAGGGAAGATTCGTTCGAGGATTGTTTGAGACATTGGAGGTCTTGGATAAGAGATGAAAGATCTCTTGAATCGCCAAAATGTAGATTGAGGAGTTGTTTAATTTCTGGGTAACTAGAAGGGTTACGAGAGTTTATTAATTGAGCTGCTTTACCTTTCAGCTTGTTTTTGATGTGAATCACTAATAGAAATTTTTGTTCTTGCGTTTACATATTGTAAGCGCAATCGCACGCGTTTAAAAATGCTCCTAAGAATATCTGATCTCCTTCGAAATCAGGTATTATTGAAAAGATTTCAGAAAGTCTATACATTTCTGGTTCTGCATCAGCTTGTGCTTCGGACATCGTGAAATGTATTTATTGAAATGACTTAAGTAAATTGACTAGATTGGTTTCTGGTTGGTTAGTAAGGAATGGTTTATTTTTGGGGAAAAATATGTTTTAAAATAGGAAATATTTTAAGCGATAATTGAACAAGTGTTTCAAAATTCAAATGTACAAATAATCGAGATGATTCAAATGTACTCACATTACTTTCATGTCGATGCTGTCGTTTGCGTTCACAGTGAGGACGTCTCGACGTGGTTCGTTCCTTCTTAAGGGATGAGAATCCGCCGTTCTGCTTGAGAAAACCTCGTGTTCGAACGTTGCCTGTTAGAATTTTCCTGTTCAGGCGGTCTTCGTTGGAAAGCCTCGTGTTCACAAAACGTGTCTGGATCCTACTGACTGCGCCAAATTGTTATATTGTTGGTTTCAAATATAACTTTTTTAAAAAAATCTTTTTATTGAAAGAAACTAACACTTTAAATTACAATAAACTTAAAACTTATGATGTTGACTTTAACTGGAATGAAATTAGAATGAATGTTTGATCTACAAATTTGATCTTTTATAATGTTGGTCAATTGTGTGGCATTTGCAGTTTAGTTTGTTATTCATAATAATTGACTGCAAGTGTCACTTACATAGGATGCTGAATTATTGGAAATACACGTGTGATTTATGAATGAGTAATTGTTTATACATACAATGTTTCACACAATGGTCCATTGTTACTAAAGGATGCTGAATTATTGGAAATGCACGTGTGACTTATGAAAAGTAATTGTTTATACATACAATGTTTCACACAATGGTTTATTGTTATTATTTTATATAACATATTTATTAAGAGTTGTGTTTTTAGAGACTACGTAAATTGAGAAAGTAGGCAAATGTTAGGTGTACTTCAATTTTTTTTTTGCAGGTGTTAGCTTATTTGATAAGAATTTCTAAACTCAGCCTACTTGATACGTTGATATTTTTCCATTCGCTATTTGTAATAACATTAGTGATGTTTTTAAAGAGTTGTGCTACACTTTTAAAGGTTCTTTTGATTCCTATTCTTGTACAACAGATCTTTGGGATTTCTCTCTTTGACAGGCATGCGCTGAACAGATCACAACAGTTTTGTTAAAATTGACTTTTATCATTTCCCTATATCTTCTATCAGTATTCCGTCATTACCATGTACTCTACCATTGTACATTTGTTTCAATGCATACATTTGTTGTTCGGTAGTTATATTAGGCATTTCTTCTGACCCTTCGTTGATTTTTTCTTGGATAAAGTTTCGTTTTGTTGTTAGATTTAACTGTCCAACTCTCAGACATATTTTCCATTTTCGCCTATTCATGTAGAAATTTGTCGTGTTCCATTCCTTGTAAGACAACGCAACAATTTAATATAGTATCATATATTATTCTAAATTCTTTGCCTGAATTTTTCATACTTCTTCATTATTCTATTTCACTTTTCATATTTTAACCAAACATCTCTCTCTTAAATTTTTTTATTTTGGCAACTTTTACTCTAATTCGGTTCCTAGTTTTTGAAATTCTATCATACATTTTATCTACGTAATTTAAATTCCACCTTCACCTTACTCAATTGTGTGTTTAGCTCTTTTCTCTCATAAATCTGGAATCAGTCTCTCTTTGTTAATTTTGCTCTTAAACGCATGTGGTATAAACTAATCCATATTCATATTCAGTATTGTTATTTTAGGGGCCAATGATTTTCTATCGATGATGAGCTATTAGACAATCACATTTTCTTCTTGATTTTTCCCTATGTTTACGATTGTAATTTCCTGTTAGTGTATAGTTTGGTGAACATGATATAATTGAAGAACTTCTGATTTTAAGGGTATTTCTGGTAAGAAATACTTTGGCAGAAACTATTCAGCCTAAAATATTTAAAACAGTTTACATGAAAAATAAAGCAAAAATCCTAATATTAATTTTGGGAGGCAAATTATGGAATTCAATGAAAAATAAGAAATTCCAAATTTTCCAACGCATAATGTAATATAAATCAAATAAAAGCCCACATTATAATTTTCTAAATATTTTTAAAATAATTAGTTTAAATGCTATTAACAAAAATATATATCAAAAAATGTCCTGGTCCCCGCTATTATACTATAAGAACTAAAATCCTTGAATTTATTTTGGTGGATAAATTATAAATTAATATAATAAATTCAAGCGCATCCTGTAATATAGCAATTAAATGGTCTCCTTATGAGAACTACAAGTATATTTTATTGGAAATTTTTGTTTAAGAGATAAGATAAGATAAAATGAAAATTCTAATAGTAACTTGGGAGGGTTCATTATAAAAGTAAATGGAAAATAAAACATCACTTTCTTTCAAACGCATCAAATAAAAGGGATTGTCATAAAAAAACAAATATATTTTACCTGTACTTTAAATTTAATTTGTTTAAAATAAGTAATATTTTATTATTCAAAATTTTAACTATTCTCTCCTTTATCTCCGAAACTACTAAGCCTATAATTTAGAAAAAATATAATATATGATCTCCTTGGATATTGGTGAAATAAAGCGAAAATTCTAATCCAAATTTTGGAGGCCAATTAAGAAAATTAAATACTTATGTTTATCAAAATCAAACACATGATGTGTTTGATTTAATGAAAAGGTTCGTTGGGAGAAATAAAAGTTTATAATTTTTATAATTTTGAAAAACGGTTTAAAATATATTAAAGAAAATAAAAGAAAATCCACTCATTCCCTCCTTATCTTAAATTGTAAAATTAAAAAATATATATACTAAGATTTACATAGATTATAACAAATCTCAGCAATTTATTTTAATTGTAGTCTCCCATTTCTAGAGTAGGCATAGTTTTTTTTGTTATATTGTATGATTTTTCTTATAAAAAGTTTTCATTAATTTAGCCATATTACTATATTATTTTTATATTCGGCATTATAATCGCAGCGTCATATCGTCTTTCGTTGTCGGCGCCTTTGTGATATAGCATGCCAGAATTTTTGAAATTCCTATGATCTCACATTCTATCTTATTGAATACCTTTTCTAATTCCTAGAGAGAATCTGTATTTATCAAAGTTTGTACGTTTACATTAACCATTGCAGTTACTACCAGTATAACTGTGTTAACCGCTTCGATAAATTGAACAGTTGGGCGTAGCTTTTTCATGAACCATTATTAAAATAAAGAAATGAATAAATTTTCAATTATAACTTTTAAATGTTTCAGAAATTTATTCGAAGGTACATACTCCACATATTATTTCGCCTTTTCAGAACTTCATCACAGGCACTGGATACATAGCAAAACTTAAAAATAGCATTTTGGTAAGAACTACCACACAAGACCGTACATTTTTTACATTTCAAAGGTGCCAAATGGTTCAAAACTATGTCAAACCTTGTTATCAAAAGAAGTTATGAAAACATCTTTATATATTTATTTTCAACTCCAGTGAATATTTTGAAAAATCTATAACCGTAAATTGTGAGAAGCCAAAATAATCATTCCCAATCCACTAATATATTTATCTTTTGCAACTATTAATATAATAATAATAATGTTACCTACTTGATAAATTGTTCTCTTATTGATACAGTTTTTTTCGTAGAGGCCAGTTTGCAATAATTCCACGGTTTGAAAAATTCTGGGCGAATCGAGTTTTGAGGCGTGTTCCAACACGACTTCCGTGGAGAGTTTTTCAGACCGTTAGAATTATTGACAACTAGTCTCTACGAACAAAACTAATGAAAACTAAAAAAATGTTGAGTCTTCTGACTTGACATTTGCTAATTTTTTATTTATTTTTTTGATTGGTGATGATTAGGACTATCCAATTTATATGTTTGTTCATGTATTTCCAGGATATATGAAATTGTTTAAATATAAAATTTATTCTTATAAAACAATGATTAATAGGTTAAAATTTAATCTTGAAACCCAAAATTCGAAAACCCTCACTACGACAAAACACTTTTGGTGTACCAAAAGAAATGTGTTACTCCAAGACAATAAGTATTTGTAAACTTTAATTTTTGTGGGTTAATGCAGTTAATGAAGGATGAAGTATTAAAAAACTAGTGATCTAGAAAAAACATTTTTCTGTTATATCAGGCACCAAATAATTTAAAAAATATCATTAGAATTTTTTTCAGCCAAGACATTATTACTATCGAAAAACACTACGAGAGCAACATAATATTTTAAAAGTGTTCATTTACAGACCAAGATGGATTTTATTTGACCACTATTTTAATCTTTTTAATAATCGTCCAGATATTACTTAAGAACTAAATCTAGCATTCACTATATATTTGATTAGGAATTATCTTCAGTTGTTTAAACAAATGCAAGACAATTTTAAGCCCTAATTCGATACAGTAACGGGGTTACCTTAAATGTTTCTTTGTTGCTAAAACCTATATATCTTCAAGGACAAATCTTTGATAAAATGAGTAATCAAGTTTTATTATTGTAAACATTATTAGTATTTATACCCAACAATTATCTTAACTAAAACTAGAACGTCACCTCATTTCGTTTTTAGTTATTCAGTGATCTTCAGTGAACTATTCAGCTCATCTAATGTCGCTCAATCTACCTAAAGGTATTTTTATACTTATTTACAATAATTATTTATTTAGTATACTGATTGAGCTTTCTAAAACCAAGCTGTTACCTCTGCACTTCTATATAAAATACATTAATTTTCTATAATGCTCAACTATTCATAATATTTTCAATGCTTAAGAACATTATCAATTTCTTTCATCTAGGATACAACTTATCGAACTAAGCTTGAACAGTGAATTCAGTTTTTAACATTTACTATTACTCCCCAATAATAGTGGAACAAAACTTGTTCGAAGATGCTACATTTAGGGATATTTATTAACTGATTTTTGGAAGTGACTTAACCGAATTGAATTGTTTAAACAGTATTCTATTCAGATAGAACCCCAGGTGGTCCCTTGTATTTTTAACCGTCTTCAAAAAGAATTCGTCTGTATCGATGTTTTTTTTTTATGTTTGTTTAGTGATTATTCGAAAACGACTCAAGGAATTTCGACCACTTGAACTTTTTTCAATAGCATAGCTTGTACCGTTTTTTAGAAAATCGGGAAAAAACTTTTTATTGTCAACTTTCTTATATAGTAAGATTTGGTGGAGGTGCTGGATTAAAATATGAAAATGTTTCTGTTCGGAACTTGGCGTATAATAAATTGAAAAGAAATTAGATTAATCAAAATAAATTTCAGTTAATCAACTTCCAGGTGAAGATTCTCAATTAGTCTGTATATACAGTGTGTCTTCATAAACAATTTGCATGGTCGAAAATGTTACATTTCACTTTTTTAACAGTAGACGAGGTTTATCAGCAAATAGGAAATTTGCCTAAAAGTGAAGTACCTTTATTTTTGTTTATATCTAAAATTGTTATCAAATAGAAGTAATGACAATTAATAATTGCATTTAATTATGCCATTGCGTTAAAAACTGCAAAATATGTAACTGTTCCAATTATATACTAAGTTTCAAAAAATATATCAATTTTGTTTAAAATTGAAGTAATTTTATTTGTCTATAATATCTCAAATTGTAATCAAAGTTTATTAGAATTGAAAAAATTAGAATTGCAACCAATTATTATGTATCACAAAAAAAATGTTAAAAATTGAAAGCTGATTGGAATTAAATCGAAATAAATTTCAGTTAACCAACTTCTAGATGGAGGTTCTCAGTTAGTCTCTATATACAGTGTTGGATTCAAACGTAAAGCTTTTGTATAAATATTATTTAAAGAAAAAGTTATTCTTCGTAACAAGTTTTGCATAGTACACTGTAATCATTACATGCCATTTTTTCAACTGTATATGAGGTTTGTCAGCAAATTACAAGATGAAAAACTGGCATCTGTGTATTGAAGGTTGAGAATCTAGAAACTAAGTGTGAACAATTAAAACAAGAAAATGATAACCTAAGATTCAGGCTTAATAAACAAGAGCAACACACTAGACTTAAATGTGTAGAAATACAGGGAGTTCCTGTAATTAAGAATGAGAATGTTGTATCAACTGTAGCCAAGATTCATGCGGCGATCAACTTACCGTTCAATAAGTCTGTAATTGACTGTTGCTACTGAAACAATAGGAAAATGCAGTCAGCATCGGTTTTTGTTAAATTTTCTACAGGATTGGTTAAGGAAGAATTCATTCAACCCCTCTGTGTATGTAAAAAAAATTATTCAATGATAATAATTATGGCATACCTCCGGAAACTTCATATGATGTATACAATATGTGTTTTGAGTCATACGCTTGGCTTCAACGCTAAGCTGTTACTAGTAGGAGACTTAATATTAAAAATGTATCTATGCTAAACTTAAACCATTTAACTGCAGTTGAATCTAGATATTTGCAATTCGTAAATTTGATTAATTTTAGTAAATATAATAATGTTCCTAATAGTAGAGGCAGGTACTTAGATTTGATTTTAAGTAACCATGCTATAAATCTTGAGAAATATCATTTTCCTCCTGTAGCTGATCATCTCGATCAACCAGCACTATATGGTGAACTTGAACCTCTACCAATTTGTAATCCAAAAACATTCAGAACATTTAACCCTCAAAAAATCGTGGATATTTTTTATGGAATAATTTACAATATTTTTAATGTTAACGGTACCAAGGAAGAGATTTTACCCATGGTATTATAACAGAATGATTATAGCTGACATTAAAAAGAAAGAAAGACAGAAAAAATGACTATAAAAACAAGTTAGAGTATGAGAAACAACAATTTATATATTTTAGATCTAAAATTAAAAGGGATATTAGGGAAGCGTATAATATATTCATTAGTAAAGTGGAAAATGACATTGATAAGGATTCAGGAAGCTTTTTTAGGTATGTGAAGTCAACTGAAAGTAACGCTGACACTGCTAATAAATCTCTGGTATTTGATGGCAGGACAATTAGTAGTAACTAAACTATCACCGAGTATTTATCAAAAGAGGGATACCAACGGCAAAGTTTTTGATAATTCAAATAAATGCCTAATAACCGAAATCTTAGCCGTTACAGAAATCAATGACCCTGATATACGCCATGCTGCAAAAAACTTAAGGCAAAAAAATCATGTGGTCTGGACAAAATACCGTTGTGTTGATTTATTAATGCAGCCACTGAAATTAATATATAACTGTATAATAAAAACGAGTATGTTCCCAGTTGCATGGAGGATAACAAAAGTTGTCCCAATTTTTAAAAGCGGTGAAATGAATGACATAAAAAACTATAGACCCGTTGCTATGTTGTCTACTACAGGTAAGATATTTGAAAAGATACTATATGAAAAAGTCTACTCGCATGTATCCCCAATTATTCCTAAAGAACAGCACGAATTTATGAAAAATCGATCAACTGTAATTAATTTGCTTACATTTGCTCAAAGCGCATTTAAGGTTGTAGGGAACGCTGAGCAAATGGATGTCACATATACTGACTTTGCAAAAGCTTTCGACAAAGTTCAACATTTTCTACCACTGCAAAAACTACAGGATATGGGTCTATCTGATAATTTGATAAACCTGGCCAACAGTTACTTAGAGACAAGGCAGCAATATATGGTATTTAAAAGTGTTAATCTAAAATATATTTCTCAACATCGGGAATCCCTCAAGGATCGAATTTGGGCCCGTTACTATTTCTTTGTTTTATTACTGATCTACCTAAAGCCATATCACATTCACGTAGTCAACTTTTTGCTGATGATTTCAAAATCTATAAAAATATATGTCATACTTCTGATTCTTTACTATTATAGGAAGATTTAGACAGAATATATGAGTGGTCTAAAAGAAATAAATTATCATTTAATTTGCTGTCTCGATTACTATGAAAAAGAGCGTACTAGATTATCAGTATATTATGGGGGATATCGTATTGCAAAAGAAAACTTAGGCTAGAGATTTAAGGGTAATTTTTGACAACGGACTTTCGTTCAATAAGCATGTAGATGTCGTCAAAAAGCATATAAAATGCTGGGATTCATAATTCGTAATTCTTGTAAGTTTAAAAGACTAAGCACATTAATAAGACTTTTTATCGCTTACGTAAGAACTATCGTCGAATATGCTGCAATTATTTAGTCTCCGATTTATGAAATTCACAAAAATCAAATTGAAAAAGTTCAAAAAAAAGGATTAAGGTTTATCTATTACAAAACATATGGTGATTATTTATTTAGTTTACCATATTCAAATTTAACTAATGAATTTAAATTCAAAAGCTGGATAGTAGACGGAAAATGGCATCGGTTCTCTTTTTATACAAACTATTAAAAAAAGAGATAGACTGCTCTGAACTTCTTGGTAGAATGCCTTGGTTGGTACCAAAATATTTTAATAGAAATCACAACTATTTTTTACTGCGACGAAGCGGACTAACTTGGGAAAGTTTGCTCCATTAAATAGAATGTTTATGTTTTGTAATGAGTTTATTTTTGATAATATCTAAAATTCTGATCAAACAGGACTAATTAGAATTATAAAATGTATCTAATTATGGCATATCACTAAAAATTGTATAATAGATATTCATGTCACATTTTCAAATTGTATACTAGGTTTGACAAATAAATAAATAAAAATAAATTCGGTTTAAGTTAAGTACTTTTAATTTTACTAATAACTCAAATTGTTTTCAAACCAAGTTTATTAGAATTGGAAACTGCGTTCTATTATGCTATATTACTTAAAACTGTATAAAGATTTATTATAAGATTTCGCGAAGAAGAGACTATTAAATGAATATCAATATAATGAACAGACCTAAAAAATGATAATACTCAAATCGTCTACAATATAGTGGATCCACCTTAGTTGGAATCATATGCAAAACTTTCTTAATAATATACATATAGAAAACAAGTTACTCTATTCTATACAACAGATAACGAGGTTGGTCAAAATCATAAATGCTGCTTGAAAGTAAAATACCTTATTTTAGACAATATTGAAAAAGTTAATAATAATTGAAAACTGTACCCAATTAAGCAATTACATCATTAAAAATTCAAAAAAAAACTAAAAAGCGTGACATTTATTTTTACTGCAACAATTAAATACTTTTCTGAAGTCTGTGCCAGTAAGCTAAAGTAAAAATAATTAGGGAAGTACATTTACAAGTTGTACTTCGCAATGACGCGGTTCAACTTGGCAACGACTTCAGAAAAAATATTTGTTGCAGTAAGAAATTATTTTATGCTTTTTAGTTTTTTTGGAAGTCGGTTTTTGCTTTGTTTTAATGTATACTACCACATGAAATTGCCATTTTATATATGTTTGCACATAGCTCAGAAACAGCTAAAACCGATTTGGATTCTTTACATTCTATGTTATTCAAATGCATCTCGTGGTGATCCCATGTTTTTTTACAGCGTCAAACATATCTTATTTTTCAATAATTTGAAAAAGATTGTCACAAAAGTAATGGCAAAATCAGTATGCTATTAAAAAAAATGCAAGAAAATTTAAAAGAAACATTACACGATAAATTGTTAAAAAATTCTAATTCTTTAGAAGATAAGCTTCAAACATTACAAGAAAAATCTAAAACCCTAGAAGACAAAATACTAGAAATTTTTAAAACACTTGAAGACAAATAACTAGAAAATTCTAAATCCTTAGAAGAAAATTTGAAAAGCACGGTACCGAAAAATTCAGAAATGTTGGAAAAGAAAGTAGTCGAGAATGAAACTCGGATGGAAGAGGTGAAGCAGACAAGTCGAAAATTAAAGGCGGATTGATTTAAAGCAGACAACGGTCGAAGACCTGAAACAGACGACAGTCAACATTGAAATGCGCGTAGAAGAGGTCAAATAGCTAATGAAGAGTGAGAAATGGGAGAAACTCCACCAAGGACCGAAAGCAGAAACAATCCGAAACTATTGGATTAGAAAATTAGCCTCGAGGGAACAAGACACACAAAATAAAACCTCCAGAATTCGATGAAAAACCGTCTGATTATAGGTACCAATTCGACGCTGCAGCAAAGCTAAACAGATGGCCAGTAGAGGAAAAGGCAAAAGCATCAACCCTTGCCTTAAGACTGAGGTATGAACAGACCCACTTAGAGCACGTTTACCACCCACAACTGAAAAACCTCCACCAGAAACCGAATGAATCCCCGTCTGATTTGGCTTGCCTATCCAGCCACACCGGAAAATGTGATAGAAAGTTTTTGAATGCACTTCGGGACCACGAAGCCAGTCAGGTGTTGACACTCGCTCGACCGACTTTATTAGTGACTAAGACGGGAAAGATGACATAATAATCTTAGCTATGGATGACAATGTTCCAGAAAGATCTGAAATTATTTTAGATGCTCGAATACTCGAGTAACTAGAAGCGAAAGAAGAAGGCTACGAGAATTATGCGAACCGACCTGAAGAGGGCAGATGTGACTCTGCCGAAACGTCGTCATTTTACCATCGATCCCAGCAGGGATCAGTTATCAACTACGCGGATGAATTCCCGGAAACCATTTAATATATTTAGTGCCCGCGAGAACTTAAAAACAAATATATATATATATATATATATATATATATATATATATATACAGGGTGTAAACGGTTTGAGTGCAAAGATTTTGAAGAACAATACTTCAGGCAAAAACAAATCAAAAAGCTTTATAACATTTTCTAAAATAAACTATAGTTTTGTCAAAAAGAACACATAAAGTTAGATTTTATGTAGCCCTTGCTACAGTGAATAATACAATAATTTCGATTTCAAAATGTAGGTAAATCAAAATATGTAAATACTCAATAGCTTATACATCTTTAATAGCCACATTAAAAATGAAAATTGATTATTTAAACTCGAAATATGCTTTTGTAATTTAGTGTAAGTTTCTCCGAATAGATATGGCAACGTGGCATACAGACCAACTTATTTACTACATTTTTTACTTTAACGACGACTGAGAGTTACGATTGTTTTTTGCGATTTCGATTATTGTAAATAGGAATAGATAAACGGTAAAGTGATTTGAATGATATCTATTTGATGTAGACTTCGTGGTTTGCTTCTCCATTTAATATATTTTTTAAATAAATAAAATCGGTTGTGATTAGTGTGTAAGTTCGAAAATTAAGAATAGTGCGACAGTATTTATTTGTGATAAATAATGGCCGAATATACAATTAGGGAAAGACATGACATGCTCTTAATTTATGGGGAAAGCAGACGTAATTGCAAAATAGCAAGAATGTTATACAGGGAAAGGTTTCCAAACAGACGCCTGCCCAATGCTATGGCATTCGTAGCTGTTTCGCAGAGGCTTCTGGAAACAGGTAGTGTAATACCACAAATAAACAATCGCGGACCACAGCGACATAATCGTATCTTAGCTGCTGAGGATCAAATACTAGACCTTATCGACATCAACCCATATCGTAGCACACGGAGTATTGGAAGTGAGCTGCAAATTTCTCACACTGTTGTTCATAGAACATTACGGGAACAATTGCTCTATCCATATTACATGCAGCGGGTTCAAGGGCTTTCAATTGATGATTTTCAACCAAGACTCAATTTCTGTCGTTGGTTCCTCAGAAAACATGACAATTTCCTAATTTTGTGAACAATATTTAACAACAGATGAAGCAAGTTTTAATAGGAATGTTATAATAAATTTTCATAATACGCATTCGAGGTCTGAGTAAATCCGCACGAAATACGCCAGTCAGTATTTCAACACCAATTCTCAGTTAACGTGTGGCTGGAATAGTTGGTGAATACTTGGTTGGGCCATTTATTCTGCCTGCACGTTTGACAGGTGAGAATTACCTTTATTTTTTGAACAACACGCTACCAGATTTGTTAGATGAAGTGAACCTACAAACACGTTCCAATATGTGGTACTTACATGACGGAGCACTGCCCACGCAAGTCATCTAGTTGTCGACTTCTTAAATAGAACATTTCCCCGTCGTTGGATTGGTCGAAACGGACATATACGTTGGCCAGCAAGATCTCCTGATCTCAATCCTTTAGATTACTACTTATGGGGACACTTGAAAAGTAAGGTTTACACGACTCCGATTATTGACGTGAATGACCTTAGACAACGCATTTTTGACGCTGCTGACGAAATCTGAAATATTCCCGGCAATTTTTCTCGCATACGGTGTCGTGCTTGTGTCGATACTAATGGTGGGCATTTTGAACATTTGCTGTGAATAATCCGTTGTTTCAACTCAGTTCTATCATTATAATAAATTCGGTAAGTAGGATTACATATTTACTTGTCTAATATAAATAATATTAATTAAATCAATAATAATGACTCTTCGAATAATTTAACTGGTAAAAAACTATATATACAGATCTCTTGATCTCTTGTATATATATATATATATATATATACAGGGTGTAAACGGTTTGAGTGCAAAGATTTTGAAGAACAATACTTCAGGCAAAAACAAATCAAAAAGCTTTATACCATTTTCTAAAATAAACTATAGTTTTGCCAAAAAGAACACATAAAGTTAGATTTTATGTAGCCCTTGCTACAGTGAATAATACAATAATTTCGATTTCAAAATGTCGGTAAATCTAAATATGTAAATACCCAATAGCTTATACATCTTTAATAGCCACATTAAAAATGAAAATTGATTATTTAAACTCGAAATATGCTTTTATAATTTAGTGTAAGTTTCTCCGAATAGATATGGCAACGTGGCATACAGACCAACTTATTTACTACATTTTTTACTGTAACGACGACTGAGAGTTACAATTGTTTTTTGCGATTTCGATTCTTGTAAATAAGAATAGATAAACGGTAAAGTGATTTGAATGATATCTATTTGATGTAGACTTCGTGGTTTGCTTTTCATTTAATATATTTTTTAAATAAATAAAATCGGTTGTGATTAGTGCGTAAGTTCGAAAATTAAGAATAGTGCGACAGTATTTATTTGTGATAAATAATGGCCGATTATACAATTAGGGAAAGACATGACATGCTCTTAATTTATGGGGAAAGCAGACGTACTTGCAGAATAGCAAGAATGTTATACAGGGAAAGGTTTCCAAACAGACGCCTGCCCAATGCTAGGACATTCGTAGCTGTTTCGCAGAGGCTTCTGGAAATAGGTAGTGTAATACCACAAATAAACAATCGCGGACCACAGCGACATAATCGTATCTTAGCTGCTGAGGATCAAATACTAGACCTTATCGACATCAACCCATATCGCAGCACACGGAGTATTGGAAGTGAGCTGCAAATTTCTCAAACTGTTGTTCATAGAACATTACGGGAACAATTGCTCTATCCACATCACATGCAGCGGGTTCAAGGGCTTTCAATTGATGATTTTCAACCAAGACTCAATTTCTGTCGTTGGTTCCTCAGAAAACATGGACAATTTCCTAATTTTGTGAACAATATTTTAACAACAGATGAAGCAAGTTTTAATAGGAATGGTATAATAAATTTTCATAATACGCATTCGTGGTCTGAGGTAAATCCGCACGAAATACGCCAGTCAGTATTTCAACACCAATTCTCAGTTAACGCGTGGGCTGGAATAGTTGGTGAATACTTGGTTGGGCCATTTATACTGCCTGCACGTTTGACAGGTGAGAATTACCTTTATTTTTTGAACAACACGCTACCAGATTTGTTAGATGAAGTGAACCTACAAACACGTTCCAATATGTGGTACTTACATGACGGAGCACTTGCCCACGCAAGTCATCTAGTTGTCGACTTCTTAAATAGAACATTTCCCCGTCGTTGTATTGGTCGAAACGGACATATACGTTGGCCAGCAAGATCTCCTGATCTCAATCCTTTAGATTTCTACTTATGGGGACACATGAAAAGTAAGGTTTACACGACTCCAATTATTGACGAAAATGACCTTAGACAACGCATTTTTGACGCTGCTGACGAAATCCGAAATATTCCAGGAATTTTTTCTCGCATACGTGAAAATTGGATTAAACGGTGTCGTGCTTGTGCATTTTGAACATTTGCTGTGAATAATCCGTTGTTTCAACTCAGTTCTATCATTATAATAAATTCGGTATGTCGGATTACATATTTACTTGTCTAATATAAATAATATTAATTAAATCAGTAATAATGACTCTTCGAATAATTTAACTGGTAAAAAACTACATATACAGATCTCTTGAGTTGAATATCATATGTATTTACCCAACTTTGTATAATTGCATAAAATAAACCGCCAAATACAAATTCTAATTGCAATACCTTGTATTAAAAACGTAAATATTTTCAACAAAATATTTCATACATTTTTATTTAATTCTAAGGTCAATATCATCAGTCAATAGAAAAATACAGGTGTTTATTTTTTTGTCGGCTTAGTCAGTCCTTTATTATTCGCGCTAAGAGTGAATCTGCTTCGAACGCGAGCGACGTTGCCGGATTGACAATAATTTACTTAATATGTTTTAGGGATTTTCTTGGTTATTAAGGACTACTGACCATAGTGGTATAAGAGTTTTTTGTTTAATTTGGTGTATACTACCTCCACCTAAAATATATGCACTCAAACTATTTACACCCTGTATATATATATATATATATATATATATATATATCATCACTTTTAAATTACGAACCTCAATCTCTCATCAACTCATTCAGATATTAGAGGAGCATAAGCTATCGAGACAGAAATAGATGTTATATATCACAACAAATCTTTATATACAAAACTTCGCAGACGATCAAATATTTAGCAAGAAAACTCTTAATTAACGGATTTATTTCTCAAACGGACTTTGAAAGTTTCTCTATTTTTACAAACAGTAATCAATAGTCTTTGGTGTACACGTCTTTGCGGCATTCTTTTAGATGCAACAAATTTCATTCGGCGTCTATTGAGAAATTCTCAAACATTCCAATTTTTTTGTCCGTGGAAAATTTGATTGTTCCTTATTGGAAAGCAAAGTCTGATACAAAATTTTATTGCAAAGAAATTAACGTTTATTCACATCCAATGTATGTGACATAAAAAGATCCAAATGGGCTATATTTGTTTGAACTGGAGCATATAGCAATTTTTATTCTGCCTGTACTACCGGTAATATCATTAAGCACATTATAAAATAATTAACACGGATACCGCATTAGGTACGTGTAAAATATTTAGTGTATGTGTTTCATCATGATTCAATAATGCATATAATTATATGATGTCATATTAATCTTTTATATGAAAAAATGCATTATCAATAACACAAGTAACTCACGCTGAGATAATGCAGCTTGTTTTCCATCGGCAGTGATAATAAAAAAATGATGATGAAAGACATATTGAAATGAAAAAGATAGTTGTTTTTACAAACCAACCTTAGATGTGAGTAAACAACAAGGAACTGACCTTACGTGGCGGCCTTGCATTTTATTAGTGTTCTAGTCAGACCTTCCTTACTTCAATATCGAGGTTATAAGCGATAAAAATAATTTAAATGATTTTCACGTCTCTATTGACTTAATGAAATAACGAACATTGTGTACCATTTGGAACAATTGTAAGATGACAGACACAATATTAAATCGACAATAAACGATTACAAGATCCGTGACAATTTTTCTAAACCATGTACGTAGTTTTTAACGCATTATGCTGTAGGCTATATCTTTTGCAATAACTGGAACTAGTTGTGAAGTGGTACATATTATGAATACTGAAGTAGACACAAACTTTAAAATATTAATGGTGAAATCTAAATAATCTCGTATTTCAATGGTAATTATGATTAAAAATCAGTTGGAAATACACTGTGCAACAATTACTGAGAGCATTTTAAATATTTCCAGAACTTGAATTATTAAAATTATTATTAAAAGAATAACGTAATAAACAATTACAGAGTACGAGTACATAAACTTAGCAAATATTGTTTGCCGTTTTTCTACTGTCATTTCTTTAAGGGCACCGTATAAAACAAACCAACGTTCTATCCCATATAACCTGTTTAAACTTGCAACTTTTCGCTTCTTACTACCTTGAAGTGAGACCAAGGGGCTTTGGAATCGATAGGTAAGCTATAGGAAGACCATCTCAAGGAAATAATTTGCCGGTCGTTCAGGTTGAATGTTAAGGCCCCGCGTCTGCATCCATTACTTACCTTTGCATAAACTTCCAGTCTAATGCCTCGGGAAACGGAAAGATTACAGATACATTGACATTAGCAAAGCAACACGTTATACATTGTGGTACATGAAACATTCAAGGTTGAAAGAAAAGGAATCACATAATTACAGGAACTATACATACAAAACTACAGTTTGGATTGAGACAAAAAAGAATGACACAGAAACTGAAAACTTGGACTAATATATACATATCTTCAATGGCTTCCTCAAAAGTCAAGAGCAAGCAAGGGGGTAAGAATTCTTGAAAACAAAAAACAAACTGTACAGAAATAAAATAATAAAATAAGAAATTCCCACTGAAAATTCGCGATCAAAAAATACTTGTAATGGGCGACATGAATGCCATAACAGAAAAAAAAACATATGACGAAATTGTTAGGCAAATATGGCGAGAGCAGATTCACTGATAAGAGCTCAAGGCTTGGTGAAGTATGTAAAACATGTAAACTGGGAATTATAAAGCGCTTCCTCTGGAATCCGCTCCATAATATACCCACTACGTTATTATTTAATACAAAAAAGTAAATTTACCATGAAACTTGTGAAAGCATTAAAAAATTAGTGCGTTTGAGACTTCCAGGTACGACTTAAATTGTCATGGTGGAGGAACAGCAAGAGCCACCGGATAATTGTCTTAAAAGCCTAAACTCTTCAGGCACACTACCGGTATAGTAATTTCCAGTCAGGTTATTTAAAGATGGTCGCCTACATCTCGATTTAATTAATCATACAACTACAGCAGCTGCTGTAAAATGTTTAGACAATCTATAGACGAATAGCTGGACAATAAGCGACAAATTTATTTTCATTGATCATAATGCCCGTCCTCATCATGCTGTATTGAGCATATGTCGGCTGAAACAAAGAGATCCCACATTCTCCCCAAATTTTACGACAATATGGAAATGGATTAGAATCAATTTGAACAGCGTATTTTGGAAACGTAGTTTCTGTGGAAAATAATGTTTAGCATGAACCTAACACGAGGAATAATTCAATGAATTTTTATTTAAATAAGCCTAACATTCAAAAGAACAGCAAATCATTAAAACAACTTGAATAAGAAATTAAATTTTATTAGATACGCTACCGAGACAGGCGACCGCCGCCCGATAAAGCAGTCCGCGACAGACGACACAGCTAGTTTGCATGTAATTATATGAAGAACATTTGAAGCGCACAAGAGAGACTAGCGACAGCGACAGGCCGCAGCGATGGCATTCCTGGGACCTCTTCCGAACCGGTAGTGTCTCATGTCCCGCGTAGATTTGACGACGTAAAATGGCAGATTTAAAGTTTTCTTGTCAAGAAAATAATTTTAAATACTCCCTTCGAGGTGTCATTCTTTTGCAGACAAGAGTATTCAATATCTCTGACAGGTGAAGTTAACCTGAAAATTTCATCGTGACATTGTAACCTAGGAATTACGGGTAGCAGCAATTATATAGAACGACTCCAGATTCGGAACCTCTATGTGCTAGTTTCCCCAAAAATCGTAGATGTCGGTCTTTATATCTCGCGTCTTCACAACTAATTTTCTTATTACCTTGAAGAAAATATCTTATTACATGACCCCCGCCTAATCGCATAAATCAAATTAACAAATCTCTCAAAACAAAAAAAAACTAAGAAAGTCAAATCAATAATAGATTTCCAGAATAATTGTGAAAATAATTTTTGACTGCGACCGCTCCTTAAGATAAGTGATCATTAATTATCAGGGAACAATAACCTTCTGTGTTTCTAGTATTATATAATGGATTCACTTCACAGCATCTTCTGTATAAACGATACAGTATTAGATTAGACAACTTTTGTACATTTATTTTTTATATAACTAATTGTCAATATATGTCATAAAACAATTTTGATGGTATAGGGTGTTTGTAACTGTTTTCATTTGATTCGTTCAAGACGGTGTCTTTTTTAAAAATAAAGTGGGATAACATCCGACCGACTGGTTATCGCTGCATCTATCGTTTTCCGTCGGTGACACTGTCACAGTCTCCTGTCGCTGTCGCTTGCCTCGATCGCGTTTTGTGAATATCTTAACAAATGTTAAAATATAATGGAGTTTGTGTGTAAAAATATTGTTTACACTTTATATGTAAAATAATTTAGTCAAGTGCGAGTTGGACTCGCATACTACGGGTTCCGTACCACCTTTAAGATTTGATACAATGTGGATGAATATATATATTTATATTTTTATATTTTATTTATATTTTATATATTTTTCTACTATACTAGTTTCAGAAAAGCTGGAAATGAGTGCATTTTCTTATATTTACCCTAATATCTTTTAAAGGAAGCGTTTTAAATTTATAAAAATATACACTATTATTTCCCACACATAGACTTTTTATTTTATCTGCTACATGATTCGCTTGCTTTTTATAAAAATATGTATTTAATTTTCTAATTTGGCCGGCAAAATTAATATTAGAGTTTTATTTTAATAATAAACTTTCAGTAAAGCCTTTTATAATCTACTGTCTGAATTTAGGCTCTGTAGATTGGAAGATTCAAATAATAAATACAAATAAAATATATTTTTAAAAATTTTAGATAGTGTAGTTTCTAAAGAGGGAGTGGGCCGATGTTTAATATTTCAGTTAATATCTTTAAACAAATAATTTAAAAATATGAAAAAAATATATTTGTAATTCTC
The DNA here is from genome assembly GCA_034190945.1 of Octodonta nipae. NCBI lineage: Eukaryota > Metazoa > Arthropoda > Insecta > Coleoptera > Chrysomelidae > Octodonta > Octodonta nipae. Next base: position 121,245,014 of record CM067216.1, read on the forward strand.
ATAAATATCCTTTTATTTGATATGTTACATGATGAGTTTGAAATTTTATTTCCATTTAATTTAATAATTTGTTTCCCAAAATTAATATTGGGGTTTTTTACTAACTTTTCTTATAAATTTCCCAGTCCCAGTACCCCTAATAATTTCAAAATTTTAGGTAGTATGATTTCTGAAATTAAGAGGGAAATGAGACTTTTTTATATAATTTTGTTAATATCTTAATTTTAAAAATATGGAAAAAATATATTGGTATTCCTCATAATGAACCCTTTCATTTGATGTATTGCATGATGAGTTAAAAAGGTTATTTTTAATTTCCGTTTAATTCCAGAATTTTCCGCCCAAAATTAATATTAGGAGTATCTCTTTATTCATATTCCTGTAAAGTTCAAGTAAAGCTATATAAGTCTAATTTTTATATATATTTTTGTTAATATCCTTTAAACAATTTATTTTAAAAATATGAAAAAATACATTTGTATTCCTCATTTGATATAGGGGAGACCGAGGGCATTTGAAACAAAGGTGATTTGAAACAGTACAGATTTCTTGGAACTCAAAACCGTTGGCGAGCTGGCAACATCGCTTTACACCAACTTTCCTCCTCCCGCGGACATGTCAGTTCGTGTCCGTCGCCTAAGTCGCGCGGTTGTGGAGTTTTATGGGTTATGTGACAAAAATCGTGAAAAGTAAGTTTTTAACGTATTTTTACGATGCCTATATTTTGTTAAAGATTTTGTATTTTGGTATAAGTTATATATGTTTCGAAAGCTCATTAACTAATGATTTGTTATATATATTTTGTACAATTGATTTCTGTGTATTTTATTCTTGATCATAGATTTAATAAAACTTGGGATGTTTTTTCTTACTGAGGAGATTTGAAACAGGCTGTTTCAACTCTCCTCGTTTTCAATTTTATATCACAAATTTATTTTTGTTGTTTTAATTACGTTATTTTGTTTCAGCATGCCTACTGATTATAAACGAAAGACTGATAGAGGTATGGCAAGTCGCGAAATATATGATCTTGCAGCAGAAGAAGTAACCTTGCGACAGAAAAGTCTCCGTGACGCGGCTTCGAGTTACAATCTGAACCATACCTCCCTCTACAAATATATTTAGAAAAAAACTGCTTATGAAGCTAACGAAACGGCTAATGCTCCAACAGTTGGATACCCAGAAAAGACTGTTTTTACAGCTTCAAAGAAAAAGTACTCTGTGACTATCTTTTACACAAAGTAACCATCAATCTTTTCTTTACCGGCTACTGCCCCTTTATTGACCCTCGTAAGAATTCACCTGATCTGGCGATATCTGAACCCGTTGTTCCCTCCACAGCCTTTACACCTGATGTAATACCTGTAGCATCAACATCACGAGATACTTCAGTTACTATGACAGCAATTCCATTCTCACCTGACACTCTTCGACCCTTGCCAAAAGCTCCACCCAGGAAAGGAAATCAAACAAATTGACGCAAAGTGAAATCCGCTATCTTAACCGACACTCCCGTAAAGGATGAACTAGCTGCAATCGAAGCAGTTAGAATGGCTAAGAAAAAAGTGAAAAAACCTAACTTTGAAGAAACCAAAAAAAAAAGATCAAAACCAAATACTAACTAAGAAGACCAAGGTTGGCAAGAAACAAAGGAGAAATGAGGACATTGAAGAAGAAGAGGAATCTTTTTGTCTTTTTTGTCTTGAGCCATATTCTAATAGCAGAGCCAAAGAAAAATGGGTGCAATGTCTGGAGTGCAAAAACTGGGCTCATGAAGCTTGCACTAGTGGGGAACTTTCTTATGTTTGCCACAACTGCTTGTCGGATGATATTTTTATTTCTATAATATTTTTATTTTTCTCATTTGTGAGATGGTTGTATTGTTACTAAATATTCGAAGAAATACTGATTATTCAAGACTGATTGTAAGAGTTAAAATAAATAACTTTACCTATATTATATCTTCAGTTTTACTATAATATCCCTCAACACTAGGTACTTCAAAATATATGTTTCAACTCTCCTCGACCCCTGTTTCGTCTTACCTCGGTATGAGGGGAGTTCAAACAAATTGATTTGTTACGGTTAAGTCGATTTTTCGTCACTATATTTATCGCTTAAAATTTCTTTATGCTAATCATTCGCAAGGGTATTGAATGACCTATCGTTGGGAATAATATCATATAATTTCTGTCTACAACTTTTGGTGTATGAAACAAAATGTCAAAATTGTTTCAAATGCCCTCGGTCTCCCCTACATCATGTGTTATACATTAAAAAATATTTTTTATTTTCCGTATAATTCTATAATTTGGCCCTCAAAATTAATATCTTCGTATTCGTAAACAAAAAAATAGGTCTTATAGTTTGGGGAATAAAAGGCGAAATGGGTAATTTTTTTATATATTTTTGTTAATATATTTTAAAATATTCATTTTAAAAATATATATTTTCTATTTAATACTGTAATTTGCCCCCTAAAATTAATATTAGGGGTTTATCCTTATTTATCTGGTAAAGTTCAAGTGCGGTCCTATATCACTAATTTTTTTAAAATTTTTACGACTTATAGTTTTGAAGATAATATGGGGGAATGCGTAATTTTTTTAATATTTTTGATAATATCTTTTAAATAATTTATTTTAAAATATGAAAAAAATATATTTGTTTTCCCCATAGTGAGCCCTTTCAGTTGATATATTACATGATGCGTTAGAAGCAATTTTAATTTTATCTTTTCCATGTAATTCTGTAATTTCCCTCCAAAATTAATAGTAGAGTTTTCTCCTAATTTTTCCGGTAAAATTCAGGTGAGGCCCTATGTCTCTAATTTTTTTCAAAATTTTACGGCTTATGGTTTTGGAGATAAGTTGGGGGAATCGGTAATTTTTTTATATTTTTGTTAATATTTTTAAAAAAATTTAGTTTAAAAATATGAAAAAAAATATATTTGTTTTCGTCATAATGAGCCTTTTCATTTGATACATTATGCGTTAGAAACAATTTTAATTTTCTATTTTCTATTTAATTCTGTAATTTGCCTCCCAAAATTAAGAGTAGAGGTTCTCCTTAATTTTCCGGTAAAATTCAGATAAGGCCCTATATTTCTTTTTTTTAATGTTACGATTTTTAGTTTCGGGCATAAGGGGGGGAACGGTCGATTTTTTCAGTTTTTCCCCCCAGAAGTACCCCTAAAATCAAAATGTCTTCATTTACGATATGTACTCCTGATCGCGTAACCAAACTATACACTGATATCAAATTTCAACCTTTTCCGTCCAGTAGTAGTAGTAGTATATACGGAACCCTAAAAATAAGATTACATATTGTGAACAACTTTAATTAATTAATTACTAATGAATTTTTTTTAACCTATTTTGAAAGCATTTCGCCCGACCAACTAATATTACATATACTCTCTTCGAGGTGTCATTCCTTTGTACGCAAGACAATACATATTATATATAAATATAATATATATTGTTTCTGGTCGGGGACCTTCATCAGTTGCGCTTCCCACAATTGAATGTCCTCTCGAACACTTCTTTATGCATTTGATGCATTTCGTTAAATTTGAAGAAGCGAGATGTAAGACCGAAATCTAGGATTTTCAAGAGAATCAGTACACAGAGGTTCCGAATCTGGAGCCGTTCCGTGTAATTGCTGTTCTCCCTTACCTCCTAGGACAGAATGTCACGATAAAATTTTTCAGGTTACTTCACCTGTCAGAGATATTGAATACTCTCTCCAAGGTGTCATTCCTTTGTACGCAAGACAATATATATTATATATAAATATAATATATATTGTTTCTGGTCGGGGACCTTCATCAGTTGCGCTTCCCACAGTTGAATGTCCTCTCAAACACTTCTTTATGTATTTGATGCATTTCGTTAAATTTGAAGAAGCGAGATGTAAGACCGAAATCTAGGATTTTCAAGAGAATCAGTACACAGAGGTTCCGAATCTGGAGCCGTTCCGTGTAATTGCTGTTCTCCCTTAACTCCTAGAACAGAATGTCACGATAAAATTTTTCAGGTTACTTCACCTGTCAGAGATATTGAATACTCTCTTCAAGGTGTCATTCCTTTGTACGCAAGATAATATATATTATATATAAATATAATATATATTGTTTCTGGTCGGGAACCTTCATCAGTTGCGCTTCCCACAATTGAATGTCCTCTCGAACACTTCTTTATACATTTGATGCATTTCGTTAAATTTGCGTACAAAGGAATGACACCTCGAATAGAGTATTCAGTATCTCTGACACGTGAAGTAACCTGAAAATTTTTATCGTGACAATCTGTCCTAGGAGTTAAGGGAGAACAGTAATTACACGGAACGGCTCCAGATTCGGAACCTCTGTGTACTGATTCTCTTGAAAATCCTAGATGTCGGTCTTACATCTCGCGTCTTAAAATTTAACGAAATGTATCAAATGCATAAAGAAGTGTTCGAGAGGACATTCAATTGTGGGAAGCGCAACTAATGAAGTTTCCCGACCAGAAACAATATATATTAATTTATATATAATATATATTGTCTTGCGTACAAAGGAATGACACCTCGAAGAGAGTATTCAATATCTCTGACAGGTGAAGTAACCTGAAAAATTTTATCGTGACATTCTGTCCTAGGAGTTAAGGGAGAACAGCAATTACATGGAATGGCTCCAGGTTCGGAACCTCTGTGTACTGATTCTCTTGAAAATCCTAGATGTCGGTCTTACATCTCGCGTCTTCAAATTTAATATTACATATATTGTAAATTGTTGTTTCTTAAAGAAAATGAACGTCCAGTTCTATTAACCATTTTAAATATACAATATATCAACACTAAACTTTCAGTTAAGTCTATATAAAGCCTTTCCTGAAAAGAGCTTTATAAAATAGTTTCATAATTTTCATTCTCGTAACTTCTAATATAATTCTGTTCGAACATATAGCTGTTGAAAACGAAACATAACTTGCATTGAATACGGAATACACGGTACATGAACATAAAACAAAATAGTATTTCAGACGTACATGTTAAGTTGTAACAGCAAAGTTCGTGACATTAAAGATTTAACTAAAAACCGATGTAATTAAATGCCAATCGTTCCTTTCAAGACCGCAAACAGTTCGTAAATCAGATCCCGCTGACGCCGACAAGTCCAGTGCTCATCAGAAGGAGTGCTCTAACAAATTCCGCCTTGCCTGAGGTGAGTTCATTTGCATCATTCGAATTTCTATAACATATATAACTCCGCTTCCTCATCACATGTAAGTTTATGGTTTCGAAAAATCTGTTCCCCCTATGTGTATTGCAACCGATGGGAAAACATGCTAAGCGAAAAATTTTAAGTAAATTTCTCGGCATATATTTTGACAAGCTGTAGTTACTTCAGTCTGACAGCTTCTTCGTGGACTATTACGCTGCGGTGAGATTCGTATTATTATATTTACTTAAAATATTTAGGCAAATTTTAAAAAATGTAATTAATGGAAAGATGATATATATATATATATATATATATATATATATATATATATATATATATATATATAAGTTGTATAACAAAGGCTGGTTTTAATTTTTGTTCTAATTAAAAAGTTAGATGATCAGATTGTAAATTAATTTTTAAACCCTACACCTAGCAAACTCCGAACGAATTCTACTGCGTGAACGTCAGGACTAGATGATACATGTTCAAACCAATGGTTTCAAGCAGACAAAACTAATTGTCTCACAGTTCGATGTTTTTCGTTTTGACATATGACAATTTTGTTAGGTTAAATTCGATTCTATAAAATTTCAATGGAATAATGAGTTAAACATATTTCAAATAAAACTATGTTATACTTAGATAATTCTCCTCGCAAGAAAAGACGCATAACAATATGTGTGTACACTAATTTTGGTCCTTTATTTAATCACCTCGTACTGCAAAACTTCGATACGTTGAGTTGAGTTAATCGAATATCAATTAACGTTTCCGTCTTGAGAGAAGAGACGAAGAAGAAGAGCTTGAGATGTGTGAGCAGGACTGAAGGAATGTATTGAAGAGAATTAAAGATGGGTGGACAAATGGTCTTTTTGACTAATAACTGAAATGAAGAAGAAGAAGGGTAGGACTGAGTAACTGAACAAGTGGTTCGAAAGATTGAGCCTTCTGCTTTCGCTTCTAGTTACTCGAATTACGAGTATTCGAGTAACTAAAAGCGAAAGCAGAAGGCTACGAGAATTATGCGAACCGACCTGAAGAGGACAGATGTGACTCTGCCGAAACGTCGTCATTTTACCATCGATCCCGGCAGGGATCAGTTATCAACTACGCGGATGAATTCCCGGAAACCACCTAAAACATTTAGTGCCAGCGAAAACTTAAAAACATATAAATATATATATATATATATATATATATATATATATATATATATATATATATATTTATATATCTTGTTATTTACTTCGTGGGTTCAATTAAAATTTAAAAACTAATATCCACTACCACTTTCTAGAACTTTTATTTACATCAAATATATACAACAGCTGATTCGAATATCACAATAACAATTCTACATAAGCTCTTCGCTGCACTAACTAACTCCGCGATAATGGCTCGTTCCTTTTAAATCCAGCATGGAAAACTCTCGTACAATCCGTTATCAATTCTACAGCTGCCGAGCCATTTCCAGATCATTTTTTTGTCCTAAAAGCGATCGATACTGGAATGAAACCAGGGCCGTCTGACTGTGGGTACAATGGTGTTATTCTCGTTTTCCTGATCCCCAACATCCTGCAGACCTTCTGGAATACATTCGATTCGAAGTTGCGCCCCTCGTATGAATGTAGTTCCATCGGGACGCCAAACCTGCTGAATAGTTGTTCTCCTAGCACCGTCGCTAACGTGGTTGCCTCTTGGTTGGGTATCGCATATGCCTCAGGCCATTTGCAGAAGTAATCCATGGCGACCAAAATGTATTTGTTCCCCCTTTCAGACTTGGGAAACGGACCGGCGACATCGATGGCAATTCTCTTAAATGGGACGCCCACATTGTACTGCTGCATTCTGCCCTTGGTCCGGGTCTTCGGGCCTTTACTGGATGCACAGGTGTCACATTTCCGGCACCATTCTCTGAAGTCTTCAAAGCAATTCACCCAGTATCTCTGGTGAACTTTGTCTAGGGTTTTGTTCATGCCCAGATGGCCCCCGGTAATCCCATCATGTACTTCGGTCAGGATGGCTGGTACTTTTTCTTAGGAACTACCAGTTGGGACTTGGTTTCTCAGCAATCAGTGCTTTCCCAAACTCGCTTGAGCATTCCATTCTCTACTCTTAGAGAGTCCCATTGGTCCCATAACGATTTCAGCACGCCCGAGTATCTAGCTACCTCGTCCCATAGTGGCCTGGGTGCCGCTCTCGTTTTGAATGGAAAGATTGGTTCGATGTCTGGATCAGCCATTTGGTCCTGGATGTACTGTTCCGTTGTCCAGTCTTCATTAGCCTGCACTCGGATCTGTCTGATGGAGATACCCTCTCGCTGTTCCGTCTTCAGACAATGTCCACATTCTGCTCTACAGGGTCTTCTGAATAGTGCATCGGCATTATTGTGCAAACGGCCGGCACGGTGTTCCACCTTAAAATCGTATTGCTGTAATTTCTCCATCCACCTGGCCAGTTGTCCTTCCGGTGTCTTCATGACGACCATAGAGGTATTTGTGGAATAGGTCTATCGCCCTTATTATTGCAAGAAGTTCTTTTCTGGTGAAGCAATAATTTCTTTCCGGTTTCGAGAATCCACGGCTGTAGTACTCGATCACCCTCTCTTCACCATCTTGCACCTGGGATAGGACGGCCCCCCAAACCTGTGTTGCTGACTTCGGTGTCTAAAATGAACTTACCGGACGGTGTAGGAAAGGCTAGGATTGGGCTGGAACATAGTGCTGCCTTCAGTCGTCTGAATGATGTTTCGCAATACTGATTCCAACGGAAGGTCTCTTTCTCAGTGGTCTGCCGATGTAGAGATGCGGCAATGGTGGCAAATCCCTCAACAAATCGCCTGTAGTAGGAACAGAGGCCCAAGAAGCTTCGGAGTTCATGTTTGTCTCTTGGGACTGGCCAATCACGGATGTCTTCTATCTTGTCCTCGTTGGTGCGGATTCCTGACTCGGAAACGACGTGGCCCAAAAACTCTACTTCTTTTTTTAACATGGAACACTTCTTCGGGTTGAGTCTCAGGTTGGCATTATTAATTCTGGAGAATACTTAATCCAGGTTCTTCAGATCGTCGTCAAATGTCTGACCCATGACTAGAATGTCGTCGAAGTATACTAAGCACGTCCTCCATGTTAACCCGCTCAGTACATACTCCATTAGCCTCTCAAATGTAGCGGGTGGATTACATAACCCAAATGGCATGACCGTGGACTGAAACATCCCTTTACTGGTGGAGAACGCTGTCTTCTCTCTGTCGTTTGCGAGTAGACCAGCTGCCAATATCCACTTTTTAGGTCTAGTGTGAAGAACCAACGGCCTGCTAGTGTGGTCAAAATGTCATCGATTCGGGGTAGTGGATAGCTGTCTTTCTTCGTGACATCATTCAACTTTCTGTAATCCACGCAAAATCGGGTGGTTATCCTTCTTTTAACTAGCACGACGGGAGCGGACCATGGGCTGATGGATGGCTCAATAACTCCATTTTGTAACATAGAATCGATGTTTTCCTCGACTTTGGAATCAAGGGTGTCCACGGTATCTTTTATGGTTTTAATGTGATCATTTATCTCTTTTATATCTGACTCAACTATTTGCATTCTTTCATTAACTGTTTCATTAACTTGTCCGACTATTTGCATTAATTGTTCAAATTACAGTTGTCTTTTCTGTTCAGTTTCGTGTCGGTTTAATTCAAGTTGGTTTTGTTTTTTTTCAAATTTCGAGAACATTCCTTCCAATAAATTTTGTTGTTTTTCTTCCATCGTGGAAACAAGATTTGTTGTTTTTCATCAAAAGATGGATTTCTTCTTGTCACGTTTTTCCAGAATCTGGGCTATTTTTTCGTCTAGTCCCTCCGTAACTTGCTTGACTATTTTTTTGGTAGTTTCGTCCATTTTTTCCATGCTACGGGTTTCTATAAATCAAATTACCATTTTAACTTCACTTAATCCTGCACGTCTGATCACAAAATTTGTTATATACTTCGTGTGTTCAATTAAAATTTAAAAACTAATATTCACTACCACTTTCTAGAACTTTTATTTACATCAAATATATACAACAGCGGATTCGAATATCACAATAACAATTCTACATGAGCTCTTCGCTCCACTAACTAACTCCGCGATAATGGGTCGTTCCTTTTAAAATCAGCATTGGAAACTCTCGTACAATCCTTATCAATCTTACAGCTGCCGAGCCATTTCGAGATCAATTTTTTTGTCCTAAAAGCGATCGATGTTTTACTGGAATGAAACCAGGGCCGGCTTAGGGAAAGTTCGTTACAATATATATATATATATATATATATATATATATATATATATATATATATATGATTTTCTTTGTTGTATCCGGTGTACATCCTTTTCTTGGTTTGTGCTCTGAAAAGAACATTTTACCTGACTACAATCTAACATACATATATATATATATATATATATATATATATATATATATATATATATATACATATATATTTGTTTTTAAGTTTTCGCGGGCAATATATATATAATAAAATATGGCGGGATAAATTCCCAGAAACCACCTAATACATATATATTTATATACATATATCAATAAATTTTACATCAATCTAAATCCCACACATATATTCATATTCAAACAGTTTTCAATAAACGGCCAATCCCATTAACATATAGATTGTAATACTCATCACGGACTATTGAAAGAGCCCTAAAATTATTTAATTCTGTATATTTACAGTCATCTATTGTACTGTGTGATATTTTTTTGAATACGGCCAATAAATGTCCCTGTTTAACTACAAACCAAGAGAATTATTAAACATCTAGATCTGGAGCATTCGCCCAAATGTCCAAATGCTATACAGGAGTTTCTAGAGATTTGATCGTTGATTTGGGAGTAAAATAAACGTAATCGATTTTTTATATTGATTTTTTTTAAGTGAGTTGTAGTATTGTTTCTAAAAGTAAATAAAAGAAAGTTAATTTGTTTAAAGGATATTTTCAAATTAATTGAATCCAAGAACTCTGCAATTCATGGTAAGACTCGATCTGAAAAAGAAAATGTGTGAAGAAACACTCAAGAAATATATAATCCAAGATCGATTAAAAAAATTATTGAAGGAAAAAAATTGAGGCTGTATTACAAAAATTGATTTCACCATTTAAAATAAAAATATCAAAAAATACGGCAAATTTTAACTAAAATATTTGAGGGAAACCAACTCCAACATAAAAACATATTGAGGGAATAGTCAAGTTAACGAAACGTAACGAACTAATTAATAAAACTTTAACATAAATCAGCTAAATCAGTTAACAGTGAAATTCAATAGTGGAAACCGGCACAACCAAGTCGGAGACAAGGTACATAATGAAATGTCGGTTAGTACATACTCAAATATAACTTAAAACCGAACAATCTCGAAAAGGTATAAGAGGAAATCGTCAATCGATGAAAGGGCCACATCACTTGAGTTTTCCCTGAGAACGCTGCTTCTAGAACTACTTCAAAGCATTCCATAAGAACAACAGGGGCTTTTGGCAAGTGATTTCACTCCGTGAAGGAAACTATGTAAACTAATCCCTCAGTCACGTTAACCCAGTGCAATTTCGTCACAAATATTAAAACTTCAGAAAAAATTGCTGAAATTTCGTGGCTAGCAGCCTGTCTGGCCCGATTTCGTTGAAGAGTTTAGAGAGCAGTTAGTTATTCAAAATGTTATGAATGACACTTAAATCCAAAAGAGTCTGCGAATCGATAGCATGAAGAAGTAGAACTCTGGATGTCAAAGGTATTATGAAAAAACAGACTTTCTTGAACAAAATAGATAGAGAGTTTCTTGAAAAAAAAGAGATAACGGACTAAAATCAATAAAGAGTTGACGATATAGATAAACTAAACATTGTCCATTAGAACGGGATGTTTTTGTTACGAACATTCAACAATCACCAATAATGACAACTAAATAGAGTGTTTCCGTTGTGGACGCAATGACCCTTTTAAACTAAAAAACAATAGTATCGGCACTGGTGGCGCTAGATCCTTGTCAAATTCAGGGGCCCCCCAAAATCTAGTCACTTGACGACAATGTTCAGTTGCCAACCTTCACGGGCGAGTTAATATTCATAAAACTTGAGGCTGCAGTAGGGCGTTCGCAGTAGAAGTTTATCACTTGACAGAGACAATTATATAATAAATTCAGGAAGTGTTAATAAGGCTAACAGAAACGTACTATAAAACGAAGAAAGCCGATTAGATGATAGCGATAAAGAGCATTCCAGAGATGAATGGGATTCAGAAAAGATTAGCATTGAACCTTGACCTGTAAATGAATCTCACTGTCTGTAGCTGAAACTTCCGGTATTGCCGCACCTGTGAGTACAGCCCTAAAAAGGAGTTGGAAGGAAATTGACTAACGAATAGGATGAAAGGAACAAAAAAGTTGCCCATAACCCGGGCGATCGTATCTTCCCAGAAAATCTCCTGCATGAAGAACATACCCTGGAACAGAACAGCATAGACTACGGCAAAGAAAGGATATCCATCAAGTACGACAACAAATAATGAAAAGTTATTCGATTCAACTCCATTATCTTCAATATATTTATTTTTAATATATAAATAATGTAGCTAATCATTCTACGCAAATTTTTAGTAATTTGACTGGTCAGTCACAAATAAACTTGCCCTCGTGCATATACTAATTAACGGTAAAGGAAGAATAAAAAATATTCAACAATTGATTTTTTGACTATAGTAGTTCTACTTTAGTGAAGACGCCAAACATTAAACCAAGATTTCACTAACCTGGTGTTGATTGCTGAAAGCTGCTGGAGATGACTGGAATTTGGAAGCCAATTTGCACTAAAATACAGAATCATTTAAACGCGATGTAGTTCATTCTATTCTAGAGGACAACAATAACTGGTGTTCCATTACCGTTAGCAGAAACAGCCGACATTGCACCCATGGTTTAAAGGCGATTTCTCAGTAGAACTGAAAGAAGTTAACATTGCTCCTGAATGAAACACGTAAAATTAGCACATTTGAGAATTACCGGGTGATCAATCTGAGAATTGTGGCATCTCTGGTTTTTAATCTTTCTTAGTTCTTTGGGAATACACATAAACTGTATATTTCAAAAAGTCCAAACATTTCAAAGTCTAAATCAGACCCCGTTTACAATGGTATTAACACAAATGAACAAGAAATTAAAAAATTAAAAGGATTCGTAATGACAAATTTCGTAAATCACAATTTGACATTGACAATGACAAAATTCGTAAACAACCATCTGTTAATTCATTATCAAGTAAACTGTTAATAAATGGATCCACAATTTCTTCTCAGTATGTTTACCATGTTATAAAAAAATATTGGCCCTATAATCCGTCTCTTTGACATTGCTACCCATACCCCTACCTTGATAGGATGAAGGTCAGTTTCAGTAAATGTATGGGGATTTTCAGTAGACCATGTTCGAAAATTTTGAGAATTAATACCAGGCTTCATCGGAATAAAACGTTAGATCCAAATCTTCATTACTAATTGTCTCGTTAAACCATAAACAATAATTTTGACGGTGTTCAAAATCTTAGTCTCATGAGTGTTGATGTTAAGCAATTTTGTAAGGATACATAAGTAATTTCTTTTTCCATGCTGTTTGTGCACTTACCTATAATTACAAAAGTTATATATAAAACATTAATTGAAGAAACAAGTACTATTCTTACCTGTCCCAGCTGCTTTTTTTTATAGCTTAATTCTGACTATTTTCAATTCCTTCCCGTACATCATCGACGACATTTTGTGTTAATACCGTTGCCGCCTTTTCAGGTTTACGTTTTAATTTTCCAAACATTTCAATAGAAATTTCGACTTCAGTATATTTTGTAATAAACTGTTCAAAACACGACTCTAGCGAATACGTCCATGACCCATTGTCATTTAATAGAGCGCTATGAAAATGTGATATTACAATAAAAGTATCAATTTGCATCGAGAAAGGCATTGTGTTGTCTTGAAAAAGACAGTTTTATATACAATAAATGAACGTATAGAGCATAATGAATAATTACGAAGAAATAAAACTAGTAAAAGCCCCAAAATATCACAATGCCGTGTTGACACCTTGACATCTCGAACTCGTCAGTCGTAAATTCAAGGATATAAAATAGACAAACTGAAAAATCCTCAAAAGTAGGCAACAGCGGGTTGCCAACTCAGGACACTTGATATTGATCACTTGGTATGTTAATTTATACCATTAAAGATAATAAAGAATTAAGCTGATCAAAATAAACACCCCAAGATTGCGCCAAGATAACGTACTTAATTCAAAATGTGCTTGATTTATTAGGGTTTTAAAATCGTTTTCCATTTAACTAAGATATCATTTAGTACTATTACTATTGTAGATAAAATGTTTAACTATAGCACAGACTCAAAGACGATTATAAAACAGAAAATAACAACTATATGACATTTTAACATTGGATTAATACACTACGCTTCATCAACTTAAATAAATATTCCTTGACTTACCTTAATGCACTTAAACATGATATAATTACAAACATGCGTAATTAGGGTAATACACAATTTCACTACCGACTTTTATTAAATGTATCAACCTCCAATGTTTCGAAATGCGACAAGCAAACTTTCGCGAAACGCCTCCAAAGAAAAGTTTGCGGAAGAGCAATGTCCTATTCACGAAAATTCCACTCAGTCGACGCATTTCACAAACATGATTATTTACAGTTCATGGATCCAGAAACAAAAGAAAACCGATGTCATCAAAAAGTGCGTAAGATTAATTTTTACTGTCGGAAAGTATATCATCTAAACCAAATTATATAAATATCGAATTTTACTTATATTAGCATTATCTAGTTAAGGTACCCATGAATTTTTCTTATAATGAATGTAATTTATATTAAGATGCAAGCAATAATCAGTATGACATAAATATATAGTAAAAAGCACAAACCTGCAAAACTTCAGTTTAATGCATTTAAGAAACTAGTCCAGCATAGTTCAGGTTGAATTTTTTCTCTCAATACTGTTCATCGAGTGAAGAAAAATGAATTAACAGCCCTTATAAATGAATACAAGAATAACGTTAAAATGGGTGTGAAGTTTCTTGAAATCCTTATATAGAAAGCAATCAGGGTCGTAAAACAGTAGCTGGATCATTATATCTGCATAGAATTGCTGGAATGATGAATACACAGAACTACCTTTTTCAGAGCAACTTGATGTACGAAGTGCAATTTTACAACCTTCACGTGTTTCATCAACATTTTGGATAAGATTGTAAAATAATCGCATATTATTACGAATTTTTTGTCAGAATTTAATTTCTATCAATATTATATAAAATATGTAGTGCAACTTTTGCTATTGTAAAATTTACATTCTTCCATCTTATAATGTGACACAAAAGGTCCTACTTTTCTTCTTAACAATTCTACAAATTGAGATCTATAATCTCAGCTCGATTTGTTATTATTTGGGAATTAATCGTGAACAGTCTAGTAAGTATTTAAAGACCATTTGTTACTAGTTCAGATGCTATGACTCCTGGTTTGCTTCTTGTTTATTTTAAGGCCTAATATTATTCTAATTTCATTGTCAACTGGAACCCATTTGAATTTTTAGATATTTAAATTTCGTTTTAAACACACAACAATATATTGCAGATTTAGGACAACCGAGGGAGCAATAGGCTTTTCACTCGATTGGTTGCAGTTGCAGTTCCCAATCGAGTGAAAAAGCCCCTTAACTTCACTATTGCTCTCTCTCTCTCTCTAGCGTTGGCCCCATATTTGTGCATTGCAGGCTACCTCCAGAAATACAAGATCTATGATTGCAGATGAATGAGAACAAGTGAGAGAATTAACTTACGTAGGTTCAAAAATGTGATAAATATAAAAATCGAAAAGCAATAGTTCGAAATGCTATGATCACATCGACGGAGATATGAAAGGACAACAGTCGAACTACTTAGAATGTTTTAGATCTTCACATACGGTGGAGAATTCTGGACAACCAAATAAGCTGATAGAAAATGGATTGATAATTCGAGATGTGGTGATGGCGTCAGATGTTGAGTATTCTTTGGACAGTTAGGCGCACTAATATCTCTATACTGAAACATCTCCAGATCAAAAGCAGAGTGTACATTACTTGACGGCGATGAATCATACAATATTTTAGACTTATAATCAGAAGAAAGAGAAAATCTAATAGTTCAAGGAAACATAGAAGGCAGAAAACGAAGATTGTCGACAAGGTGACTCGAACCAAGTAAAAGAGGTAACAGAAACTTCACTGCAAAGGCGCTTTCCACGTGGCACAAGAATGTAAAGGAATTCTCATAAACAAGGAATTACGCCTTCTCAGACATGAAAAAAAGACGCAGAAGATAAAATCTGTTACTAAACGATTTGCAACAGAAAGTTTACTTGTTGAAAACCTCTTGAACAAATAATGGTATTACAGTAGATCAAATTGGCTCAGCAAAAACGATGATGTGAATATTTGAATTTCTCGCGAGTCAATAGTATGTCAGTTCAATCAATACTTATTTACCAATCGAGGATGGAGTAATCATTTACGAGATAGAAATAGAAACCAAGGAGCAGTAATTATGAGATGAAATCCCATTGGAGGCAGATTAAATATACTAAAAAAAGATGGGTGTTCAGCACATTATAGGCGAACTGACAGAGAGCTCCTGGACAATGGCTGGAGAAATGGCCCTATACCCTGACCTCCAAGGTCGCCAAACCTGACTCCCTTTGATTTTTTTAGTATGGGGACGGGCCAAGCAACTCGTTTATGAGAGAAAAATAAAAATCAAGGAGCAGTTAAGAGCTAGAATAAATATTGCTTGTGAAATAATATGGGATGAGATGCGACTAGAGACTACCACTGTATGTGTCAGAAATAGGTGTAGCGATTGCATCCGTAGCGGTAGGAGCCGGTTTGAACAAAATTTACAACAAATTATTGCAATTTGGTGTAAGTTTTATCTTTTATACTTCTCACCTTGTAAGTTACAATCTCAAATTTTATTATGATACTGATTACTTTCCAATACGTGTGAGATATCGTTGGAAAGTGGTTGAAGTGGAGAAGTTTTTGTAAGCATTCGAAGTTCTCGATGTGCGTCTTATTTCTTTTGTAAATTAATAAAGTGTTTAACTAAATTACTTTTTTATGGAACCTCGCCATTTCTGAACGCATAATTTTTTCAACCAATCATTTGTGTCAAATATCGAATGCAGATGAGCAAACAAACATCATAGATTTGATTTAAGTTTATTCGATGAAGATACTATGAAAAATATAAAAGTTACAATAGTTTAAAGGTAAAAATCTGAATTAAGAAAAAATTACATAAATTAAATAACAACAAAAACCACAAGCTGTCTAGATGTTATATCGGCTACATAATATAGCATACGAGCCCACCTATTTGCCCTCCATGTTTGGCGAAACTTCTACAAAACACCCTGTATAATATTAAGGAGTTATATGTTCTCTATTATTTTTATTATCTGCACAACGAAACAAACATTATTCAAAACTAATGAATTTACACGAAATCTCTCCTAAATATTATCAAATGAATTATTGCTATCAATCATTGTTTGTAATTTTAACTCTTGCGTTGTCTTCACGTTCAGTTTTCAAACAGTAAACTGTTTACACCATAAGATGCAATGGTATTTAACACTGCTTCCGATTTTTCTATTTTGTCAGAAAGCGTGAGTTTTGAGGTGTTACGCCACAATCTGTTACGCACCACCCACGTGCTGACGTGGCAGCAGCGTTCAGCCGGGAAACTCTTGCCAAGTTCAGTCATTCACCCCGTAAGGTTGAAGTCCTCAACGTCACAAGTTCTCAGCTGTTTTCGGTTCGATAACAAGAAAGCGCGGGCTTCTAAAACCACCACCAGTGAAATGAACGACTGATGACAAATTAATCTCTATTTATTTTTATAAACTTTTATTACGTTCTATTAGAAAACATCACATAGGTTATTGTGTACAATTTTCATAAACATCTTTATAGTGATGTTTTTGTAATTGGTATGAGGATGACCTGACGCAATGAAACTTGCTAAAATAATCGGTTTGTTACAGGAAGAATAAATTCTACTTAAAGAGACAATTACTACAAATACCTTCATAAAAGATAGTGTTTTTGTTAATTTATGCTTATAATGGCTATATCTTAAGAAAGGCAAAAAGAAATAAAAAATACCTCAAACTGCTTTTCATAACGTCGAGCGGAAACTAAAACGATATATTAACTAATTCCATTCGGTTGACACTCCTCCTCCCCTCCACTGATTGGGATAGTGGTCATCCAACCTTTGCCTAATCGGAACTACATAAACCAGATGTGCTTGGAAATGTAACAAAACTTGCTCTAAAAATGCATTTCCGTTCAAATCGATCTGGTGAACTATAAATAAAAAATCGATAATAGCAGTTCCCAATACAAAAGCCCAAACATCAAACTTCGTATCACCTTATCTAAAGTCGTGGGAAATTCTACGACTCTATTAACGGCAGTTTTATTTGTTAATGCATCCATTTAAATAAACTCGATTCCTTTTTTTTTCCCTATAGACCCTGTTTCTCCAAATTTGGCTAAGAGTTGATGATGAGCTTACGTTTTTGTCTGGATGCCTCTCGTTAAAAACTACAGCTTGTACATTGATTGTCGGACCCAAAAATTAAAATGATTGTTGTTTCGAACTTAAGCAACTAAGCTATCCGGTAAAGCTAGACCCCTAAAATAAAAAAATGGTAAAAAAGTAAAAACGCATTTTAAATTTTCTGGTAATTTATTAAATAAAGAAAACCACGAAGAAAAATTTCGAGAAGCAAAAACACTTTTAATATGTCAACAATTTAGTATTATTGTGAAGACATGAATAGGAATGATATCGACATTTGTTACATTAATAATAAGTCAACTAATTGATAATAAAATAATGCAGTTTAATTGTTTATTCTTAACTAACCGAAAAATATTTAAGCAAAATTAGCTTTGTAGGGTGTGAGAGCGTAATCAGGACGAACCAGTTAATAGAACGTTTTGGTTCCACATCGTTATTATAGAAAGTATTTTGAAGAAAGTTTATACCTTTTTTTATTCCTTAAATAAGTAAGTGTAAGTTTTCATAACAGAACTGTAACATTAACAATGCAGCTTGGTAAATTTATCTTGCCAAACTATGTTTTAGGTGCTAATACGTTAGAGTCGCTACATACAATCATCTACTGTGCTGCAATTTCCATCTGCAGAACAATTGGGGTCGCAATAAGACCTAAGCAAGACCCTCCCCAATTTAGACAAACACCCCGAATACCACCTTGACAAAAGCTCTCCGTCTACACAAATCGATTCAGAAAGTACAAAACCAGTAACCAACGGAAACTAGACAACGCACTATTCCGAGAATCAGAAAAAGAGTTTTGTAGAAAACTCAACAACATCAATAATAATGAAACCGCTAGCTTTCCCAGTAAAACGGCCATCGAGCAGTTCTGGAAAACACAACTTTCCACAACAGTATTTGATAACTCCAGAGCGAACTGGATAATAAGGAGGAGGCTGCATTTCAGAATTGTGATAAGATGCAACACCAACCATTTACAACGGAAGACACGTCCAAAATAATGAAACATCTCCATAACTGGAAAACACCAGGACCAGATGGTGTGCAGAATTACTGGAAAAGAAACTTTACGCCACCCACGATAAATTATCCATCCACACAACATGCCAAGTTTCCTTACGCATGGTGCTACATACCTCTTACCAAAGGATAACCTATGTACACAGGACCCAGCAAAGTACCGACCAATCACTTGCCTCCCAACCTTATACAAACTTATAAAGTCGTGCATTATTCATCGCCTCTTCAGAAATTGTGAGCTCAACAACATAATTACCGAACAACAAAAGGAATGCGCGAAAAACTCGATGGGGTGCAAAGAACAACTAATAATTGATTTCGTTGTCTGCAAGCAAGCCCACGCCAAAGGACAAAATCTCTACATGGCATATGTGGAGTATAAATAGGCCTTTGATTCAGTTCCACATGATTGGCTCATTCATGTGCTGAAACTCTATAAAGTAAATAATCGTATTGTTAACTTAACTTTTTAGAATATGTCATGACTACCTGGTAAACCAAAATCTTTCTGAATGAAGCCGACTGTTCGATGCAAACCGACTCTATCCCAATCAGAAGGGGTATATTCCAGGGAGACTCTCTTAGCCCGCTGTGGTTCTGCCTTGCCATGAACCCTCTCTCGAACAAACTGAACGCGACTAACTTTGGGTTCAGTCTCAAACACAACAACGTACAAGCACTAAAGATAAACCATTTTTTATACATGGACGACTTAAAGTTGATGGCAGCTACGAAACAACAGCTGCATGATATGCTTAAAATCGTAGAAGGTTTCTCTAGTGACACCCATATGCAATTTGGCCTAGACAAATGCCGAATTATCAATATAGTAAAAGGCAAAATACAGCAGGGGCCTTACGAAATGAGAGATGGCACCTCAATTGAATTCATGGAGGAAGGACATACTTACAAATACCTTGGAATAAAGCAGGCTGAACGAATTGATCACTCCACCATGAAAAATGACCTATCAACAGAGTTCTATAGAAGGGTAAGACGACTGTTGAAAACTAAGCTTAACAGTAAAAATCTGTTTCAGACTATTAACACCTACGCGTGCTCAGTTACTCATTTGGAATAGTTAAATGGTGGAAGACTGACATTGAACAACTACAACGGAAAGTTCGAGTTCTACTAATAAAAGCTCAAAATCACCATTCAAAGAGCTCTGTCGAACGAACAACGTTGCCACGGTATGAAGGAGGAAGAGGAGATATAGGCAAGTTACGTGATCAACAAATTTCTAATTTGCGTAATCATTTCCAGAAACTCGCAGAATTTTCTGATCTACACAGAGTCATATGTCAGGTTGATGACTCAACACCTCTGACAGAACAACAAGTTCAAGTATACCACCAGATCACTGATCAGAAACTGCTTAAATGGGAAGAGGTAAACCGCTTCATGGAAGACATATAAATGAAGTCAACCAAGATTATGTCGACAGTTCAGCGTCGAACTACTGGTTCGGTCTCTGGGCATATGTGTCCTGAAACGGAAGGCTTTATATTGGCATTCCAAGATCAAGTAATTCCAACTAAGAACTATCTAAAGTACATCGTTAAAGACCCTTCTATGAACAACGACCGATGCAGATATGGTTGCCAAACATCTGAATCTGTCCAGCATATCACAGGAGGTTGCCAAGCGTTCGCTGCAACTGAATACAAAGAACGACACGATGCTATGGCAAAAATACTGCACCAGGAACTAGCGCTTAAACTTGAGCTATTACAGTCGATAGGAACAACTATATATACAAACCAGAATCTATTTTAGAAAATAACAACTACAAGCTGGGACCGGACAATATTGACTGATCGGACTGTGGCTCATAATAGACCAAATATAATTTTGGTACATAAAGTCTCTAGAAAAACAACCTTAATTGACATAGCAATCCCTAAAAACAATAATATAAATATTAAGCAGGCTGAAAAGATAGCTAAATATAGGGATTTAGAATTTCAAATTCAGAGACAGTGGGACATGAACAACACTCGAACGGTACCAATTGTTATGTCAACAACAGGAGTAGTCCCAAAACATCTATTAAACAATTTGAAATAGCTCGGTCTGGACGAACATCTTCACCAACTGATGCAAAAAGCCGTCCTGTTAGGAACAGCCCGGACGGCAGAATATTTATGAGAACTGCAGCTACGACGCCAACCACGGGCCTGATAACCTGGCAAGGGCTCCCACAGAGCTAAACCCTTTTGATATGTAGTATATTTGGGGTTTAGTGACTTTTCCCCTAAAGGCACACTTAGAGGGAGTGTGATGCCATACATAGTATGATCAAGTCGAAAAGTGAACTAATTGATAATAAAATAATTCAATTTAATTATTTATTCTTAACTAACCGAAAAATATTTAAGCAAAAGTAGCTTTGTAGGGTGTGAGGACGTAACCAGTTAATACAACGTTTTAGTTCCCCATCGTTATTATAGAAAGTATTTTGAAGAAAGTTTATATCTTTTTTTTCATTCCTTAAATATAGCCATTGTAAGTTTTCATAACAGAACTGTAACATTAACAATACAGCTTGGTAAGAGATTCCTTAAGAAATTATAATCCGACAGAGTTGTTAATAAAAGAAATGTGAAACCAAAACCAATTAAAATCTTTCAAACAGTCTTTGTACCTCCTAATGGCCCGCCCAATTATTTTCCAAAACGAGCAGGACCTTTTTAGACTAATTTAAGGCGATTTAACTCTTTCATTCCCTTCATCCAAATCTACATCCCCATTAACAAATACGTTGCTAAAATTACTGATCTTTAAAATTAGATAACATTCCAATGAACCTTATTTATTAACCGACTTCCAAAAAGGAGGAAGTTATCAATTCGGCGTGTATTTCTTTGTATTTATATGACCTGATTTTTCTGCAGTTGTGAACGGATTAGAATTTTTGTTTTGTTTGATAGTGTCCATCGGATTGGCGAAATTTCAAATTTGGGAAAAGAATTCTGTTCGCAAAGAAATTAAATTTGTGCCTGAACAAACAAATGGAAATCGACCAATTTCTTACCGATTTGTATAGTTTTAAAATTGTATTCTATTTAGGAAGATCCCCTAGTGATCTCATAAATGTTCCTATGACTTGTGACATGTAATTTTTCATCAAAAAACCAATATACCTCCTAAAAATTATAATTCCAATGTAATAGTTTCAAAATATGTGCTTTTGTAAGATATAAAATTGTAGTAGTACAAACCTTTGTATATCCAGAAAAACTCGCTTCGCTAACTCATTTATCCAAAATTTCCATTGAAATTCCACTCAACCATGTTCTATTGTATACGAGAAATTAAGTATCTATAATAACACTATTAGGTATATATGCAACTTTATTTTATCATCGGTCTTACTATAATTTGCTATTGAATAGAAATCCGTTGAAGCGCTTTTTTTTTTTCTATAATATTAAATGTACAAACGAACCGATTGAGACATATTTAAAAAACTAGGGCCTATGTCGAAATTACATAAGTAAATATACCAAATAATAAACAATTGTGACTGAAATATATACGTAAAAATATTTATATATTTACAAAGATTAAACGTAGGACTTTCAATCGTAACAGAACAATGAAACAAAAACAGTCTGGAGAAAAAGTAAATTAAAAATGTTTGTACAGCCAACGTCACATTTTCTTAGACCCCCCGCCCCTCTTGTCACAACTATTACTACTATACTAATTGAGACCTCCGACCCCGCTGTATGCGAACAAACATATTTTATGAACGACCCCAAGGTGATAAAACAATAGTAACAATAATGAATTTAATTAAACATATTTTTGACTTGTTGAGTCAACGCCTACCAAGCCCATTTTGTTCCTATATGTTGCCAGTCAATTTATCTATTTAAAAGAAAATGTATCATTTGGGTTGGGGAGGGGGGGAGGCTATCGGTGTTACCTAGGCCCCGATTCTTGAAGCCATGCTATGCGACGAAAATGGTCGTATACCCGGCCTTGCAGTCGTACACGAAGACACTCGAATTGCGAGACAATAGAGTCTTTGGACATATAGATTAAAATATGGGGAATTGCCATTCTTTAATATCTATGTGATGTAGAAATTTTAAAAATTATAGCGCACAGGAGCAATCTGCACCGTTAGAATCTATTTTCTTACACGACCTTCGAGAATACAAATAAACGTCAGTCAATTTTCGTTTTAGAGTGGTAGATGCATGTTTACAAATTAGTTAACCTAATTGAAGTTTAAAAAAAAATATTTAATTAGGTCTATATACAGATATAATGAAAATATCTTGATTAGGGCTTTTTGTGGAGATTTATTTCTTATAAAACTGAGCAGTTTTTAAAACAAAAGACGATGTTTCCCAAAATTCAACTTAAGTTGTCTTCAGGCACGTGTTCTTTTAAATAAAAAAAATTCTACTGTTTTTTTCAGAGTTAGTTCATTTTTGACGTGTTTCTTAATCTCTGTGTAAAATTGGCCCTTGCTATTACGGGTTTTATTTATATCCACACTATTATCTAAATGAGATCCAGCTTTCGCAATCATTTGTCGGTATGTTGATCTAGGTTACATCTTGTAGCAGTTTCAAGATTCCCTCTTTTAAACCCGGTCCCTAGGTATTTATAGGTTTTCTTAATAACTATATTTCAGTGGGATAGCTGTTTCAAATAATCTCGATATTTAATCCATCAAACTCCTCTACTTATGTTACATAAGCAGGTAGTGCTTGGATAATAATGAAGCAACTGGATATTCCACAGGAGCAATCTGCAGACAACAGAATTTTTAGAGGAGATGCATGTTTAAACCTAATTCTATATATATAATTAGGGCTGAATTGAGCAGTTAATAAAGAGAGTTAGTTCATTTTTGACGTGGTGTATTTTTATTACGGGTAAACTTTTAATTTTTTTAAAGGTAGGTATTTATACTATGGGAATCAAAACATAAGAGGTATGCTTATTAATGTATTTGAGGATTATTGGGAATAACACCCGACATGAAGTAATGTCTGTACAGTTCAAATATTCCAATGGCAATAAACAAACAAAAAAATGTTTCGCAATGACAATTATTAAAAAATGTATAATTTTGAAATAAAAATGTTTAAACGATTACAAGTTTTGAAAGTAGAGACACGACAATCATCATTCAGAAGACAACGCTTATTTCGATCTATGAATGATATGGTACAACAGATGACACAAAGAAACGGCATCAGATTCGTCAACGTAGAATATTTTCGCTGCCTACTATAAGTCAAGATGTTTCCTATAAATTTAGGTTGCTTTAATACTCGCTGTCCAGACCCAGTTGATTTAATGCTGACTATATCAGCCTTAAAAAAGTAACCACATAGAGATTATGCGAAGGCAGTGGTAGTTAAGTCATCTAGAGTACCATCAATGACAAATTCAGTTAATAAAAAATATATCAAAGGTCATGGTAGCAGTACTTGGCCTGCTCACCATTAGACAGCATTTTCGATCTGAATTACAAGGTACTGCAATTTTTTGTGAAACCTACTAGCAAAATTATACCTTCAATAAAACTTTCTGAAAAATCCTTTATAATGTATGCATGCAGTAAATTGTCAAAGAGAATGTGAAGGTATAATTATGACGACGGATTAACAATTTTGAGAGATGAAAAATTGTCTAACAGATTTCCAGGTATCGGGATAATTATAGGGCAGCAGAGTTTAACCTCGATAAAGTCAATTATAGGAATTTTGGCTGTCGTGACGGATCTTTCAGAGAGCGAATGACTTGAAAACCTAGAGAATAACTAAAGTTGTAACTAGTTTCGCCTACGAAATATATTGAATATAATATCGTGTCCAGACCTACTACGGTTAAGAAACGGTGTGGTCTATATTGACTGGCTCCATACAAGGGTGAAGATTTGCCAAATCGAGATGAATAAACTCTTTGTGGGGGGATTTATTATTTCGTAATTCGCCTCTGGTAATTCCTGTGGCATGGGCCAGATAAAAGTTTCAAGAAAAATCGGCAGATCATCGAAGCAATACAAAATTTAATTGCAATTTAGAATAAAGGTCAGTATGCATATATTTATTTATTTCGCATATGGCTACATCACAGATAAGTAGTGAATTAAGGGAAATGTGTATATTTTGAATTTTCTTGATTCTCTTGCCAGGAGATCCAAAGATTTTTCTACAGATTATCTGGCGCCTCTTCTGTTAGTTCATTTATTTAACGTTACCCAGTTTGCACTTGGAAGCGAAGTAACTTTACACCCCATTATGTCCAATTAGATACCAAAGAGCAAAGGTAAGGATTAAACAGACTTATACCTAATATTATGACACATTTAGGAATTCCTAAATTTGTCATAATATTATAACTCAAATTAATCTTTTACATTAAATACCAATATATTTTTCATTTATTTACTATGTACCTTTAAAATTATGTAATCTTTATTCTTAGTAAAATGCCCTCAGTCTGAAGAAGCTATAACATAGGGAAACAATTGTTAGAAGTTTGTTTAATTACAGTGAAAGTCAGCAATACTGTGTTTTAATTCATCATTTCCTAAAATGGCCAGGATTCGATAATAATTTCGCATTCATAAATTCATGTACAAGAACAACGGGATACGTTCAAGGGTGAGTTGAAGTTCAGAGATTACGCGTTTAAGCAACTGGAGAGTCTAAAACTAGAATATCATTCTTCAGGTAAATATATGGCAATATCCAAATTTGTCCCATTCATATTGAAGTTATTAAATTTGTTTATACTATTCACTAATTATCAACAATTACCAAAAAGCATCAACTCAAAATTTCGTATTCAAAAATCAAATAACTACAATATTTCGATATTATTTTATATAATATAAGTAGTAGGTCAGTATTACTAATAAAAGTGCTTTAATGGTTGGCAGTAATTTTGCTTGGAAATAGCTGAGTAGCTATAACGAAATGTTTCAAACTATTGTAATTTTTGGCAAATGGGATTTCTAAACAAACCTTATATTATCAAACAATGTATGGTCTTCCGTATGTAATTACGGAGTACGAGGATGGGAAAACAGAAAATTTTCTAAAAAACAAACAAAGTATTGATTGCAAATTTTCGACATGTATATTCCAACAATTAAGGGAGAAAAGCAATTACACGGAACGGCTCCAGATTTGGAACCTCTGTGTGCTAATTCTCTCGAAGATCCTAGATGTCGGTCTTACATCTCGCGTCTTCAAATTTAACGAAATTTATCAAATACATAAAGAAGTGTTCGAGAGGACATTCAATTGTGGAAGCGCAACTGATGAAGGTTCTCTGACCAGAAACAATATATGTTATATATAATATATATTGTCTTGCGTACAAAGGAATGACTCCTCGAAGAGAGTATGTATATTCCAGTCACAATTTCCAAAAAAAAAATCGCTGAACACCCCAGTATGTATATGTGAAAGATAACAACAAAACTGACTTATTTGTATGTCAAAGCTCTGAGAAACTCACTGATACAGATACTGGAAAATTCGGTCAAGACGCACATGATAAGAAAAGACTAACATTAGCTTTAAAGTAGATACACATTAAGTGCATATTTTTTTATTTTCCATTCACCACATTTTTCAAAAAATTATTTATATAAATAATGAATATTTTTGTTCAAAATCTATTTAATTACCATCATTATTTACATCTAAAACATACACAGCCTCATAATACATATAAACCACTACTGAAAAAATAACGATAAATATTATAATTTACGACTATAAACTGAGAAAGCACTTCAATAATCTAACTAATGTGTGACAACATAATATTTTCAAATATAATTTTTAAATTGTAATAATTCATGATTGAAATATTTTTCAAGTTTTTTACAAATAGATTTTATAAATTATTTCTTAATAAATTAAGTTACAATAACGCAAATAAAACTTTTTCATCGCTAACTCTTTTATAATTTTTGGATAGTTGTACTTCTTTTTAGTAATACTTTGTGATTCGATATATTGCTTTTTAAGAATATCATAGTGATAGAGAAGTGATTCCACAGAACATTTTTTTAATATTCCAAACTTACATTATTATAAATGAGAATATTTTATATAATAAGTATTTACTTTCCCTAACTAAATATGTATTCACTTAATTTTATATTAAAATCAAAAGTATCTCCCAAGTATTTACAGTAGTTAACATTATAAAGTTGCTCATTACTTATAGGTATATAGATATCTATATTAAAAGGTACACTGTCACAACAATCATTACCAAAATCATGAATATTGAGTGTTATTTTAGTGGATCCCAGCCACTTAGTACCTTTTTAGGGTTCCGTAAATGCCCTCTTTCACATCACAGCAATTTTCTCCTAAACTACTAGACGGAAAAGGTTGAAATTTGTATCAGTGTATAGTTCGATAACTCGATCAGGAGTACATATCGTAAATGAAGAAATTTTGATTTTAGGATTACTTCTGCGGGGACAAACTAAAAAAATCGACGGTCCCCTCCCGTATCTCCGAAACTATAAGACGTAGTATATTGAAAAAAAATTAAGATATAGGGCCTCACCTTAGTTTTACCGAATAAATAAGGAGAAACTTCTACTATTAATTTTGGGAGGCACATTACAGCATTAAATGGAAAATATAAAATTAAAATTGTTTCTTACGCATCATGTAATAAATCAAATGAAAAGGCTCGTTACGGCGAAAACATATATTTATTTCATAGTTTTAAAATAAATTATTTAAAAAAATATAAGAAAAATTACCTACTTCCTCATCTTATCACCGCAACAATGAGCCGTAAAATTTTGAAAAAAATTGAATATATAGGACCTTACCTGAATTTTACCGGAAAAATAAGGAGAAACCACTTACATTAATTTTGGGGGGCAATTTATAGAATCAAATGAAAAATATAAAATTAAAATTGTTTCTGACGCATAACGTAATATATCAAAGCAAAGGACTCATTATGACAAATACAAACATATTTTTTTCATATTTTTAAAATAAATTATTTAAAACATATTAACAAAAATATAAAAAAATTACCCATCTCCCCTTATGTCCGAAACTATAAGAAGTAAAAATTTGAAAAAACTAGACTTTTACTGGAAAAATGAGAAGATACCCCTAATATTAATTTTGGGGGAAAAATTATAGAATTAAACGGAAAATAATAATAAAAAATTTAAATGACTCATGCAATACATCAAATGAAACGCTCATTATGAGTAATACAAATATAAATTTTTCATATTTTTAAAATTAATTGTTTACAAGATATTAACAAAAATATATAAAAAATTCTCATTTCCCGCTTTATTTAGGAAACTATACTACTTAAAAAATAATTAGGGGTTCTGGGGCTCACTAGAAATTTATAAGAAAAATTAGTAGGAAACCCC
This sequence comes from Octodonta nipae, assembly GCA_034190945.1. Classification (NCBI taxonomy): domain Eukaryota; kingdom Metazoa; phylum Arthropoda; class Insecta; order Coleoptera; family Chrysomelidae; genus Octodonta; species Octodonta nipae. The sequence continues at coordinate 121,273,349 of CM067216.1, forward strand.
AATATTAATTTTGGGGACAAATTATAGAATTAAATCGAAAATAAAAATAAAATTTCAAACTCATCATGTAATAAATCAAATAAAAGGCTCATTACGCAAATTTATTTTTTCATATGTTTAAATAATTTGTTTAAAAAAAATTAACAAAAAAAACAAACATCGCCTTATTCCCTCTTTAGAAACTACACTATCTAAAATTCTAAAAAATATATTTTATTTTAATTTTTATATAATTTGTCTAAAAGATTTAACAATTTATTATTTAGAACTTGATCTATTTTTCCCTTTAACTTCCAATTTACAGTGCCTAAAATTCAGATTATAAATTCCCTGAATGTTTATTAGTAAAATAAAACTATAATGTTAATTTTGAGGGCCAAATTATAAAATTCAGATACATATTTTTATAAAAATAAAGCGAGCCATGTAGCAAATAAAACAAAAAGTCTATGTGTGGAAAATAAAAGTGTATATTTTTTATAAATTTAAAATGCTTCCTTTAAAAGATATTAGGGTAAATATAAGAAAATGCACCCATTCCCTCCTTGTCTGAAACTGGAATATTAGAAAAAGGTATATTTTGATTGGCCTACATTGTATCAAATGTTGAAGGTGGTACGGAACCCTTAGTATGCGAGTCCAACTCGCACTTGACCAATTTAATTTACTAGTAATAATATCATTTTATTGCCAATCAGGTTTAATCAGTACCGCTAATAGCTGCATCATTTGCATATAATGAAATTGGACATCCTGGCAAACTGCGGAATAAATCATTAATATAAAATATAAATATTAGAACGTCTAATAAAATTCCTTGAGGAACACCCGTAATTATTATTTATGTTTGAGTTTCTCAATTACCAAATCTATCTATAAAGAGACAACGGTTCGGTAACATTTGCTCCTCTGTCGCTCAACTGATTTTTTGTTTTGTTTAGTAGCTGCAGAATGCTAAGATTTGTTTATAATATTGGTTAATTCATTAAATAAAATAAAAAAAATCAAAATTTACGTCCACATTGTTAGTGCCAAACAGTGCCGCCAGATTACTTGAAGAGAAAATCGTAAGAGGGAATGACTCGAATGAGAAAAACAAAGTAAATTAAACGAAAAACTAACAAATTTTGGTCGGATCCAAAAGTTATTCTACATTATCATGCTATTGAGATCTCTCCTACAAAAATCTATATTACGAGGACTGCCTTTTATATTTCGGGATTGGACAACCCTAGTGTTGCAATCTGACAACTGACAGCTCTATCGTTAAGTTTGACATTTTTGAGGTTATACGTACTCAGACCGTTTTGACATACAAGCGCTATGTGTTGGTTACAGTAACTTAAAGGATTCATCTCGACCAAAAAATTAAACATTAATTAAACATTTTCGTGCAATTATTTTTTACAACTTTCGACGTGGATTAAGTCAGCAAGAGTGCATGGATGAACTTAATTTAATTTTTGGCGATGAAACTCCATCAAGGACCACTGTTTATCGATGGTATGGTGAATTCAATCGAGGTCGTAGTTCACTCCAAGACGAATTTCGTGAAGGTCGTCCAAAAACAGTTGTTGTTCCGGAAACAATTGATCCTGTGCGCGAACTGATATTGCAAGATCGTCATGTCACCTATCGTGAGATTGAGTCAACCTTACACATTAGTGGGACCAGCATACATTCAATATTGCATAAACATTTGAATGTCAAAAAAAATTGTTCGCGTTGGATCTCACACAATTTGTCAATCGTTCAAAAAAAGGCTCTTGACGATTGGTCGAAAGAAATGCTCAAAAATACGATCGCGGTGCTTCAAAACACGTTTATGACATAGTGACAGGTGATGAATCGTGGATTTACGCGTATGAGCCCGAGAGTAAACAGCAGTCGACTGTATGGGTGTTTCAAGATGAGCCGAATCCAACAAAAGTTGTTCCGTACTTCCAAGCAAATGATCGCCTGTTTTTTCGGAAAAACTGGACATGTCGCAACCGTACCACTAGACCAACGCAGAACAGTCAATTCTGAGTGGTACACAACCATTTGTTTGCCAGTTGTCTTCCAAGAAATGAGGAAAACCAACCGCCAAAGACGGATCACTCTTCACTGCATTTTTGACCACTCAAAACATCGATTTGATGAGTCATCCGCCGTATAGTCCTGACTTGTAACCAAATGACTTCTTTTTATTCACGTATGTAAAAAACAAACTGAGAGGTCAACATTTTTCGACACCTGAAGAAGCGGTTGCTGCGTTCAGAATGAATGTTTTGGAGATACCTCAATCAGAGTGGAAAAAGTGCTTCGACAATTGGTTCAAACGCATGCAAAAGTGTATAGATCTTCATGGGGAATATTATGAAAAACAATAAAGCAATTTTCGATTATTAATATTTGTTTTTGTTCTCTAATCCCGAAATATAAAAGGGAGCCCTCGTATATGATAATGACCATTTATTGGGTACTCGCAAGTTTGAAACTTTGATTTCTTTCTAAATATGGTTTGTCAACTAAAATTAGAACTGTGCATTCCCGAAAATATTTCATAATTTTAACATTATAATTTTAATATATATTGTTTCTATTTTAAGAGCTATTAGTTTCATACATTTAACTAAGACTACAAAAGCTCATGCTATTATATAAATAGTGAAATTTTAGATAAATAATTAGATTTGACATCATGGCAATAATTCTAATATTTAAGCACTTTTTTGGGTAATGCCACGTTTGGAAATGTACATTAGTTTCGAGAGTTGTGGTGTCATGTCTCAAAAAAGTGCTTAAACATTGACAAACTATGCCACAACTATCCTTTAGGAAACAAATAATTCTAATGTGTACTGCCATCATTCTTGTAGCGAATTTGATTTCAGCTTGACATTTAATAACATTGGTAGCCCTTAGTTGAAAATTATCAATTTATTATTTTTAAAATTTCAATTACAATACACTTACAGAAATTGTCAACAAATAAAGTTATTATTTATATATTAACAGCAGGTGCATTGTATTTCTTTATATTTTCCATACAAAATAGAAATAGTCATTGCTTACTATGTGTGTTTTATTAAAACTTTTGAGTTGGTTGCTTGCATTTTCTGCTGTCAAATGTTAGAATAAACATTATAACTCGTTTCATTACTCAATTTAAGGCTATTAAAATTTTTCAGTCTCATATCCCAAAATATATATTAACTATTGTTTAAAAATATTGCATTTAATATTAATTTAGTGTATAATATAATGTTATTATTATTATATGGAATCGCATTTTTTATGTAGAAAATTATAACTACATATTTCAACATATTTACTGTCTATGTATTGTATCTCATAGCTAATTTATTTTACATTACATGGGCCCATTCATGCAAAATTCTGGGTTTTGTTACAAGGTGCCTTGCTTTTAAGTAAAATAAACAGCTCAGTGACATTTTAGGATTTGTATTCTTTAAAATATAAAGAAATTCAATAGAGAATATATTAAAGATTGAAGTTCTCCTAGGGTTGGTAGTCATCACTTTTTTTTAATATTCATGAAGTTGACTGCAACGGCAAATGACGGAAACTTATAGGTTGCAAAGAACAATCTTTCAATTATTATACTGGGTATTTTACCGGGTGCTGTTTCAGGAAAAAAAATGGGGGCTCACGCATTTGTCAAAATTCTATCTACAGTTGATTAAATTCTTATTTTCTTTTTATTTCAATAAATTTTTCAATATGGGGTGATCAATTTTGGTCATTACACCTACTTCTCCGATTTCTCTTCAACTTTATTTCTTATAAAAATATATTTTTGACGAAAGAACGCCAATAATGTTTTGAATTTAATGAAATAGTATCGAATTTCGACCACTGGGCGACCACTAGTTTATATAAAATCATTGTAATATTACTTGTAGGTTTTTTCAAAATCGCATAAAGTTTGAAATTTTTTAATTTCTTTATATAGTGAAATAAGGTAAAAAAAATTTTCATCGAGCCGCCATCTGTGAGCCATATTACAAAATAACGAGTTCATTGCCATCTCTAGAGCAAAAACACATAAAAGGTAATCTGTAAACTTGAATGAGGTGGATATTAATGTCTTCTTTTGTCTAATTTAATGATAAGTTTTTTTTTGGAAATTATGAAAGTCGTTATACATTATCGTATATTAAACTCAGACTCCGTATTTTAGCTGCAGGAAATAAATACTTCTATACTTACATTCTAGAGTAAATTGATATACGGGATATAAATTTATTATTATATCGCCATCTATGAGATGAACCTGCTAGTGGTGGCCATCTCTGTAGCACAAACCAGACAACTGCTGTTACAGGTGGCAACTCATATTCGTTGAAATATAGCATTCTTCTCCATTCAAATACAAACTCACTAATTCTACGTCAGTTCGAAAGATGTCCCACAGGCAAGCAGCATTTAACTTTTGTATGCTGTTTATAACAGGTAATCTGAATTTGAAAATGCTATTTGATTTTTTTCGGTCACGTTAGGTTTTCTAAATAAATGAAATAATAAAAAAACTCTACCTTAAGAGGTGGTTTTATTAAAATTTAATAGATCCGAGGCTTACACATTTAGGTTTTAATGATTATAACACCAGACTAACTAACAAAACAAAGCAAAGTGCTATCTATAAATTCTTGTAATACCTCTTGTCACAGAGGATTTTTTTTTAAATTGTCCCTCGGCAACTTCCAGCAATATTTTGCGATCATGTTAACATTCCATTTTGCTTGGAAATGTCTTTCAGAGTCGTTATGTTTTGATGGAATATCTCCCATTATTCTTTATTTATTTTCCCGAAAATTTTCTCGACAGAGGTTCAAGTGAAATATTAGGAAATTGACTAAGCTCATGTTGCATCCCAACTTCCTAAAATTTCCTAACATATTTTCAGTAATTTGACCCACGCAAAACTTATTGCCAGGAAACTGTTTAACTTCTTTTGTGAGTGAAACCCATGTATCATTTTCTTAAGTTTACATTATAATATTATTAAAAAAATAATATTCACTACTACTATAGTTGTAGCTGTACTAACTTCTGCGATGATCGGCCGTTCCCTTTATAACCTGCATCGAATTCTTTCAGCAAATTACGAGGGTCATCTTCCAGGTTGTCTAGACTTTTCGAAATTTCTAGCATGGTCGACCTTGTGGATATCATTTTTTATACTTCAGTCGACTTGAATGTTTTACGTTGCTTTAGCCAGGGTCGGCGTAGATAAATTTTACAACACGAAGGTGGGCGGTTACATGTAATATATCGATATTAAAATCCTGAAAATTTGGCAACGTAGTCAAGTCGGTAGGTTCTATGTGATTAAAATATTTTCAGAACACTGGCACTTCCAGTTATACCGGAAGTATACTACAACTTTCTTATATCAAATAGAACACCCTGTATGTTATTAGATATTTGGATGCTACGTTAAATTCAAAATAAATGTTATTAACCACATGGTATCTC